>CM040966.1:58156656-58756656 GCA_022985045.1 Macadamia tetraphylla | reverse complement strand
TATGATAGCTTACGTTGCATACAGCATCTCCGTGGCACCGGAAGAGGGTGCTTCCCGCCTTTGCCTTCCCTACGTCATGATGAAGACGATGCAGTACCATACAGCTCATCCTAATGACTCCGGGTTTACCTATGGTAGGTCGCTTACCAAAGTGTTTGAGTATTTCCAGGTGGATTTGTCAGGTGAGGAAGGGAAGTACCCAGGGGATGAGTTTACTAAAGAAAATCTAAAGAGGATGGGGTTGCCAGTGCCAATAGGGGCACCATAGGGAGCAAATGAGCAAAGGCCAGTGGATATGGAAGCTGAGTATAATAGTGACGAGGATGAGGATTATTTCCCTCACTCAGATGAGGAGGAGATAGATGACGATGAGATCCTCGAGGAGGAGCCCTTAGAGATTAAGGCAGCAGATCCACATTTTATAGCTCCACCACCTGCAGGTGGGGCCTTTGATTTTCAGAAGTTGATGGACAGCATTTGTGCCCTAAAAGAGGGGCAAGATAGGATCTCTGAGCGCATAAAGGAGACAGTCGCCCAAGGTTTGGCAGTGCAGCACCGACTAGGGAGATTAGAGTCCAGTTTTAAGTACTTTACTGAGGACTTGGATAGGGTTTCTAACGGAATTGCTGCCGACTTCCTTCATGTGAAGAACGAAGTCTCCTTAACGAATGTCAGGTTTGACGTGTATGATCATCACTCCAAGTGCATCTCTCGACCCATAGGCGGGGAAACCTTCATCGTGGTTAACGACGATGATTGACTGAGTGATGGATCCTTCCCCACATTCTTATTCTAGCTTTTCTGTTTGATGGTGATTATTCTGATATCTTATGGTTGTCTATTATTGATACTTTTCTATGGTTGGGAACTTGGATCGTATTTTGTGGATGTTAGAACTTTTGGAACAGTTTTATCTATTTTAATTTATTCTGTTGTTATCTGGTGGTGACAATGTGTGTCACCCTATTTTGTAATTATCTTTATATGTGGTTATCAGGTGCCTTTTTAAATTTTTAGGAACTCAATATAGCGTCGTTATGCTATCAAAAATTTTATTACTTTATGAATTTTGTTGGTTGGCAGCACATGAGATGAAATGCAAGTATCTAAACTTTTCACCTTATTACAAATTTTAGTCCTTTAAGGCTTTTATGTTTACCCAACCCCGGGATCCTATTATATGACTCTATGGATCTAACTTATATGTTGTGTGTGGATAGAGCATCACACTCTGATACCATCGATTGTCACACCCCGTTCCATACAGAACTGGATAGGTGATTGAGTTAACACCTATTAACCCAAAACCTGCCAGGATCATTTGATATAGTAACCACAGAACAACATACAATGGAAGTCTTATACGTATTTACCTGTAAATGCCCCAATACTCTTGATATCCAAATTATATTACATAATATCTTTACATATGGGCCTGTATGCTTGATATATACACAATAAATACAATTTAAACATCTAAAGTACAAAAGGGGTAGCATTTCAAAATAATAAAAAAAAATCCGGTGTTGGTATCAGTGTTGTTGTCCCATAACATAACTCTCGCATGGGCACTCATCTCCGTGCCCAAGATCTTTAGGGACCCACCAGTCCTTGATTGGAAACTCCATGGTGTGTCCCGACTCTACCTCTTTGGCTGGATAACCTGCAAGATCAATTGAAAATGGTGTGCATGTGGGATGAGCTCACTAGCCTAGTAAGTGAAAAGAAAGACCACACAAGTATGTGTAGTACAAATGAACCTATATGTGTGCAATTCATTTTATTATCTTAGTCCACCTAGACAATAATTCTAAGTCAAGTCATGTGCCACTTGCAATCATAATGCACGTATGCCCCGAGTCGAGTCCCGAACCCTATCCCACGATACGCCTATAGGGTTACCGGAGAAGGCCAACCGTTGGTATCAGAAAGTAAAGTGCCGACCCACAGCAACATTAAAGTAAAATTCTCACCTAGAGCGACATTAAAGTAAATTACTGACCCACAGTGACATTAAAGTAAAATGCTCACTCAGAGCGACATTAAACTAATAGAAGTATGATTGGCCCTCTTGTTATATCACCAAAGTTGCCCCCAATGATATACCCAACACCTAAACCCCTGCTAGGAAGGGTTTTAGCACATTGATATGTCATTTCTAACCACATGCTCCTATGTGAGATAGTACGACTGCATAGTACTACCGTGTCTCATTCCACGAGCCACCAATACACTCGTGTCCAATCCGACTACGGTTTCTAGTCTAGCAAAGCATCATTTTCAATAATTTAAAGTCATCCACCTTATATCACAAAGTAAGAATAGGCATTTAATAATTAAATACATCAGCATGTCAAATCATAAGTAAATTCCGTAGTGCACAAATCAATGCATGATATGGCACACATAGATGACTAGTCTACAACAATAATGAAATGATGCCATGGCTAGTCTACAACCAGAATGACATGATGTAATATCCTTTTCCTACTTACCTTGTCATGTACAAAGATCACCCTTTGTATGAGGAAGATCCGGCGCACGGTGATGCGAGTTCTAGTACAACCTACCATAAAAAGAGTTGGGCTTAGTATACCCCCAATTTCGGCTCATGACCAATGAGGTACGATGATGAAAACCAG
Source organism: Macadamia tetraphylla (assembly GCA_022985045.1). NCBI lineage: Eukaryota > Viridiplantae > Streptophyta > Magnoliopsida > Proteales > Proteaceae > Macadamia > Macadamia tetraphylla. The sequence goes on along the minus strand of CM040966.1, from coordinate 58,754,014 downwards.
AATGACACTACCTGGACTGGCAGGATAGGTGCAGCAGGCCATGTACCCACTAGTCCTCACCCACAGGTTGGGCCAGAAGCCCAACCAGGACAGGTGGGCTCCAGATTGGTGGGTCCAATCGTTCCCAAACACCCACCAATCAGAACTAGGATTTTTTATGTTCTCTTCCATTCTTCATCCCAGTTTGGGGAAACCACCAGGGTTAATTCGACTACATTTTCCATAAATCTAAGGCTTCCAAATCATGATTCCAACCTAGATCTAAGGTCGATCTAAAGTCTTAAGCATGGATCTTACCTCGTTGCTCAAGAATGACCTCAAATCCTTCTCTTTAGCTCAAGAGATCAACAAATGCTTCACAAATCTTGCAAGTCTTCCTCTAAAACCCTTCATAAACAACTATAGAACCTTTATTAAACCTTAGATTCACATTCTCAAGAGATCATAACAAGTTCCAAAGGATTGCTACCCAAATCGAAGGGTTTCACTTAGGGTTTTATAAGGGTTTCAGGAATATGGACTTTACTCACCTGAAATCGTATATCTTGAGATAAGGATCATTAATCCTACATCAAAATCAAAGGATTCAACCTTGGCAATGGAGGACGAGCATTTCCTTCCCCATTTTCTTCTTCCTTCCTCTCTCCTTTTTCTTCTTTTTCTCTTCTTTACTTTTCTCACCCATCGTGTAAAATAATAAATGAGGTGAGGGAAAGGTAATAAATGCTATTTGTAGTGGGGTCAAAATATCTAAAGACCAGAGTGGTAGGTCACACTGGTGGGTGTGACCCACCTATGACCACCCACCAGTCTGCCAGAATTTAGCCTGAACATTAGAACTTTTGATGGGGCTAGGCCCCGACACGTATTTCACCCCCGGTAATTGATTAATACATGAACTTGACATAAAATACGGCTATGTACCATTATTGTGTGTACATGGCCTGGTGATACGTGCAAGTGAACGATTTAGATACGCAGACTTCACTAGGCACTGAGTCTAACTCATTTGGCCAACCTAAGTTCAGAGTCACCCTTGCCAACATGTTCCATAAGGTACTCGAATCGGCTCTCTTGGGTTTAGGTCCTGCAAGACCAAATCAAACCAACTGGAAAATTAGACTGGGTTTAGAAAGTAAGGTATCACAATCAAGGCCAAGCGCAGTAGCAGGATCAGCAGGAGTAGTGGCATGTGGTCACTGTAGTTTTAGGATTTCCCTTTCAGTGTTTTTTTATAATTCCTTATTCAAGACTTTAGTTGAATTTTATTTTTTGTCATTTGCTCTAGTTATTTGAGTTTCCTAGACTTAGGCTAGTTAGGATTTCTAGCTTTTTATCTTTTATTTTCATGAAAAGGTTGTAAGCTTATGTAATCTAGTTCTTTATTTAATGAAACGGCTTTAACACCTATGTTGGTCTCCTAGTTGTGTAATTTCTATCATTGTTGTCTTTAAAGTTTTTATTTTCAATCCTAATCCCCAAATTCATGGATTGGCTGAGATTGTGAGTTAAGGCTCGTCATGCACAGATACCAAGCTATCACACCTGACTTCCAGTAGACCTAAATTATCATTAGGAATACAGATGGTGTGAGTAAGACAAGTACATGTCTTACAACCTACCAGGAACTCTGATCGCAGTACCTTAATATTTCACAATCTCACATCACAAACTAACCAAAAGCAGTGGAATCATCAATAAAATGGGGAAATATCTAATGATAATATAATATCCTTAACCAAGTTATTCTGTTACAATTATGTAAGACTTATAAACATTAATCCCAAAATATAATCCACAGTCTATATCAAAAGGATTAAAAGTACACCGCACAACTCACGATGTGGCGTAAGCACAGTGGTTGCAAGCATAGCCCTGATTGTGCTCCTTCGCTTCTAGTATCCACTAGTTGCTCACACTGTACTCCGACCCAGAGGATAGGAACCACAGTACCTGCATTACCATCCAAAAATGGGTGTATACATAGGGTGAGTTTTCCAACTTGCTTAATGATGGGTGGGGTTCATACACATCCAAGCATAACATTCGTATAAGTAAATATGATGCATGATTATAAAAATTAAACACATAGTCAATGATGCTCATGATGTAATTCATTTATTTTTATTATCCACCTAACAATACAACTAAGTCTGGTAAAATCCAACTATGGCACATTAGGCTGTATCCCTTATCTCAGAACCGCCATCGACTATGCAGGGATACAAACCCTAGCCGTGAATAGAAGCCTATTGGTCCCTATGCACCGGTACCAATCATTGGCCACGTCAAACAAGTTCCCACCTCTGGCAACAATCACATCGGATCGCGGGTGTGGCATTCTGAAAAGGCACATTGAACATACCACAATGGGTTATCCAACACCGTAACCCCTGTTGGCAAGGGTTCATAGCATAGGAAGTGACACCTAACCACAAATATTCTATATGCCTTCATAATAATACAGTTAGTATAAATTACATGATACCAGTAACACATTGGCCACAAAGTGTAATCCATCTCCAAGTATAGTCTCAGGCTACACGATACCGGTAACACCTAGGCCACAAAGTGTAACCTATGACTATTTACCTAATCAAGCATGCATATAACAGTTGAGTATGGACTACGCAACACCGGTACCAATCGTTGGCCATGAAGCATATCCATTTCCAAATGCAGTCCCGGAGGACACAATACCAGTAACACATCGGCCACAAAGTGTAATCCATGACTACAACTAACTTTAATGCCCATAATCAATGCATGAATGCAACCGACATACAACGATCACAATACTGGTACCACCTCAGCCACACCGGATTCCATCTCATACATACATCAAACACGTGGCGATCATGGTACTGGTACCACCTCGGCCACACCAGATCCCACTATACATATCCATAAACATTTCATATCAATTTAAAAAAAATGTAACATGTGGTAGCATATCATCATCATTCGAGAAATTAGGAAATCATGTAAAGATATATTTATGTGAGCGATTCTACATAATTAAACATTCTTAAAATAAAAGCAATCCATCCCTCACCTTGATTATGCTCGTGTAAACTAAGGTTCAAGTATGGCCACCAATCGTTCAACTCAATTCTGGCACCAGGGTATGTATGTGTCACTACCCTAGGCACAAAGGTAACCGAACATCAATACATGTTGGGACCATCGAGAGGGTCCCACATGGGTCACCCCTAAAGGGTACAGTCAAAGTCTGTCAGTGATAGTAATGTCATCGAAAACACGCACCGAAAACAAACACTGTCCACTGGAAATATCAGTGTTATTTTTGGTGTAGCTGGCAGAGAGCCCCTAAGGCTCAAATGTTCACTGAAAATAGCCCACCGAAAGCAAGCCCAATGCTTCCAACGGCTTGTTTTCAGTGGTAGTATAGAACTACCCAAGTGAATTGGGGCTTTCTGGCTCGGGCCTAATTGCTGGGATTTATTCCATGGAGTTTGTGGGGGATGCTCGTACCATCACTATGAGATAATAAAATCCTGATTCTATCTAGCCGTTTGGGAGATAAATCGATCGAACAATTGAAACCCTAGTTAGTCATTTGGTCAATCTTGTTGCCGGAGGTCACTGGACTCTGTTTGAGCTCGGCAATGGCACCGGCGACATGAAATACACATTCCTTGAGCTTGACAGGGTTTATGACCCAAGATCAATCCTATATCTAGCTTAACCTAGGTCAAAATGAAGAGAGAGAGTAGTAGAAGAGGATGCACATACCTCCGGCAGGGAATCCGACAACCAGGCAGTAGTTGGCACCAAGGTAAGGTCCCTTCCTTCTTCCTCTTCTTCTTTTCTCTTTTCTCTCCTCCTTCTCCTCTCCCACATTTGCACACAAATGAGAAATGAGGAAATGAATCCTCATTTCTCACTTATAAGTTAAGTAGGGCTTAGGGCCTATTTCGCTGAACCCTATTTGGTCCGGTCGGGTTAATCCAACTTTCAAAACACGAGGACCCGACTACTTTGGTCCGTAAGGTGTTTATGTAAGGAGAAAGGTGTGGGGGAGGATTTGGGATCATTTGGGGCTGTCCACGATGCCGGTGGTGCCACCCACGGCATCGGAACCTAACCAGTAACCTAATTAGTCACCAAAAACAGCCACCGAATTTAGGCTCAGGCTATTTTTGGTGGCATAGTTTTGGTGGTCATGACAGTTTGCTATCTTGACTACTTGCTATCCACCAATTGATTTCACATGGGTAGTTACCCTCAACCGTGCTCACGGTCTTCCGATAATTTCATTATGTGTCGGGATTCAGGTGTAGGGTGTCATGTCACTTCCCATCTGGAATCGAAAGGCACAAATCCCCTACAGTTGGACTGGCAGAAAATGCACGAACATGTGGGGTTAACTCTTCCCTTTTGGCAATGGGTGGCCGCAGCCAAAACCCGGCTGTACTTTTGATCTTCGGTCCAAGTCCTATCACAATAGTTCAAATTAGACCGGGTCAGGGCACGGGTGTAACATGAAGTCCACTATATAAGCAAACCAAGATTCACCATCTATGGTGAGAGAGTTCACTGCATTTTGGTAAATGGGCTTGCTCCTTTGTTCTATTAGAAAGGGGCAAATTCAGGCCATGGGATTGCACTCCACCATGGAGGCTAAGGTTGCCAGGGCATTTGCAAAATGGTTGTTATCCCTTTGGAAGTTTTTGAAGGATATCTTCTCAAAGTATCCAATCACTTCCCCCAAATGCTCCTGCTATGGCTTCAACTTGTCATCTCTAGCCGTCCACTTTCCTTGTGTTTGATAGATAACAATGGCTGAATCTCTGTACACCTTGATCTTCCTTACCCCAATGGTAAGAGCCACTTCCAACCCTAAGGCACAAGCTTCATACTCAACAATGTTGTTGGTGTAGGGGAAGTCCAGTCGAAAAAAAGAAGGCAAATAAAGGCCATCCAAAGTGACAAGTAGCACCCCTACACCACATCCTTTCTGGTTAGATGCTCCATCAAGTACAATTACCACTCATTAGCCATGCTCTCTTCTTCGATTGCTGTGATTTCTTCATCTGGAAAGGTATTATCCAAGATTCTTCCATCTTCCATAGGATGAGTTGTGAAATGATCAGCAATAGGTTGACCCTTAATGGATTTTCGAGTGACATAGGTGATGTCAAATTCTGATAGCAATAATAACTATCGGGCCATCCTTCCTATTATAGCTGGTTTCTCAAACAGATACTTGATTGGGTCCATTCTTGATATCATCTGGACCGGATATGCTATCATATAGTGCCTTAGCCTCTTTGTTGCCAATACTAATGCTGTGTACATTCTTTCCAGACACATAAACCATGTCTAGTACTCCAAGAACTTCTTACTGTGGTAGTATGTAGCATACTCCACTCCCTTCTCTATCTTCTTTTGGGTTAGCAAAGGGCCCATAGTATATTCACCAACCAACAAATATAATGAAAGTGGTTTTCCCTTAACAGGAGCTGTCAATATTGTCTGGTTAATTAGATATCCTTTTATCTTGTCAAAATCTTGTTGACATTGGTCATTCCACTCCTTCGGTTGATATTTCATTAGTAGCTTGACGATTGGTTCACAAATTGTAGTCAACTAAGCTATGAACCGGCTGATGTATTGAATATGCCCCAAGAATCCTCGTATCTCCTTCTTTGTATGGAGCATAGGCATCTCTTGAATTGCTTTAATCTTGACAGGATTAACCTCAATGCCTCTTTAACTCACCAAGAATCCCAATAATTTTTCATGCCGGTGCCCCAAATACACATTTTTGAAGTTTTCAACTTTAGCTGATACTTCTTGATTCTGTCAAAAAATTATCTCAATATGGGGACATGCCCTTACCGATCCCTTGACTTTACTATCATGTAATCTACATAGACTTCCACCTCTTTGTGCATCTGTCATGTTGGATGGTTGTAGCTGCTCTCTGATAAGTTACCCTGGCATTCTTTAATCCAAAGGGCATCACCTTGTAATAATAAGTTCCCCATGGGGTAGTGAAGGTTATCTCCTCACGATCTTCTCGATGCATGCTCACTTGATTGTATCATGAGAACCCATCCATGAATGATAGCATAGCATGTCCACGTTGTATTATCGACTAGTATGTCAATGTGAGGTAATGGGAAATCATCTTTTGGACTCACCTTGTTGAGGTCTCAAAAATTGAAACACATGCGCACTCTATAGCATCTTTCTTAGGAACCGGTACTATGTTAGCCAACTGTTGTGGGTACTTCATTACTTGTAGAAATCCTGCATTCCACTATTTCATGACCTCTTCTCTAATCTTCTCACTCCATTCTAGATGCATTCTTTTGAGCTTCTGCTTGACTGGCTTTGCATTAGGATAGGTTGGCAAACAATGTTGCACAATATCAGAATCTATCCCAAGCATATCCTCATAGGACCAGGCAAAGACTTCCATGAATTCTTTCAGGAGGTTGATCATCTGCTCTGCTTCTTGATCATTAAGAGTGGTACCAATTTTTACCTCGCGAGGGTATTGGTTAGTTCGGAAATTAATAGCCCGAGTATCCTCATGGATGGGCTGGGCCTTCTTTGTCTTGCATTATTTTATTAAGCTATGATATTAATTAAGATCATCATCAGAGATAGGAGGCAAATCATACTTGGAATCAGAGATTTCATTAATAAAAAAGGGAATAACAGATTCGACATACACGGACATTGAATTTTCCTTAAGAGGAGAAACAGACACAGAATCATGAACAGACAACTCAACAATAGACTCGATGACTGACTTGATGCTTTTATCATTGGTATCCAGGTTGGTTGACTCCGTAGCATGAGCAAACTTGAAGTTCTCTCCAATGCTTATCAAGTTTAGGAGTGGCTTATTTGCTTGATGAATGAGTAGGTCTAGTAAAAGGCCTTCCTCTTCCTTAATGGTTGCCATAGCTATTTCTTCGGTGGTGCTATGATTGCCTTCTCCATCCTTTGGCTGCTTGCTTACAAAGACAAACTGGATGATCTCATGCTCCTCGAAACCAAACTTTCTAAGGTGTGAGAGCTGATGGAGGCTGCTTAGTCCTCTCTCGATGAAGTCTAACTTTTTGAGCCTACTGTTTGAAACCATTCCCACTCCTTGGTGGCACCTTTAGCCACCATCATGGGTCTTCCCATTGCAATTGAGCCTGGCACAATTCATGCAAACCATCATCCTTTGCGCTCTTCTATTCTTGGCATACTCACTCCTTCCTCAGAAGGTCTTAGGCTTGAGTTGGGTTAATTCTTACGCACGTGCTCCTTGTAGGAAGGAGCAAATGTGGTTCTTCAGGTCAGTAGGGAGATGTAGGGACCAGACAAGCCTCACATTTCCTTCCCATTCTCTCTTCAAGAGAATTCGTGGGCTTATTGCTTCCTTTAATTAAATTGACATTGCAAGATTTTTAGAGGAGAACTCATCTTCAACCAATACTATCTCTAATATACCAGTAATGTAGATTTCTTGATCACTTTCATTGATTTGCAGTTGTTCTAGCTTATGAGTAACCCAATCGAACTCATCTTTGAAAAAGGCTCCAAATCTTGGTTGCATTTTAACAGCAGTTTTTTCAAACCAATGCTCAACATTCCCACTGAAGGGAAAGTCTTCTCCTTCTCTTACAAAATTCCCATTGAGAGGGCTAATAAGAGGTGACTATCCTCCTAGTCATCATCAATACCTTATGACCCTTTCCTTGACTTTTGCTATTACCACCTTTCTTTGGACCTTAAGATTGAGGAACATATCCCAATCCATTTTTACCCCCACTTACAACCATAGTTGGTATCTTTGGCACACCTTGATGGTACTTCCCCAATCCAATTGTTGGGAAGTATTGCATGTTTCTCATCATTTGACTAACTAGGGGACTGCAGATTGCTTCATAGTTGGCAGGGCTATTTTCTTTTGGGGCTCCTTTGGCAAGGACCGAACAAGTCCGTTCTAAGCCAGACTTCATTGCCTTGCTCTTCTCCCTTCTCAATGTTAACCAGAGTATTGACTATCTCGGGGTCTCTTATAATGGTGATCACCTTCCCCTCATGTAGGAACTTCACCCTCTGGTGGAGACTGGATGATACCACCTTTTTCTGGTGCAGCCATGGCCTTCCCAAAAGCATGTTGAAGGATTCCAGTATATCAATGATTTGAAAGTCAATATCAATCTTAATAGGCCCAATCAATACAGATGTAATAAGCACCCCGAGAACCTCTCTTTGGGTGTTGTCATATGCACGCACTGTCTTGTTTGATGGCCTCATCTCTTCCATGTTAACACAGATGCCCTTGGTAGACCTTAAAGGTAGAACATTCAAAGCAGACCAATTATCAACTAGCACTTGCGGAACAATCTTATCAAGACATTCCACTATTATGTGCAAGGCTCTATTGTGCTGTGTTCCTTTGGCGGGAAATTTTGCGTCTATAAACATCAATGATTGCACTGCATATGTTACCCCTGCTATCTACGAGAGCTGCATTAGATCAGTCTTAATAGGCACTTGCACATTGGTTAGGTATTTGAGAATGGCCTCACAATTTGTAAGACAAGCCATTAACAAACCCCCAAATTGAAATGTTGGCCTGTGCCTTCTTGAGTTGAGATAAGACAGGATTCTCAGGCTTCACTGTGAGGGTAGCGGCTGGAAAAAAGGGTTTTGTTCCCCTTGTGGCCCTCTCCCCTCGGGTTCTAGTGTCTTTCTCTTCTTAACGTGGTTTGTGGTTCTATAGGCCCCACACCACCGCATCACTGCTTAGAGATACGTGGGGCTTATTTTGCAGGGCTCAGCTCTCTCTCTCTCTTGAGAGAAGCAGTTCAGAGGTATACCCTCCGTGGGTTGATGATGGTCCAATGGGGGATTAGGGTCATACAAAAGGGGTTTGGAGTTGCCACCTAGGATTTTGGGCCTAGGACCCGGGGGTGAGCCCAATTCTAAAGAAAAGGCCCAGAAATTGGTTTGGTCCAGAGAATAGGGTACATGTTAGGTTGTGGAAATTGAAAGGTGTTAGGCACTCAATCTACCCAATTCAACCGATCTTCCTACTAGATGCTTAGGAACAAACATTTTTCACAATTATTTCTATATAGCATGCATGTATATACATCAATAAAAGAAATAATTACGTATGTACACTAAAAGAGGGTTAATAAAGAATCTACATTGTGCTAATTTGGGTGAGTGATTATAGTTGAGCTTAACCCCTATTTCGGGTTAAGAGGAGTGGGCCCTGACTGGTGCAGATATAGACTTCCTCGTGTAGATATAGACTGGTGCTTAACCCTTGAGTAGTCTGGACCTCCAACTTCCTTTCTTCAAAGATGCTAACTATGATGATATTCCTAGTAGTTGGATAGAGCTTCGGCTAGGGAAGTGTGATTCCTGAGCTGGTAGTCTAGTCGAACTTGGGCGGAGCTTCGGCTATGGAAAGGTAATTCCTAGATTAGTATTTCAGCTGAGCTTCAACTTGGGAATATGATAAAAGGCTAAGATTTCAATGGAATTTTGGTAGGGCTTTGACTAGGGAAGGCTAAGGAAAGGCTAAAGCTTGGGCGCCCTTTTGACAGAGCTTCGGCTACGTGAGGGCTATTAGAAGGACAAGGCTTGGGCGGCATTTCAAAATTTGACTAGATCATGGGTCTAGTAACTGGCATCCTAGCATGGATCCCACAAATCTAGCCATCAGAAGAAGGGCCAAGCAAGCCAAGGAAAGGGATTATATGGGGGCCAACAAAGGTATGGGAGGGTCCAACAAGGGCAAGAGAGAGATGGGATTCACTCACCCAAGGGAGGGGGTAGGTATACCAAGTGTGTTTTTGGGAGGTAAATAGTTCCCTATTTATAGAATTCTGGATCCCAAGGAGTGAAATCTAGATTCTTACTTAGGTTTTTCATGGGGCCGCAGGGTTTTTCGTGGGGTCTCAGGGGATTCGTGGGGCCACAGGGGATTCGTGAGGCCACAAGAAAAGATTCTAATCTATTAGTGTTTTGGGGCTCTTGTCTTCCGAGGATGATTATGAGAGATCCGATGGTCTGATTTAGATGTACCATATATCATTGGAATCGTATTCTTAGGCACTATCCATCTATATGGTCACTTTTGACCTGATTCCTTCATATATGCTATGTCATAATTGGACCCCTCTTTTCTCTAGTTCTAGGGTTTCTATGGTTTATGGGTGTGTATAAAGGTGTTTCAAGGTTTGGATCACCTTAGTCGGTTATCATCTCTGTAGACTAGAGGCAAGTGGCCACGACCATGACTTGTGAATCATCATAGCCAGGGAGGGTGACAAAATTGGGTGTTTGTAGAATGCCCCTCTTTGGCCAAGGCTTGTGCCACAGCCGAAAGGCAAAGAAAAGAACGACCACATTTTGTCACCCAGAGCCTATACTACTGTCGCTTTGCTCAAGAGTGATAGGGGTGTAAATGCAATAGGCAATGTTCAATGGTTTAGAATCTTATCTGGACCATCTATTATAGGACAAAGATTTGAGCCTTCCCAATCCTATAAAAGATATTAGCATTTACCTGAAATGTCAAGTGGCAATACTTGTTCATGCCATCTCAGGACCATTGATTATAGGAAAGAAATTTGAGCCCTTCCAATCCTGAAAAAGATGTTAGTACACACAAATATTGGAATCTGATTGGAAATCTTTGTTCATACCTTTCAAGACCATTGATCGTAGGAAAGAGATTTGAGCCCTCCCATTCCTGCAAAAGATTTTAGTAAACCTAAATCTTGGTTTTCCTGGGCTAGGTCTCAATGGACTAGTCAAGGGATTTTGGTCTTAGGCCTCTCAGACCATAGGACCGGTTTTCTTGACCTTGGTTTTCCTTGGCTAGGTCTCCATGGACTAGCCTAGGGATTTTGGTCTTTAGGCCCCTCGGACCATAGGACCGATTTCCTTCATCTTGGTTGAGGCCACGAATGGTCTTGGTCCGCAAGGGGCCAACATAATGGTCTAGGGCCAACTAGGGCTGATATGATGTTTTTGGGCCTGCTAGGGCTGATGAAATTGGGCCTCTTGGGGTCGAGGTAATGGTATTGGACCACTTGGGGCGAAGCTGATGTAGCGGTTTTTTGGATTTTCTTTTGAATTCTTGAATTGAATTCTGAATTTTGAAATCTGAATGTTACAATTTGGAAATTGAAATCTAGGCGGGAGATTGCCCCTTCCATGATGATGACCGTGGGAGACTATGATGGTAATTAGTCAAATATCTCACTGGATAGTTGTCAAATTACCCTTACAAGTTGGGATTTTCATTGGGCTAGCGTGGCTGCCACGCTCTTGGGGCTGCAAAAATTTTTCAGGGCCACGAATGAATGGGCCCTCTATAAAAGAAGTGGTCCCCCCTTATTTGACTCACAATCATTCTTGGTGAAAAAAATTTTACTTTTCCCCTTGCTTCTCTAGTCTTTAGTCTTTTGCTTTACTCATGTCTAGGAGAGGAAAGAAGAGGACCCATCGGGGTCGAATCTTTTAGGGGATGTCCAGCCAGGCTTTGTCAGTAGAGGGGCTAGACGGGCCAGCCTTCAGGTATACGGGGTAGATGTTACAGGGCACGTAAAGCCACATTTGGAATGCGGCTTGGGATATATAGGTAAGTCTCTTTCTAACCTATTTCCTTTGTTCTTTCTATCTTATTCCTTATTATTAACTCTTTATTCCTTTAGGCACCCCTGAGGGGTAGTTCCCAAGCCTTGGCAAGTACAGCTTCCTGAGCAAGGTTCGAGATTGGTATGAGGTCCTTTCTCTGGGGATGAGGCATAGGGTCGGCCATTCCTGTTTGCACCGGTTGGTAGAGCTGGAGACCAAGAAGCTAGACTCCTAGCTAATAAGGGCCACGGTCAAGCAGCGGTGATCGAGTACCCATTCATTCCATCTCATAGTGGGGGAGATGACTACTACCCCCTTATGCTTCTATGCCTTGACTAGGGTACCCTTCAGTGACCGACCTCTCGTATTGCCAAAGACTTTGGATCCAAAGGGCTTCTTTGCCTTGAACAGCATCCACACAACTCATAGGATGATCTAGTTGGTGAACATACAGGACTGATGGTGGATGGCCTCGCAGTGTTCCTTAGACCCCATTGAGTCCCTGCAGTGTCTATGCTCTTTCCTTCTCTACACCATGGGGCAGTGTCTGTTTAGCAACTCCTACGGTGACATGGATATTTGCATGGAGCACTTCTTTCAGGACATCGAGGGCATCAACTCCCTCGATTGGGGTAGAGTGGCCTATGCTTACTTGCTGAGGACCTTAGTCATCTAGCATACAGGGACCGTAGCATATGTGGTGTGGGCTGCATTCTCCATATACCTTCCTACCTTTGTCTTTTTTTATCCTCTTTTTTGATGGTGTAGCTTGATTTACTTATTGCCTGATTTCTTAAACCAGCCCTGGGTTTAAGAGCACTTGATGTTCATGTGCCCGGATCTCCGCAGTCCCCATGAGGTTTTCTTCCCAGCATCTAAGAGGTGGGGGGATAGGTGCATTGCGAGGGAGCGGTCAGCTCTTCCCTGAGGATCCTCTGCCCATTCTTTATTGAACGACCTCATGGTGATGAGTCTGTTTACTCCTTTCTGTTTTCCTTCTATTTTTGCATTGTACTCATCTACCGTTAAGAATCCTGTCTTTTGTTTGATGCAGGTGAACTATAGACCTTTCCTGAGGATCAAGTTCCCTAACCCAAATGAGTTGAAGAGGGCCATGTTTTTGACCAGGCAAAGAGTGTTATTCAAGGGCCATATAGGCAAGGCCTAGTACTTGGGCGAGAGGTTCACTCCCCAGTGGTCGGTCCGCATTCCTCCTTTTCTCTCTCCTTCCACCATGCATAGCCCGGAGGATGTTCCTGAGGGGGAGGTAGAGAAGTTTGCCGAGGGAGGATGGGAGGAGGATTTACTAGATATGGCAAGGGACTATGATAGCTTCCTAGATGCAGTGATAGTCTATGTACCCTTGACCTCAGAGGGTCCCATGGTACGTGCTTGTTGTTATTTCTTTTATTCCATTTGTGAATCAAAGTTTCTTTTATTCTTACAAAGTTTCTTTTATTCTTACTTGAATATGATCATAGTGGAGGACCAGAGAGATGGTCCCCTTCCTCCTCAGCCTTAGCCCACCACTGCCGGTTCTTCTGTTGTAGAGTCTTCATCTGTCGAGGGTAGACTAGTCCACAATATGGCTATCATTCTTTTCCCAGTGTTCCCCTCTTGGACTTACCCTAATGCGGCTAACCCGTTGGCTCCTAGGGATCTGCCGTGGAAATTGGAGTTGGATGCTTCTATTGTCCTTCTGACTCCCTATGACTATATAACTAAAATCCTTTTTTTTTTTTCTGACATAATTTTACTCAGGTTTCGCCGGACGCATATGTCAAGATCCGACACATACATTATAGCCTATGCTCAAAGCTATATGATAGGGACTAGAAATCACAGGTCACAGTATGATTCTTCTTCTTTGCTTGTTTTATTTCCATTGTCACTATTCTAACCTCCTTTTTTACCTCTCAGGAGGCACAACTCAAGTCTTACGCGGATCAGATCTATAACTTGGACGACCAGCTGGTGGCATTATAGGTGAAGTACGACAACATTATGGTTTTAGTGGATGACTTTGTCGGACTTAGTGATGTGACTGGGGAGGCTCGTGATGAAGGCCACCCTTAGAGCCATTCCCCCTACTCCTTTTTTGTTCTTTGTCATTCCTGCACAGTTTGAAAAAACACGAATCCTTTTTCTTTTTTCTTTTCTTTTTTCTCCCTTCCCTTTATCTTATTATCTTTTTTTGGCAATTTTATTTTTGAAATGAAGATTTGATTTTAGGGATTAATTTTTTTCTTTTTATGAGCTTTTCTAAATCAGAAACATGACCAATTCCATGCCTCAATTTTTCATTTAGGGTAACTAAAATAAAATAAAAGTCCCAGTATCATCCCATTGCATGATGAAAATAATAGAAACAAGAAACAAGCATCTTAACCCTGAATCCAGAGATAGGATAGGTGGGCAACAATTTGGGTAGACAATCCTTTTGGTGGATAGAAATTCACTAACTCCTTCGGGTCTTCCAGCTTTAGTTCATATTGATGACCAATGTATGTGGGCAAGTAAAAGGATGTGTGGGTTAAACCCATTAGCCTGAAATAATTTCCTCCTGGGGTCTTCATCAAGAAGCCATCCTGGGGCCACCATGGACACTTCCATCTGATGTCTTGGGTGGTCCTTCCTTATAGGTACTCTTCTCAATTGTTGATTAATTCAAACTCTGGGACCTCCCTTCTGTCTTGGTAGTGGGATGCCTTGAATCGATAATCTCTCTGGGGACTGACTAGTTTTAGTCTTTCAAGTAACCAAAGCTGGAAAATAACAGGGCTTCCTCGATAATGATCTGTCCCAAATTTATGGCTGTGGCTCATGTTGTTAAACCCTTTAAATGTCTCTGCAAGTACTATGGGGACAATATCACCTCCTTCCTTCAACTGCTCTACTACCTCTATCAAAACAAGTGGTACACCATGTCCGGGAGTCCGGAGAACGTAATGGGCCAACATGCAAAGTAGATAAGCATCCTTCGATCTCTGCTGATGGATTTCTCCCCAGACAGATATCAGGTGAAAATCCTGGCCACTTTCAAATTGTCAATCTTCTCATATCTGATGAACTGTCTCATTTTCTCCTTTCCCCATTCGAAGAATCTTTGAATCTCTTCTGAATAGTCATCCTTCAAAGATGGTTGAATCAGTTTTCCCTTAGAAGGGGATAGCATACAGGCTTGAAATTCTTCTAGGGTTGGACAAATTTCAATTCTCCCAAATCAGAACACATGGAGATCAGCATCCCAATGTTGAGGCACCTGGTGAAGTAGGTTATGGTGCAATTCTATATACCCGATCTGACTGAGCATTGTCATGTTTATAGATTCCAGCAACCCTGGTGCTTCCATGTTGATGTCTAAGGTCCATTGTCTCAATACTGCATCCAAAGAGCCCATGGCATTTCCTATAATCATTGTAAATAGGGGGTAATTTCTCAAGGTATTGCTCATTAATTACTTATTCTACCAAGCTTTACCATTGTTGCATCAAGTTTTGTTTTTGACAAAGCAAGGGTGGGGAAAGAACTGGCCTTGATTACTGATGCTGGGTGGTGACCTTTGGGGGGATGGAATTCTGGATGAGAGTTTGACGGACCCTAGGTGAATGATAGATACCTAGTAGCCAGACATGCCAAGTGGTGATTTTTTGGGGACACAAGCTATGATGATCTTTTAGATACCTTGATTATTAATCTGAGAACCTTCCAATTGCTCGGAGGTTGTTGAGACCGCACTTGCCCATGTCAAGTTGCCTACATATCCCTTAAGATGAATCGGGTCAAGCATAGTTCAGGTGATACCCCCTTTTAGACATAATATCTTTTAAGTTGATCCATGTTGATCAGCCCGGACACTTCTTCACCATCGAGGTCCATAAGGCTTATGGACTTGTCTGGTAGGATTTCTTTTATAGTGAATGGGCCACTCAAATTTGGCCTGAATTTTCCCCTGGGGTCATGAATGGGGGCTCTTTGTTCTCAGAGAACCAACACACCTTCTTCTATGTGACGTGGATTTACATGCTTGTTGAATGCTCTTGCTATCCTCAGTTGATATTTTCTTAGATTATCCATGGCCTTCATACGCCTTTCATCCAAAAGATTGAGCTCATCATGTCTAGCCTTCACCCATTCCTCTTTGGGTAACTAGCTATCCAAAAGTACCCTTAGGGATGGTACTAGGATCTCTACTGACAGTACCACCTCAACCTCATATACCAAGGAAAAAGAAATTGCCCTAGTTGAGGATCATATAGAAGTCCGATATGCCCATAAGGCAAGTGGGAACTTGTCTGCCCAATCCTTATGTGTTTCAGCCATTTTCTGAAGGATGACCTTGATGTTCTTGTTAGTTGTTCCCCTGCCCCATTGGTTTGTGTTCTTTAAGTGGTGGAACAATGCCTTTTGATGCCGAACTTTGTGCAGATTCTGTCAGCTTTGCCCCAGAAATGGGATCCTTGATCCAATATCAGGTACTGCATATTGGCAAATGATATTTTTTTAGATAAACTTTGCCACCTTAGCAGATGTGAGGACTGCATATAACTGAGCTCCTACCCACTTGGTGAAGTAACCAATGGCTACCAAGATGAATTCATGCCTGTTGAATGCTTTGGGGTTGATCTTTCCTATGACATCAATGCCCCAAGTAGAGAATAGAAAAGGAGAACTGAGTGAGTGCAATTCTGTTGGTAGGATGTGTGTATGTTGGCCAATATCTGGCATTTCTTGATGAAACCCACACAGTCTACTTCCATGGTGTTCCAGTAGTATCTTAATCTGAGAATCTTCTTGGCTAGCTTCTTGGCATTCATATGGGGCCTACAAAGGCCTTGGTGAATTTCCTCCATGATTGTTCTAGCTTGATCTTCATCCACACACAGCAACTGTATCCCATCATAGGATCTCTTAGGATCTCTTGTACAATAAGACACATTGGAGAATGAACTGGGTGGCATATCTCCTTAGGAACTTCTTTTCCCCATCTGTGGCTTCAAATGGATACTTCCTTTCCCTAATGAAGTCCATTACATGAGTGAATCAGGGTCTACCACCATTGTGAGAGAATTTATTGCATTATGATAAAAAGGCTTGCTCCTCTATTCTACCAAGAAGGGTCGAATCTGGGCCATGTGACTGCATTCTACTATAGAAGCCAAGGTTGCTAAGGCATCTACGAACCGATTGTTAATCCTTTAGAGATATTCAAGGATATCTCATCAAAATTAAAGTGTTTAATTACTTCATCTAGGTGCTCTTGGTATGGCTTAAATTTCTTATCTTTGGTTTTCCACTTCCCTTGCGTTTGTAAGATGACAATGGTTGAATCTCCATACACCTTGAATCTTTTCACCCCAATGGTTAGAGCTACTTCCAATCCTAATGCACATGCTTCATATTCAGCAATGTTGTTGGTACAGGGGAAGTCAAGGCGAAATGAAGAAGGTAAATAAAGGTCGTCTAGAGTAACAAGCGATATTCCTGCACTACATTCCTTATGGTTGAATACTCCATCAAAATACAGTTGTAATTCATCAGTTGTATCTTTGATTGTTGTGATTTCTTCATCTGGAAAGGTATCACTAAGATTCTCCCATTTTCTGTGGGGTGAGTAGCCAAATGATCGACTATAGCTTGCCCTTTGATGGACTTCTGGGCAATGTAGGTGTGAGGGTAGTGGCCGAAAGATGAGATCTCTCTTCTTACCCCCCTTTTTAGGGAGGGGAGAAGGACTTGCATTCCATTCCGTCCTCTCTCCTCTCTTTCTCTTTCACAAGGGAGGGGTGTGTTGCATGTGCTTACCCTGGGGGCCTCGCACCACTGTATTGCCACTTAGAGATTCGTGGAGGCCTATTTAGTAGGTGTGTAAAGTTTGTCATTTGAGACAAGGATTTGATGATGGTCCAATACGGCGATTGGGATCATGCAAAAGGGTATGGAGTCACCACCTAGGATTATAGGCCTAGGACCCAGGGGTGGGCCCAATTCCTAAGAAAAGGGCCCAAAAGTTGGTCTGGTCTAGAGATTTAGGGTAAGTGTCAAGTTGTAGAATTGGGAAGGTGCTAGGCACCCAATCTACCAGGTTCAACCGTTCTTCCTACTAGATGCTTAAGAATGAACATTTTCCACAATTATTCTTATTAAGTATGCATGGCTAAGTTATCACACATATATGCATTAACTGAATTTAAATAACTATGCACACTAAAACAAGGTCAATATAAAGTCTACATTGTGCTAATTCTATTGAGAAATTATACCTGATCTTGACCCCTGTTTCGGGTCAAGAGGGGTGGACCCCTGGTTGATGCCAGTACGAACTTTCTTGTGGATTCTCCCAGCTCAGGGGAAGATGGTCTTGAGCTCCAACTTCCTTTCTCAAGAGATGCTGACAGTGATAATATTCGGGCAGGGTTCTGGCTATGAACAGTTACTTTTGGATTTGAATTTTGACAGAGCTTTGGCTAGGAAAGGTTACTTTCAGGCTTAGGCTAAGGTGGCAATTTGACAGAGCTTTTGCTAGGATGGGCTACTTTTGGATTTTCGATGAGGTGGCACTCTGGCAGAGCTTCTATTGGGGATAAGCTATGGGAGGGCTAGGCTGAGGTGGCACTCTAACAGAGCTTTTGCTAGGGATAGACTATAGGAGGGCTAGATTGAGGTGGCACACCAGTAGAGCTTTTGCTTGGAATGGGCAGAAACCTAAATAGTTGAAGAACTTCAAAGGCCCGAAGAATACTTCGAAGATTCAAAGGAATCTTACAAAGATCTCTCTGAAGACTTGGAGAAGCTCAAAAAGAGGGGTGGGAGACTAAGGGAAAACTTTTCCTATGTGAAATCTCACTCAAAGAAGGCAAAGGATTTGAAGAATTTCGAAGGCTTGAAGAATACTTCAAAGATCCGAAGTGATCCGAAGAACACTTTGGATCTTATGAAGATCTCTTAGAAGACTTGAAAAACCTCAAGGGGGGAATGGGGAGGAGAGAGGGTAGAGCTTCACTACTATGGGATGCTCACTAGGAGACTTGGGTTGTTGTGGGGTTGTGTTCTGGTGAAAAACCAAAGGGAGGGGGTATTTATAGAATTTTTGGACCAATAGGGAGGAAAGAGAAAATTCCTTAACCAGTGGTGGTAAAAAGTAATTTTTCTAAACCAATGGGGTGAAAGTAAGAAATTTTGGACCAATGGGGTGGAGGGTAAATAAGGGTAAATTTATTTGGCGAATGGGAGGAAAGGTATTTTTTTCAACCAATAAGGTAAAAGATTCCTTTTTGGACCAATGGTAGGCTATAGTGTAGGGTACACTAGCAAGGCAGTATGGGGTACATAGGCAGGTGAAGAGGGAATCCCTTCACCAAATTGATCATCAGAATGGGGATTCTGATCACCAGTGGGGTTGTCGGGGCCTTGACGGGGTTGTGAGGGCTAAAACAAGGGTGCTGGGAATAAAATGGGGCTGTTGGAGCTCTAGCAAGGGTACTAGGGCTCCAGCAGGGGTGCTGGAACTAGGGCTCCATCAGGGGTGCTGGCATGGGTGCTGGGGCTCTGACATGGGTGCTGGGGCTTTGGCATGGGTACTGGAACTCTGGTATGGGTGCTGGAGCTTGGCCAGGTATGTGCGGAGCTTGGTCGGGTATGCACGAGGCATGGGTGCTCGCATGGGCTTAGTTTGCGTGTTTATAGAGTAACTGGGAATGATTGCAGGGGATCTGATGGTCTGATTTTGACGTACCATATATCATTAGAATTATGATTCTAAGTACTATACATCCATATGGTCACCTAGGACCGAATTCCTTTGTTTATGAAATGTCATAATTGGACCCTTCTTTTCTCTCGTATGGGATTTCTGAGAATTTTGGGTAAGTATGGAATGCTTCTTGGAATAGTTATCTCAGTCAGTTGTCATCTCTATCAATTGAAAGCAAAAGATTGCATCCAAGATCTGTAAGTCATCATAGCCGAAGGAGGGTGACAAAATTGGGTGTCTATAGTAGGTGATGTCAAATTCTGACAATAATAGTAGCCATTGAGCCATCCTTCCTGTGAGAGCTAATTTCTCAAAGAGGTACTTGATTGGATCCATCCTCGGGATCAATCATACTAGATATGTTACCATGTAATGTCGTAGCCTTCTTGTCGCCTATATCAACGCATGAAAATTCTTTCCAAAGATGTGTATCATGTCTCATATTCCAAGAACTTCTTACTGAGGTAGTATATGGCATGCTCTACCCCTTTCTCTGACTTCTTTTGAGCTAGTAAGGAGCCCATGGAATACTCCCCAATGGATAAGTACAGTAGAAGTGGTTCTCCTTCCACCGAAGGTGTCAATATTGGTGGGTTCATAAGATATCCTTTTATCTTATCGAAATCTTGTTGGCACCAATCATTCCATTCTGTGGGCTAATCCATCCTTAGCAACTTGAAGATTGGTTTATAGCTCATGGTCAACTGAGCTATGAACCTACTCATATACTGAATATGACCAAAGGATCGTCTTGATGTTGATGGGGTTGACTTTAATGCCTCTTTCGCTCTCCAAGAATCCCAACAGTTTCCCTACGGTTGCCTCAAATACACATTTTTGAGGATTTAACTTCAGTTGATACTTCTTGATCCTTTCAAAGAACTTCCTCAATGCAAGAACATGCCCTTGCCAGTCTGCCAACTTTACTATCATATCATCCACGTAAACTTCCACCTCTTTGTGCATCATGTCATGTAGGATAGCTGCAGCTGCGTATTGATAAGTTGCCCTAGCATTTTCAATCTGAAGGGCATCACCTTATAATAATAAGTTCCCCAAGGAGTGGTGAAAGTGGTTTTCTCATAGTCATCTGGGTGTATGCTCACTTGGTTGTATCCTGAGAATCCATCCATAAATGATAGCAAAGCATGCCCTGCTGTGTTGTCGACTAGTACATCCATATGAGGCAAAGGGAAATCATCTTTTGGGCTCACCTTGTTGAGGTTTTGGAAATTGACACATATATGTACACTTCCATCTTTCTTAGGAACCGACACTATGTTTGCGAACCATTGGGGGTATTTCACTACTTGTAGAAAACCTGCATCCACTATTTTATGACTTCTTCCCTGATCATTTCACTCCATTCTGGATGCATCCTTTTAAGCTTTTGCTTTACTGGCTTTGCACCAAGATGAGTCGGCAAGCGGTGCTACATAATGTTGGGATCTATTCCAGGCATTTCCTCAAAGGACCAGGTGAAAACCTCTATAAATTCTCTCAATAGATGGATCATATATTCTGCCTCTTGTTCATTTAAGGTGGTACCAATTTTTACCTCTCAAGGGCATTGGTTGGTTCCCAAATTAATAACCCGGGTATCCTCACGGATGGGTTGAGCTTTCTTTGGTTTGCATTGTTTTATTACATTATGATATTTATTAAGATCATCATCAGAAAAGGGAGGCAAGTCATACTCAGAATAGAAATTTTCATTAATGAAAGAACGAGTAGCAGACTCGATGTACATAGACTCTGGATTCTCTTCAAAGGGGAAAATAGACACACAATCATAAACAGATGATTCAACATTAGATTTGACAATTGACTCAATGACTGGCTTGATGCTTTTATTAGTGATATCCAAGTTGGTTGACTTAGTATCATGAGCAAACTTGAAGCTCTCCCCCACGCTTATCCAGTTCAAAAGTGGTTGTCGGGCTTGGTGAATGAGAAGATGGGGTGATGGACCCTCTTCTTCTTCCAGGATTATCATGGCTACATCTTTGAACTTTCCATAGCTGTTCTCTTCCTTTGGCCATTTGCGTACAAAGATGAATTAACTAATTTCACGCTCTGTGAAATCAAACTTCCTAAAAGGTGATAATCGATGTAGACTATTGAGCCCTCTCTCGATGTAGTCCAGCCTTTCCATCCTATTATGTGAAACCATTCTAGCCCCTAGGTCACAGTCTTGACCTCTAGCACGGATGTTTACATCTCAATTAAACCGTGCACAGTACATGCACACCATCATCCTTCACACCCTTCTTTCTTTGGCATACACACTTCTCGCTTGGAAGGACTTTGGTTTGAGATTATGTAACTCCTGTGCATTCTTCCCATAGGAAGGAGGAGATATGGCTTTTCATATCTGCAGGGAGAGGTAAAGCCCAGATAAGTCTCATTTTTCTTTCCCATTCTCTATTCTAGAGGATTTGAGGACTCGATGCTTCCTTAGGTCGGATTGACATTGTTGGACCATCAAAGGAGAACTCATCTTCAACCAACACCACCTCTGACATTCCAGTGATGTAACTTTCTTGATCACCTTCCTTAATCCGGAATTTTTCAAGCTCATGAGTAACCCAATCAATTCATCTTGAAAAAATACCTCCGATCCTAGTTGTCTTCTGGTGGCGATCTCGTCGAACCATGGTTCAACATTAACACAGAAAGGGAAGCTCTCTCCCTCCCTTATGAAGTACCTATTAAGAGTGGGGTATTAAGAAGAAACTATTTTCTTGGTCATCCTTAATACCTTCTATCCATTGCGACTGCTGGTATTATTCGATCTTGGAGGTTGAGCAACATACCCCAAGCTGTTTCTTCCTTCACTCACAACTAGAGTTGGGATCTTTGAGACACCCCGGTGATATTTCTCGAGTCCCATACTAGGAAATTACTGCATATTCCTCATCATCCGACTAACTGGGGAGCTCCAGATGGCTTCATAATTTGGCTCGGATGTTTTCTTTGGGAGCCCCCTTAGTGAGGACCATACAAGTTCCTTCTATCTCAAATCCACTGAGCTAGACTTCATCATCTTGCTCTTCTCCCTTTTCAATGTTAGCCAAAGTATTGACTATCTTGGGGTCCCCTGTGATGGTAATCACCTTACCTTTGTGTATGAATTTCACCTTTTGATGGAGACTTGGTGATACCGCCTTCGCTTGATGCACCTATGGCCTCCACAGAAGCATGTTGAAGGATGCTGATATGTCAATAATCTGGAAGTCAATGTCAAACCTCATTGACCCGATCATGTAATGCCCCAAATCTCACCTCTTACATTAAATTGTGAATAGGTAAGAGTAACAGGCAAGAGAGGTCAACACTAGTAAGGCTGACAGTAGTAGAATGCCAAGAAGGAAAGAATGACCCAACATGTACTTGTGCCTTCTACCAATAGTGTTGGAAGAATCTGCAAGGAAAGTGGTCCAATAGGTAGTTATTAACCTTTAATAGGGGTTGGTAGTGATAAGGGATTAAACAGACTCAAGGGGGAACAAGTTTAACTCAACCGGCTAGAGAGTCCTGGATAGGACAGCACAGGCTAGCCAATCAATTGGACAGAATAGTCAAATTTGACTATAATGGGTCCCACTTTCGTAATTTTATATTGGACCTATTTTAATGAGTCTGTTGAGATAAAATAAGTTAAATAATAGTTTATAATACGAATTATATAATTTAAAGTAAGTATGTAAGTAATTATATATGTATTAACATATAACATTATGTAAGTAAAATATATACGTAAAGATATATATATATATATATTATGCTCATTGTTGGTGGAACTTTCCACTAAGGTAAGTGGGTTATAAATAGGTCCCAACCGACCTTAGTAAACCATTTTCTCACTTGGACAACAAGAGGAAGAAAGAAGAAGAGAAGAGAAGAAGAGAAGGGAAGAAAAGGAGATCAAGAGAGAGATTGACCTCCAAAGGCTGCTGTTGTAAGATTCAGCAAATAGGTAAGGAAAATCTCACCTGCATGAACTTGGACAGAGAGAAAAATCTCAGAAATTTAAATGGGATTGGGCTGATTTGGCTGAAATAAGAAGTAGAAATAAAGTTCTGAAAATTTCAGGAAGAATCTGAGTATAGGGAGTTTAATCTACTATTCTTTGATGGAATTAATTGAAAGGAACTTAAAATTCTGAGATGGGTTGCATGCTTCATGGCCGGATGGGACTGAAATATGTGGATTCTCACTAAAACTCCTTAAAAAACAGGAAAATTACAAGTAAATGATATGAAAACCCATTTTTATTTTATTGTTCCAAGGTCTAAGACTCACATGCAAGGTGAAATTGATCGTGGATTTCATGCATGCATACCTAATTTGAGGTTTGATCATCAAATTAAAGGCTGGATTTTGAAATCCCATCTTGATTCATTATTTTGAGTGAAAATGTGTTTAATTTTAGGATAAATTTAAAATTTCTGCTGAATTATATATATATAATATATCTATAAACTAAGAAATAAAAAAAATAATTTATAAATGGACTAATAGAAGGATTGAATTAAAGTGTTGTACTACTGTTATGGGAGTGAAGTCCTTAAATAGAGAAGTTTGGACTAAAAACAGAGGTAAAATGCTGCAGAGAACTGAAAGAATCGAAATTCTATAGAAAAAGGACAACCGGTGGGAGATATCAGGCCGGCCTGTTGGTCCCACAGTCTCCAGCCGGTTAGGCTTCCAGAGACCAATTTGCTCTCAGTTTTTGACAGAGATCTGTTGGTTTAAAATGGGACTTGTAGGGTCTATAGGGGAGATAGGGGTGTCAAAACCTAGCCCGAACCGATAAAATCAACTGAAATTGACTAATAAAACTTGAATCAAACCAAACCGATCCTTATTGGATTGGTTTTGGACTGAGGTATTTTAGGACTGGCTAAAACTAGGTCCAAACCGAACCAACCAATAACCACATCGAAACCAAACTGAATGAAACCGATAAAAAAATAAATGATTATGAGATTATAAATTGGTGAATTGACTATCCATTTTTCACAATATTAGTGAGAAAAATTTTTATTGTAAGGGGAATTTTTACAAATCATTGAATATTAAGTTATGAATAGAGAAATTGATTTGTAAATTGTAATAATGCTTCTATTGATTTCCTTGATCACTATACAAAATTAGTTGAATAGTTAAATGAATGATTGGATAATAGGGTTTATTTTGGGATTTCAATATTACTTATCTTCTTAGTAATTTTTTATCCATTGGTTTCAATATTAATTATTTTTCCCTTACAATGTAAACCATGATTTAATCATAAATTTAAAGTGTTTTTTTCATCAAATCTTGTGACTATAAATTATGAATGTAAAATTTCATTATGGTTCAAACCCAATAATAAATCGATCTAAACCGATATTAACCCGATATTGAAAAACCAAAATAATCCAAAACCAAACCGGATCGAAATCGAAACTGACCAAAAACTGAAGTTCCTTAACGGATTAGTTTTGGTCTCCCTCATTCCTAGACTGAAACCGATTCAACCTGACCGAAACCAAACCAAACCAACCGATTGACACCTATAAGGGGAGATAATAGATGACCCTATTAGGGAATGAATGAATTTAAATTTATTTTAATATATGTAAGTATTAATTTCTAATTTTAGGAGATCCAAATAGCTGTGAGGGACCTATTCAGTACCAGGAAGGGAGTTAAATATTTCAGAATTTCAGTGTTAGTGGGTGCCACTAATCCTCTTTCTTTTAGTGTGTTTTTTATTGTTGTTCATGTATATATTGTTTGTGAATGTGCATATTCTTTTATTTTGATGATTTCTATGATGATGAAATTGATGGATGTGAGATATGAGAGGTAAGATAGGTAAGATGCGACACGTGCAGGTGCCTATGATTGTATGTGTGAATTGGGTGACTAGTTGTACATCATGTAGTATGTTGGGCCAGGTATTACAACCCTAAGTGCTACACCACCCCTTGTCCGTAGGGGGTTAGGTATGGGCTAATCCCAACATATGTGGCTGCCTGATCAACAATGCACTTTTGTGGTGAGATATGTTGTACCAAAGATGGATGTGGAGAGGATACGATGTACTATATGCCTGGTGGATATATATATTATATGGGGTTACTACATAGGGGTTAGTCAGGGGATGGAGGCTCTAACCAGGACTGCCTAGCTCCTGCCTACAACGAATTTGTATTCCTGAGGCTCAAAAGTACAGGGTAGGGAATGCCACCTACATTAACTTAGTAATGGATTAGGGAATCTGTATAGCTTTAGTAAATGAAATCACGAGCATCATCTTTCTGTGTGGAGCAGGCATGCATTGCATATAGTTTCGTGTGTTTTTCTATCCCACCCCTCACTGAGCATTTCCAGTGCTCACCCCCTTTACTTTGATCTATAGAGGATGAGAGCAGTCACCAGCAAATTTCCAATTCAGAGTATGAGATTACAACCATGGATCAGTTGGCTTATGTTCAGGATGATGATTACAGCCATGAACCTGATTACGAGTGTGATGTCTGTGTTTATGGTGGATAGCATTTATGAGAGCTGATGTATTTGATCATTCTTTTTTGTATGTATGGATAGTGGTGGAAATCAGTTTTAGATGATCCAAGTTTGGTGGTTTAAACTATAGGTGGGAGACAGGTTTGATGGTTTAGACAGATGGGAGACATTTTCTATAAATATTTTGTTATAATGGGATAACTGTAATATACGTGGATTACTGTATATAATGTTGTGAATCAGTGTACATATGGTATCAGGTATCACATAGAAGCACTGGATGGATATGAAATTCTACTTGATTTTATATTATCTGCTACAGTTCTGATTATTAGTATGGGAATGTGGTGTTATGGACAATCCTAGAGTAGGGTCCTGGGGAAAACAGGATGACTGAGTGCGGTGAGGTATCCAGTGCCAGCATACCTATGCCATATTGAGGGTAGGGTGTGATAGTCTGGGTGGTATCAGAGCAAACTCTAGGAACGATACTTGACAACCCACAAGACTTTAGGATCATCCAGTGCAATACGAAGCAAAGAAATAAAAAACTTCAAGACAAAAGCCTAAATTGTTGTGAATTTCATGTATTTGTGACAGAAACATCTTTTAGGATATAAATGACACTTTTGAAATCATTAAAGGAATTTTGTATATGCTAAGTTTGCTACATTACTCATCCTTGTTGAAAATATATATGTGTGTGTGTGTGTGTGTGTGTGTTTAGCATTAGGAATTGATACACTATGATTCTCAAGAAAATTCCCAATATGCCTAAAAAATGGGCTCAACCTCAGCAAGCACCATAACACCGGAAAAGGGGTCAGCCTACTACTAGAGCTCATCCTATGGTGTCTATGAGTGATGAGAGGGAAAGTGAGTCAGTATGGGAACACAAGAATCAGTTCCTGCTATTGCTCCTGCAGAGGCAACATCTGTGTCACCTCTTTGTACCTCTAGTGTTAATAGCTCATTATGTGACCACATTGGTGAACAATATGGTCCAAGGTATACAACAAGGGTTGCAACAAACAATACAACAAAATATCCAGCAATAACAACAGCAATAGAATAGGGTTATTGATGAATTGGCCAAAACAATGCATGCTAGGTGAATATCAGTTCCACCTACACCAATGGCACCACCTCCTCCAATTCCTAGAGTTTCAGTACCTCAAGTTAACCCAGGAATTCCAGTGGCACCACATACTATAGGTTGGAAAGCAACTCAAGCTATACCAATTATAGGTACACAAGCAGGACAACAAGGCTTAGAGAACCCACCAGCAGTACAAGTGTCGATTGATATGAGTAAGTTGGAGAAATTCCAGAAATATAGGCCTCCATACTTTAGTGGTGTGAGTTCTGACCTATTAGCACCATTGAAATTGGTAGAAGGAGTTGTAAAGGCATTGGCAATGTTAGGTTGTAATGATGAATAGAAGATTATATGTGCTACTTATCAACTGCAAAATGAAGCCCATGCCTGGTGGAAGGCTACTAGACCCATACTTTTAGCCACGCATCCACATCCTACCTGGGATCAGTTCATAAAATTATTTTATGGGAACTATTTCCCTATCAATGTGAGAGACAGGAAGGAGTAAGAATTCATGGCTTTGGTTAATGACCTAAGTCAGTGTTGGAGTACCAACAACAATTTGAGGATTTGTATTATTTTGCCCTAAAACATATGACGAATGACAACGTAAAGGCAAAGAAATTTAAGAAGGTTTGAGGTCTGGCATTAGAGCTATGCTAGTAGCTCATTGGCTCCAAAACTATGTTGATGTGGTCCAGATTGCTAAATCTATTGAAGATAAGCAGAGAGAAGGTTATCAGATTCAAGCAGTAAGAAGAGCCAGGATAGGTAATACAGGGAGACAGTTTGGAAGGTTTGGAAGGGGAGCTTCTTCTTCTGCCATAGTACCCAGACAGAGAGAGGCTAGTTGAGCTTCTACTTAGTCACAGTCAGCATAGTCTTACCCAGCAGTTTCTACAGTTCAGCCTATTACTGTGAGATGTTATGTGTGCCAGTAGCCCGGGCATTATGCAAGATTTTGTCTTCAAAGGAAACCAAGTGAACCAAGTGTGGCTTCTTCTTCTTCTGCATCTACCAAGAAGTCACAGGCATCTGGCAAGGTCTTTGCACTAATAGCTAAGGAAGCTAAGGTTGTACCTAGAGTAGTGACATGTACAATGCTTGTTTCTAATATACTAGCACATGTATCATTTGATTCGGGTGCATCTCATTCATTTGTATCTTCAAATTTTTCTCCAAGGCTAGGTGTGAAACCTAAAAAGTTAGTCTATCAGTTGATGATTAGTACACCTACAAGGTTTATTTTAGACTTAGAGGATGTGTATGAGCCCTGTACTATTCAGATATGTGGGTGAGATATAATAGCCCATCTGATTTGTATGGATATAAAGGATTTTGATGCTATCCTAGGTATGGATTGGCCCTCTGCATACCGAGTTTGTGTGCTTTGTGCTGAGAAGAAAATATTATTTAGAACCAAAAATAGAGATGAGTTTATATTTCAGGGACACAGAAAGGAAACTAGGAAGATGTTAATTTCTGCTATCCAAGTACATAAATTGTTAGAGGAAGGATGTGAAGCATACTTGGCATGTGTCTAAGATACTACCAGGAAAAATGTTACATTAGAAGAACTAGAAGTAGTAAAAGGATTTCCAGGTTTATTCCCAGAGGATTTGTGTAGTGTGCCCCGAGATAAGGAGACTGAATTCTATATTGATTTAATACCTGGGGCAGCACCTGTGTCAAAAGCACCTTATAGGATGGTTCCTGCTTAATTGAAGTAGTTGAAGGAATAGTTGTAGGATTTGTTGAAGAAGGGTTTTATTTGACCCAGTGTATCACCTTGGGGAGCTCCAATCTTGTTTGTGAAGAAGAAAGACGGGAGTTTACGAATGTGTATTGATTACCGAAAATTGAATAAAATGACAATTAAGAAACGGTATCCAGTTCCCCATGGTGATGATTTGTTTGGTCAATTGAAAGGAGCCAGTACATTCTCCAAGATTGATTTAAGGTCAGGGTATCACCAGTTGAAGATCAAGGAAAGTGATATCCAGAAGATAGCTTTCAGGACAAGGTATGGCCAATATGAATTTGTGGTTATGCTATTTGGATTAACTAATGAACCAACAGTTTTTATGGGATTGATTAATAGAGTCTTTCATAATATGATGGATCAATATGTGATAGTATTTATAGATGATATCTTGATTTCTTCCAAGAGTAGAGAGGATCATGTAATTCACTTGAGGTCTATATTACAGAGATTGAGAGAGAAAATAGTTGTATGCTAAATTTAGCATGTGAATTCCGGTTATCACAAGTGAACTTCTTGGGCATATTGTATCTACCAGAGGTATTGAGGTTGATCTTGAAAATTTGAAAGTAGTATTAGATTGGGAAGTCTCCAAAGACTGTTAGTGAGACTAGGAGTTTTCTACGTTTAACAGGTTATTATAGGAGATTTATTGAGAATTTTTCTCGGATATCTACTCCTATGACCCAGTTGACTAGAAAAGGAGTCAAATTTGCTTGGACTGAGAAATGTGAAAAAAGTTTTCAGGAGTTGAAGAATCGACTGGTGTGAGGTTAGTGGCCAGAGGTTCTCTTCCCTTGAGGGGGAAAAGACTTGCATTTGGCCCTCTCTCCTCTCTTTCTCTTTCTTAGGGGGTGTGTGTCATGTATGCTTACTTGTGGGCCCCGCACTATCGTACCACCTCTCAGAGATACGTGAAGGCCTATTTCATAGGAGTGTAAAGGTCGTCATTGAGATGGGGATTTGATGATGGTCAAATATGGGGGATTGGCATCATGTAAAAGGGTTTGGAGTTGCCACCTAGGATTATGGGCCTAGGACCCAAAGGTGGGCCCAATTCCAGGGAAAAGAGCCTGAAAGTTGGTATAGTCTAAAGATTTAGGGTACGTGTCAGGTTGTAGAGTTGGGAAGGTGTTAGGCCCCCGATCTACCCGGTTCAACCAGTCTTCCTACTAGATGCTTAAAAACAAATATTTTCCATAATTATTCCTATTCTGCATGCATGGCTAAATTATCACACATATATACTGTAATACCCTACTTCTTAAACCCGGTCTGATTACGCGGTTCACCCGATTTAACAATGCCGGAACCGAACCAGAGGGAGTTAGAGTGGGTTCCTTATGGGCTATGATGGCAAGGGTGACCTTAAACACGGTGGCCGACAAGTCCGAGCATGCGGAAGAGGCAGAGTGCCCAAGCCGTGTACATGCACCTACCATAAGGCCATTGTCGGATAAAGCGGTATTGGCGTATATTAAGGTATATCAGTATACTACATCGTATGCTAGGGTGGGGTTCATTCGAGGCCGAACTCTGTCAAAATCCCAAGTTTTGGCCCTCGGTGGGGGACGGTGGGCGCCCACCCACAGTGACCCATCCATGTGCACTATTTAGTTATTTAGGAAGTATATATATAGCATTTATGATTTTCTTTTCTTTTCATTTATGATACCCGTCGTTGGTGAGAATAGTAAAGAGGAGAGGAAAAGAAAGGAAGAAGAAGGAAGAGAAGGAAGAGGAAAGAAGGATTTCAGGTGGCAGACTTGATCTTCCCATTCGGAGAGTGATCTTCAACTCTAGATCTACATTTAGAGGTAAGCAAAGTTGGATTCCTTGAACATTCACCATACCCAAGCTTAAACCCTTGATTCGAGTAGGGTTTCTTGAGATCTTGTAAATCTCCTTTGAAATGATGAATCTAAGGTTTAATGGATGATTTATGTGTTGATCTTGAAGGATTTGAAGAGGTATTGACAAGGTGGAAGAAGCATTGTGAGTTTGAAGTGATTTGGAGGGTTTGAAGTTGTTCTTGAGCAAAGAAGGTAAGATGGTTTCCTATCACTTTAATCTAACCTAGATCTAGGTTAGAACCATCCTATAAGACCTTGAAGGTGTGAAGAATGGGTTGGGAAAAGCCCCATTTGAATCCCCAAAGAATGGAGGAAGTTGGGAAGAAACAGCAGGTTTCCACCTTAAGACCGTGGGTGGAACGGTGGGCCATCGCCCTTTGTGCCCAGAGGCGAGAGCCTTGGGCAACAGCGGAGCCCAACCGGTGGGCCACCACCGTCGATCTTAGCGGGCTCCTGGCCCAACCGGCGGCAGTGGGCCAACGGAGCCCCACGTCGGTCAAACCGGTGGTAGGCGGTGGGCAGACGGCCCTGTCGACCCACTGTGGCCCGAAGGTGATTCTTCGTCCGATTGGACCCAAATCGGACGTGCGACCTTCTTTTAACATTCTAAACATGATTTTTTCATCGGATCGTGTTAATTTTGATTCCAAAATGGTGAAGTACTAACCCCGCTCAATCATGTTAGGTTCACCAAATCCTACACGTTTCATGGATCTCTCCGTCGAGCAGGGAATCCTTATGCCTTCTGGTAAGTGGGGAGAGGATGTTTGGCCTTGTTTCAAGGCATTGTTTGGCATTCATTTACTTGTATCTAGTCTAGTCATGCCATCATGAATATGCTATGTAGATTAGTCATCCTCACATTGTTATGGATGTGTGCCATGTTTACTTTCTAAATGCCAAGTGATGAGATGCTTATATGATGAATGTTGACATCATGGTGCATAATGCATTAATAGACTAGATGCCGTAGTCGGCCTGAAACGAGTGCATTGGTGGCCCGTGGTATGGGACGCGGTGGCACTATGCAATCGTACTATTGTCATATAGGAGCATGCGGTTTAGGATTTTCACCGTCCCGTGCTACGACCCTTCCCAACAGGGGTTAAGGTGTTGGGTTACCATTTGGGGGGAAGCAGTGGTCGCAGTTGTCAGGTCATTGTGGCGGTTAGATATAACGCCCGGTGGGTCAATAGGACAGTCGGTAACCCCGGTGGTACATTCAAGAGGGCATCGTACTGCTTTTAAATTGCTGGAGTCAGCACCTTTAATTTTAGTCATTTACTTTTCTGTTCAGAGCAAGTGGATGGCATTGCTTTTACTTTTCTGAGTATTCACGGTGGGCCTTCTCCGACAGCCCTATGGGCATATCGCGGGATGGAGTTCGCGGCTCGTACCCGGAGTATATGCGCACTGTGGTTGTAGTAGCACTAAACCGAAGACTTAGTAATGTTGCTTAGGTGGATGTGATTTAAAATGTAATACATGGAATGTAGTGCATATGATTGTGTTTTGATGTGTGGACTGCTGTGTGGTCCATCTTACCACTTACTGAGCTAGTGAGCTCATCCCACGGGTACCCCCTTTTTAGATGATTTTACAGGTCATACATCTAAGGAGCACGGGGTGGGTACCACAGTCGAGTTCTCCGAGGAGGACTGGTGGGCCCCTGAGGAGTTAGAGCACGGCACTGACTGCTCGTGCGAGAGTTGTGCTGTGGGACCACAGTTCTGATGCCGAGCTGAGCTCCACTTTTGAGGCCGAGCTGAGCTCTACCATGAGATGCCGAGCTGGGCTCAAACCCTTGATGTTGAGCTACGCTCTAGCCTTTGATACCAAGCCGAGCTGTGTACTCTGATTATTTTGATGGTTTCCTTTATGTACTTGATATGTGAATTGTACTTTTATTGTGTAAATATCATACCTTCGGGCCCACATATTTATAACTATTGTATCACAATTCGGGTATCAAGTATTATGGGACTATTCACAGGTAAAACTTAATCTTCCGCTGATCTGATAAGTTTTTATTAGTTATGTGTATGCTGTGGTGGAATCATGATGGATGATCTGGCGGGTTTGGGTTAACGTGTTAACCTGGTCAACGTCTGCTTCAGGAAAACAGTGTGACATATACATTGACTGAATTTAAATAATTATGTACACTAAAACAAGGTCAATATAAAGCCTACATTATGCTAATTTTGGGTGAGAACTTATACTTGAGCTTCACCCCTGTTTCGAGTCAAGATGGGTGGATCTCTAATTAGTGCTGGAGCAAACTTTCTTGTGGATTCTCCCCGCTCAGGGGAAGATGGTCTTGACCTCCAACTTCCTTTTTCGAGAGATGTTGACTATGGTAATATTTGGATAGAGTTCCAAATAGGAACGGTTACTTTTGGGCTTAGACTGAGGTGTCAATTCAGTAGAGCTTTCGCTAGAGATGGGCTATTTCTGGATTTTTCCTAAGCTGACACTTTAGTAGAGCTTTCGCTAGGGATAGGCTATGGGACTGATAGGTTGAGGTGGCACTCCGGTAGAGCTTCCACTGGGGATTGGCTATGGGAGGGCTAGGCTGAGGTGGCACTCTTACAGAGCTTCCATTGGGGATAGGCTATGCTAGGGCAAGGCTGGGGTGGCACTCCGACAAAACTTCTGCTAGGAATAGGCTATGGGAGGGCTTGACGAAACTTAAATGATTGAGGGACTTCGAAGGCCCGAAAAGCATTTTGAAGATCCGAAGAATACTTCAGATCTTATGATGATCGCTCTGAAGACTTGAAGAACCTCAAAGGGGGGAGACTAAGGCAAAGTTTCTACCACACAAAATGCTCAATTAAAAAAGCAGATGATTGAAGAACTTCAAAGGCCCAAAGAACACTTCAGATCTTATGAAGATCTCTCCGAAGACTAGAAGAACCTCAAAGGGGGGAGAGGAGGAGAGAGGGCAGAGCTTCTCTACAAAGGGTGATCACTAGGAGGCTTGAGTGTGTAAAACCAAAGGGGGGTATTTATAGGTTTCTTGGACCAATGGGGAGGAAAGAGGAATTTCCTTGGCCAATGGGGTGACTAAGGAAATTTTTGGGCCAAAGGGGTGTAGAGTAATTTTTTGGGCCATTAATGTGAAAAGATGCCTTTTTTGGGCCAATGGGAGGTTGCCATCTAGGGTACACTAGCGGGGCACTGTAGAGTGCATAAGTAGATGAAGAGGGAATCCCTTCACCAATTCGGCCATTGGCAGAGGCACACGGGGCTGGGCGGGGGTGTACGAGGCAGGAAGGCGCATGTAGGGTAGGTAGGGGTGCATGAGGCAGGCAAGGGTGCACGAGGTAGGTAAGGATGCTCGGGGTAGGCA
Organism: Macadamia tetraphylla; assembly: GCA_022985045.1. Classification (NCBI taxonomy): domain Eukaryota; kingdom Viridiplantae; phylum Streptophyta; class Magnoliopsida; order Proteales; family Proteaceae; genus Macadamia; species Macadamia tetraphylla. The sequence goes on along the minus strand of CM040966.1, from coordinate 58,720,036 downwards.
AGGGCACGCAAGGTAGGCGGGGGCGTATGAGGTAAGCAAGGGCATACAGGGCAGGTGGGGGCACACGAGGCAGGTAGGGGCATGTAAGGCAAGCAAGGGTGAGTAGGGTAGGGGTGCGTGCAACAAGGCCAAGGTGCATGTAGCAAGGCCAAGGTGCATGCGGCAAGGCCAGGGTGTATGTAGCAAAGCCAAGGTGTGCGCGGCAAAGCCAAGGTGTGCGCAGCAAGGCCAGGGCAAGGTGTTTCAAGATGTAATTTTTTGGGAATGATTGCAAGAGATCCAACAGTTTGATTTTGATGTATCATATATCATTGGAATCATGATTCCGAGCACTGTCTATCTATACAGTCACTTCGAACCGGATTCTTTTGTCTATAAGAAGTCATAATTGGACCCTTCTTTTCTTTCGCATGGGATTTTCAGGATTTTTAGGTGAGTATGGAATGTTTCTGGGTTAGGTTACCTCAATCAATTATCATCTCTATTAATCAGAAGCGAGAAGTAGTATCCAAGATCCATAAGTCATAATAGCCAGGGAAGGGTGACAAAATTGGGTGTCTATAAAATGCCCCTCTTTGGCCTAGGCCTGTGCCAACAGCCAAAGGGCAAAGAAAAGAATGACCATAGTTTGTCACCTGGAGCATGTATTGCCGTCATCTTGCTCATCAATGATAGTGTTGAAAATACAACAGATAATATCTTTAACTACTCACAGTTTAGGATCTTACCTGGGCCATCGATTGTGGCAAAGAAATTCGCTACTCTTTCAATCCTGCAAAAGATATTAACACTTGATTATTGACTTTTCCTAAGCTGGGCTTCCATGTGCTAGTCTAGGGATATCTAGTCTCCAGGTTGGGTCTTTTGAACAATCTAGGCTATCCAGTCTCCAGGTTGGGTTTTTCGAACCAATCTGGGCTACCTGGTCTCAAGGCTAGGTCTTTCGAACTAATCTGGGCAATCTGGAACCATTAATTATAGGAAAGAAATTTGTTGCTCTTTCAATCCTATAAAAGACATTAGTATTAGGTTCTTGGATTTTCCTACGCTGGGCTTCCTTCCGCCAGTCCAGGGAGTTGACCAATGAGATAGGGCCACTTGGGGCCTATTCAATGAGATTGGGCCGCTTGGGGCATGTTTAATGAAATTGGGTCACCTGGGGCCGGTTTAATGAAATTGGGCCACCTGGGGCCAGTTCAACGAGATTGGGCCACTTGGGACTGGTTCAATGAGATTCTTTCTTTTCTTGATTCTTTCCTTTGTCCTTTGATTGGAACCTTTAATTTGGACCTTTGAATTGGAATCTTGAATTTGGACCTTTGAATTGGAATCTTGAATTTTGACCTTTTGATTTGGATATTTGCCTTTCACATGCAATTGTTTTGAATTTCACTTTCCACTTGGATTTGACTTTCACCTTTCGCATGCATGTGATGTAAACTTTATCTACCACATGAATTTGCTTTGAATTTACTTTCCACTTTCCACTTGAATTTGATTTTCACCTTCAACTTTCTTGTGATGTAATTTTTATCTACCACATAAAATTTGATTTGGATTTTGTATTTTGTGGTTTGAATCTTTGAATTACACCTTGGAATTGGAATCACAGTTTATTTATTTTTTCAAAAAAGGAATTTTTTAACCATAAAATGGTCCACCCCCCCTTCTTGCTCATTTCTCATTCTAATTTTTCTGAGTTGGGAACGATTTGTGGGTGGGTGAGCACGGTTTTTAGAATTTTCTCGAAGATTTGAAGTTCTTCACATTTTATCAGGTTTTTTCAAATTTTCTTCGAAGATCTTCAAGTTTTCTTTGAAGTACTTTATCCTTTCTTTGAAGATCTTCGAAGTACTTGAGAAAGGGAGCCATTTGGAGAATTTGAAATCTTTTTGGGCTTTTTTACAATTTATGAAACTTTTTGGGGTTCCTCATAATTTTGAAAAAAATATGACTGAGAGAAGAAAGAGAAGGACTCGCGAAGGAATCTGGCTAGAATGTGCGGAGAGTTACAGTACTTCATCTCAGGGGGACGAGGGTCCCGCAGACTAGTACACCAGGCGGATGCTCCATAGGACTCAGGATCACATATGCAACTCCATATGGGCACATGTGCGAGTTTTGCATTTTATTCATTTCTCTTTATTCATTCATTATTTTTTTATTATTTTTTCAATTTATATTTTTTATTCATTTTTATCATTTTTTTTTTATTTTTAGAGGTTCAATGTGGGAGTTCCACCCGCATTGACTAGATATAGTCATCCGAATTCAGTTTGGGACTGGTACAAAATGCTTCCTTATAGGGTCAAGGGGATAGTTGATTCGTCTTACCTGAGCAGATTGGCCTCACTAGAGACCAGCAAGTTTAGTCCGACATTGGCAGGGGGCTTGATCGAACAGTGGTGGCCGACTACTCACTCTTTCCATCTCCCTATAGGCGAGATGACCATTTCACCCTTATGTTTCTATGCCTTAACAGGCATACCATTTGGGGAGAGGCCCCTAACTCTTCCTGAGACTTTGACGGCAAGGGAGTTCACAGACTTGATAGGCATCAACATCCGGGATGATCAGAAACATGTCCACCTTGGCGAGATCAGTGCTCATTGGTGAAGGGTTGGCCTAGGGGTGAACCTAGGTAACTTTGCGCAGGTGACCCGTTCTTTCCTTCTATTACCATGGGTCAATGCCTTTTTAGCGATCTCTAAAGTTGAGTGGATATCCGCATGGCTGACCTCTTTCGAAACCTTTAGGAGTTGGACACTTGGGATTGGTGTGGAGCCACGTATGCTTACCTGTTGCGGACCCATGACCTTTTATCATATGGAGACTAGGGCCTCAAGGGAGTGGGCTACATTCTCCATGTAGCTTCTTATTTCTACACACATTTCCTTTCATTTGGTTGCACTTCCTTACTTTGACTTTTCAATTCAGCCCTAGTGTTATGAAAACTTGGAGACTATGGGTCCCATACTGAAGGCTCCTAAGCATTGTTCTTCCCTGTAGCCACAAGATGGGGAAATAGTCAGGTACTCAAGGGTCACCGCCATCCTCCAGGGGCTATTGCTCATTCTCTTCTGAATGGGCTTTCAGAGGTAAGTCATGTTTGGCATTAAAATTCCCTATGTCTTGTGCTGTACTTACTTCTTCTGAATTTGTAGTATACTTGGAGGCCGTTTTGGCATCTTAGGTTTCCTGACCTTGGTGAGGTTGTTTGGGCCAGGCACTTGACAGAGAGCTAGGCTCTATTCAGGGGTATTTGGGGCCACGCTTGGTATTTGGGAGAGTGGGTCACCCTCTTGTGGTCTGATTCTGACATACGTTTCCCTCCTTATCTTCATCCACCTACGATGCATCACCCAGAGTGCATCCCTGCAGATTGGATTGAGGGATTGGCTAAAGGGATATGGGATGACTCCTTCCTTGTCCAGAATGGGGATTACGAGACTTTCCTTGAGAAAGAGCATTTGTACTCCTCTTAGTCCTAGAGGACCAGTGGTATGTTTTCCTTCCGGAATATCCTTTTCATATTTTACGTCCTGCTTCTTTTTTTTTTATTGGTGTTCTTTTCAGCGGAGAACAATGCATGCGGCCCCTTCTTCTAGCCGACCACAATCGTATGCTACTAGTTCTTCCCATATCGAACCTTCCACTACTGCAAGTGGTTCTCATAACATAGCCACTATCCCCTTCCATGGTTTCCTGGGTTAGTCTTATCCTAATGCAGCCCATCCCAGTATCCCTCAGCTCCTGAAATGTAGATTGGACCAAGATACTTCTATTGGGCTGCCCATTCCATATGACTATGTCAGTATCCAATCCCCACTCATTTGATAGTCCTTTAACTTCTTTAGTTGACACAGTCTTCATCTGGCATCTTCAGAGGTCTATGCTGAGATCATTAGAATGCACTAGAGTTTATGTGAGGTGGTGCTTGATAAGGTATCATCCCTTGTCCTTCTTCTGTATTTGCTCTCATTATTATTATTATTTTTTACCATTCCTTATATTTCCCAGGAAGGAGAGAATAATGCCTTGAGGAGACAAGTCAGCTCTTGCCAACAAGAGATTTCCCTACAGCACACACAGATTCAGGATCTTACTCAAAGGATGGCGATGTTACACCTGTGCCCTAATTCGATATAATTTGAAACTGTTGTCATAGGCCTTGAATCGGAGAATGGAAGTATGATCGGGTTTTGGCTCATAGCTGTGCATTGCCGAAGGGGTAGGGATGACCCCACATGTTCGTGCATTGCATGCCTATCTAACTGGAGGGGATTCATACCTTCCGATCCCAGATGGTAAGTGACCCGACTCCCCACACTTGATTTTTGGCACGCATCTAACTTGAGTATGTCCGAGGGCAGCCACCCGTGCCAGGCCAACCATTGGACAGCAAGCTGTCAAGACAGTAGGATGTCTTGAACACTGGAAACAAGCCACTGGAAGCAACATGGGCATGAATTTGGTGCCTGTTTTTGGTGGGTACACTGGCTGCTGTCGAGGTTCTGATGCCCGTAGGTCCCGCCACTCGCATCGTAAATGGTTTCGGATGATCCCAAATCATCCTCCACACCTTCCTCTTGATGTGACCACCTTATGGACCTAAGTGTGTGGGTCCTCGTGTCTCGAAACTCATTTTAACCCTATTGGTTCAAAAGAGGCCCAAACCAAACGGACCCTAAGGACCAACTTAAGTTATAAGTTGGGAAATGAGGATTCATTTCCTCATTTCCCTTGTGCTCAACGTAGGAGAGGAGAGAAAGAGGAGAGTAAGAAGAAGAAGAGGAAGGAAAAGGGGATTGAAGGCCTACCTTGGTGCAGGCTACAGCCTTGTTGCCAGAATCACTGCCAGAGGTAAGTACAACCTCCTATGCCACTCTCTCTCTTCATTTTGACCTAGACAAAGCTAGGTATGGATGGAATCTTAGTGTACACACCATGTTAGAGTTGTAGAATCGGTGTCTACCCTCCTAGTGTTGTTGCCGAGCTCGAACCAAGCCCGGTGAGCTCCGACAACATGTAATGCCAAAAGACCAACTAGGATTTTGATAGTTCGATCGATGTATCTCCCAAACGGTTTGGTGGAATTGGTATTTTCTTAGCTTAGAATGCTGCTATAAACATCCCCTATAAACTCCATGGAACAAATCCCAGAAATTGGGCCCAAGCCAGAAAGCCCCAATTCGAGTTGGACCGTTTTATGTCCACCAAAAATATGGCACAGGAAGCACTGTAGCTATTTCCAATGGGTTGTTTTCGGTGGAAAAATGAGCCTAATGTGCTCTCTGTCACCTCCACTGAAAACAGAACTGATATTTCAAGTGGAAATGCCCTATTTTCGGTGGGTGTTTCCGGTGACAGTACTATCACCTAAGAATTGTGCCTGTACCCTTTGGGGGTGACCTGTGTGGATCCCTCCTGATGTTTCTGATGCATATTGATGTACGATTCCCTTGTGGAATTGAATTGATCGATTGATGGCCGTACTTGAACCCAAACACAACCGATCGTAAAACAGGTGAGGGATGGACCGTGTTTATTTTTGAAATGATTATTATTTATTTAATTGGTCACATGCTTAAAATTATATGTTTAATTGAAATTTTTATTTTACAATCATGATATGAATTGTATAAAAATGTATGACAGGATCCATTGGGGCCGAGGTGGTACCGGTGCCGTGATTGCCGTATGTATGTTGCATCCATGCATTGATTATGTGCATTAGAGTTAGTTGTAGTCACGGGTTACACTTTTTGGCCAAGGTCTCGTTGGTATCGTGTACCCCGGGACTACATTTGGAAATGGATATGCTTTATGGCCAAGGTCTTGCCGGTGTTGCGTAGTCGATACTCAATTGTGATATGTATGCTAGATTAGGTAAATGGACTCGAGTTATACTTTGTGGCTAAGGTCTCTCTGGTATCGTGTACCCGAGACTGTACTTGGAGATGGATTACACTTTCTAGCCGAGGTCTCTCTGGTATCGTGTAATCCATACTAACTGTATCATTATGAAGGCATGTAGTATATATGTGGCTATGCACCCTTGCCAACAGGGGTTGAGGTGTTGGATAACCCATTGTAGTATGTTTGATGAGACTTTCCGAAGTGCCACTTGAGCGATACGATATGATTGTTGCCAGAGGAGGGAACCTGTCCGACGTGGCTGATATGTTACTAGTGCCGTGAATGCCAGGAGGGGGTTATCAGGGGTTTACTGGGTGACCCATGGACACATACGGGAGCCGGCAGGCTTCTAATCATGGCTAGGGTTTGTATCACTGCATAGTCGATGTCATTTTCAAGACGAGGGATACAACCTAATGCACCATAATAGCATTTACCAGACTTAGTTTTTATTGTTAGGTGGATAATAAATAAATGAACTGCATCACGAGCATCATGGACTATGTGTGTAATTTCTGCAATCATGCCTCATAAATTATTATTGCTATTATCTTGCTTGGATGTGCTTGCCCCACCCCTCACTGAGCAATTTGGAAAGCTCACCCCACGTATACACTCCTTTTTAGATGATGATGCTGGTACCGTGGTGCCCATAGTGGGTGATCCAGTATCTTCTGGGTAGGAAGTACGGTGTGAGCGACTAGTGGATACCAGAAGCGGAGAACCACGACCAGGACTATGTTTGTGACCACTGTGCCTACACCGCACCGTGAGGTTGTATATCATATTTCGATATTTTTGGATATAGTTGTGGATTGTATATATTTTTGAGGTTATAAGTATATGTCATGGATGGATGTAACAGAATAACTTAATTATTGCTATTATATTACCATTAGATGTTTTTCCATTTTACTTATAATTCCGCTACTATACTTTGATTCCGCTGCTTATACTGGTTTGTGATGTGAGATTGTGAAAATGTTAAGGTACTACTATCAGAGATCCTGGTAGGTTGTAAGACAGGTACGTGTCTTACTCACACCGCCGGTATTCCTAATGGTAAGTTGGGTTTGCTGGGAGTGGGGTGTGACAGCTGTGGTATCAAAATGCGATGCTTTGCCTTAACTCACAATCTCAGCCAAACTATGATTTTGGGGAAACTAGGATTAAATAAAAATCTCAAGACAACAATAATAGAAATTGTACAATTAGAAAACAAGCATAGGTGTTAAAGCCGTTTCATTATAATAAAGAACTTGAATACATAGTTTACACTTTTTATAAAATTAAAGTACGAAAAGCAGGAAATCCTAACTAGCCTAAGACTAGGAAATTAAACAAACTGAAGCATATGACATAATTAAAAAGTTCAACTAAACCTAAAACATCAAACTCAAATAAGACATAAAAAGGGTAATCCAAAAAAAAAAAAAAACTACAGTGGCGAGCCTGCCACTACTCTTGCTACTGCTGCTAGTACGGTTCTTGGCCCTGAGCTTGGTTCGGACCATGTTCCCAGAGGAGGCACTGGAATGCCGAGGTGAAAGACCATCGCCTGCAACTGTGCCTCTAGGGAGGCCACTCTATTGTCCATAAGACAATAGGTCCTGTCCATGCTCTAGAGGCGGATGGCCATACTCCTCATCAATGACATAGTGGTATCCAGATGGACCATAATGTCATTGAGACCGTAGGGCTTCACACCCCTAGTACTCTGGGATGTAGAAGCTGCCATCGAACCCATATCCTGGGGATCAGGTGGTGGAGCCCCACCAACCCCACAGCTTCTCCTCCTGCCTCACCGGCACTGCCACCCTCTACCTCCATAGGCTGCTGACCCTCTCCTAGAATAGGTTTCACCTCCCATAGATCTATGGTCATCTTCCTTAGAGAATCTTGGTTGAAATCTGTGACCTCTTCACCCAAGCATGCCTTGTCCTCCAAGTCCACCCCAAAGTGGCGGAAGATGTTAGTCAATATCCTCCCATAGCATAGGTTCCCTACTCAATGATCCCACCCTTCAGACCGAGTTACCATGGTCCACATTAGGAGGTAGGGCAGGCGTATCTGTGCCCCCATGTACATGCAGTATGTCACGTAGGCTTGCAGGGTGGATACCTTATTATAATGTCCATAGGTGGGGAGGACATTTAGCTAAATCGCATGACAGACAACCTTGGGAGTGGCAAAGTAGTTGACTGAACGATTCCATCCTTGGGATTCTTTAGTCAGCATGTCATTGATCTCCTGGAAGGTATTGGGACTCTAAAATTCATATGCCGAAGTCTGAGGTGGGCAGTACACTAGATCACTTGCATTGCTGATCATCAAAATATTTGCCAGCTACCCCATGTCAAAGGAGAACTCCAACCCCTTCATATAGGAGGTGATCCGCATCTCTTCAGTACCCCGGTTCATGCATTCCATGTTGGAGTAGAATAGCCTGACCAGGGTGGGGTAGTATTATTAGTTGGGTTCCAGGATACGGTACCACCCGATCTCCTCAAATCGTTGACGAAGACGGAATGTGCAGAAGTCGTTGGTCCTCATATAGACTCCTAGGTTGACATTGAGGCTCTCAAAGGACTCCTAATGGTCTCGCTCAACCACAGAGTGGAACAGGATTGGGTTGAACTACTCAGTGGCATCTTGCTCCTTTTGTATAAGAGCACGTCTGGTACGTACATGGCATCTAGACATTGTTTCAAGATGATCCCTAAGGATATGGAATGGAAAACCTAGTTAAATGGCTGTATGAAAAACTCACAGAGAAGAAAATCACAAAACCTAGGTTATAGAGAGAGAAAACATAGCTTGGATGCGAATACGGCTCCAATTGATCGCGAAATAGCTCGAGGAAGGTAGGGAATGGGTAGTAAAAGACTCCTTGGCTGTTTCCACACATTTCTCACAAGAGTAATTCGGGTTTTGTGTGAATAAACCAAGGCCCAAGCCTATTTATGGCCGACTTGGTGCCACAGGAAACAAGTCACTAGAAACACTAGGCATGCTTCCAGTGCCTGTTTCCGGTGAAAGGGAAAAATTGGTTTTAGCCTCGGTTTGCTCACTGGAAATACCACTGATATTTTCGGTGGGTTAATCCATATTTCCAATGGTTTGACTCCCTGTTTCTGGTGGATTCAATTAAAAAATAAATCATGTTAAATTTTCAAACCTAAGTTTTTATTTGGGTCCTTGATGGTATGTCTTTTTAGGATGTGTGTGCCATCGGATCTTAATATGTGTGGATCCCACTTATACATGCCCTAACCTTAATTTTGACTGTGGTATGTGTGTGGAACCCACTATGTATGTTCCAATTACATTCAACCTTGTTTATGCATGTGTACTAATCAGATTCCTTCACAGGAATCATGTCGCGCCAGAACACCCGATCCTAATCACGCCCGTCACCTCTCGCTTCTCCTACACGAAATCGGGGTAGACCCCACAATACACCTCGGCCCCGCCTATACTTACGGTCTAGATGTGGCATCCATCATGAATAACATGATGTGGGAAGTGGAAGAAAGACAAAATCAGTTTATGACCGGGATCGATAATAGAATTCAAGTGGCAATGGAAGCCCGCAATGCACCGCCTACACCTCCTACTCCACCAACACCCTTTCTAATACCCATTGGATCGGCTACCCTTCAAACATCTAGTGGGGCACAAGTACATGGGCGTGTGCAAGATCTGATGCCAGAACAATCTCAAGCCCATGTAGAGGGCTGGACAGACTTGACAAAGATGATGGAGAAGTTTCAACGGCTTAGGTCCCCATGTTTCTCCAAGGTGGGGCAAGACCCGTTGTATCCATCAAGATGGATTGGTGTAATGGAGAAGGTTTTTAGATTGATGGGCTGCACAGATGAGCAGAAAATTTTATGTGTGGGCTATCAGTTACAGAATGAAGTAGATGATTGGTGGAGTGCCACCGAGCCTATTTTGAGGGCTAGTAACCCGAACCCTATTTAGGCAGATTTCAAAGGGGCTTTCTTTGAGAACTATTTTCTGGAAAGCTTTCGGGATAGGAGAAAGAGTGAGTTCTCTCAACTGGTTCAAGGTTCCCGATCTATGCTCAAGTATCAGCAACGCTTCGAGGAGCTATTCCATTTCGCTCCTGAGCATCTTAAAGGTGATAGAGCTAAAGTAAAGAAGTTTGAGAAAGAGGGTTGAGGCTAGGTATTGGGTCAACCATTGTAGGGTTGAAACTGCAAACCTATGCTGAGGTGGCCCAAGTGGCCAAGTCTATTGAAGACCGCATATGGATAACTACACGGCTCAGCAAGGAACGGGAAAGAGGCCAATGGGATCCGCTGACTCTAGAGGAGGCAGCAAACCTTTCCGAGTGCCCTATGCCAACCAACTCTAGTGTAGTTTAGGAGGCCTGATGCTAGTCAGACTTCCTAATCCTCCCGATCTAGTGCAGTATCACAGTCTTTGGGATCGTTCCCGAGATGTTTTCATTGTGATCAGCCAGGCTATATGGCGCGGACCTACCCCCACCAAAGGCAAGGTGATGCACCCTACACTATACCACACCTAGGCCCCAGTAGACATATTCAGCCCCTAGGCTAGCACAACCCCTACAGGACCAGAGACCATAGGGCAGAGTGTTTGCTATGAATGTAGAAGATGCTGAGGCTGCACCTGGTGTAGTGACAGGTATATTATTGATATCATTATTGCCTGCACATATGTTATTTGACTTAGGAGCCTCACATTCGTTTATGTCATCGGCATTTGCTAAGAAGATGGGAATTTCACCTAAGGGACTGACTCAATGTTTGGCTGTGAGCACCCCTACAGGAAGTGTCATGGGTTTGAACTATGTTTATGAGCCTTGCCCAGTGACCATAGGTGATCATGAGTTGAATGCTCACTTGATCGAGTTGGATATGACCGACTTTGATGTGATTTTAGGAATGGACTAGTTGTCTGCATACACAGCCAGTGTGCTATGTGCAGAGAAGGCTATCATTTTCAGACCTCGTGACGATGATGAGTTTGTGTTCCAAGGGGATAAGCCCAAGAAACCCAAGAAAGTTATTGTATCCACACTCCAGATGAAGAAGCTACTAGATAAGGGATGTCAAGGCTACTTAGCATCTGTGATGGATACTGAGATAGAGATTAGGCCATTGATCGAGCTAGATGTGGTGAAGGAATTTCTCGATGTATTCCCAGATGACTTGATAGGTTTTCCCACGGATCGAGAGACGGAATTTGCTATAGAATTACTCCTCGGTTCGGCACCAGTGTCAAAGGCCCCTTACCGTATGGCCCCCACATAGTTAAAGGAATTACAGATGCAACTTTAAGATCTTCTAAAGGGATATATGAGACCTAGTGTGTCTCCATGGGGAGCACCGATCTTGTTCTTCAAGAAGAAAGACGAAGTATGAGATTGTGCATCGATTACCGGGAGCTTAATAAGCTAACCATCAAGAACCGATATCCTTTACCAAGGATAGATGATTTGTTTGATTAGTTGCAGGGTCCCAAGGTGTTCTCCAAGATCGACCTTAGATCGGGCTATCACCAACTCAGGATCAAGGATAGTGATGTTAGTAAGATAGCCTTCAGATCAAGGTATGGACATTATGAGTTCTTGGTAATGTCATTTGGGTTGACCAATGCATCGGCTGCGTTTATGGATTGGATGAACCAGGTATTCTAGGATGTCTTAGATAAGTTTGTGATAGTGTTCATTAATGACATTTTGGTCTACTCCAAGAATGCAGAGGAACATGTTGTTCACCTGAGGTTTGTACTGCAATGGCTGAGAGAGAAGCAACTCTATGCCAAATTCAACAAGTGCAAGTTTTTGTTATCACAGGTGGCATTCCTAGGCCACATTGTTTTAGCCAAAGGTATAGAGGTTGACCTAGGTAAGGTGAAGGCAGTATTAGAATGGGAGACTCCCAAGAGTGTAGCAGACATACATAGTTTTCTAGGATTGGTCGGATACTACAGGAGGTTTATTGAGAACTTCTCTCGCATTGCTACTCTGATGACCCAACTCACATGGAAGGGTGTAAAATTTGAGTGGTCTGATGCTTGTGAGAAAAGCTTTAAGGAGCTAAGGCAAAAGTTGGTATCAGCTCCAGTTTTGACTATTCCGACTGGTACAGGTGGTATGGTTGATTATAGTGATGCCTCCAAGCTGGGATTGGGTTATGTATTGATGCAGCACGGGAAAGTCATTGCCTATGCATCCCGTTAGTTGAAGGATTATGAGAAGAACTACCACATCCATGATTTGGAGTTGGCAGCTATGATTTTTTTACTGAAAATATGGAGACACTACCTATATGGTGAGAAGAGTGAGATCTTCAGTGACTATAAGAGCCTCAAGTACTTCTTCACCCAAAAGGAGCTTAACATGAGACAGAGGCATTGGTTGGAGCTGATGAAGGATTATGATTATACTATTCACTATCACCCAGGAAAGGCCAATGTGGTTGTAATACCCTGCTTTTTAAACCCGGTCTGATTTTACGATTGAACCGGTTTAACCATGCAGGAACCGAGCCAGAGGAAATTAGAGCGGGTTCCTTATGGGCTATGATGGCACGGTGACCTTAAACACCGGCTGGCCCGACAAGTCCGAGCCAGTGCCAGAAGAGACGGGAGTGCCCAAGCCGTGTACATGCACCTACCATAAGGCCATGTACGGATAAAACAGGTATTATATCCATATTTTAAGGTATATACGTATGCTATATCGTATGCCAGGGGTGGGGTTCCTGCCGAGGCCCGAACCCTGTCAAAATCCCAAGTTTTGGCCCTCAGGTGGGCGGACAGGTGGGTGCACCCACCCACCTGAGTGACCCATCCATGTGCACTATTCACTTAATTAGGAATTATATATATAGCTTTATGTTTTTCTTTCTTTCCATTTATGTCACTCGTACGTTGGTGAGGATAGTAAAGAGGAGAGAGAAAAGAAAGGGAAGAAGAAAGGAAGAGAAGGAAGAGGAAGAAAAGAGGGATTTCGGCGGCGCCGAAGCTTGATCTTCCCATTCCGGCGCCGGAAGAGTGATCTTCAACTCTAGATCTACAGTTAGAGGTAAGCAAAGTCGGGTTTTGTGAACATTCACCATACCCAAGCTTTAAACCCTTGATTCGAGTATGGTTTCTTGAGATCTTGTAAATCCCCTTTGAAATGATGAATCTAAGGTTTAATAGATGATTTATGTGTCGATCTTGAAGGATTTGAAGAGATATTGACAAGGTGGAAGAAGCATTGTGGGTTTGAAGTGATTTGGAGGGTTTGAAGTCGTTCTTGAGCAAAGAAGGTAAGATGGTTTCCCATCACTTGAATCTAACCTAGATCTAGGTTAGAATCATCCTATAAGACCTTGAAGGTGTGAAGAATGGATGGGAAAAGCCCCCATTTGATTCCCCAAAGAATGGAGAAAATGGGGAAGAAACAGGGTGTTTCCCGCCAAGACCGGTGGGTGCAACCGTGGCCCCTACCCACTGTGGGCACCCACCGAGAAGGCAGGGGCCATCGGCCCAACCGGCGGCCAACCGTGGGCCATCCTACCCGCCGGTCCTAGCAGGGCCCCGCCCAACCGGCGGTGGAACCGACGGCCCAACCGAGGGCTCTACCCGCCGTCCCAACCGGTAGGACCGGGGCCGAACCCACCTGCCGACTCCACCCGTGTGGCCCCGAGGGTGATCCTTATGTCCTATTGGACCCAAATCGGAGTGTGACCTTCTTTTGACGTTCTAAACATGATTTTGTCATCGGATTTCATTAATTTTGATCCTAAAATGGTGAAGTACTAACCCCGCCAATTATGTTAGGTTCACCAAATCCTACCCGATTCGACGGATCTCACCTGCATCAACGGGAATCCTTGTACACTCGGTAAGTGGGAGAGGACGCTTGGCCTTGTTTCAAGGCATTGTTTGGCATTCATTTATATATATATCTAGTCTAGTCATGCCATCATGAATATGCTATGTAGTCTAGTCATCCCACACATTGATGTGCATATGTGCTATGTTTACTTTCCAAATGCCAATTGAATGAGATGTTTATATGTTGAATGTGGACATCATTGTGCATGTTGCATTGATAGACTAGATGTCAGAGTCGGCTTGGTGACGAGTGCATTGGTGGCCCGTGGAATGGGACACTGGCACTATGCAATCGTACTATTGTCATATAGGAGCATGCGGTATTAGGATTTTCACCATCCCATGCTACTACCCTTCCCAACAGGGTTAAGGTGTTGGGTTATCATTTGGGGGAAGCAGGGTCGGGTCGCGGGTCACTGTGGCGGTTAGACATAACGCCGTGGTCATGTAGGACAGCCGCAACCTGTGGTACATTCAAGAGGGCCAATCGATCGCTTTTAAATTGTCGGAGTCAAGACCTTTATTTTCAGCCATTTACATTTCTGAGAGCCGGTGGACGGCATTGTCTTTACTTTTCCGAGTACTCACAATGGGCCTTCTCCGACAGCCCTATGGGCGATCATGAGGGAGTTCGGCTCGCACCTGAGTATACGCAAGACCGTGATTGTAGTAGCACTAAAATCGAGGACTTAGTAATGTTGCTTAGGTGGATGTGATTTAAAATGTATAGCACGGCATGTAGTGCATATGATGTGTTGTGATGTGGACCGCTGGTGGTCCATCTTTCTACTTATCGAGCTAGTGAGCTCATCCCACGATACGCCTTTTAGATGATTTTACTGTCATACATCCGAGGAGACGGGTGGGTCCCACAACGAAGTTTCCAAGAGGACTGTGGACCTCGAGGAGTTAGAGCACGGCACCGATCGCTGGCGAGAGTTGTGTCATGGACAGCTGTTCTGAGGCCGAGCTGAGCTCCACCTTTGAGGTCGTGCTGAGCTCCACTTCTGAGGCCAAGCTGAGCTCTACTACGTGATGCCGAGCTGGGCTCAACCCTTTATGCCGAGCTGAGCTCTAGCCTTGATACCGAGCCGATTTGTGTACTCTGATTGTTTTGGTGGATTCCCTTATGTACTTGATATTTGGATTTTATTCTTTTTGTGTAAATATCATGCCTTCGGGCTCAAATGTATATAATTATTGTATCACTATCCGGGTATCAAGTATTATGGGATTATTCACAGGTAAAACTTAGTCTTCCGCTGATCTGATGAGTTTATATTAGTTGTGTGTATACTGTGGTGGAATACAATATCTGATGATCCTGGCAGGTTTGGGTTAACCGGTGTTAACTCAATCACTGGCCCGGTTCAGTGTGAACGGGGTGTGACAAACGGTGGTATTAGAGCGTGAAGCTCTGCTCCACTCACAGCATCAGAGCGTGATGCTCTGCTCCACTCACAGCATACCATTAGAATCCCGTAGACTCTATAATAGGGAAATGGGGTTGGGTTAATATAAAAGCTTTAAAGATTAAAAGCCAAAGAAAGAAAGGAAGAAAGAGAAAGGAGATGGGGAAAGAGACAAGATAGAACAGGGCGTGTAGGGCCCTGTTCGTGTTTTTATACGGGCAAGACCGGCGGGTATAACCGGTGGGCCCCTACCCGCTGGTGCCACCCGCCGGTGTGAGGCACTAGGACCGGCGGGCTCGATCGGTGGGCCCCTACCCGCCGGTGCAGCCCACTGGGTGTGAAAATTGGGAAATTTTGAAAATTTTTTTCCCCTTCTCTCCTCCTAGCATGATTACATTGATCCTCATTATTGATTATTATTCCTATGATTAATGTGCTATGGTCAAGTGGGACCATTGACTTATCTGTTGGGGCCTTTGCCCTGTATCTTGGAATTAAGCTGCGGTTATTTACAGGCTATCATACACTACCACACCTTATGTGATGGCATGAACTTGTGTGCCAAAATCAATTCTACGGAGTTTAACCAATGTGGTGGGTGATATGTTCCAGGTACAAGAATACGATGGTTCGTACCAGATCCGGTAGTAATGCCCGAGGTACCTCGCGGGGTCCTCGTCCGGTCGGTCGACCACAAAATCCCAGGAGGTCCCACTCTGTGGGGCGAACCTCACCTCCACTATCTACAGAGACCCTTGGTCAGGGTGGGGCACATGGGGACCCACCTATGACTACACTCCCGGACCCTCCACCGGTCATTACACCGGGAGATGTTGCTACAATAATTTAGCAGTCCCAACAAGCTTTTCAGCAACAAATGTTTCAGCAACAACAAGCATTTATGACTGCCATCCAGCAACAGTTAGACTTTTCTCAACCGGGTCAACCTCCCCGGGTACTCACTCCACAGGACCCACCTGTAGGGTCGGAAACGGGACCACAAGTGGGAGTTACACCCCTAATCCCACCATTCGGTGTTCCTCAATATGGGATGCCTCCTCCATACTCCTACTATCCTGCCTATGCTCCTAACTTCCCGACGATGAGTAATACGTCAAGGGTAGTGGAGTCATTCAAGAGGAACTTACCACCTGTATTCTCTAAGGTGGGGAGTGATCCTCTGGAACCGGATCAATGGATCCAAGAATTAGAGAAGATATTTGAGGTGCTTGAGTGCACGGATGCACAGAAACTCATTTGTGCTGGTTTGCAACTCAAGAAAGAGGCAAATTCTTGGTGGCAAGCCTCCAAGCCTATATTGTTGGCTGCTCATCCAGAACCCACTTGGGAGCAGTACAAGGAGTTGTTCTTGGACAACCATTATCCACGTAGTTTCAGAGACCGAAAGGAGACGGAGTTCATGGCCTTAACTCAAGGAGGTAAGACTGTCCTTGAGTACCAACAACAATTCGAGAGTTTGTTCCATTTTACCCCAAGGCATATGAGGACACAAGAGAAGGCAAGAAGGTTCCTAAAAGGCCTAAAAGCCTCTATTGGGTCAAGATTGAGGTCTTAGATTTGACCGAATATGGCAGATTGTGTAAGGCCAAGACCATGGAAGATAAGCAAAGGGTGAAATCCCTCACCCCGGACTGTGGAAGAGAACAAATCCATTCCTGATATGGGAAATTCCTCCAAGGCATACCTGGATCATACGGTTCGGGCCTATGTATAGGCAGCCCTATAGGCCATCTCGCTACCCTCCTAGGCGCTTGGTGGTTCGGTTCCACCTCTTTCGCCTCAACACTAGTGTGGCCCCCACAGCCCAAGGCCACCTCGACCTCCATCTCGCAATGGGTCAAGTGCAGGGCCCCGCCCAATTCCGACATCTCGATTCACATTTCAACCGCCATTCATATGGGCATTAGAAGACTGTCGGGCTGCATCAGCCTTCCCCTCCGCCAGCCCTCTGTGTACCAACCTCCCTTACCTCTAGGGAATCAACCGCAGGGAAGGATGTATGCTCTACCCGCCAAGGAAGCTGAGGCCAGTACAGAAGTAGTAGTAGGTACATTTTAAATTAAGAAATTCATTATGATTAATATTGATGACCTGCTGAAATTATATGCATTGTTATACTAGGTATCCTACCCATATCAGGCATACCAGCCTATGTTTTATTCAATTCAGGAGCTACTCATTCATTCGCATCTAAGAGATTTGTAGAGAAACTTGGGATGTCACCCAGGATCCTAGACCATGGAATGATTATTAGTATGCCTACTGGTAAAGTTGCACAGTTGAAGGAAGTGTATGGGCCGTGCCTAGTGGAAATTAGTGGGAAGAATCTTGATGCGCAACTCATTAATTTAATATGCAGAATTTTGATGTTATATTGGGTATGGATTGGTTGTCGGCTCATCGAGCTAATGTGATCTGTGCTGAAAAGCTGATAAGGATGACAGATGATGAAGGGGAAGAATTGGTATACCGAGCAGATCCCATGAAAAGAGTGAAGAAGGTCCTTGTCTCTGCTCTTCAAGCGGTAAAATTGCTAGAAAGTGGATGCCATGGTTACTTGGCATCGGTACTTGATGTTGATGCAAGGATTACACCTCTAGAAGAGGTAAAGGTGGTTAAAGAGTTTCCCGATGTTTTCCCAGATGATCTAATGCATTTACCACCTGATAGAGAGTTGAGTTTGCCATAGACTTGACTCGGAGCAACTCCGTATCTAAGGCTCCATAGTGATGGCACCTTGAATTGAAGGAGTTGCGATGCAGCAGTGAATTATTAGAAAAGGGTTTATTCGCCAAGTGTTTCACCTTGGGGTGCCCCGTGTTGTTTGTCAAGAAAAGGATGGTAGTTTGCGATGTGCATAGATTACCGGAGTTGAATAAGCTAACCATTAAGAACCGTATCCATTGCCATGCATTGATGATTTATTTGATCAGTTGCAGGGAGCCAAGGTATTTTCAAAGATAGACTTTCGGTCCGGCTATTATCAGCTCAAGATAAAGAACAATGATATACCCAAAACAGCATTTAGGACTCGATACGGTCACTATGAGTTCCTAGTGTTATCTTTCGGGTTAACCAATGCACCGGCAACATTCATGGATCTAATGAATCGAGTATTTCAGGATGTGCTCGACAAATGGGTAATTGTTTTTATTGACGATATCTTGATCTACTCCAAGACCGAAGAGGAGCACACTCAACACTTGAGGATGGTGTTACAGAGGTTGAGAGATCAACAGTTGTTTGCCAAGTACAGTAAGTGTGAATTCTGGCTTGAACAAGTTGGATTCCTGGGGCACGTAGTGTCTAAAGCCGGAATCAAAGTAGATCCTCGCTAAGGTGAAAGCAGAGTGGAATGGGAAAGCCCCAAGAATGTTACCAAATTAGAAGCTTCTTGGTTTACTGGATACTACCGGCGCTTTATTGAGAATTTTGCTCGGATCTCAGCACCAATGACCAAGTTGACTAAAAAGGGTGTGAAATTCGACTGGGTAGAGGAATGTGAGAAGAGCTTCCAAGAATTGAAAGAAAAGTTAGTGACTGCCCCTGTGCTGACTATTCCTGAAGGCATAGGTGGAATGACAGTTTATACCGATGCTTCCAAAGTTGGTTTGGGTTATGTTCTCATGCAACGCGGTAAGGTAATAGCGTATGCATCCCGACAACTAAAGGAGTATGAGAAGAATTATCCCACCCATGACTTGGAACTAGTGCATATTTTCGCCTTAAGATCTCGGACATTATTTGTATGGGGAGAAGTGCGAGATATACAAAGGATCACAAAAGCTCAAGTACTTCTTCACCCGTATGATTTGAACATGAGACGAGGAGATGGCTTGAACTCATGAAGGATTATGATCCGACATTCAAGATAATCCCGACAAGGCTAATGTAGTGGCAGTATGCATTGAGTCGGAAGACACGATCGGTCGCCTCATACTTAGCGCACCCACCACTGCAAGAGGCGATGCTAATGGACGAAACCTCTTATATGAAGCGGCAACCTTAGAGCTTGAACCTCAACTAGAAAACCTTAAATGGTTGATCAGATCCTGACGGCTCTACAGTGCATCCGCAATTAGGCAAGAGGTGATAATGAAGCAACCTTTGGATCCTGAATTGCAGCGGATCGAGTTAAGGTTCAAGATCAAACTATGAACGACCAGATTTTACTTTAGCCGTTGATGGGGCATTGATGTTTCGAGAGATTGTGTGTACCCGATGATTTGATATACAAGATATGATAGTGAGAGAAGCACACATCCGATTACTCACTCCACCGTGAAGTACCAAGATGTACAAAGACCTCAAACAAAGTTATCGGTGGCCAAACATGAAAGTCACCATAGCTTTGTATGTGGCGACTTGTCTTACTCCGCGAAGGTAAAAGCTGAAAGGCATCGACCTTATGATACTCTTCAGCCACTCCCAGTACCAGAATGGAAGTGGGAAAGGATTACTATGGACTTCGTCACTGGACTACCAAATACACCTAAGGGAATGGACACGATATGGGTAATCGTGGATCGGCTTACCAAGACTGCTCATTTTATTCCTATCAAGACCAAGTTCTCCATGACCAAACTAGCATAACTTTACATGGACAACATAGTGCGTTTACATGGAGTGCCAGTGAGCATTGTTTCAGATAGGGACCCAAGGTTCACTTCCAGATTTTGAAAAGCTTACACAGTGCCTTGGGATCACAAATGAATTTGAGTACGGCTTTTCACCCACGCACGGATGGTCAATGGAGCAACCATACAGATATTAGAAGACATGCTGTGGCATGTGCAATGGAGATGAATGGCGTTGGGAAGAATATATACCTCTTATGGAGTTTGCATATAACAACAGCTACTAAGCTACAATTGGGATGGCTCGTATGAGGCGTTATATGGCGAAAGTGTAGGACTCCTTTGTATTGGGATGAGGTAGGCGAACGCGAATGTTAGGACCTGAGATGATCCAAATGACTTGTGACAAAGTCGACGTTATTAGAGAACGGATTAAAGCAGCACAGTCCCGACAAAAGAGCTATGCGGACACCCGCAGAAAAGACATTGAATTTCAGCCAGGAGAAAAGGTATTTCTCAAAATCTCTCCTACTAAAGGGTTGCAAAGGTTTCACAGAAAGGGGAAGTTGAGCCCAAGATACATTGGACCATTTGAGATCTTATCCCGGGTTGGCTCAGTAGCCTACATGCTTGCTCTGCCACCTTCACTTGGGGATGTTCACAACATATTCCATGTATCCATGTTGAAGAGATACGTGCATGATCCATCTCATGTACTACCCGTGGAACCAGAGTACCTAGAAGCTGATATGACCTATACAGAACAGCCAGCTGAAATTTTGGACCGGAAGGTGAAAACCCTTCGCAACCGCTCCATTTCCTATGTAAAGGTGCAATGGGCTGATCATTCACTTGAAGAAGCATCTTGGGAGGTAGAGGATGAAATGAAAGCCAAATACCTTCATCTTTTTTATCAACTAGGTACGCAATTTCGAGGATGAAATTTTTCAGAAGGGGGAATGTAATACCCTGCTTTTTAAACCCGGTCTGATTTTGCGGTTGAACCGGTTTAACCATGCAGGAACCGAGCTAAAGGAAATTAGAGCGGGTCCCTTATGGGCTATGATGGCACGGGTGACCTTAAACACCGGCTGGCCCGACAAGTCCAAGCCAGTGCCAGAAGAGACGGAGTGCCCAAGCCGTGTACATGCACCTACCATAAGGCCATGTACTGATAAAATAGGTATTATATCAGTATTTTAAGGTATATACGTATGCTATATCGATGTTAGGTGGGGTTCGTCGAGGCTCGAACCCGTCAAAATCCTAAGTTTTGGCCCTCAGGTGGGCGGACAAGTGGGTGCACCCACCCACCTGAGTGACCCATCCATATGCACTATTCACTTAATTAGGAATTATATATATAGCTTTATGTTTTTCTTTCTTTCCATTTATGTCACTCGCACGTTGGTGAGGATAGTAAAGAGGAGAGAGAAAAGAAAGGGAAGAAGAAAGGAAGAGAAGGAAGAGGAAGAAAAGAGGGATTTCGGCCGCGCCGAAGCTTGATCTTCCCATTCCGGCGCCGGAAGAGTGATCTTCAACTCTAGATCTACAGTTAGAGGTAAGCAAAGTCGGGTTTTGTGAACATTCACCATACCCAAGCTTTAAACCCTTGATTCGAGTATGGTTTCTTGAGATCTTGTAAATCCCCTTTGAAATGATGAATCTAAGGTTTAATAGATGATTTATGTGTCGATCTTGAAGGACTTGAAGAGATATTGACAAGGTGGAAGAAGCATTGTGGGTTTGAAGTGATTTGGAGGGTTTGAAGTCGTTCTTGAGCAAAGAAGGTAAGATGGTTTCCCATCACTTGAATCTAACCTAGATCTAGGTTAGAATCATCCTATAAGACCATGAAGGTGTGAAGAATGGATGAGAAAAGCCCCCATTTGATTCCCCAAAGAATGGAGAAAATGGGGAAGAAACAGGGTGTTTCCCGCCAAGACCGGTGGGTGCAACCGGTGGGCCCCTACCCGCCTGTGGGCACCCACCGAAAAGGCAGGGCTATCGGCCCAACCGCAGCCCAACCGGTGGGCCAATCGGTGGCCATCCTACCTGCCGGTCCTAGCAGGGCCCGGCCCAACCGGGGGTGGAACCAGGGTTCACCGCGTCCCAACCGGTGGTAGGACCGGTGGGCTAGACAGCCCACTTGTCTGACCCACCCGTGTGGCCCCGAGGGTGATCCTTATGTCCGATTGAACCCAAATCGGACGTGTGACCTTCTTTTAACGTTCTAAACACGATTTTGTCATCGGATTTCATTAATTTGGATCCTAAAATGGTGAAGTACTAACCCCGCTCAATTATGTTAGGTTCACCAAATCTTACCCGATTCGCACCGGATCTCACCCGTACCGAACGGGAATCCTTGTACACTACAGGTAAGTGGGGAGAGGATGTTTGGCCTTGTTTCAAGGCATTTTTTGGCATTCATTTATATATATCTAGTCTAGTTATGCCATCATGAATATGCTATGTAGTCTAGTCATCCCACACATTGATGTGCATATGTGCTATGTTTACTTTCCAAATGCCAATTGAATGAGATGTTTATATGTTGAATGTGGACATCATTGTGCATGTTGCATTGATAGACTAGATGCCGTAGTCGGCTTGGAGACGAGTGCATTGGTGGCCCGTGGAATGGGACACGGTGGCACTATGCAATCGTACTATTGTCATATAGGAGCATGCGGTATTAGGATTTTCACCATCCCGTGCTACGACCCTTCCCAACAGGGGTTAAGGTGTTGGGTTATCATTTGGGGGAAGCAAGGTCACGGTCGCGGGTCATGGGCGGTTAGACATAACGCCCGACGGGTCATGTAGGACACAGAACCCGGTGGTACATTCAAGAGGGCCAATCTATCGCTTTTAAATTTCGAGTCAAGACCTTTATTTTCACCATTTACATTTCTTGAGAGGTGGACGGCATTGTCTTACTTTTCCGAGTACTCACAATGGGCCTTCTCCGACAGCCCTATGGGCGTATCGCGGGAGGGAGTTCGCGGCTCGTACCCGGAGTATACGCGCACTGTGATTGTAGTAGCACTAAAATCGAGGACTTAGTAATGTTGCTTAGGTGGATGTGATTTAAAATGTATAGTATGGCATGTAGTGCATATGATGTGTTGTGATGTGTGGACTGCTGTGTGGTCCATCTTTCTACTTACTGAGCTAGTGAGCTCATCCCACGATACGCCCTTTTAGATGATTTTACGGGTCATACATCCGAGGAGCACGGGTGGGTCCCACAATGAAGTTTCTCAAGAGGACCGTGGACCCTCGAGGAGTTAGAGCATGGCACGATCGCCAGGCGAGAGTTATGTCATGGACGCTAGCTTCGAGGCCGAGCTGAGCTCCACCTTTGAGGTCGTGGCCGAGCTCCACTTCGAGGCCGAGCTGAGCTCTACTACGTGATGCCGAGCTGGGCTCAACCTTTATGCCGAAAGTGTTTCAGCCTTGATACCGAGCCGATCTGTACTCGATTGTTTTGTGGATTCCTTATGTACTTGATATTTCGATTTTATTCTTTTGTGTAAATATCATGCCTTCGCTCAAATGTATATAATTATTGTATCACTATCCGGTATCAAGTATTATGGGATTATTCAGTGTAAAACTTAGTCTTCCGCGATCCGATGAGTTTATATTAGTTGTGTGTATGTTGTGGTGGAATACAGTATCTGATGATCCTGGCAGGTTTGGGTTAACCGGTGTTAACTCGGTCACTGGCCCGGTTCAGTGTGAACGGGGTGTGACAGTGGTAGTTGATGCACTTAGTCAAAAATCCCAATCACTGACTTTGGCATCACTCGTGTTCTAAAACTTATTTTAACTCGATTGGTTCAAAAGAGGCCCAAACCAAACGGACCCTAAGGCCCAACTTAAGTTATAAGTTGGGAAATGAGGATTCATTTCCTCATTTCCCTTGTGCCCAACATAGGAAAGGAGAGAAAGAGGAGAGGAAGAAGAAGAAGAGGAAGTGGAAGGGGAATAAAGGCCTACCTTGGTGCCGGCTACTGCCTTGTTGCCGGAATCTCTGTCGGAGGTAAGTACAACCTCCCATGCCACTCTCTCTCTTCATTTTGACCTAGACAAAGCTAGGTATGGATGGAATCTTGGTGTACACACCATGTTAGGGTTGTAGGATGGGTGTTCTACCCTCCCAGTGTTGTTGTCAAGCTCAAACCAAGCCCGGTGAGCTTCGGCAACATGTAATGCCAAAAGACTAACTAGGGTTTTGATCGTTCGATCAACATATCTCCCAAATGGCTCGTGGAATTGGGATTTTCTTGGCTTAGAATGATGCTAAAAACATCCCCTACAAACTCCATGGAACAAATCCCGATGATTAGGCCTGAGTCGGAAAGCCCCAATTCGAGTTGGACCTTTCTGTGTCCACCAGAAATATGGCATAGGAAGCACTATAGCTGTTTCTGGTGGTAGTTTCTAGTGGAAAAATGAGCCTAATGTGCTCTCTGTCACCTCCACCAAAAACAAGACTGATATTTCTGGTTGAAATACCCTGTTTTCGATGGGTCCCTCTTGATATTTTTGACTTGAACTGATGTACGATTCCTTTGTGTCTAGGACAGTGACGTGCACGTGCCTCAAGTCAGAATTGAATTGATCGATCGGTGGACGTACTTGAACCCAAACACGACAGATCATAAAATAGGTGCGGGATCGATTGTGTTTATTTTTTAAATGATTATTATTTATTTAATTGCTCACATGATTATAATTATATGTTTAATTGAAATTTTTATTTTACGATTATGATATGAATTGTATGGAAATGTATGACGGGATCTGATGTGGCCGAGGTGGTACCGATACGTGATCGTCATGTGTTTAGATGTGTGTGTGAGACGGAATCCAGCGTGGCTGAGGTGGTACCAGTGCCATAATTGCCGTATGTATTTTGCATCCATACATTGATTATGTGCATTAGAGTTAGTTGTAGTCGCGGGTTACACTTTACGGCCAAGGTCTCGCAGGTATCGTGTACCCCGGGACTACATTTGGAAATGGATACGCTTTGTGGCCGAGGTCTTGCTGGTGTTGCGTAGTACATACTTAATTGTGATATGTATGCTAGATTAGGTAAACAGTCTCGGGTTACACTTTGTGGCCAAGGTCTCTCTGGTATTGTGTACCCGGGACTGTACTTGGAGACGGATTACACTTTGTGGCCGAGGTCTCTCCTGTATCGTGTAATCCATACTAACTATATCATTATGAAGGCATGTAGTATATATGTGGTTAGGTATCACTCCCTATGCTATGCACCCTTGCCAACAGGGGTTGAGGTGTTGGATAACCCATTGTGGTATGTTTGATGAGACTTTCCAAAGAGCCACTCTCGCAGTACAATGTGATTGTTACCGGAGGCGGGAATCTGTCCGGCGTGGCCAATCTGTTACCGGTGCTGTGACTGCCAGGAGGGGGTTATCAGGAGTTTACTGGGTGACCCATAGATGCATATGGGGACCGACAAGCTTCTAATTATGGCTAGGGTTTGTATCACTGTGTAGTTGATGTCATTTTTGAGACAAGGGATATAGCCTAATGCACTGTAGTAGCATTTACCAGACTTAGTTTGTATTGTTAGGTGGATAATAAATAAATAAACTGCATCACAAGCATCATGGACTATATGTTTAATTTCCACAATCATGCAGCATAAATTATTACTGCTATTATCTTGCTTGGATGTGCTTACCCCACCCCTCACTGAGCGAGTTGAAAATCTCACCCACATATACACCCCTTTTTAGATGATGATGTAGGTACCGTGGCTCCCATGGTAGGAGATCCAATATCTTCTGGGTCGGAGTACGGTGTGAGCGACTAGTGGATGCCAGAAGCGAAGGAGCACGACCAAGACTGTGCTTGTGACCATTGTGCTTACGCCGCATCGTGAGATTGTATATCATATTTTGATATTTTTGGATATAGCTGTGGATTGTATATATTCTTGAGGTTATAAGTATATGTCATGGATGGATGTAACAGAATAATTTGGTTATTGCTATTATATTACCATTAGATGTTTCCCCATTTTACTTATAATTCCACTACTATACTCTGATTCTGCTACTTATACTAGTTTGTGATGTGAGATTGTGAAAATATTAAGGTACTGCTATCAGAGATCCTGGTAGGGTGTAAGACAGGTATGTGTCTTACTCACACCGCTGGTATTCCTAATGGTAAGTTGGGTCTGCCGGGAGTGGGGTGTGACAGGCGAGCTCAGGATTGGCACCTACTAGTTCCTCGATGTTTCATACGTATGCCCCCCAGTATGGCTCGGATGAGGACTTTGATTCTTAGAGATCTTCTCTTATAGTTCCTGCAAACACAAGCATTTGTATATATTTTTTCTTTTTATTTTTCCCTCCCCATGTTTATTCTTATTATTTTTGTTTGTCGGACTTGGCATTTTGTGAACGGAAATCTATCTCTAGCATAAAGAGAATCTCCCTTATTTATTATGAATTTTGATATTTTTTTTATAGGCAGGAATAATTCCACAACACAAGTCTTCACTAGAATAATCGGACAAACACGAAAATCCAAATATCACCTTACTTTACTACCAAGTGAAATACATAGAATGGACATAACTTTCCTACCGCATATAGAATAGGTAGGTGATCGCTGTTGTGAACAAATTAAAATCAACCCTAACTAAGATTATGAGATAGTGGTAAGAAAGGGGTCGATAAAACTAAATAAACCAATTAACAAGAACATGAATTAATCAAAAGAACTATCCATAGGTCTCGAATCTGTTTTGGCATTATTACTAATTTCTGGTCTATATTTTGGTTCACTAAAATTACAAGTTCCAATGCAACCACAAAAACACAATCTTTGACTACACTAAACATAACCTATCCTGTCAAGCACTATTGTCTATCATTTTCACTTAGCACACTTCGTTTCATTGGTTAAAGGTTGTCATTAGCGTATTGCCAAAAATCACATGAAATACCATTGCTTGAATATAATAATTGAATCATAGAAACAAATATCCTAAACTAATTTAAGCAATAAAAATCATCCACAATGGGAAGGGGTCTTTAAAATCAAACAATCAAGTATGAATTTAAACCAGAAATTAAATAACAACAACTCAAAACTTCATCTAAACCTAAAGACAGAAAGGAACTTAGCCGCTCATGGATCTAATGAAGGAATGGTAGCAAATGATGATGTTGATGAACCCTTGGCGTCATGGCAATCCTCTCTATATAATGCTTTCCTTGCAAATCCATCCACAAGAAGGTGCACTCCCAGAAGAAAAGAGAACTATGAGAACCAAGAAAGAAAATCCAACAAGCTATGATGTATGTGAAAGGTGTCATATGGCAGCCCTCTCTTCTAAAGAATGATTGTAAAAAAGTCCCTCTCAAGAGAAGGATGGAGAAAGATATATAGAGAAAGAGAACCGTGGTGTGTGGGATGGTAGAGCTGGAGTTTGATTAGGAGAGTGAGTGGGGAACGTGTGTGATAAGAAAGGTGAATTGGTGTGGGAGAGAAAAAGAAGGAAAGAAAGAAAGATTGGTTCAGTCTAAGAGAGGGATTAGGAAAGAGAAAGTGAGAACCGTGGGTGAATAGGGAAATTAGGAGAGAGAGATATCGAATGGAGAGACAAAATAGGAGAGGATTTTGAGGATGAGTAGGAAAGAGTGAGAGATGGGTTTGGTGGAAGGGAAACCGTGGGATGGGAGAGATCCTAGGAGATGGAGATAAAATAGGGAAAAGAAAAAGGGAGAGATCGGCTAAGAGTTTAGGACAAAAGAGAGAAAGAAACGTGGGAGAGAGAGATTGCTAGGCCTACGAGAGAAAATAGGGAGAGAACCGTGGAGAGGAGAGAAAGAAAAGGAGGGAAAGATTAGGTGGGAAGTGAGAACCATGCATGGGACAAAAGAGAGGGAGAGATTAGAGAAAGAGATGAGAGAAAATAGGGGAGATGGTTTAGGAAAAGTGGGAGAGGGGGACTCCTATTCTATTTTGGACAAGGAGAGAGAAAATATGGGAAAAAGTAGGAGGATAGAAGAAGAGCTAGACATGGAAGAAGGAGAGAAAGAGAAAATCATTTTTCTCTCCCTTCAATTTCCCTTTTTTCTATTTTTTTATTCTCTTTTTCTCTTAGAATTTCCAATTCTGCCCTTGATCCTCTACCCTTGCTTCTAGACTGCAACATCTCCATCCATTAGCATCAAACCTATGTACGTCTCTTAAAAGCCCTGTAACCAAAGATTATCCTAATATGTGGTCAAACTACTCATTAAAATCAACTTAAAATTAACAATTGAATATTCAATTTATGAATAATTGTGACCCGATCACACTCCCCAACTTGCACTTTTACTCGTCCTCGAGTGAAGGACAACCAAAACTACTCTGGTTATCATGCAATTAGCTTAATCTAACCACTCATAAGCAAGTAAGAGCATTGTCAATGAATCAATAACAAGGATTCTAAATATGCCAAAAAAACACTTAACCCTAAACCCCAAACCCTAAACCCCAAACCCTAAATCCAATGGAAATGCATCTACGAAACCAACATTGAGAGAGATGCTCTGGAGATTTGGAGAAGAAGAATGAGGAAGACTTGTGTTCGGCCATGGCAACTCCCTCTGGGGTGGCTGATCAATCCTTGGGAGAAGTTTAGGAGGAGAAAAATGGTGGAAGAAATTTCTATGTTGGGGAAGGAAGTCGTGTTGCTGGTGATGATGGTGCTCAAGGTGTGAAGGGAAAAGATGCCAAATGAAATTGGGCTGGACTATTTTCTACTAAATCTTTGGAACGTGTTGATGGGCTGAAACTCGGGTTTGTGAAACTTTCTCTAGTAGATGGTAGTGCGGTGGCTTGCTGTTCTTCTTCTATGACTGCAGCTGGTGTGAAGAGATGGGAGAAAGCCTTGGTGGGGCACTTCATGGGGAGGAGACCTCCTTTTAAGATTACTAAAGATATCCTTCTCAAGCAATGGAAGCTATCAAGTCATGTGGACATGTTTATGCTTGAGAGTGGAATGTTCATTTTCCATTTAGTGTGGAGGAGGATCGACTGAAAGTTTGGGAAGGTGGCCCTTGGTTTGTCAATAAGAAGCCTCTCCTACTATATCCGTGGAAACCAAGTAGCACCTTATCTACTTGAGAATAAAAAGGAATATTCTCCTCCCCTCTCAGAAGCAATCCATCCACCTCATCACAATCTAGCCGATCTCCTTCCTTTAATATCTCCTTAACAACTAATTTGGTGAGGAGATTTTCCTTGCGAGAAATGGAAACCCTCTCTTCCAGCCCCTCTTTTGCCAAGTCAATGTCCTCCATCTAACCTTCCTCATTTAAAACAGAAAAAATATTGTCATGCATAATCTCCTCCCTAATCGTGGGCAAAACACTAACCGTCCTTCCATTTTTCACTTTAGTGTAGTTATGAGAGATTATTTTCCAGCAAGAAAATATTTGAATTCAAATTTGAAGAAGACTTAGACACCTCATCCGAACGACCGCCATCTTCTACTAGCATTGGCTCCACACCCTCTGGGACTCCGGCTGGACTACCCACCAATCTACCACTATCCACCACCACTTTTGGCTGACTGATCGATTGCTTACCTCCCTTTCAGACCCATTTCAGGTTGGCAATCGAATTTTCTTCCTTCCCACACTGAGTAGAGTCATGTGCAAAGAGCCGACATTTACTACAAGATGATGGTCTCCAATCATACATAACCGGCTGAGAGTGAACAGCCCCTTCCTCATCATGGATCATAATAGATTTCGGCAATTCATCACTAGCATGAACTTCCACACAAATCCTTGCATAAGGTAGACGCTCCATGGTTCTCGTACATTTGTCAGAAGTAATAGGTACTCCCACCAAACTCCCAATGGCACTCAAAGCTTCAGCAGTCCAGTAATGTAGTGGAAGGTCTGGCAAAGAGACCCAAATTGGGATCGATCTTAACTGGACTTTTTCTCCCTCCAAATTTGTTCCTGCCAAATCGGTTATGGAGGAGAAATTAGGGGAAGGTGTTCGGATGGATTGTGTTGACTCTTTTTCAAATTTAAATTGTGACAAGGTGGAGGATTTATTGCTGACTAATGGGGAGAATATTCCTTCTATTATTCCAATTATGGAGACATTGGAGGATGGTGAGGTGGAAGGTGGATATGTAGGAGATATTGCTGAAATCTCTCCCACGTCTAGGGAGGATAAGGGGAATGGCTTGATTGACTATTCTCCTTCCTTTTAGGGAATCCTCAGCGTCTATCTTCTTTGGAGGGCTTATTAAGGAAGGATGAAATTGTGGAAAGAATCTACTCATCCCCTCTTTATAAGGGAGCAATTAAAGGAATAATTAAATATGATGAGGAGGATGTGGACTCCTTGGTCAATGAAGCAAATAAGGAAGATTCTTTAGAAGAAAGGCCATCCCTTCAAGTGGCCCAATCATCTTATTTCAAATCTAAGGCCAGGCTGGACATGGACCCCCCATATATTGCTTCTCTTGCCTCTACTCTTCCTCCCTCTTCCACTCTACATGGAGCAAAAAAACTGCCTAAGAAAGGTATGGCAGATTCCTCCTCTTCTCCTTTATCTTCTAAGTCTGTCTCTCTTGGAGAAGGTGGGAGTAATGTAAGAAGAATGACTTTCCAGCCTCGACGAATTGAAGTGAACTCTCACTTGAAGAGAATTATTCAGGAGGTTGAGGCAAAGAAGGGGGCTTTTAAAGCTCGTGGAAGGTTTTCTAAAAAATCTTCTAAATAAATTGCCTTTGCTGGAATGTCAAGGGGCTTAATGCTCTTGAAAAACAAAGGGGGGTAAAGAATATGATAGCTGAGAAGAAAATAAAAATTGGGGTTTTTGTGGAAACAAATATGAAAGAAGGTAACATTGATTCGGTGTTTACCTCTCTGGTGAAGGATTGAAAATTTATCCATAATTGTAAGAAGGATGACTCTACTAGAATTTGCGTAGGATGGGATGATTCTCATTTTAATATTAATGAAATTTTTACTTCTTCCTAGCTTATCCATATGAACTTTAAGATTAAAGGGTCCTCTATGGATTTTATGTGTTCGGTAGTCTATGCTTCCAATAGTGTTGAAGAAGAAGGGACTTATGGAAGGATATGACTCATTTAGCCCATGGAATTTCAATCCCAAGGGTCATTTTGGGAGATTTTAAAGTGGTTAGGGGGCAAAATTAGAAGAAAGGAGGTGAGGCTATTAGACAAGGACCAGTGGATGAATTTAATAAATGCTTATTTGATCCTAAGCTTTTTGACTTAAAATGGAAGGGGCACCTGTGTACTTGGAGTAATGGGAAGAGTGACCTAGGGAGGGTCAATTGTAAACTTGAAAGTGTCTCATGCAATAGTGAATGGGTGGATTGTTTTAAGTTCTCTGAAACTACTTTTTTGAGCCCTGGAGTTTTGGATCACTGTCCTAGTATTTTGAATATTCTGGAGAGAGGAATTGTCACACCCCACTTCCAGTAGGCCTGACTTATCATTAGGAATACCGGTGGTGTGAGTAAGACACGTACCTGTCTTACCAACCTACCAGGATCTCTGATAGCAGTACTTTAACATTTCATAATCTCACATCATAAACCAACCATAAGCAGCATAATCAGAGTAAAATGGCAGAATCATCAGAAATAAAGGGGAAATTATCTAATGATAAACATAATATTAATAACCAAGTTATTCTGTTTACATTCCTTTAAGACTTAAATATATCAAGTCTAAAACATAATATTCATAGACCTATATCAACATAATCAAAAATACGCCGAACACCTCATGGCGTTGCATATGCATAAAAGTCACAAGCATAGTCCTGCCCATGATGCCCTACATCTGGCATCCACCAGTCGCTCATTCCATACTCAGGTCCAGAGGAAAAAGAGTCACTAGCCATAGGCACGACTGTACCTGCATCATCATCTAAAAAGTGCGTATACGTGGGGTGAGCTTTCCAACTCGCTCAGTGAGGGGTGGGTTCAAGCACATCCATGCAAGACAATAGTAATAATAATTCATGATGCATGATAGTGGAAATTAAACACATAGTCCATGATGCTCGTGATGCAATTCGTTTATTTATTATCCACCTAACAATACAACTAAGTCTGGTAAAATGCTACTATGGCCCATTAGGCTATATCCTTTGTCTCAGAACCGCCATCGACTAACCAATAATACAAACCCTAGATGTGAATAGAAGCCTTCTGGTCCCCTTATGTATCCATGGGTCACCTAGCAAACCCTTAATAGCCCCCTCCTGGAAGTCATGGCACTAGTAACACATCGGCTAGACCAGACAAGTTCCAGCCTCCGGCAATAATCACATCGTACCATAGGTGTGGCATTCTAGAAAGGCACATTGAACATACCACAATCGGTTATCCAACACCTTAACCCCTGTTGGCAAGGGTTCATAGCATATGGAGTGATACCTAACCACATATATACTATATGTCTTCATAATGATATAGTTAGTACGGATTACACGATACCGGCGAGACCTCGACCACAAGGTGTAATCCATCTCCAAATACAGTCTCGGGTACACGATACCAGTGAGACCTTGGCCACAAAGTAAAACCCAAGATAGTTTACCTAACCTAGCATACATATCATAGTTGAGTATGGACTACGTGACATCGGTACCAATCATCATCCACAAAGTGTATCCATTTCCAAATGCAGTCCAGAGGTACACAATACTAGCGAGACCTTGGCCACAAATGATAACCCATTACTACAATTAACTCTAATGCACATAATCAATGCATGAATGCAATATACATATGACAATCACATCACCGATACCACCTCGGCCATGTCGGATTCCGTCTCACACACACAACCATACACACGGCGATCATGGTATCGGCACCACCTTGGCCACACCAGATCCTATCATACATCTCCATACAATTCATATCATAATCATAAAATGCCAAATGTAACATTTTATCATCTTATTTGAGCAATTACAATTAAACATATAATTTTAAGCATGTGGGCAATTTAATAATAATAAACATTCCAAGAATAAACACAGTCCATCCCTCACCTGATTTTTGTTTGAGTGTGTTAGGGTTCAAGTACGGCCACCGGTTGATCAACTCAATTCTGACTTCGGGGTTCATGTGCGTCACTGTCCTAGACACAAAGGGAAGTGAACATTAATACGTGTCAAAAATATCAGGAGGGACCCACATGGTTCACCCCCAAAGGGTACAGACAATATCCATCAGTGACAGTAATGTCATCGGAAACACCCACCAGAAACAGGGTTTTTCCACTGGAAATATTAGTCATGTTTCTAGTGAAACTGACAGAGAGCTCCTAAAGCTCTAAGGTTCACCAAAAATATACCACTGGAAGTAGATCCAGTGTTTCCGATGGCTTACTTCCAGTGGCAGAAAGAACTGCCACTCGAATTGGGGCTTTCCAGCTCAGGCCCGATCGTTGGGATTTGTTCCATAGAGTTTGTAGGGAATGGTCCTAGCATCATTCTAAGCCAATAAAATCTTAATTCCACCGAGCCATTTGGGAGATACGTCGATCGAACGATCGAAACCCTAATTGGTCATTTGGCACTACTTGTTGCTGGAGTTCACCGGGCTTAGTTCGAGCTCGACAATAGCATTGAGAGAGTAGAACACATGTTCCACGACCTCCACATGGTTTGTAAACTAAGATTCCATCTAAACCTAGCTTTGTCTAGGTCAAAATGAAGAGTGAGAGTGGTGGAAGAGAGTGTACTTACCTCCGGCAACGATTCCTGCAACTAAGCGGCAGTCGGCACCAAGGTAAGCTTTCTCCTTCTTCTTCTTCCTCTTCTTCTTCTTCCTTCCTCTCCTCTTTCTCTCTTCCCTTACATTGGACACAATAGAAATGAGGAAATGAAATCTTCATTTCTTTGTTAAGTGTTAAATAGGACCTTAGGGTCTGTTTGGTTGGACCCTATTAGGACCGATTGAGTTATTATGACTTTCGGAGCCCAAAGACCAGACCACTTAGGTCCAAAACATGTTCAAATCAAGAAAAAAATGTGGCTCATTATTTGGGATCATCCGAGACTATTTAGAATGTGAGTGGCGGGACCCATAGGCATCGACACCATGACAACAGCTTGTTAGGCTCACCGAAAATAGCCCACCGAATTCTAGTCCAGTGGATCCGATGGCTTATTTCCTATGGTCAAGACAACTTACTAATTTGACTGCTTGCTGTCTAATAGCTGGTCTTACACCGGTGGTCACCCTCGGCCATGCTCAAGGCCTTTCGGTAACTCTGATACGTGCCAGGATTCATGTGTGAGGAGTTAGGTCACTTACTGTCTGGGATCGAAAGATACGAATCTCCTCCTATTAGCGTGGCAAGAGATGCACCAACACGTGGGGTCATCTCTCCCCTTCGCCAATGGGCAGTCGCGAGCCAAAACCCAGCCGTGCTTCTGATCTCCGGTTCGAAACTTATCACAATAGTTCAAATTAGACAGAGTCAGGGCATAGGTGTAATAGGAATTTGGGTCCTAAACCTTTCAGATTCTTTGAAACATGGAATGAACATAAGGAGTATGATGAAATTGTGAGGAAGGATTATCGTTTACCTATAAAAATTATTTTAATCCTTTTCTTATGTTTGCTACAAAGCTTAGAAATGTTAAGAAGGAATTTAAAGTGTGGAATAAAGATATGTTTTGGGATGTTTTCAAGGTTGTGAAGGAGGCTGAGATGAAGTTAAGTGTTATCCAGATTTAGTTGTCTTATAAACATAGTGCTCTGAACCTGGTTTCTCTAGAGAAGGATGCTAAGAAAAATTTATGGGAGGCCTTAAGGGTGGAAGAGAGTTTCCTGAAGGAAAAATCTAGAGTTCAATGGTTACAATTGGGTGATGGAAATAATAAGTTCTTTCACAAAGCTATGAGAGGAAGGTAGCATAGAAACAATATTCTTGAGATTGAAAGAAGAGATGGGGTGGTAGTTGATGACCCTAGTCTGATCAAGAAGGAGGTTATGGAATTCTATCAAAACGTCTTTGAGTCTAACAAGATGGATAGGGGAATTTTTCCTAATAATATCCCCCTTCGTGGCTCCCTTACAAGTGATCAATAGATGTTGTTGGAGAAAAGTGTGTCAAATGAGGAAATTATGAAAGTAATGTTTGCTATGAAGAACTCTAAAGCTCCTGGGCTAGATGGTTTTGGAGCCAGTTTTTTCAAGAATTCTTGGGATTTAGTTGGGGAGGATTTATCTTTGGCTATGAAGTGGTTCTTTAGAACTTCAATTATGCCTCCTTCTACAAATGCCACTTTTATTATCCTCATTCCCAGGACTAGTGAGATCACTACTTTTGCTAGTTTTAGACCTATTTCTTTGTGTAATCTTGTCTATAAGATTATTACAAAAATGATCTTTAACAGACTATAGATGGTGGTTGGGGAGTTCGTTAGTGAGAACCAATATGCTTTTATTAAGGGAAGATCTATTGCAGATAACATCCTGATTTGTTATGATATTGTTAGAGGCATTGAGCAAAAAAGAGCTCACCCTACTGCAGTGTTGAAGATTGACCTCCAGAAAGCTTAAGATTTTCTGAGTAGGAATTTTTTGTTGGAAATAATGAGAAGAATGGGGTTTCCAACATTTTTTGTTGGGATGGGTTAAGACTTGTGTGACCTCCCCAACCTTCTCTGTTCTCATCAATGGAAGCCCTGCAGGGTATTTTGCTAGAGGAAGGGGGATCAGGTAGGGAGATCCCCTATCTCCTTACTTGTTCACTTTGGCTATGGAGGGATTTACTGGGATTGTGAAGAAGCTTGAAGTTGATGGTAAAATCTCTCTTCTTCCTAGGGGCAAAGCCAGTCAACTGTCTCATCTTACTTTTGCGGATGATCTTATGATCTTTGTAAAGGCTATCCGTGACTCCATAATGGCTAGTTTGGGGGCCCTAGATGAGTTTGCTTCCTACTCTAGGTTGCATCTCAATAAGGCTAAGTCCTCTATTATTTTAGGGGGCCTTACTCAAACTAGTAGTATGCAACTTTTGGAATTAATGGATTTCAAGGAAACTAAGTTACCAATTCGGTATCTTGGTATCCCTCTTATTTCAGGTAGACTCACTTTGATAGATTGCAATCCTATCTTGGACCTCGTCCAAACAAATCTGGAAGTTTGGAAGACCAGATTTCTCTCCTATGCTGGAAGATTGCAATTGGTCTCCTCAGTGCTCCAAGGCTGTTATATATATTGGTCAAGAATTTTTTCTCTTCCAGGTAACCTTATAGCTAAAGTGGAGTCTATCTTCTCAAATTTTCTATGGTCTGGTCCTTCTTTGGAAAAGAGAATTCATTATGTCTCTTGGGATGCAATTTGTAAGCCCAAGGAAGAAGGGGGATTAGGAGTGAAAAGGGTTAAGGAGATGAATGTGGCTGGTATTATGAAGCAAATATGGTGGATAGCCTCTCACAGAAAGAGTATTTGGGTGGAATGGATCAATAAAAGGTACCTTAAAAAGGAGTCCATATGGACTGTTAAGGTCACTAGTGAGGCCTCTTGGGTATGGAAAAAAATCTTGAAGTATAGAGATAAAATGGAAGATCATGTGTTGCATATTATTGGCAATGGAAGTTCCACAAAGCTTTGGCTGGACAATTGGAATCCAACTCCTGCTACTACAAAAAAGTTTGGAGATAGAATAAGGCATGATGCTGGTTTATCTCACTTGGCCATAGTTGGATAAATTTTAAGAGATGGGGAATGGCATCCAACTCCTGCTACTACCTTACATCTGATGGAAGCATGGGGAGGGCTCCCTCCTATTCCTAGACTTCACTATTCTGAGAAGGATATAGTGGTCTGGAAAAGGGCACTCCTCAGGGGTTTTTTCTACAAAATCAACATGAGAGATTGTTCGAAAGAAGGAGACAAAGATATCTTGGGCCAAGACTGTTTGGTTTGATGGTAATATCCCAAGGCACTCATTTACAACATGGAGGAGTCTTGTTGATGCTCTTCCTACAAAAGACCAACTTATGAAGAGAAAGATGAATGTCAATCCTTAATGCATCTTCTGTTGGGCAGGTTTGGAAAGCAAAAACCACTTATTTTTTGAATGCCCCTTTACTTATGCTTTATGGGGAGATGTGGCTTCACTTTGCAATCAAAAGGGGAGCAACCCTGTGAGCATTCTTGATATTGCCACATGGATCA
Organism: Macadamia tetraphylla; assembly: GCA_022985045.1. Lineage (NCBI taxonomy): Eukaryota > Viridiplantae > Streptophyta > Magnoliopsida > Proteales > Proteaceae > Macadamia > Macadamia tetraphylla. The sequence continues at coordinate 58,682,964 of CM040966.1, read as the reverse complement.
AACATGAATTCCAGATGGTGATCCATTGAGTGTAATTGGGAAGTTAGCCTTTTGTGCCACAGTGCAACACTTATGGCAGGAAAGAAACTTCAGGATCTTTAAATCTAAAAATAGGACAAGACTTCAAATTATTGATGCAATTGTTTCAGATGTCAAAGTGCTTTAGGATGAAATTTATGGCTGATTGTAATCCTAGAAATCAATTTCTCATGTCTAAGTGGGGCATTCATGTTAGTTGGAAGGTTGTCATTCCAAAAACTTGCTCTTGGTTTATGCCTCCAAATAATATGGTAGCTTTACATTGTAATGGGTCTCTTTCACAAGTTCGGGCTTCTTATGGAGGAATTCTTCGGGATAGGAAGGGGACTCCTTTAATAGCCTATTTTTGTCTTGGGGAGAAGGCTAATATTTTATGGCTTGAGCTCATGGCTATCCTGAGAGGAATTACTATCTGCTTAGATAACAACATGATGGAGATTTCTATTAAATCAGACTCCAAGTTGGCTATAGATATCCTAAATGAAGAAATTGAGGGACCATAGGAGACTAGAGCTATTAAAAGCAAGATTCTTCACATCTCTAATTCATTGGCCATCAAGGAATTCAAGCATGTTTGGGGGAAGGTTAATAAGCCTGTGGATTACCTAGCATCTATGGCTACTTTTCAGGTTGAGCACATCATTCAGCCTTATGACTTTACTGATGAGCTAAATGATTTGGTGATGGAGGATTCTTTTTTTAAGATTTACTACAGGTTGTAATCTGTTTTATTTTTCCTTCATGCACTTTGTAATGCAGGGTTTGTCCTGCTTTGTTTTCTAGGGGCCTCCTCTCCTTTCTTTCGGTCAGTCCAAAGAGGGAGATAGAGGCTACCTTCTCTTATACATTCCTTTTTTCTTTCATTAATACATACATATTACTTATCAAAAAAAAAAAAAAAAGATTCTAAATATGCCAACAATTCAACACAAAGTTAAACAAAGAACAACATCCTCGTCCACTCTAACCAACTTTTACTCTTTCAATCAAAATCAACCATTGTAGCTAAGTCATGAAGTCCAAGTGCTATACAAGACATCACTTTTGTCATGCAACTATGATCATGCTTTTTTCTTTCACAATTACTTTGATCCGTGCAATGTCCTGACCTCTTAAGCTTTCTAAATGGGCTATGTAGCGAGCTTTCGGTCAATTGCTCTCAAGCCAGATGGCTTTAAGGAACTATGTGTAGAACAGCCCTCGGACTTACGTACTCAACCCAAATAGGCTGCAAGCCAAGACTAGATCAAATTCTCAAATTTTTCTCAAATTATCCAACCTTTTTACATGAAACTCCATGTTTTTGACATAGAGGCCCGGTTACTCGAAGGATTTTTTTTTTTTTTAAATATAGACATTCCACCTGTTTGATGTGAATTTCAATACTTGTGGCAAAGAAACCCGATTATTAGGGAGAAAATCATAATGCATGATTTAAATCAATTTTCAACATATAAGGCTTGCATAGTTACAAAAGATCATCATAAACATTCACTAAAATAGCAATTTCTGTCACACCCCACCTTAAAGTAGATCCAACTTACCATTAGGAATACTGGCGGTGTGAGTAAGACACATACCTGTCTTACAAACCTACTAGGATCTCTGATAGCAGTACCTTAGCATTTTCACAATCTCACATCACAAATCAACATAAGCAGTAGAATCAGAGTATAATAGCGGAATTGTAAGTAAAATGGGGAGACATCTAAGGGTAATATAATAATGATAACCAGGTTATTCTGTTACATTCATTCATGATGTATACTATGATCTCAAAAATATACAATCCCACAGTTTTATCCACAGGTATCAAAAGATGATGTATAATCTCATGGTGCGGCGTAAGCACAACAATCACAAGCACAGTCTTGATCATGCTTCTCCACTTCTGACATCCACCAGTCGCTCACACCGTACTCCAACCTAGAAGATATTGGATCAGCTACCATCGGCACCACAATACCTGCATCATCATCTAAAAAAGGGTGTATATGTGGGTGAGCTTTCCAACTCGCTCAGTGAGGGGTGGGGTTAAACACATCCAAGCAAGTCAATAGCCATAGTAATTTATGATGCATGATTGTGGAAATTAAACACTAGTCCATGATGCTCGTGATGCAATTCATTTATTTATTATCCACCTAGCAATACAAACTAAGTCCGGTAAATGCTACTATGGCGCATTAGTTGTATCCCTCGTCTCAGAAACGACATCGACTACATAGCGATACAAACCCTAGTTGTGATTAGAAGCCTGCCAGTCCCCGTATGTGTCCATGGGTCACCCAGTAAACCCCTGATAATCCCCTCCTGGAAGTCATGGCACCAATAACACATCAACCACACTGGACAGGTTCTTGCCTCCGGTAACAATCACTTCTTACCGCGGGAGTGGCACTTCGAAAAGTCTCATCAAACATACCACAATGGGTTATCCAACACCTCAACCCCTGTTGGCAAGGGTGTGTAGTATAGGAAGTGATACCTAACCACATATATACTATATGCCTTCATAATGATACAGTTAGTATGGATTACATGATACCGGAGGGACTTCAACCATAAAGTATAACCCATCTCCAAATACAGTCCTGAGTACACGATACCAGAGAGACTTTGGCCACAAAGTGAAACCCGAGACCATTTACCTAATCTAACATACATATCACAGTTGAGTATGGACTACGCAACACTGGCAAGACCTCAGCCACGAAGCGTATCAATTTCCAAATGTAGTCCCGGGGTACACGATACCAACGAGACCTTGGCCACAAAGTGTAACCCACGACTACAATTAACTTTAATGCACATAATCAATGCATGAATGAAACATACATACGGTAATCATGGCAGCAATACCACCTCAGCCATGCCGGATTCTGTCTCACACACACACCCATCCAAATACACGGAGATCACGGTACCGGTACCACCTCGGCCACACCGGATCCCGTCATACATTTCCATACAATTCATATCATGATCGAAAAAATGAAAATTAAAATTAAACATATATTTTTAAGCATGTGAGAAATTTAATAAATAGTAAACATTTCATATATAAACACAGTCCATCCCTCACCTGTTTTACGATCGATCGTGTTCGGGTTCAATTATGGCCACTGATTGATTAATTCAATTTCTAGGTTCGGGGCATGTGTGTGTCACTATCCTAGACACAAAGGGAATCATATATTAGTATGTGTCAAAAACACAGGGAGGGACCCAAACAGGTCACCCCCAAAATGTACAGACACTGTCACTAGGTGACAGTAATGTCACCGGAACAACCATCGAAAACATGGCATTTCCATCGAAAATATCAGACCTATTTCTGGTGGAGGTGATAAAGAGCATGTAAAGCTCACATATTCATTGAAAATATGCCACAGAAAACAGATCCAGTGGATCCGGTGGACTGTTTCCAATGGACGTACACGTCAGTCTAAGAATTTGGGGCTTTTCAGCTCGGGCCCGATTGTCAGACTTGTTCCATGGAGTTTGTAGGGGATGTTCATAGCATCATTCTAAGCCAAGAAAATTCCATTTCCACAGAGCTGTTTTGGAGATACATCGATCGAACGATTGAAACCCTAGTTGGTCTTTTGGCATTACATATTGCCAAAGCTCACTGGGCTTGGTTCGAGCTCGACAACAACACTGGGAGAGTAAAACACCCAACCCACGAACTTGACATAGTTTTACATCAAGATTCTACCCATACCTAGCTTTTCCTAGGTCAAAATGAGGAGAGAGAGTGGCATGGGAGGTTGTATTTACCTCCGGCGGTGATTCCGACAATAAAGCGGCAGCCAGCACTAAGGTAGGCCTTCAATCCCCCTTCTCCTTCCTCTTCTTCTTCCTTCCTCGCATCTTCTCTCCTCTCCTACATTGGGCACAAGGTAAATGAGGAATGAATCCTCATTTCCTAACTTATAACTTAAGTTGGCCCTAAGGGCCTGTTTGGTTTGGGCCTCTTTTGAACCGATCGGGTTAAAATGAGTTTCGAGGCATGAGGACCCACACATTTAGGTCCATAAGGTGTTCACATCAAGAGGAAGGTGTGGAGGATGATTTTGGATCATCTGGAACCCTTTACAATGTGAGTGGCAGGACCCACGGGGATCGGAATCTCGACAGTAGCCAATGTCCCCATAGAAAATAGGCACCGGATTCATGCCCAGGCTGCTTCTGGTGGCATGTTTTCGGTGGTCAAAATAGCCTGCTGTCTTGAAAGCTTGCTGTCCTTTGGTTGGTCTCGCATGGGTGGTTACCCTCGGTCATGCCCAAGGCTTCTCGACAATTATGATGTATGTTAGAATTCACGTGTGGGGAGTCGGGTCACTTATCGTCTGGGATCAAAAGATATGAATCCCCTCCAGTTAGATTGGTATGAAATGCAAGAACATGTGGGGTCATCTCTACCCCTTCGGTAATGCGCAGTCATGAGCCAAAACCCAGTTGTACTTTTGATCTCCGATCTGAGGCCTGTCACAACAGTTCAAATTTGACCGGATTAGGGCATGGGTGTAAACTCCCCCCACCTTACAAGAATTTCATCCTCAAAATTGAACATACCTGGCAAATCAAATAATCCAGGATATTGCTTCATCATATCATCTTCTCACTCCCAGGATGCTTCCTATTCAGGGTGGTTCATCCATTTCACCTTGACAAAGGAAACGGTGCAGTTCTGAAGAACATGGTCCTTTCAATCAACAATCTTCTCCAGATACTCCACATAGGCAAGGTCCTCATGGGGTATGTAAGTCAAGACGTGACTGGGGTCAGAAATGTACTTCCTCAACATAGATACATGGAAGACATCATGTCTACCATTCAACTCTGGCGGCAAAGCTATCCGGTAAGCTACCAGTCTGATCCTCTCTAGTACATCATACGGTCCCCTAAACCTTGGACTAAGCTTTTCCTTTTTGCCGAACCGCATTACCCCTTTAACTAGGGAGCTCCGTAAGAAGACCTTGTCTCCAACACCAAACTCCAGATGTTTCCTCATAACATCTACATAGCTTTTTTGCTTAGATTGAGCTGCCTTGATCCTTTCACTGATCACATTCACCTTCTCACTGGTAGCATGTATCAAGTCTGGACCCAAAATATGGCACTCACCAGCCTCATCCCAATAGAGTGGAGTCCGACACTTCCTGCCATACAGTGCCTCGAATGGGGACATACCGATGGTGGCCTGATAACTGTTGTTGTAGCAGAACTCAATAAGGGAAATGTGCTCATCCCAACTATAACTCATATCCAAGGCACATGCTTGGAGTAGGTCCTCCAATGTCTGAATAGTCCTCTCTGAGTGACCATCGGTTTGAAGGTGAAAGGCAGTGCTAAAATCCAACTGTGTGCCCATAGCCTTTTGCACACATGTCCAGAACTTGGAAGTGAACCTGGGATCTCGATCAGAGATGATACTAGCTGGTGCACCAAGCAACCTGATGATGTTATCGACATACAACTTGGCCAACTTGTCCAAAGAAAATGTGATCTTGATTGGGATAAAGTGAGCTGCCTTAGTCAAGCGGTCCACAATTACCCAATGGCATCAATACCCTTTTATGTATGGGGTAGGCCTGTGACAAAGTCTATGGTAATATTCTCCCATTTCCACTCCGTAATAGGCAGGGACTGCAATAACCCATGGGGCCTCTGTCTCTCAGCCTTGACTTGCTAGCATGTGAGGCATCTAGACACATGCATGGCCACATCATTCTTCATTCCTTTCCACCAGTAGGAGCCTTTGAGGTCCTTATACATTTTAGTGCTACCGGGGTGAATGGAGTATGAAGAGTTATGTGCCTCTCTCAAAACTGTCTCTCAATTCACCATCACTGGGCACACATAACCTCCCTTTAAATTTGAGGATCCCGCTTTCAGTCACCGAGAAATTTGGGTCCTTTTGGGTTCCTTCCTGGCATTCTACTATCATCTTTTGTAACTCAGCATCAATGACCTGAGTTGCAATAATCCTATCCACCAGACTAGGTTGTACCACCAATGCCGATAGTGACAAGGTGACACCCTCCACTAATAATTCCAAGTCTAGTTTCCTGGCCTCCTCTAGGAGATGCTCATTGGTGGTCAGGGATGCCAGAGTTAGTGATTAGGACTTTCGAGTAAGTGCATCAGCTACCACATTGGCCATTCCTAGGTGATAGTGAATAGTACAATCATAATCCTTCATCAACTCCAACCAACGCCTCTGTCTCATGTTGAGCTCCTTTTGGGTGAAGAAGTACTTGAGGCTCTTATGGTCACTGACGATCTCACTCTTCTCACCATACAGGTAGTGTCTCTAGATTTTCACTGCAAAAATTACAGCTGCCAACTCCAAATCATGGGTGGGGTAGTTCTTCTCATAATCCTTCAACTGTCGGGATGCATAAGCAATTACTTTCCCATGTTGCATCAATACACAACCCAATCCCAGCTTAGAGGCATCACTATAAACAACCATAACACCTGTACCGGTTGGGATAGTCAAAACTGGAGCTGATACCAACTTGTACCTTAGCTCCTTAAATCTTTTCTCACAAGCATCATACCACTCAAGTTTTATATTCTTCTATGTGAGTCTGGTCATCGGAGTAGCAGTGCGAGAGAAGTTCTCAATAAACCTCCTGTAGTATCCGGCCAATCCCAAAAAACTGTGTATGTCTGCTACACTCTTGGGAGTCTCCCATTCTAATACTGCCTTCACCTTGCCTGGGTCAACCTCTATACCCTTTGCCAAAATAATGTGGCCTAGGAATGCCACTTGTGATAGCCAAAACTCGTACTTGCTAAATTTGGCATAGAGTTGCTTCTCTCTCAGCCATTGCAGTACTAACCTTAGGTGAACAGCATGTTCTTTTGCACTCTTGGAGTAGACCAAAATGTCATTAATGAATACTATCAAAACTTGTCTAATACATCCTGAAATACCCGGTTCATCAAATCTATAAATGCAGCCAGTGCATTGGTCAACCCGAATGACATCACCAAGAATTCGTAATGTCCATACCTTGATCTAAAGGCTGTCTTATTGACATCACTATCCTTGATCCTGAGCTGATGGTAGCCCGATCTAAGGTTCATCTTGGAGAATACCTTGACACCCTGCAACTGATCAAATAAATCATCTATCCTTGGCAAAGGATACCGGTTCTTGATGGTTAGCTTATTAAGCTCCCGATAATCAATGCACAATCTCATACTTCTGTCTTTCTTCTTGACAAACAATACTATTGCTTCCCATGGAGACACACTGAGTCTAATAAATCTATTCTTCAGAAGGTCTTGAAGTTGCACCTGCAATTCCTTAATTCTGTGGGGGCCATACGGTAAGGGGCCTTTGACACTGGTGCCGAACCGGGGAGTAAGTCTATAGCAAACTCTGTCTCTCGATCCAAGGGCAAACCTATTAAGTCATCAAAGAATACATCAAAAAATCCCCTCACCACATCTAGCTCAGTCAATGGCCTAATCTCTATCTCAGTATCCATCACAGATGCTAAGTAGCCTTGACATCTCATATCCAGTAACATCTTCATCTAGAGTGCGAATATGATAACTTTCTTGGGTTTCTTGGGCTTATCCCCTTGGAACACAAACTCATCATCATCATAAGGTCTGAAAATGATAGCCTTCTCTGCACATAGCACACTAGCTCTGTATGCAGACAACCAGTCCATTCCTAAAATCATGTCAAAGTCGGTCATATTCAACTCGATCAAGTGAGCATTCAACTTATGGTCACCTATGGTCACTGGACAAGGCTCATAAACATAGTTCAAACCCACCACGCTTCCTGTAGGGATGCTCACAGCCAAACATTGAGTCAATCCCTTAGGTGGAATTCTCATCTTCTTCTCAAATGCCGATGAGATGAACGAATGCGATTCTCCTAAGTCAAATAACACATGTGCAGGCAATAATGATATCAATAATGTACCTGTCACTACACCAGGTGCAGCCAGCATCCTCCGATGACATAGCAAACACTCTCCCCTATGGTCTCTGGCCCTATAGGGCCTGTGCTGGCCTAGGGGTTGAATACGTCTGCTAGGGCCTAGGTGGCATAGTGTAGAGTGCATCACCTAGCTTTCGGTGGGGGCATGTTCTCCCCATGTGGCCTGACTGATCACAATGAAAACATCTCTGGCCCGATCCCGAAGACTAAGATCCAGCACTAGATCAGGAGGACTTGGAAGTCTGGCTAGCATTAGGCCTCCTAAACTGCACTGGAGTCGGGTTGGCGTAAGGCACTCGGAAGGGTTTGCTGCCTCCCCTAGAATCAGTAGATCCCATTGACCTCTTTCCCGTCCCTTGCTGAGTTGTGTAGTTATCCCTATGCCGGTCTTCAATAGATTTGGCCACTTGGACCACCTTAGTATAGTTTTACAGTTTCAACCCCACAATGGTTGACCCAATACCTGGCCTCAACCCTTTCTCAAACATCTTTACCTTGTATCTATCGCCTCTCAGATGCTTACGAGCAAAATGGAATAGCTCCTCAAAGCGCTACTGATACTCAAGCACAGACCGAGAACCTTGAACCTATTGAGAGAACTCACTCTCTCTCCTATCCCAAAAGATTTCCAGAAAATAATTCTCAAAGAAGACCCCTTTGAATTCTACCCAAGTAGGGTTTGGTTTACTAGCCCTCAAAATAGGCTCGGTGGCACTCCACCAATCATCTGTTTTATTCTATAACTGATAGCCCGCATATAAAATTTTCTGCTCATTGGTGCATCCCATCAGTCTAAAAATCTTCTCCATCCCACCAATCCATCTTGATGGATACAACGGGTCTTGCCCCACCTTGGAAAAATATAGGGGCCTAAGTCGTTAAAATTTCTCCATCATTTTTGTCAAGTCTGTCCAACCCTTTATATGGACTTGAGCTTGTTCCGGCATCGGATCTTGCACATGCCCATGCAACTGTGCCCCACCAGATGTTTAGAGGTTAGCTGATCCAACAAGAATTGGAATGGGTGTCGGTGAAGTAGGAGGTGTGGGCGGTGCATTATGGGCTTCCATTGCCACTTGGATCCTGTGATCGATCCCGGCCATAAACTAATTCTGTCTTTCTTCCACTTCCCGCATCATGTTATTCATGATGGATGCCACATCCTAGGCCGTAAGTACAGGCAGGGCTGAAGGTGTATTGCGGGGTCTACCCTGATTTGGTGTAGGGGAAGCGGGAGGCAATGGGTGTGATAGGGATTGAGATCGAGTGTTCCGACGTGACATGATTCCTGTGAAGGAATCCAATTAGTACACATGCATAAAAAAGGTTGCATGTAATTGGAACACACACATACACAAGGCTCCCACATGTATACCACAGTCAACATTAGGGTTAGGGCATGCATGATTGGGGTCCACACATATTAAGATCCGATCGTGCACACATCCCAAAGAGGCACATCATCAAGGACCCAAATAAAACTTAGGTTTGAAAATTTAATATGACTTATTTTCTCATTGAATCCACCAGAAATAGGGATTCAAACCACTGGAAATATGGTTTAATCCACCGGAAATATTAGTGGTAATTCCGATGGGTAAAACAGAGGCTAAAAACCTAATTTTTACTTCACCGAAAACAGACACCGAAGCATGCCCAGTGTTTCCGGTGACACTAAATCGCCTTTAAATAGGCTCGGGCCTTGGGTTATTCACACAAAACCCTATTTACTCTTGTGAGAAAGGTATGAAAACAGCCAAGGAGTCCTTTTCTACCTATTCCCTACCTTCCTTGTGCTATTTCGTGATCGATTGGAGCCACATTCGCATCCAAGGTATGTTCTATCTCTCTGTAACCTAGTTTTTATGATTTTCTTCTCTGTGAGTTTTGCATGCAGCCATTTACTAGGTTTTCCATTCCAAATCCTTAGGAATCATCTTGCAATAATGTCTGGATGACTTGTACATACCCGACGTGCTCTTATACAAGAGGAGCAAGATGCCACTGAGCAGTTCAACCCAATCCTATTTCGCTCTGTGTTTGAGTGAGACCGTTGGGAGTTCTTTGAGTGCCATAACATCGACCCAAGAGTCTATGTGAGGACCAAAAAATTTTGTGTGTTCTGTCTTCATCAACAGTTTGAGGAGATCGGGTGGTACCGCATCCTAAAACCCAACCAATACTACTACCCCACCCTAGTAAGGCTATTCGACTCTAACATGGAATGTGTGAACTGGGGTACCGAAGATATGCGGATCACCTCCTATGTGAAGGGGGTAGAGATCTCCTTTGACATGGGGTAGTTGGCCAACATCTTGATGATTAGCAATGCCAGCGATATAGTGTATTGCCCACCTCGGACTCTGGCATATGAATTTCAGAGTTCCAATACCTTTCAGGAGATCGATGACATGCTGACTAAGGAAGCCCAGGGATGGAACCGCCTAGTTAACTACTTTACCACTCCAAAGGTTGTCTGCTATGTAATTCAGCTGAATGTCCTCCCCACCTGTGGACATTATAATGAGGTGTTTGCCCTACAAGCCTACGTGACATACTGCGTGTACATGGGGGCGCAGATACGTCTACCTTACCTCCTAATGTGGACCATGGTAACTCGATCTGAAGGGTAGGACCATCGGGTAGGGAACCTATGCTCAGGAGGATATTGATCGACATCTTCCACCACTTTGGGGTGGATTTGGAGGGTGAGGCATGCTTGGGTGAAGAGCTCATAGACTTCAATCAAGACTCGCTGAGGAAGATGACCATAGATCTGAGGGAGGTGACACCTACCTCCAAGAGAGGGTTAGCAGCCTATAGAGGTAGAGGGTGGCGGTGCCGGTGATGTTAGTGTAGGAGGAGAAGTTGCTGGGGTTGGTGGGGTTCCACCGCCTGATCCCCAGGCTATGGGTTTGATGGAAGCTTCTATATCCCAGAGTACTAGGGGTGTGAGGCCTTACGATCTCAATGACGTTATGGCTTGTCTGGATACTACTATGTCATTGATGAGGAGTATGGATAGCCGCCTCGAGAGCATGGACAGGACCTATTGTCTTGTGGACAATAGAGTGGCCTCCCTAGAGGCACAGATGCAGGCGATGGTCTTCCACCTCAGCATTCCGGTGCCTCCTCCAGGAATGCATGGTCCAAACTAGGCTCAGGGCCAAGAACATAACCAGCAGTAGCAGTAGCAAGAGTAGTGGCATGCCAGCCACTGTAGTTTTTAGGATTTCCATTTTCATATTTTTATTTGAATTTGACGTGTTAGGTTTAGTTGAACTTTTTCATTATAAAATGTGTAAGCTATGTATTAGGATTTCCTGCTTTCCGTACGTTAATTTTATAAAATGTGTAAGCTATATATTCAAGTTCTTGATTATAATGAAATGGCTTTAACACATATAATTGTCTCCTAATGTGCAATTACTATTATTGTTGTTTTGAGATTTTTATTTAATCCTAGTTTCCCCAAAATCATGGTTTGGCTGAGACTGTGAGTTAAGGCAGAGCATCGCGCTCTGATACCATAACTATCACACCCCACCTTAATGTAGACCCAACATACCATTAGGAATACTGGCAGTGTGAGCGACTGGTGGATGCCAAAAGCCAAGGAGCGCGACCAGGATTGTTCTTGTAATTGCTATGCTTATGCCGCACCGTGAGATTATACATCATCTTTTGATACTTATGGATATAACTGTGGGATTGTATATTTTTGAGATCATAGTATCCGTCATGAACGAATGTAACAGAATAACCTGGTTATCATTATTATATTACCCTTAGATGTCTCCCCATTTTACTTACAATTCTGTCTATACTCGATTCCCGCTTATGTTGGTTTGTGATGTGAGATTGTGAAAATGTTAAAGTACTGCTATCAGAGATCCTGGTAGGTTTGTAAGACAGGTACGCGTCTTAGTCACACCGCCGGTATTCCTAATGGTAAGTTGGGTCTACTTTAAGGTGGGATGTGACAATTTCAGATTTAAAGCAAAAATTCAACTAACATGGAAAGTAATAATGTTCTAAGTTTAACTAATTGTTAAATACATCAACACACTTAAAAATCACATGCTATAACTTTTGACAAAGACCTTAAAAGTTCTAGAGTAGAATAATTAAGCCGAAATGTGTAATTAATTCCAGAGTTTAAGTTCAAATTGTTCATTCAATAAAAAACTCACCCTCACTCCCCAACTTAAATGACATTGTCTGCAATGGCATGTGAAAGAATAACACATGATAAAGAAAGGGGAACAATCAAATCAAAGAAAAGGGAAGGATTAATACAACCTAATGGAGTAAAGTGCTACTGCTGCCATCTACACCAATATGGCTACACCCCACCACTAAACCTGAAAAACACAACTAAACAAAAACATGAAGTAAAATGGTGGGTTGCCTCCCACAAGCTCTAAGTTTACCATCTTCAGCCAGACAAACAGTGGAGCTCAAAAGAAACCATAGACCAGATCAATCAAATCAATAGACTCAATGACCTGACCATTAGTAATACCATCCACATAAGGTTTAAGGGGCTGCCCATTAACCTAAAAAGTGTGCCCTATTTTAGGATCTTGAATTGTAATAGCACCATGGGACAACACTTTAGTGACCATAAAGGGGCCATCCCATCTAGAGCGAAGTTTACCAGGAAAGAGATGTAGCTTGGAATTGAAAAGCCAAACTTTCTGGTTAACTTCAAAAGACTTCCGGACAATGTATATCATGAAAAGCCTTTGTCCTAGCCTTATAAATATGTGTGCTCTCATACGCATCATTGTGCATTTCTTTTAACTCCAAGAGTTGAAGACAACGGTTAGAACCAGTTTTGACCATATCAAAATTAAATGTTTTAATGGCCCACAAAGTACGATGTTCCAACTCAACAGGAAAGTGACAAGCTTTCCCAAATATCAATCGGTAAGAGGACATGCAAATAGGAGTCTTATAAGTAGTATGGTAGGCCCACAATGCATCATCTAGTCTCACAGACCAATCTTTCCTGTCAGGCCTAACCATTTTCTCAAGAATGCGTTTGATCTCCTTATTAGACACCTCTACTTGACCATTGGTCTGTGGATGATAAGGCATGGAAACCTTATGAGTAATAGAATACTTCCATAGTAGAGCCCTAAAATTCCAGTGCTTAAAATGGTAGCCACCAACACTAATGATGGCACGTGGAAATCCAAAGCGATGGAAAATATGACTCTGTACAAACTTAACTACCACATTGTGATCATTGGTTCTCGTGGCCACTGCTTTCACCCATTTGGACATATAATCTACTGCAACCAAAATGTACTCAAAGCTAAAAATGGAGGGAAAGGTCCATGAAATCTATGCCCCACACATAAAAAATCTCAACAACAAGAATAGGATTAAGGGGCATCATGTCTCTATGAGACATATTTTTGACTTTTTGGCACTGAACATAATTATGGTAAAACTCATGGGTGTCTCTAAAGATAGTAGGCCAAAAGAAACCACTGTGTAAAACTTTGGCAACAGTTTTTTTGCCACTAAAATGCCCCCCACATGCAAGAGTGTGACAAAAAGGTAAGGATACTATGAAACTCACTCTCTGAGACATAACGTCAAATAATTTGGTCAAGAAAATACCTAAACAACTCTGAATCCTCCCAATAATAGAACTTCAGCTGTGAGAAGAATCTATCTTTCTCTTACTTACTCCAACCATTAGGAAACTTCCCAACAACCAGGTAGTTCACTATATGTGCAAACCAAGGAGACGGCATATGAGAAATTATAAATAATTGTTCATTAGGAAATGAATCTCTAACCAACTTAGTGGTGGAGGGTGACTCAACTCAGATCCTAGACAGATGATTTCGTATCACATTATCGGAACCTTTCTTGTCCCGAATTTCTAAATCAAATTCTTGTAACAAAAGAATCCATCTAATCAACCTAGGTTTGGTGTCTTTCTTGGCAAGTAAATTCCTGAGAGCAGCATGATCAGTATACACCACGACCTTGGATCCAAGGAGATAAGATTGGAATTTATCAAGAGCAAATACAACTGCTAGTAATTCTTTCTCAGTTGTAGTATAATTCAATTGAGCTTTTGAGAATGTTTTACTAGCATAATATATGACAATGGGTTTCTTGGCAACTCTCTGTCCTAACATAGCTCCAACAACATATTCAGATTCATCACACATAATATCAAATGGCAGCGACCAATCCGGGGGCTGGATTATGGGTGTTGTAGACAATAAAGCTCTAATGGTACGAAAGGCTCGAAGGCAGTCATCATCAAAGGCAAAATGAGCATCCTTGGTAAGCAAATTGCACAAGGGTCTAGATATAGTACTGAAGTCCTTAATGAATTGCCTATAGAAACCTGCATGGGCTAGAAATGAATGAACCTGCTGAACAGAAGTGGGAAGTGGGAGTTTGGCAATCAACTCAACCTTGGCCTTATCAACCTCTATCCCATGTTTGGACACAATGTGACCTAGAACAATGCCATATTGAACCATGAAATAGCTCTTCTCTAAACTCAGAATCAGATTTGTCTCTATACAACGTTTCAAAACTTTGGCCAGTTTTAAGAGACAATTATCAAAAGAAGATCCAAACATAGAGAAATCATCCATGATAACCTCGAGAAAATCTCTCACCATGTTAGAAAAGATAGACACCATGCACCTCTGAAAGGTCGCAGGTGCATTACTGTAATGACCCCAAATCCGTCTAGGAGTTTGGTCGTGGGTGATCCAAGATCGATTTCATTTTAGGAAATGAACCGGTATGGATTTACTCAAAACATGGGAATAAACAAATAAAATAATAAAAAGATGCAATTAATTCATAGAAATGTGCAGCAGAAGTCTTAAATATTAAATAACAAAATAAAAGACACTTCCCTCATAGGAAGGTTTAAAAAAAATGACATTAAAAGTCCATAAGCCTTACTAAAGACTTTAAAGAAAAATAGGATCATCAAGAAACTAGAAATAGCCTCCACTCAAGTCAAAGCCACCCTCATCCTTGTTAGACCATAGGTATGCATCAGGCTCTTCATCTCCCTCTCCATGTATCTCAATCCTATCATCTGAAATATTGTAAGGGGTAAGCTTTTGGGGAAGCTTAGTAAATCACAAAAATCACAATTTACACAAGTTTGAAAATAAAAGAAATAAAGTTTTCTTTTTAGACAAAATGCGAACTAGTATGAAAATAAAGGAAACATCTAACAAGTCAATCCAACAATAATAGATATCACAAATCGTGATCAATAAAATTTAATACCACCATCCCGTACCGTACTACGGATCACACCATACTATGACCTTGATCGGTGTGTTAACCCATTCACATATTTCATAATCTCAATAATAGTTTCAACATATGGGAATGGCATGTGCTCCTGTACTATACTATGGCTCACACCGTATTGTGACCTTGATCCACATCCATCCCATATGCAAGATATTACACTCACACCATTGGTTCCTGTAAAGCGTAAAACACACTCTATCTTCCCATACTGTACTACGGCTCACACTGTACTGTGACCTTGATCGATAGTGAGGTTTTCGCGTAAACAAAATGTGCTCAATGATAGCATACATCATCCAAAAATCTATATAGGGACATAATATAACAATCACAAATCCGAAAAGAAAAGAAAATAAATATAAATCATAATTTATAATATGCTTTCATTTGTTAAGCGTGAAATGCCAAACCCAATAAAGAGATAGAAATTTCAAGAGAAATAAATTTACAATTCTAAAAAAATAAGTCATTTAATACATAAACATACAAATTAATTTCCTATATCACATGTTAATAATTATATAAAAAAAAGAAAACCATGTGTAGGGAATGAATTAAACAACTTACCTCTTTCACAGAAGGCCAAAAAAAAAAAGAAACATTTGGATATAAGGTCTTGAAATGAACGTCTCCCTCCTAATCAAACGAAGCTGAGGGAAGAGGTTGGACCTTTCTTCTTCTTCTTCTTCTTTTTCTTCTTCTTCTCTTTCTCACTTGAATCACCAAGAGAGGGGAAAAGGATGAGGGTGTCCCACTCTCTCTCTCTCTCTCCTTCTCTCTTTTCAAAATCTGTAGCCTTGTGAGAGGCTGCCAACCTACCCTCTTCTCTTTTCATTTCCCAAGCTCTCTTCCTAATTCACAGAAGGAATAAAATCTGTAAGGGCGAATCAGCTTTCTCCCTTGTCAATTTGCTTAGCAAGGTTAAGAGGAGATGTCAAAAGTGTTGCCTATATGCCCCCTTGATTATACAATTTGTCCCCCTTGATTAGATAATTTCTCCCCCCTTGATTTGATAAGGAAGAGAAAGATGATAATCAATTTACCCCCTTGATTAGATAATTTCTCCCCCGTGATTTGAATCCCACAAGGTAGGGAAAAAAATACATCACTGAGTTAGTATAATTAAAATGATAGTAATCTAGGTGTCAAATCCTAATTGCATGAATTTGAGTAATTAGCATAAATAGGTAGAGTGGTTTGAAAATCAACCATAAGTATATGAACCAAATAAAGAAATAATGTAAGGTGGGAGATAAAATATCATATTTAATATAGTTTATAATAGGTAAATTAAGAGTTTCTATAAGTGACCGACAACCAAAAAGGCAGTTTTGCCTCACCACATAGTTTTCATAAAGGTATGAGTCTAAGAAAGGAATTTTACAATTAAAAAAAATTTAAAAACTTACCAAGAATAGAGTTGTGATAAGGCCAAAGAATCTTGGACTTTGGTCAACAAGTTTATATTTTGACCGCCACGTCATCCATTAAAAACATTGACTTTGACTGCCCCATCATCAGATGACTCATCACTTTAGGTCAGGGTTTGACTAAGTCAAAGAAAAATCAGGGGTACTACAATCCTCCCTCTTTGTAGAAATTTTGTCCCAAAATTTAAAAGTTCTCTAGAGAAAAAGAAGTTACCTCAAGATCCATGGCTTGAATTCTATCTTTCTCTCTTCCCTCGATTGCTACAAATCCTAGGTCACTGGTATCTATTAAGGTATGACAAACTTAGACTTAGCTTAGCCTGAGCATAACAGTAATTTGAGGTATGTATTTAGGTTCAAAGTGGCTAATGGTATAGCAATGCTGGAGAAGCCTTCAATAAATTTTCCATAATATCTAGCCATTCTTAAAAAGCTTCGAATCTTCATCACTGAGGTGGGTATAGCCCATTCTGTTATTGATTGATTTTTGTAGGATCTATTGAAATTCCCTCTCCAGAGATCACATGTCACACCCCACTTCCAGTAGACCCAACTTACCATTAAGAATACTGGCGGTGTGAGTAAGACACGCACCTATCTTACAAACCTACCAAGATCTCTAATAGCAGTACCTTAACATTTCACAATCTCACATCACAAACCAACCAAAAGCAACGGAATCAGAGTATAATAACAAAATCTTCAGAAAATAATGGGGAAATTGTCTAATGATAAAATATTATCCATAACCGATTTATTCTGTTACATTCATCCATGACATATCAACATAATCCCAAAATATAAAATCCACCATCCATATCAATATATCAAAATATGTTGTACAATCTCACAGTGCGACTAAGCACAGTGGTCTCAAGCACAGTCCTGATCGTGCTCCTCCGTTTCTAGTATTCACCAGTCGCTCACACCATACTTTGACCCAGAAGATACTGGGTCACACGCCATTGGCACCACAGTACCTGCATCATCATCTAAAAAGGGGTGTATACGTGGGGTGAGTTTTCCAACTCGCTTAATGATGGGTGGGGTTCAAGCACATCTAAGTATAACAACCATAGTAATAATTTATGGTGCATGATTATAAAAAATAAACACATAGACCATGATGCTCATGATGCAATTCATTTATTATCCACCTAACAATACAACTAAGTCTGGTAAGTGCTACTACGACACATTAGGCTGTATCCCTCATCTCAAAACTGCCATCTACTACACAGGGATACAAACCCTAGCCATGAATAGAAGCCTTCCGATCCCCATAAGTGTCCATGGGTCACCCAGCAAACTCCTGATAACCCCCTCCTAGCTATCATGGCACCAGTACCAATCATCGGCCATGTCTGACAAACTCTTGCATAAGACAACAATCTCATCGTATTGCGGGTGTGGCATTCCAGAAAGGCACATCGAACATACCACAATGGGTTATCCAACACCTTAACCCCTGTTGGCAAGGGTTCATAGCATAGGGAATGATACCTAACCACATATATGCCACATGCCTTTATAATGATACAGTTAGTATGAATTACATGGTATCGGTAACACCTCAGCCACAAAATGTAATCCATCTCCAAATATAGTCCTGGGTACATGATACCGGTAACACGTCGGCCACAAAGTGTAACCCAAGACTATTTACCTAATTTAGCATGCATATAACAGTTGAGTATGGACTACACAACATCGGTACCAATCATCGGCCAAGAAGCCTATCCATTTTCAAATGTAGTCCCGGAGCACACGTTATCGGTAACACATCAGCTACAAGGTGTAATCCATGACGACAACTAACTCTAATGCACATAATCAATGCATGAATACAATACACATACGGAAATCATGGCACAGTACCACATCGACCATGCTAGATTCCATCTCATACATACAACAAACACACGGTGATCACGGTACCAGTTCCACCTTAACCATACCGGATCCTGCCATACATATCCATAAACATTTCATATCAAATTAATAAAAATGTAACATGTGGTAGATCATTGTCATCATGTGACCAATATGATAAACATGTACAAATCTATACATGTAAGCAGTTCTATAGTAATGAAACAATCCCAAAAATAAAGCAACCATCCCTCACCTTGTTTACGTTCGTGTGTATTAGGGTTCAAGTATGGCCACCAGTCGATCAACTCAATTTTGACTTTGGGGCATGTGTGGGTCACTGTCCTAGACATAAGGACAATTGTACATCAATGCATGTCAGGAACATCAGGTGGGGCCCACATGGGTCACCCCCAAAGGGTATAGACAAAGTCCCCTAGTGACAGTAATGTCACCAGAAACAGGGACTTTTCACCCAAAATATCAGTCTTGTTTCTAATGGAGGTGGCAGAGAGCCCACAATGCTCTATGGTTCAATAGAAACAACCCATCGAAAACAGGCCTAGTGTTTCCAGAAGCTTGCTTTTGGTAGTAGTACAAAACTGCCCAACTCGAATTGGGGCTTTCCGGCTCTGGCCCGATCGCCAGGATTTATTCTATGGAGTTTGTAGGGGATGTTCCTAGCATCATTCTAAGCTAATAAAATTTTGATTCAACTAAGCTGTTTGGGAGATACATTGATCGAACGATCGAAGCCCTAAATGGTCATTTGGCCAATCTTGTTGCCGAAGTTCAGCGGGCTAGGTTTGAGCTCGACAATGGCACTGGAAAGGTAGAATAGGAATTCCTCAACCTCAAGGGGGTTTGTGCACTAAGATTACACCCACACCTAGCTTAACCTAGGTTAAAATGAAGAGTGAGGGTAGTAGGAGTGATTGCACTTACCTCCAGCAGTGATTCCTGCTACTAGGCGGCAGCCAGCACCAAGGTAAATCTCCTCCCTCTTTTTCCTTTTCTTCTTCTCGTCCTTCTCCTCTTTCTCTTCTCTCCTACGTTTGAGAAAAGTTGAAATGAGGAGATGATTTCCTTATTTCCCACTTATAAGGCAAATAGGCCTTAGGGTCTGTTTGGTTGAACTTACTTGGACCGATCAGGTTAATACAACTTTTGGAGCATGAAAACCTAACTGCTTAGGTTCGTGAAATGCTTATGTCACAAGAGAAGTGTGAAGGATGATTTGGGATCATCCAAGACTATCTACGATGCGAGTGGTGGGACCCAGGGGAATCAAAACCTTGACAGCAGCCTGTTTGGCTCACAGAAAACAACCCACCAAATTCTGGCCCAGTGCTTCAGGTGGTGCTATCTTGACTGCTTGCTATCCACCAACTGGCCTTGCACAGGTAGTTGCCCTCGACCGTGCTCATGGCCTTTTGATAACTTTGGTACATTCTAAGATTCATGTGTGGGGAGTCAGGTCACTTACCATCTGGGATCAGAAGTTACGAACCCCCTCCAGTTAGACTGGCGTGCGATGCACGAAAATGTGGGGTCATCTCTCCTCCTTCGGTAATGAACGGCCGTGAGCCAAAACCCTACTATACTTCCAATCTTTGGTCCGTGACCTATCAGAACAGTTTAAATTAGATAGGGTAAGGGCACGGGTGTCACATTCCCCCACCTTACAAGAATTTCATCCTTAAAATTGAACATACTTGGAAAATCAAACAATCTAGGATACTACTTCATAATCTCATTGTAGAACCCAATTTTCTCACCCACCTCTAGCTATGATGAAATATGGATCTTGGATGTACTTCTGGCTTCCGACTAACAGAGATGCTAATGGAAACATTTTCCTACCCAAAACCCTAAAAATCCCCACGTGGGAGAGAGGAGGGGGTCCAATTTTGGCTTTTTATATATGATGGAATCTGGTCAATACGACCACACAAATGGATAGTGCTTAGAAATACAATTCTGATGGTATATGGTACATTAAAATCGGACAGTCGAATTACCCACAATTTTCCCTGGAAAATCACATTCTTTTCTCACGCATGTTATGCACACCAACCAACCAGCCAGCCAGCCCAACTAGCCCAACCTGGCCTGCACGCCCCTGCCGTATGATGAACACCGTTGCACAGCCTACGTGCCCTCACTGCCTGCTGCGCGCCTTCATTGCATAGCCTACGTGCCCCCATCGTACAGCCTACGTGCCCCCACCACACAGCCTGCATGCCCTCGCTGCCTACTGTACGCCTCCATTGGATAGCCTACGTGCCCCCATCGTACAACCTATGTGTCCCCACCACACAGCCTACGTGCCCTACCGTATAGTCTACGTGCCCCCACCACACCCTATGCACCCTCATCGCACAGCATGCGTGCCCCTGCTACATGGTTGTGCACACCTTGCTTGCACCGTGTGCATGTTGCCCTCACACCCATGCCTGCCTGACCCCCACACATTGTGCACATTTCCTGCACACCCATGCATGCACTCGCCCACTGCCCATACCTGTACCACCTTAGCCATTTCCCATGTGTCATCCATCGTGTAACCATGATGTCACCCGCACTACATGCCTAAACTAACCATACCTTGGGTACTTCGGCCTAGTCCCGTGCATTGCCGTTAGCGACTGGGATTGGTGTTCCACTCTACTCTCATTTTTTAAAAAATTGATTTTTCAGCAAAAATTTCTCTCTCCTCTTGTTTTCCTGAAAACCTCCTTTTTTTGGCTAAATTTTTTCTCTCCTCCCATTTTTTTGAAAACCCCCTTTTACCCACTGGACAGAAGCCCTCTCTACCCATTTTTGTCTTCAACTTCCCCCTCTACCCATTGGACAAAAACCCTATCCCCTCACTTTTGGCAAGGGCCCCCCTTTCATCCACTGGATAAAGGGATTCCCCCTCTCCTATTTGGCCAAGAAAAACTATAAATACCCCGCCTCCCATAAAAAAAATAAACCAACGCGCCAGAATTCCCCTTCACTCTTTCATAGTAAAATTTTCCTCCCCTCCCCCTCTTGATTTTCTTCTGATCATTGGAGCGATCTTTGTTAAGATCTGAAAACTCATTCTAATCTTCGAAGTGTTCTTTGGGATCTTGAAGATCTTCAATCCAAATTCTTAGTTAGATCCAGTTTTTGGTAAAAAAATAGTATGTTCTTGAGCCACCTCCATTGAGTGTTCTTGAGTGTTCTTAAGCATTCTTGAGCAATCTTAAGATAGAAACCCCCCTTTTTGAGGTTCTTTGGGTCTACGAAGGGATCTTTGTTAAGATCTGAAACTCTGTTCGGATCTTCATAGTGTTCTTCGGGACTTTGGAGTTCTTCAATCCATATTTAGGTCAGCCCGTTTCTTTTCAGAAATAGCCATTCCTAGCCAAACCCCTGTTCGAGTGCCCTGGAATCTTTCTAGAAATAGCCATTCCCAGCAGAAGCTCTGTCAAAGTGCCACCTCAGCCTAGCCCTCCTTTAGCCTATCCTCAGCGGAAGCTCTGCTGGAGTGCCACCTCATCCTAAATCCGAAGATAGCCTTCCCTAGCCGAAGCTATACCAAAGTGCCACCTCATCCCAAGCCCGGAAATATCCTTCCTTAGCCGAAGCTCAGTCCGAATCCAAATCTAAAAATAGCTTTCCCTAGCTGAAGCTCCATTCGAATCCCAATCCAAAAGTAACCATTCCTGGCCATAACCCTGTCTGCATATCATCACTATCAGCATGTCTCAATAAAGAAAGTTGGAGGTCAAGACCATCTTCCCCAGAGCCAGGAGAATCCAAAAGACTGTCTGAGCAGATACTAATTAGGGGTCCACCCCTCTTCACCTGAAACAGGGGTTAAGTTCAGGTATAATTTCTCAACCGAATTGTCATAATGTAGACTTTACACATACTTTGTTTTAGTGTATATAGTAGTTTGAATTCAATTAATGTATATATGTATGATAACTTAGCCATAAATGTGGAATAATAATAATTATGGAAAATATTCATTCTCAAGCATCTAGCAAGAAGACCGGTTGAACCAAGAAAATTGGGTGCCTAACACCTTCCCAATTCTATAACCTAACACTTACCCTAAATCTTTGGACCAGACCAAATTTTGGGCCCTTTTCTCAGGAATCGAGCCCACCCTTGGGTCCTAGGCCCATAACCCTAGGTGGTGACTCCAAACCCCAATTGTATGATCCCAATCCCCGAATTGGACCATCATCAAACCCCCGTCTCAAATGATGAATTTTACACTTTGACAAAACAGGCCATTACGTATCTCCAAGCAGCAATACAGCGGTCCAGGGCCTGCAAGCAAACCACACACGACATGAACCCCTCCCCTCACATTAAAGAGAGAGAGAGGAGAGAGGACGGGGGGTATAGCCCATTTCTTTGGCCGCTAACCTCACAGTGGTGACTCCACTAGGGATAAATGTCAAGCTTTCGATACTAGATGCTACCTTTAAATGTAAGAACATTTTTCACCATATTTGTTTGAAAACATGTTTTTCTAACCCCATGTTTATAATTGTATGCACTAACTGCATCATGCATCATGCTCGTACCCTCGGGGAGGTCAGTGCATGTCATGGAAAGTACTCTTAGAGCAAATGATACCCACTTCCTATAGAAGAATGAAAGGTATCGTCAAACGGCGAGAATGTTGTATTTGTACTAGCACGCTCAGGGAGGTCCGTGCACTTTATAATGTTCTAAGATTGAATGCATCATCAAATGGTGAGGATGCTCATATTTGTGCTAGCACCCTCGGGGAGGTCCAAGCACTTTATAGTATTCTGAGATCGAATGATGGTTGCCCTACATTATACTTTTGCACACAATCACTCACGGTTCCACCACCCTGTGGCCAATTGCTTAACCTTGTGTGTAGTCATGAGTAATAGGCAAGGAAGTCACCCCCTTGATCTCGTACTTATGGGTATATCAAAAGGATCATGTACCTTGTGTATATAGATCCTGCCAAGGAAGCCTTGTCAGTCCTATTGCATCCACCGTATGCTTGCATCATGTGAAAAATAGATGAAGAAGCTAGGAGCGCCACAAGCTAACTGTAGGACTTGTTTGCGGTTGTGAAAAGGAATGTTCCTATATTGTATTCCCGGTGTAAAGAATTATTTTCCTAAGTGGATTTTGGATAAAAGGTGTCCCTCCCCCTTAAGAAGAATGTCCAGATACGTGACTCAGGGGCAATCCCATTGCAATCACGTTAAGTCTCGAGAAGTCCCAAGAAAGATCAAGAGGAAGGACACCTAGTGGGAAAAGAGCAAGGAAAGCATGACTTTATTACATAGAATGTCTTATGGGAATATTATCAACAAGCTATTAGTATGAACTTCCTGCTTATGACATTGGGTGGACAAGGGGCATCAAACCCTATCCACCCCCTATTATTAAGACTACTAACTTTGGATGAATCAATGGTTGTTAATTTAGTGAATGTATGAACAAGGCGTAGGAATTCAAGAATCCTAAAATAAACCACTTTTGGTTCAGGCATAATTCCACACCTCAAGTATTCTCTGTAGTCCCTTTGGACATATTAGGGTAATCGATTAACTCACCGAAGTCCAGAATCACCTCCGTCATCTCTTCAAGATTCTCTACTACCAGGTAATTACAGCCCCGTAAGCATGGATCCACCCAACATGGAAACATCCGAACAGGCCTCGATCTATCCCGTAGAGGCCTTGCAAATAGAAATGGATGAAGTCAAGAGAGGGATAGTTCAGATATTGCATACACTTTAGAACCCTCCCAAAGCTAATCCCAGGAATGAGCTGGCACCGGTTACAGGAGATGTGGAACAGAATGGAGTTGTAGGTCCACGTGGGAATTCTTCCCGAGTTGACTTAGGAGAACCAGAGCATGTCCTACCAAATGGTCAGAGAGGATCTTCACCTACCCGTCTGAATGGTCAATGAGGGGCCTATTCCAGGGTCTCTCCTCCTCGGGTAGTGATCAAAGATGAAGAAGAGGAATTTGCAGAAGGACAAGCAGTGGATTCTGAGGAAATGAGTTTCTTCTCTGGGGTAAGAATTCCAAAAAAATTCAAGTGGTAGAATAATTGGTTTGATGGGTTAGGAGACCCCAATGTTCATCTCAAGTCTTTCTCAACATTGCCAAGTTGTGGCAACTTATAGATAACCAGATGAGACAAGCCTTCATGTTAACCCTATCAGGACCAGCACTGAGGTGGCTCACACTGTTGGAGTCATCACAAACTCAGAACTAGGCAATGGTAGTGAAAGGTTGGGAGCTTAAGACATTGAGGTAGTAGCCTAAAGAAGGATTCACCACCTTCTTGATGAGATTCAGAGGCTAGGCCACCAAGATGGTAGATAGGCCTTTAGAAGTAGAGTAGGTAGAAATGTTGATAGAAAACCTGTCAAAACCCTATTATGATGTTCTTTACTATCAGCATTTGTAAACTTTTGATGCTTAATAGCCACCAGAACACGTGTGGAGAACAGAATTTTGAGAGAGACCTAGTATCAAGGATCCTCTTAAGATGCAAGCAAGAACACCCAAGTCGGAAGGGGAAAGGGTCCAAAACTAATGTGATGAGTGCAGTTCAGCAGTCAGTCTCACCAGCCACTTCTTCATAGCCCTTCATAATGCAAGCAAATGCACCCGCCCAAAAGGCCTCTTGCCCAAGAAGGCAGTTTTCTGATTTACGAATCCCCATAGCGGCTGCATATGAGAAGTTAAAGAAGCAAGGATTGCTAGGGACAGTGGCTCCAAGAGTGAACAGCAACCCTCCTCCAGTTTGGTATAGGGATCATGAGTATTGTGCCTACCACACTCAAAACGGGCACAATACTGAAAGATGTTTGGGTTTACAACATGCAATTCGGGACTTGGTAGATAATGGAACCATTGAGGTCAAGGTCAAACAGCCTCCCAATGTTAATACCAATCCACTCCCTGATCATATGAACAATCTGGATGAAGAAACTGCAAAAAGTGACCCCACTCAACTCATTGTACCTAGAGCTCAGAAGAATCATATGAATGCCCTTGCTTACGGAAGAGTCATGAGTCAAAGGGCAAGAGTCATAAGGACCCCTCGAAGAAGAGAATCATCAGAAGAAGAATCAGAAGATCATACGCCCGTCGTTCATCCTTCCTCATCCACAGAAGAGTCCACTACACCACATTACCAACCCCCACCATATTTTCCACCCCCACCATATTATGAACCTCCACCATATTATTAGCCTCTGCCATATCATCAACCTTTCCCCCACCATCAAAGTGGAGGAAACCCTTCATCCTATCACCCCTAGTCTTCATATCTTACCTCTCACATTACATCATCTTCATACCATCCCACTTCTTATCCCTCACCCCTCTCATACCAATCCCATTCTCAAGGTTCGGTGTGTAACCCAAGAGAAGGATGGACGGATGAGTATGATTGGAAGGATATGCTTGCACTACCAGATTCCCCAAAGATAACTTCATCAACAGGGTTAATAAATGCATTAGGGGAAGATCAGGAGAGTGATCCCACTTCTCTAATTCACCCCACTGTAACTTCAGAAGACAATCCAGAAGTAATTGCAGAGATTATAGCTGATCTTCTCAGAGCAGTAACCACATTGGCCATAAGGGAGCAGATCAAGGAATACACTTCCTTATTCCACATAGGAAGTGACACTGAGGATGGTGAGTCGGGACTAGTCTAACTTCGAGCCAATAATGATAAGACCAACCCTATGGAAATCTTTTGGTCCATACGCTCTGAATACTACGAGCATTTGGATATCATAGAATTTGATGGTCCAGAAGAATCTGATGAAGAACCAAGTGAGGGGGAAATCAGTAAAGAAGAGGATGATGGCAATGATGATGAGGATAAAAATGAAGATGAGAAGGATGGAGATGACTCTGATTCTTGAGAGGATTATGGGTATCCAGACTGGGATGACTACCAAGGGCTTTGGTACAATGATTATGATGATAAGTCAGAATATTACTCACCAAAACATCCAACATGTTTCTCAGTCTATGCTATTGATGGTGATGATCTAATAGCTTACCTGACAAGTGGCATTTACCCTTCCCTCTACATGAGAGGAGATGATTCTACGTCAGATTTAGAAAGTGATGAATGATCTAGAGAGCTGATGCAAGTTTATTTGGATGAACCCGAATCCGCATTAGAGATGGAGGAAAAGCTGTGTGAAGTGTACTCCAACACATTGAGAATGCAGGAAAGGGTGGAAGAAATTGGCAACATGCTGGGTGAAGTAATTTTCAGTGATCATTACTACCATAAGCAGTTGGATGATCTGGAAGAAATCAGGTCAGATGACACTTTCGCAGAGGTGGTAGATGCTGCATTCCAACAACTTTCCAGTGCAGTCAAGAAGCTACGAGCTAGGGCTGTGGATATTTGTTGAGGTCCTCAACTTTTCACCCCAAGCAGGGAAGGAGAATCAGAAGAAGAAAATGATTCTATGATGGGGATAATCACCCTAACCAATAGTGACGATGAAGATAGTTATCCCACAAAGATTATTATGAAAAAACCAATTAACATGATGGAAACTAGAAGTGGGAAAGACTACAAGGGTAAGGCTCTAGCAGTAGAACAACCAAGGGCTAATGAGGCAAGAACTAGCAACTTAAAGAAAGAGCCAGAGAACCCAGTCTTAGCTCAACTCAGGAAGTCCTAGGCAAATATCTCCATTTGGGGATTGTTGATGGTGTCCCCTTCGCATCGTGAAGCAGTCTTGAGGTCTCTCGCTAATGTGCAAGTGCCAATCGAGATAAATCCAATACACCTTGCACATATAGTAGGGGAAACATACACGGTACAGTCCCTGATGTTCTCACATTCTGAGCTTCCTAAGGAAACCCAACATAATCAGGCTCTCCACATTACGGTTGAATGCCTTGACAAAGTGGTTCCCCAAGTTCTTGTTAACAATAGGTCTGCTTTGAATGTGCTACCAATGAGATCAGCAAAGAGCATCGGCATCAACTTGGAAGAAATAGGCCAATCACCCAAACCATAGGGTCATACGATAATACCAAAAGGAAGATCCTTGGCATCATTACCCTTGCTGTAAAGATTGGCCCGGTGAAGTTTGATGTTGATTTCCAAGTGATTGATATACCAACATCCTTTAACATGCTCTTAAGAAGGCCTTGGTTGCATCCTGTGAAGGCAGTGTCCTCTAGTCTCCATCAAAAAATGAAGTTCATTCATGAGGGGAAGGTGGTCTTAGTGGCCGGAGATCCTGAAGTGGTTAACACTTTGGCGAACATTGAAAATGGGGAAGAATAAGACCAGGAGGTGCAATTGAGTGGTTTTGAGCTAGACACCACTTGCGTAGCCATTGCCAAAGAAGCTCCAAAGGAGAAAATCCCAGCTAACTATAAAGCCATCTGGAGTCCGCCAATGAATCAAATGATGAAGAATATGTAGTACTTTTTTGGCATGAGGCTAGGGAAATATCATCAAGGAGTTCCAAAGCAGCCTAGTTTGGCAGTGAACAAAGGGAAGAATGGTCTCGGGTACACTCCCCAACTGTTAAAGGGTAGAAAGTACTGATGATGACTAGGAAGATCTCTATCACTTACTACCCTACTCTCAATGGCTACTTTATGAACGAAGGAGAGGACTTCCCTTTTTGTGGAAATATGGAGCCATGGTTTGATGAGACCGTCACCAAGATGCAACCAGGACTTGAAGTATCCTTCCAAGATGAGTTCGATTGGGTGACTCATGAAGTGGAACAACAACAAATGCTGGTTAAGGAAAGTGATCAAGATAGCTGCCTTACTGGGATAGCAGAAGTTGCAATGATTGAAGATGGGTTCACCTTTGGTAACCCCACAACACTAATCCAATCTAAAGAATTGCTATGTCCTCAAGTCCTCCTGAAAAGGGAGTGGGAAAAGAAGATAAGACTCACCTAGAGTCTACCACTTTCCCTTGATGTGAAAGGCTTCATTTGCTCTCTCCTATAAGAGCCAAGGGCCTGAGAGTTGCATGAGCTCAAGCCCCATCCTTTTGGAGGAAGAAGCACATATGCAAAACAAAGGAGAGCACAGAGGATGATGGTTTGTATGCACCATGCTCGAACCAATTGCAATGGGAAGGCTCGTGAAGGTGGTTAAAGATGTGACCGAGGCAATGGGATGGCTTCCCTCAGTAGGCTCAAAAAGATAGACTTCATAGAAAAGGGATTGAGCAGTCTCCACCGATCTTCACCCCTCAGAAAGTTTAACTTTCTAGAGCATGAGATTGATCAGCTGGTATTGATGAAGAAGCGGGCACCTATCCAGAGGAACTATTGCACCACTGAAGAAATAGCAACAACTTTCTCAGAAGGAGGAGAGGGCCCTTTGCCACATCTCCTCATCCATCAAGCCATTGAACCACTTCTAAACTGGACAAGCATTGGGGAAGACTTCAAGTTTTCTCATGCCAGTTACCCCTAGCGAAAGCATCAAGCCAGTTATCAAGTCTGTAGTCGAGTCTATTGTTCATGATTCTGTGTCAATCTCCCCTCTTGAGGAGAGTCCAGAGTCTTTGTATGTCTAGTCTGTCACTCCTTTCATGAATAAAATTTTTGATTCTAAGTATGACTTGCCTCCTTTTTTTTATGATGATCTTAATAAATATCAAGAATTAATAAACAATGCAAACCAAAGACAACCCAACCTATCTATGAGGATACTCGGGGTTATTAATTTTGGAACCGACCAATGCCTTCGAGAGGTAAAAAAGGGCACTACCCTTAATGACAAAGAAGCAGAACGAATGATTAATCTTCTGAAGTAATTCACCAAGGTCTTTGCTTGGTCTTACAAGGATATGCTTCATATCGACCCCAATATCATGCGGCATCGATTGTCGACTTACCCTGGGGTAAAGCCAGTAAAATAGAAGCTCTAAAGAATGTAGCCAGAATGGAGTAAAATGATCAGAGAAGAAGTTTTGAAGCAATGGAATGTGGGGTTCCTGCAAGTGGTGAAGTACCCCTAATGGTTGGCCAATATTGTACTAGTACCGAAGAAAGACGATAAGGTACGAATGTGTGTGCACTTTCGAGATATTAACAAAGTAAGCCCCAAAGATGATTTCCCATTACCTCACATTGATGTATTGGTGGATAATACAGTAGGGCATGCTTTGTTATCATTCATGGATGGATTCTCGGGATACAACCAAATAAGTATGCACCCAGAGGACCGTAAGAAGACAGCCTTCACCACTCCGTGGGGAACCTATTGTTACAAGGTGATACCTTTTGGACTAAAGAATGCTGGGAAAACTTATCAAAAAGCAGCCATAGCCATATTGCATGACATGATGAACAAAGATGTGGAAGTCTATGTGGACGATATGATAGTAAAGTTAAAAGATCGGCAGGGGCATATTCCCGCACTAAGGCGATTCTTTGAAAGAGTCAAGAAGTATCAGTTTAAGTTGAACCCTCAGAAGTGTGTATTTGAGGCAATGGTGGGAAAGTTGTTAGGCTTCTTGGTGAGTGAAAGAGGCATTGAAGTCGACCCTATCAAGACCAAGGCAATTCAGGAAATGCTCACACCTCGAACTGAGAAGCATACGAGGATTTCTGGGTTACATCCAGTATATTAGCAAATTCATAGCTCAGCTGACTACAATCTATAAACCAATTTTTAAGCTGCTGAAGAAGGATCAGCCCACAAAATGGAATGACCAATGCCAATAAGCCTTCGATAAGATCAAGGATTACCTCATGAACCCAACAGTGTTAACACCGCTGGTGGAAGGTGAACCACTTCTGTTGTATCTGTCTGTGGGAGAATATTCCATGGGCTCTTTGCTAGCACATAAGGAGATAGAAATGTGGGCAGAACATGCCATATATTACCTCAGCAAGAAGTTTTTGGAATATGAGACCCGATACACATCTTTGTAAAGAACTTGTTCTACGTTGATTTGGGTAACTAAACGGTTGCGACAGTATATGGTTTCCTATTTGGTGCATTTGATCTCAAAGATGGATCCCTTCAAATATCACTTTGAGAAACCGGCCTTAACAGGAAGGATGGCCCATTGGTTACTTTTGCTATTAGAGTTTGATATCACCTATGTTACTCATAAATCCATCAAGGGCTAGTTGTAGCTGATCATTTGGCTGCTCACCCCATAGAAGATGGAAGATCCTTGGATGATGCCTTCCCCAATAAAGGAATTGCAGTGGTAGAGAAAGAAGATATAGTTAATAAATGGCAGTTATTCTTTGATGGAGCATCCAATCAGAAGTAATGTGGCACGGGAATATTGTTAGTCACTCCTGACGGCCTTTATTTTCCTTCATCATTTCACCTCGGCTTTCCCTGTACCAACAATATTGCCGAATATGAAGTCTGTGCTTTGGGGCTCGAAACTGTTTTAATCATTGGGGTGAAAAGGATCAAGGTTTATGGAGATTCATCAATTGTCATTTATCAGACGTAAGGAAAGTGGAAAACTAGAGATTAAAAGTTGAAGCCATATCAAGAACATCTAGAAAAGGTGATTGAACACTTTGAGAAGATCTCGTTCGAATACTTCCAGAGAGATAACAACAAGTTTGCTGATACCCTTGCAACCTTGGCTTCTACGGTAGAGTGCAACCCTATGGCTAGAGTCTGACCATTTTTGGTAGAACAAAGAAGTAGGCCCATTTATCAGAATTTCGTAAACTCTCTCATTGTGGATGGTCGGTCTAGGTTCACTCATATAGTGGATTTCATCCGGGAAAGGAAGCAACCAGTTGAAGCAACTGATAGAGAGAAGAAGTTTCTGAGGAGATATGCCACCCAGTTTATTCTCCAAGAGGATTTGTTATGCAAGAGATCCTATAATGGAGTACAGTTGTTGTGTGTAGATGAGGAACAAGCTACAACTATCATGGAAGAAATTCATCAAGGTCTCTATGGACCCCACATGAATTCCAAGATGTTATCTAAGAAGATCCTCAGGCTAGGATATTATTAAAACATAATGGAAGCAAATTGCATGAACTTTGTCAAGAAATACCACAAGTGTCAGATATTTTCTAACATCATACATATCCTGCCAACAGAGCTGCATTCGCTCAGTTCACCTTGGCCATTCTCCACTTGGGGTATTGATATCATTGGAAAGGTCAACCCTAAAGCATCTAATGGCCACGAGTTCATCTTGGTAGCCATTGATTATTTCACCAAGTGGGTAGAAGCTCAGTCCTATGTGGTCCTCACGTATGCTAAGGTAGCTAAATTTATCCAAGAAAATATCATTGCGTGATATAGAGTACCTCAAGAATTGATATCAGATCAGGGATTCCATTTCTAGGGCAAGATCGACAAAATCTGCACAAAGTTCGGTATTAGAAGGCATCGCTTTACCACTTATAGGCCGTAGACCAATGGGGCAGTAGAAGCTAACAATAATATCAAAGTCATTCTACAAAAAATGGTGGAAACACATAAGGATTGGGCTGATAAGTTACCCCTTGCCTTATGGGCATACCGGACTTCTGTACGATCCTCGACAGGGGCAACACTTTTCTCTTTGGTGTATGGAGTTGCGGTGGTTCTACCCATGGAAATCCTAGTATCATCCTTAAGGGTACTCCTTGATAGTCAGCTATCTGAAGGAGAGTGGGTAAAGGCCAGACATGATGAGCTCAATTTTCTCGATGAAAGGCGCAAGAAAGCCATGGATAATCTGAAGAAATATCAATTGAGAATGGCTCAGGCCTTCAACAAGAATGTGAAGCCTCGTCATATAGAAGAAAGTGAACTTGTTCTTTGAGAACAAAGAGCCCCAATTCATAACACAAGAGGAAAATTCAGGTCCAACTAGAGCAACTCATTAACTATCAAATAAATCCTACTAGGAAAAGCTATGAAACTCGTAGACCACAACGGTGAAGAAATACCTGGACTGGTTAACATAGATCAACACACAAAATATTATGTCTGAAAGGCCAAATAGCCTGAACTACGTCAAACCTGATTCCTTTCGAGGGATACATAGGCAACTTGACATGTACAAGTGCGATCTCAACCATCTAAAGGCAATAAATTAGTTCCTTGATTAATAATCAAAGTATCTTAAAAGATCATCATAGTTTGTGTCCCCAAAGAATTGCCATTTGGCATGAAAGGCCATTAGGTATCTGTCATCCACCCATTGGTCTGTCACTTCTTATCCAGGATTCTATCCCCCAAGAATCATCATTTGGCATATAAGGCCTTTAGGTATCTGTCATTCACCTATGGTCCATCCATTCTTATCTAGGATTCTATCCTCTGAAAGAAAATCGCCACCCGGTACCAATTCATCAAAGCTAGTTTGTTCTCCACCTTTGGTCAGTCAAAGTTAAAAAAAAAAAAAGAAGAGCATAATGCAACAGCAGTAAAGGCTTGTTCGAATCATTAGCTAATGAGTAATGCTTTGATAAATCATCATATCCCATTGTTTGTATTGGTTTCAGGAAAATTCATGGGCTCATTGGATAAGATGTTGAGGAAATGGACCTCAGACATAAATATGAGGGCATCAGGATTGTTGGAATCCATGAATGTGTTATTTCTTGACCGGGTTGGATGTGTGAAGCTACATCACCAATTACTCCGACAGGTGCCTCAACATTGGGATGCCAACCTGCATGTATTTCGGTTTGGATTAGCGGAGATTTACGCAACTCTTGAAGAATTCCAGGTTTGTTTGTTATCTCCACCCAAAGGCAGTTTGTTCTAACCATCTTTGAAGACAGATTACTCAGAGGAAATTCAGGAGTTCTTCGGATGGAAAGAAGAAGAAGTAAAGCAGTTTGTCAGGTAAGGGAAGAACGACATTCTGAAGGTGGCTCAGATCTTCATCCAATATCTACCAATGGGAGGAATCCATCAACAGAAATCCTTGGATGCTTATATACTTTGCATGATAGCTCGTTATGTTCTCCGCACTCCTAGGCATGGTGCACCATCTGTTCTGATTGAGGTAGTAAAACAGTTGAAGAGGTGACATTGTCCCTACGGTTCTTGCAGAAACATTCAAGGGATTTGATGACATGAGCTATGGCCATAGATTTAGACTAGATCATTATCAGGGGAGTCCTGCTATTTTTTAAATTTGGCTCCTCGAGAAACTGAAGCTCACCAAGCCATTAAGGGGAAGCCCACTCAGAGTTTTTTATTACCAGGATAAGAGAGAAGTTTCAGAATTCAACCTTATCATTGATTGGGAAAAGTACCTAAAGAAAAGGACTGTGCAAGATATCGCATGGAGGTGCCTAGGGAAGCCACAAGAAGATTTTATGATGAAGATCCCTGGCCACAACTATGTCAGATTGATGGGATTGACTCACACGTCCTTTTATTGGTCTATGTACATCAACCAACAACATGGGCTCAAGGAGACGAACCCAGAAGAGTTAGTGAACTTTCACCCACCTCAAGAATTGTCTCCCCACCTTGTTATTCACCTATCCCATCTGTGGTAGGAAAGTGGTCCCCTTTTTCATGTAATTCACTTGGTAATAGAATGAGGAAGTATTTGGATTTTTGTGTTATCCTGATTATTCTGAATTATTACTTGAGTTATGGAATTGATTGTGTCTAAGTATTGCATGCAAACAAAAAACAAAAAAAAAAAAAGGGAAGAAAGATTTTCTTTGTGCCAAAAGTAAGTTTTCATAAAGATGCTGAAATAAAATAATGAACAAACAAGTGGAGGGAAAAAGGAAGAAAAGAAAATATCCATGTGTTTGTGTTTGTAGGAAATACAGGAACAAATCCCTATGGGTTAGAAGCCATCATCAGAACCATACTCTGAACCATCCTCACGAAGCACCTAGGAATCCACAGATGCTAGTCCAACCTGCTCCAGCCTCTAGGTTAGGTCCTCAATTAGTGCACCTTGCCGGGTAATCTCCCGATCCTTGGCAACTATCACCTTGCACAGGCCATAGTGCATCCTCCTAATCTCAGCATAGACCTCCGGGGACACCTGAGAAAGAGCATATCAGCCAGAGGAAGTCAAGATTTAATTAGAAAATGATTAGATACTCACACCTGACATGCAACTGAATAGTAGAAGGATTTACACGTCTCACTCTCCCCTGAAAGAACATCAGTCAAGACCAAAACAAGGAAGAATCTATATGAAATACTCAAGAAAGGGCAATGTACTACTAGACCATTGGGATTGAGAGGGGTGCACACTGTCTCCTCCTCCAGGAAGGCTCCATAGTCCCTATTCGAATTAAGAAAGGAGTCCTCCCATACTCCGTTATCCAAGTGCTTCATCTCGTCTATAGGGACAATCTCTGGACAATGCATAATGGGTGGAGGAAGACTGGGAGAAGGGTGTGGATCGATATCTGACCACTGGGGTACTACTCTCTCTCCTAAGTGCTAGGCATGGCCCCACATACCCTGAAAAAGGACTCGGTTCTCAGACAATTGATGAGCCAAGGCGACTCTCTCGGAATCCAAAACTATGAGGTCATGGAATGGTCTCCAAGTAACCTGCAAAACCAAGGAAGGGTAAGTACAACATCAGGCAAATATAATTTCAATGTCAGACATGGCATACCTCAGTGAGATCATTCAAAAGAATGAGCAGTGGTCCCCAAAGGATGGCATCAGGCCCGTACCACCTGGTTATCTCCCCACTTGGTAGCCAGGGGGAAGAAGAATGTCTCAGGATCCCTTAATTTAGGGGCTATGGTCCCCAGATGCTCAAAACACCATGACTATTTCAAGAAATCAAAGTAAGAAAGTGCAGACCAAATGACTGAAAGAAAATAGATATGAGAAGGAAAGTTACCTGGATAAGGTAGCCTGCCCACTTGAGGCCCCTATCTCTATAGGACAGTAGGTCTAGGGATCACAGGAGATATGCATAGACAGCCACACCCCAGTCCTAGGAATCTACTGTGCAAAGATCTTTTAGGAAGTACACCAAGCGGATATCTACTCCCCCTCGGAGGACACTGAAGAGGCACTGACCCACAGCAAATAGTAGAAAGGAATGTGCTATCTGAGACATGTTGCTTGAATTCTCCCCCAAGTCGACTTTCCACCATCGGGCACTAATCTCCCCTAGGCAGATGCATGTCTAGCTGGCTTTAATGGTTGATACCGGTCAGATTTGCAAACTCTCTAGCAGTTAGAAATCCTACAGGTAGGGTCATGGATTTACCCCCAAATGGAATGCCTATCAAGGTATAGAAGCACATAGGCGTATTGGTGATCTTGCCAACAGGAAGGTGGAAAGTTTGAGTACTCGGCCACCATCGCTTCATCAGGGCCCCCACCAAAGCCGGATTAAACTTCTGGGTCACTACAAGGGCCAGCCGGCACAGATAGGTATCATCAACCATCTCCTTCACCCTACGAGAGAGCATCCTATGCCAGGGTTGAACCATGTTTGGATGGCCATAGAAGGCCAAGGTAGGTGGTTCCTTCCCCTCATGCTAATGGAAATAAATAATGCAGAAAAAAAAAAGCAAAAAGCAAAAAATAATACAATAAAAAAAAAAGAGAGAACAACAAAATAGAAATAAAAGATGGTCAAAATAATGAATGAAATGTAAAGACTTACCCAGGAACCCCATATGGAGTTGTAGATATGATTTTGGCTGTTGTGAAGAGTCTGCCCGAAATACCAGTCAGCCAGGCCCTCATCCCTGTGAGAAGGACTGCTACAACTCTCAAGCTGGACCTCTCCTAGAGTCTTCCTCTTCCTCCTTTCAGCTATATTTTCAGAAACTACAAAAGCCCGAGAAATTTTCCAAAATTGCAAAGAGCCCCAAAAACTTTCATAAATTGTACGAAGCCCCCAGAAAGTTTCCCAATTTGCATAAAAGCTCACAAGAATATCAAATTCTCCAAATAACTCCTCCTTCAAGAACAAGATGAAGATCTTCAAGAACTTCAAGAACAAAATGAAGAAACTTCAAGAACAAAGAAGGAAAATTCCAAGAAAAACCAGAGAGTTCCAGGCACTCATTTCACTCAGAAAAGCTAAAATGAAGAATTAACAGGGTAGAGGGCCCATTTTATATATAAAAAAAAATTATTTTGGGATTCCAATTCAAAAATCCAAATTCAATTCAAAGAAGAACCAAAGAATCAAAAGATTCCAAATCAAGTATAAAAATTAAACCAAATCAATGAACAAAATTCTAAATCAAAAGCAAGAATTAAAAGATTCCAAATCAATCATCAAAATTCAAAATTCAAACCAAATCAATGAACAAAATTTCAAATCAAAAGCAAGAATTAAAAGATTCCAAATCAAGCATCAAAATTTAAAATTCAAATAAAGAATCCAAATCAATTGTTATTGTCTTTCATATAATTGACAAGGCCAGATAGCCCAGCCCGGTTCGAAACAACCTGCCTAGAAAATTAGATAGCCCAGACCGATTCGAAAAACCCACCTGGAAGACCATATGGTCCAGATTGGTTCGAAAGAACTAGACTGGAGACCAAAATTCCTTGAACTGGCACATGTGAAGCCCTGCTAAGGAAAATCAAAGAATCAAGTGTTTTACCTATCATAGGATTGGAAAAGCAGCGAATTCCTCTCTTATAACCTTCAGTCCCAGATAGTCCAGATTGGGTCAAGGGACCCAGCATGGAGACCATATTCCCTGAACTGGCACATCTGAAGCCTAGCTAAGGAAAATCAAAGATCAAAGTACTAACCTTTTTGCAGGATTGGAAGAGCAGCGAATTCCTTTCCACAAATGGTAGCCCCAGGTAAGCCCTCAACTTCAAAGTAGTTAGGAGATATTATCTAATGTATTTTTCAACTCCGTCATAACTAAGCAAGATGATGGCAGTACATGCTCCAGGTGGCAAAATGTGCTCGTTCTTTTCTTTGCCCTTCGGCTGTTGGCATAGGCCTCAGCCAAAGAGGGGCATTTTATAGACACCCAATTTTGTCACCCTCCTCTGGCTATGATGAAATATGGATCTTGGATGCAACTTTTGGCTTCTGACCAATAGAGATGCTGATGGAAACATTTCCCTACCCAAAACCCAAAAAATCCCTATGTGGGAGAGAGGAGGGGGTCCAATTTTGAATGTTTATATATGAAGGAATCCGGTCAAGATGATCATATAAATGGATAGTGCTCGAAAATACAATTCTGATGGTATATGGTACATAAAAATTGGACTGTCGGATTGCCCTCAATCTTCCCTGGAAATCACATTCATTCTGTGTTCATGTCGCGCACACCAACCACGACCAACCAACCAAGCCCGACCACCCGAAGCGTCGGCCATTGACTAACGCAACCAACCCGACTTGGCCTACATGCCTGTCGCCGACCTGCGTGCCCGCTACCTCTCTGTGCCCCACCGCATAGCCTATGTGCCCCTGCCACCTAGCCTATATGCCCCCACCACATAGCTTACGTGCCCCCACCGCATAGTATGAGAGCCCTCGTCGCACACTGTCAGTGCCCCTGCTGCATGGCGCACACCTTGCCTGTACCATGCTCATATTGCCCGCACACCAATGCCAGCCTGACCCGCACACACTGTGCACGTTGCCTACACACCCATGCATGCACGCGCCCACTATCCATGGCCACACCACCTCAGCCATTACCCACACGTCATCCTTCATGCACCCGTGATGTCACCTGCACTTCTTGCCTAAACTAACCATACCTCGGGCACTTTGGCCTGGTCCCATGCGCCACTGTTAGCTACTGGGATTGGTGTTCCTCTCTCCTCCCATTTTTTTGAAAATTGCTTTTTTAGCTAAAATTTCTCTCTTCCCATTTTTCTGAAAACCACCTTTTTTTAGCTAAAATTTCTCTCCTCCCATTTTTTTGGAGACCCCCTTTTACCCACTGGATAAAAGCCCTCCCCACCCATTTTTGCCTTCAACTCTCCTTGTACCCATTGGACAAAAACCCTATCTCCTCACTTTAGGCAAGAGCCCCCCTTTCGTCCATTGGATAAAGGGATTCACCCTCTCCTATTTGGTAGGAAAAAAACTATAAATACCCCCTCCCTTAGAAGAAATAGACCAACACACCAGAATCCCCCTTCACTCTTTCATAGTGAAATTTTCCTTCCCTCCCCCCTCTTGATTTTCTTTTGATCTTCGGAGTGATCTTTGTTAAGATCCAAAAATTCATTTGGATCTTCAAAGTGTTCTTCGGGATCTTGAAGATATTTAATCCAAATTCTTAGTTAGATCCAATTTTTAGTTAAAAACAGTATGTTCTTGAGCCACCTCCCTTGAGTGTTCTTGAGTGTTCTTGAGCGTTCTTGAGTGTTCCTGAGATAGAAACCCACCTTTTTGAGGTTCTTCAGGTCTACAAAGAGATCATTGTTAAGATCTAAAACACTGTTCGGATGTTACACCCATGCTCTAATCCGGTCTAATTTGAACTGTTGTGACAAGCCTTGGATCAGAGATCGGAAGTATGACTGAGTTTTGGCTCACGGATACACATTGCCAAAGGGGTAGAGATGACCCCACATGTTCGTGCATTTCATGCCTCTCTAACTGGAGGGGATTTATACCTTCTGATCCCATACGGTAAGTGACCCGACTCCCCACACTTGATTTCTAGCACACATCATAATTAACGAAAAGCCTTGGGCATATCGGATGAAAAACACCCATGTGAGACCAACCCTGGGACAGCAAGCTATCTTGACCATTGGAAACAAGCCATCGGAAGCAGTCTGCGCATGAATCCAGTGCCTATTTCCAGTGGGTCCACTCGTTGTTATCGAGGTTCTGATGCCCGTGGGTCCCGCCACTCGCATTGTAAATTGTTCTGGATGATCCCAAATCATCCTCCACATCTTCCTCTTGATGTGAACACCTTATGAACCCAATTGTGCTAGTCCTCCTACCCCGAAACTCGTTTTAACCCGATTAGTTCAAAAGAGGCCCAAACCAAACAGACCCTAAGGGCCAACTTAAGTTATAATTTACGAAATGAGGATTCATTTCTCATTTCCCTTGTGCCCAATGTAGGAGAGGAGAGAAAGAAGAGAGGAAGGAAGAAGAAGAGGAAGGAGAAGGGGATTGAAGGCCTACCTAGGTGCTGGCTGCCGCCTTGTTGCTGGAATCGCCGCCAGAGGTAAGTACAACCTCCTATGCCACTCTCTCTCTTCATTTTGACCTAGACAAAGCTAGGTATGGATATAATCTCGGTGACACACTATGTTAGGGTTGTAGGATGGGTGTTCTACCCTCCTGGTGTTGTTACCGAGCTCGAACCAAGCCAGGTGAGCCCCGACAACATTTAATGCCAAAAAACCGACTAGGGTTTTGATTGTTTGATCGATGTATCTCCCAAATAGCTTAGTGGAAATGGGATTTTCTTGGCTTATAATGATGCTAGAAACATCCCTTGCAAACTCCATGGAACAAATCCCAACGATCGGGCCTGAACCAGAAAGCCCCAATTCGAGTTGGACCTTCTTGTGTCCACTAAAAATTTGGCATAGCAAGCATTGTAGCTATTTTTGATAGGTAGTTTCCAATGGAAAAATGAGCCTAATGTGCTCTCTGTCACCTCTATCGGAAACAAGACTGATATTTTTGGTGGAAATGCCCTGTTTTCGGTGCCTGTTTCCGGTGACAGTACTGTCACCTAAGAACTGTGTCTGTACCCTTTTGGGATGACCTATGTGGGTCCCTCTTGATGTTTTTGACGTGTACTGATGTACGATTCCTTTGTGTCTAGGATAGTGACGTGCACATGCCTCAAATTCAGAATTGAATTGATCAATCTGTGGCCGTACTTGAACCCAAAGACAACTGATCGTGAAACAGGTGAGGGATGGACTATGTTTATTTTTGAAATATTTATTATTTGTTAAATTTCTCACATGCTTAGAATTATATGTTTAATTGAAATTTTCATTTTACAATCATGATATGAATTGTATGGAATTTATGACGGGATCCGGTGTGGCCGAGGTGGTACTGGTACTGTGATCATCGTATGTATGTTAGATGTGTGTGTGTGAGACGAAATCTGATGTGGCCGAGGTGGTACCGGTGCCATGATTGCCGTATGTATGTTGCATTCATGCATTGATTATGTGTATTAGAGTTAGTTGTAGTCGCGGGTTACACTTTGTGGCCAAGGTCTCGCTGGTATTGTGTACCCCATGACTACATTTGGAAATGGATACCCTTCGTGGCCGAGGTCTTGCCGGTGTTGCGTAATCCACACTCAACTACTATTTGTATGCTAGATTAGGTAAACGGTCTTGGGTTTCACTTCGTGGCCAAGGTCTCTCTGGTGTCATGTAACCGGTACTGTATTTGGAGATAGATTACACTTTGTGGCCGAGGTCTCTCCGGTATCGTGTAATCCATACTAACTGTATCATTATGAAGGCATGTAGTATATATGTGGTTAGGTATCACTCCCTATGTGACGCATCCTTTCTAACAAGGGTTGAGGTGTTGGATAACCCATTGTGGTATGTTTGATGAGCCTTTTTGAAGTGCCACTCTTGCGGTACGATGTGATTGTTGCCGGAGGCAGGAACTTGTCCGACGTGGCCGATGTATTACCGATGCCATGATTACTAGGAGGGGATTATCAGGAGTTTTTTGGGTGACCCATGGATGCATACGGGGACCGGCAGGCTTCTAATCACGGTTAGGGTTTGTATCACTTTATAGTCGATGTCGTTTCCGAGACGAGGGATACAACCTAATGCGTCGTAGTAGCATTTACCAGACTTAGTTTATATTGTTAGGTGGATAATAAATAAATGAACTGCATCACGAGCATCATGGACTATGTGTTTAATTTCTACAATCATGTATCATAAATTACTACTGCTATTGACTTGTTTGGATGTGCTTGACCCCACCCCTCACTGAGCGAGTTGGAAAGCTCACCCCACGTATGCACCCCTTTTTAGATGAAGATGCAGGTATTGTGGTGCCGATGGTGGGTGATCTAGTATCTTCTGGGTTGGAGTACTGTGTGAGCGACTAGTGGATGCCAGAAGCAGAGGAGCACAACCAGGACTGTGCTTACACCGCACCATGAGATTGTATATCATCTTTTGATACTTTTGGATATAGTTGTGAATTATATATTTTTGAGATTATAGTATATGTCATGGATGAATATAACAGAATAACTCGGTTATTGCTATTATATTACAATTATATGTTTTCTCCATTTTATTTATAAATTCTGCTACTATACTCTGATTCTGCTGCTTATATTGGTTTGTGTTGTGAGATTGTGAATATGTTAAGGTACTGCTATCAGAGATCCTGGTAGGTTGTAAGACAGGTACGTGTCTTACTCACACAGCTGGTATTCCTAATGGTAAATTGGGTCTACTAGGAGTGGGGTGTGATAGCTGTGGTATCAGAGCGTGAAGCTCTGCCTTAACTCACAATCTCGGCCAAACCATGATTTTGGAGAAACTAAGATTAAATAAAAATCTCAAGACAACAATAATAGAAATTGTACAATTAGGAGACAAGCATAGGTGTTAAAGCCGTTTTATTATAATAAAGAACTTGAATACACAGCATAAACTTTTTATAAAATTAAAGTACGGAAAGTAGGAAGTCCTAACTAGCCTAAGACTAGGAAATTAAACAAACTGGAGCAAATGACATAATGTAAAAGTTCAATTAAACCTAAAAACATCAAACTCAAATAAAACCATGAAAATGGAAATCCTAAAAGCTACAATGGCAGACATGCCACTACTCTTGCTATTGCTGCTACTGTTGGTTCTATTCTTGGCCCTGAGCCTAGTTCGGACCTTGCATTCCTAGAGGAGGCACCAGGATACCAAGGTGGAAGACCATCGCCTGCATCTGTGCCTCTAGGGAGGCCACTTTATTATCCATAAGATAATAGGTCCTGTCCATGCTCTCGAGGTGGTTGTCCATACTCTTCATCAATGACATAGTGGTATCCAGATGGGCCATGACGTCATTGAGACCGTAGGGCCTTGCACCCCTAGTACTCTGAGATGTAGAAGCTGCCATTGAACCCATAGCCTGGGGATCAGGTGGTGGAGCCCCACCAACCCTAGCCGCTTCTCCTCCTACCTCACCGGCATCGCCACCCTCTACCTCCATGGGCTGCTGACCTTCTTCTGGAATAGGTGTCACCTCCCTCAGATCTGTGGTCATCTTCCTCAAAGAGTCTTGGTTGAAGTCTGTGACCTTTTCACCCAAGCGTGCCTCACTGTCTAAGTCCACCCCAAAGTGGCGGAAGATGTTAATCATTATCCTTCCATAGCATAGGTTCCCTACTCGGTGATCCTGCCCTTCAGACCGAGTTACCATGGTCCACATTAGGAGGTAAGGTAGACGTATCTGCACCCCCATGTACACGCAGTATGTCACGTAGGCTTACAAGGTAGACACCTCATTATAATATCCACAGGTGGGGAGGATATTCAGCTGAATCACATGGCAGACAACCTTGGGGTGGCAAAGTAGTTGACTAAATGGTTCCATCCTTGGGCTTCCTTAGTCAGCATGTCATTAATCTCCTGGAAGGTATTGGGACTCTAAAATTCACATATCGGAGTCTGATGTGGGCAGTACACTAGATCACCTGCATTGGTGATCAACAAAATATTTTCCAGCTACCCCATGCCAAAGGATATCTCCACCCCCTTCACATAGGAGGTGATCCGCATCTCTTTGGTACCCCAGTTCACACATTCCATGTTGGAGTAGAATAGCCTGACCAGAGTCGAGTAGCAGCATCGGTTGGGTTTCAGGATGCCGTACCACCCGATCTCCTCAAACCATTGATGAAGATAGAATGCACGGAAGTCGTTGGTCCTCACATAGACTCTTGGGTCGACGTTGCGGCACTCAAAGAACTCCCAACAGTCTTGTTCAAGCACAG
The DNA here is from genome assembly GCA_022985045.1 of Macadamia tetraphylla. Classification (NCBI taxonomy): domain Eukaryota; kingdom Viridiplantae; phylum Streptophyta; class Magnoliopsida; order Proteales; family Proteaceae; genus Macadamia; species Macadamia tetraphylla. The sequence goes on along the minus strand of CM040966.1, from coordinate 58,639,411 downwards.
AGCGAAACAGGATTGGGTTGAACTGCTCAGCGGCATCTTGCTCCTCTTATATAAGAGCATGTCGGGTATGTACACGGTGTCTAGACATTATTGTAAGATGATTTCTAAGGATTTGGAATGGAAAACCTAGTTAAACAGAAAAACTCAAAGAGAAGAAAATCACAAAAACTAGGTTACAGAGAGAGAGAACATACCTTGGATGCGAGTGCGGCTCCAATCAATCGTAAAATAGCACAAGGAAGGTAGGGAATAGGTAGAAAAGGACTCCTTGGCTGTTTCCACACCTTTCTCATAAGAGCAAATAGGGTTTTTTGTGAAGAGGACGAAATTCTGAGATGCAGAATTTCAATTTTAGGAAAGAGAAATTCTTTCCTAAGGACTATCGGGAGCTATATCTTCAATTTTACACGTAAAGAGGTCCTATTTCTTTCCATGGTTGCGAAGAGGACGAAATTCTGAGCAAGATGGACGTGTTCAATTAAAAGTACACATTCGTTTGGTCACCCGTACTAATGATTATTCTTTTTCGGGTCAGAAAAAGAATAATGGATCGAACGAACCGAGATGCGAACCAGCCGTTGCAATTGTCCCAGAGGTACAAGGAATACTCCAAATGCCAACAAGGATCGATGGACCACATCTTTAAGTGATTAAAGATTTGTTTTTGGTAACAACAACTACCTAGCTTAGTTGGTGAGCTATGGTGTACAAAATTCTCTTGCTCACCAAGAGGTCTCAAGTTCGAATCTTATGGTTGTTTTTTTTAGAAGATTTTGTTGAAGATTTCTTGCTTTTCACTCACAAGTTAGAAGCAAGCAAAATCGTGGAAGCAAGAAGAGAAGAAAAAAAAAAGGAAAGAGAAAAAAAGGGGAGAACCAAAAATTGTCCAAATATTCTCTCTCCTCCACATCATCACCAAAGATTGTCCAAATCACACAAAGGAAGAAAAAAAAATCGTCCCTAGGAGAGAGAAAAAAGAAGAAAAATAAATTAGAAAAAAAAAGGAAAGAAAATAAGCAAAAAATTTTAGGAAATTTCTCAAAATTTATTTCTCTCTTCTCTCTCCTCCATCTTAGCACTTTTGGACTCAAAAGATCTCACAATCAATTGTGGGTTTCTCTCTTTTAGGAAAGAGAAAATTGTTACCCTACCTCTCCATTCCCTATAAATACAACTCATGTAAGAGGAGGAGACACAATTCATTCTTCTTCTAGTTTTTTAGTTGCTCTCTCTTTCTCTTGCTCTCTTTTTAGTTCTAGTTCTTCTCTATTTTTGCTTTAATCACTTTTGTAATAGTTTTTTTATGTCAATTAATGCAAGCACTCTTTTATTTTTATTCAGCCTTTTTATGTTTATGATTTATGCAATTGAGTTGTAATTTTTGAAATTATAGTTCTAGGCTTAGATCTAGGTGACAAGATCACGAGCCGTGGAGCAATTTTTTTTCAAGTTCAAGCATTGATTCAAGTAAGTAGGCTCATTCAGTAGTCTTCTCTCCCCCCTCTCATTCCCTCTTCTGACTACCATTTCTTCCTTAATTTAGGATTTTTATTTTCAGTCGTTACATTATTGCTATCCCTCTCCCCCAAGGTTCATGGCTAGTGTATGTGTTGGCTTTGCCCCTCCTAGCCATAGAACCATCAATTTATTGCTTTTATTTTAATTGTCTCCCTTTCCCTAAAGCCAAGTAGAGAAACCCTTGTAAGAGTGACTCTCTGGTCAAGTAGGGAAGCTCATATTATGATGCATCCCTCGGGCTAAGTAGAGAAACCTACTTGTGAGTCTCTCTCTAGCTTTATCCCCTTTCTTTTACTTTATTTTTATTTCAGCTTTTATTTTTTTCCTTTATTATTATTTTTTTTTAATTGCGTGGGTTGTTTATTTTCAGTTATTTATTTATTTAATTTTAATTGCGTGGCTTGCGTCTTTAAATTCTTAGATGACGAATGGTTAGGACGTTATTTTTAGGACGGTAATTAGAATTAGATCACAACCATTAATCAGTTCACTTTCGCATTATTAAAAGAAATAAAAAATAAAGTGGCTGCTCTCCCTGTGTTCGACCAGTAGCTACACTGATCCGTACGCTTGCGGTTACATTTTGAATCTCAAACATGTATTATCGGATTCCTCCACAAGAATCATGTCACGTCGCAACACCCGATCCCAAACCCAATCAAGCCAATCACCTCCCGCTTCCCCTACACGGAATTGGGGTAGACCATAATACACCACTGGCCCCACCTTTACTTACGGCCCAAGATGTGGCATCCATCATGAATAACATGATGCAGGAATTGGAAGAAAGACAAAATCAGTTTATGGCTAGGATTGATAATAGAATCCAAGCGCCAATAGAAGCCCGCAATTCACAGCCCGCACCTCCTACTCCACTGGAACCCATTCCAATACCCGTTGGATCAGCTACCCTTCAAACATCGGTGGGGCACAAGTACATGGGAATGTACAAGATCCGATGCCGGAACAAGCTCAAGCCCATGTAGAGGGCCGGACAGATTTGACAAAAATGATGGAGAAGTTTCAATGGCTTAGGCCCCCATTTTCTCCATGGTGGGGCAAGACCCATTGTATCCATCAAGATGGATTGGTGGAATGGAGAAAGTTTTTAGACTGATGGGCTGCACCGATGAGTAGAAAATTTTGTGTGTGGGCTATCAGTTACAGAATGAAGCAGATGATTGGAGGAGTGCCACCGAGCCTATTCTGAGGGCTAGTAACCCGAACCCTACTTGGGAAGACTTCAAAGGGGCCTTCTTTGAGAACAATTTCTAGAAAGCTTCCGGGATAGGAGAGAGAGTGAGTTCTCTCAGTTGGTTCAAGGTTCCCGGTCTGTGCTCGAATATCAGCAACGCTTCGAGGAGCTATTCCATTTTGCTCCTAAGCATCTCAGAGGTGATCTAGCCAAAGCAAGGAAGTTAGAGAAAGGATTGAGGCTAGGTATTGGGTCAACCATTGTGGGGTTAAAACTACAAACCTATGCTGAGGTGGTCCAAGTGGCCAAGTCTATTGAAGACCACCATAGGGATAACTACATGGCTCAGCAAGGAACGGGAAAGAGGCCAATGGGATCTACTGATTCTAGAGGAGGTAGCAAACCTTTCCGAGTGCCTTACGCCAACCCAACTCCAGTGCAGTTTAGGAGGCCTGATGCTAGTCAAACTTCCCAATCCTCCTGATCTAGTGCAGTATCATAGTCTTCAAGATCGGGCCCAAGATGTTTTCATTGTGATCAGTCAGGCCACATGATGAGGACCTACCCCCACTGAAGGCCAAGTGATGCACCCTACACTATGCCACCTAGACCCCAACAGACATATTCAGCCCCTAGGCCAGCACAGCCCCTACAAGGCCAGAGACCATAGGGCAGAGTGTTTGCTATGACTGCAGAAGATGCTGAGTCTGCAACTGGTGTAGTGACAGGTACATTATTGATATCATTATTACCTGCACATATGTTACTTGACTCAGGAGCCTCGCATTCGTTCATATAACCAGCATTTGCGAAGAAGATGGGAATTCCACCTAAGAGACTGACTCAATGTTTCACTGTGAGCACCCCTATAGGAAGTGTGGTGGGTTTGAACTATGTTTATGAGCCTTTCCCAGTGACCATAGGTGATCATGAGTTGAATGCTCACTTGATCGAGTTGGATATGACCGACTTTGACTTGATTTTAGGAATAGACTGGTTGTCCACATACAGAGCTAGCATGCTATGTGTAGATAAGGCTATGATTTTCAGACCTCATGATGATGATGAGTTTGTGTTCCAAGGGGATAAGCCTAAGAAACCCAAGAAAGTTATTACATCCACACTCCAGATGAAGAAGCTATTAGATAAGGGATGTCAAGGCTACTTAGCATCTATGATGGATACTGAGATAGAGATTAGGCCATTGACCAGGCTAGATGTGGTGAGGGAATTTCCCAATGTATTCCCAAATGACTTGATAGGTTTGCCCCCAGACTGAGAGACGAAATTTGCTATAGACCTACTCCCCGGTTCGGCACCAGTGTTAAAGGCCCCTTACCGCATGGCCCCCACAGAGTTGAAGGAATTACAGGTGCAACTTGAAGATCTTCTAAAGAAGGGATTTATTAGACCTAGTGTGTCTCCATGGGGAGCACTGGTCTTGTTCATCAAGAAGAAAGACGGAAGTATGAGATTGTGCATTGATTACCGGGAGCTTTATAAGCTAACCATTAAGAACTGGTATCCTTTGCCAAGGATAGATGATTTATTTGATCAGTTACAAGGTGCAAAGGTGTTCTCCAAGATCAACCTTAGATCGGGCTACCACCAACTCAGGATCAAGGATAGTGATGTCAGTAAGATAGCCTTCAGATCAAGGTATGAACATTATGAGTTCTTCGTAATGTCATTTGGGTTAACCAATGCACCGATTACGTTTATGGATTTAATGAATCAGGTATTCAGGAGGTCTTGCATAAGTTTATGATAGTATTCATTGATGACATTTTGTTCTACTCCAAGAGTGTAGAGGAGCATGCTATTCACCTGAGGTTGGTACTGCAATGGCTGAGAGAGAAGCAACTCTATGCCATGTTCAGCAAGTGCGAGTTGTGGTTGTCAAAAGTGGCATTCCTAGGACACATTGTTTCAACGAAGGGTATAGAGGTTGACCTAGGCAAGGTGAAGGCAGTTCTAGAATGGGAGACTCCCAAGAGTGTAGCAGACATATATAGTTTTCTGGGATTGGCCGGATACTACAGGAGGTTTATCGAGAACTTCTCTCGCATTGCTACTCCGATGACCCGACTCACACGGAAGGGTGTAAAATTTGAGTGGTCTGATGCTTGTGAGAAGAGCTTCAAGCAGCTAAGGTAAAAGTTGGTATCAGCTCCAGTTTTGACTATTTCGACCAGTACAGGTGGTATAGTTGTTTATAGTGATGCCTCTAAGCTGGATGGGGTGGCACTCCGACAAAGCTTCTGCTAGGGATAGGCTAGGGGAGGGCTAGGCTGAGGTGGCACTTTGATAGAGCTTCCACTGGGAATGGCTATTTCTGAAAAGATTCCAGGGGCACTCGGACAGAGCTTTCGCTAGGAACTGCTATTTTTGGAAAGGAACAGATTGACCTAAAAATGGATTGAAGATCCCCAAAGCCTTGAAGAAGACTTTGTAGATCTAAATAGAACTTCGTATCTTGACAAAGATCTCTTCGTAGACCAGAAGAACCTCAAGGGAGGAGGGATTTCTATTTTTTGTAAAAACCAAGAACACTCAAAGGGGGAAGTCTAAGAACATACTATTTTTGGCAAAAACTAGATTGGGCTAAAAACTTGGATTGAAGATCTTCAAAGTCCCAAAGAACACTTCGAAGATCCGAACAAAATTTTGGATCTTAACGAAGATCGCTCCAAAGACCTGAAGAAGGGGAGAGGGCTTCACTACTATGGAGTGAGGTGGGGTTGTTTGGTGTGTAAAATCTAAAGGAGGGGGGTATTTATAGGATTTCTAGGCCAATGGGGAGGAGGGACAATTTTTAACCAACGGACAAAAGATGGTTTTGGACTAAAGTGGGTGAAAAGGGCTTTTATCCAATGGGTAAAAGGGGTTCTTGGACTAAAATGGGTGAAGAGGGCTTTTATCGAATGGGTCAAATGGGTTTTGGGGACAGAGAATTCTTAGCCAAAAAGTGGATTATGGTCTCAAGTGGGTGGAGAGGAAATCTCTTCACCCATCAGGCCATTAGAATATCAATCTCGACCGTTGATGGTGGTGCACAAGATTGGGCCGAAGTGCACAGGGTAAGGTTAGCACGGGAGTGCAGGTAATGTGTGTACAAGGTGTGCAGGCAATGGCATGGGTGTGTGGCACATTGCACGTGGGAAGTGGCATTGGTGTGCGGCACATGGCACACGGGGTAGCATGCATGTGTAGCACATATCACGCGAGGCAGCACGCACATGGGCACAGGCAATAGTAAGGGCATGGGTGGGGTAGCAATAGGCATAGGCGCGGGCTACAATAGGCACAGGTGTGGGCTGCAGCCAGTGGGGCCACAGGCAGGTCATTTAGGGGCGCACACGCGTGCGATCATAGATGTTTTTGGCGACAATCATGGGAGATTTGAAGGTCTGATTTTGACGTGCCATATATCGTCAGAATCATATTTCCGAGCACTATCCATCTGTACGATCATCTTGACTATATTCCTTTGTATATAGAAAGTCAAAATTAGACCCTCTTCTCTCTCGCACAGGGGCTTCTAGGGTTTCTGGTAGAGGAATGTTTCCAAGTTATTTGGGTAGGTAGGAGATTTTTCTAAGTTTCCAGCTGGCTTTCCAGTGTGCATCGCATATATACAAAAAAATGTAATTTTTTGGGGATGATCACGGTAGATCTGATGGTTCAATTTTGATGTGCCATATATCATTAAAATCATATTTTCGAGCACTATCCATCTGTATGGTCATCTTGACCAGATTCCTTCATATATGAAAAGTTAAAATTGGACCCTCTTCACTCCCGCATACGGTTTCTAGGGTTTTAGGTAGGGGAATGTTTTCGGGTTCTCTTAGTCCATCATCTATATTGATTGGATGTCAAAAGTTGCATTCAAGATTCACATTTCATCATACTTGGAGGAGGGTGGCAAAATTGGGTGTTTACAGCCTTCTTGAGCTGAGCCAAGACTAGGTTCTCTGGTTCTTTCTTCAAGCCATTTGTTCCAGCCTTATTGGTCCTTGATTGTTCTACTACTAGGGCTTTGGCTTTGTAATCTCTTCCACTTCGAGTCTCCATTACACTGATAGGTTTCTTCACAATAATCTCTATGGGATAGTAATCCTCATCATCACTGTCGGTTATGGTAGTTATCCTTACCATGAGATCATCCTCTTCTTCATATTCTCCTTCCCTGCTTAGGGTGAGAAGTCGAGGTCCTCCACAGATATCAAGAGCCCTAGCTCACAATTTCTTGACCGTATTGGAAAGGCGTTTAACCCTTGTATCCACCATTTCTGCAAGTGTGTCATGTCTCCCCGCTTTTTCAAGGTTTCCCATTTGCTCGGTGTAGTAGTATTCACTGATAGCCACTTCACCTAACATTTGGTCAATTTCATCAACTTCAAGTTTCATCTCAACCAAGTGCCCATAGACGCTACTCATGTGCTATACTATAGGTTTACTTCACCTTCAATAATGATCTCGTATCCTTCACTATCTTCTAAATCTGATGCCAGCTCATCCCTTTCCATGTGGATCGTGAGTGCTGATTGGATAGTATCTGTGGGATCAATCATGGGATCATCTTCACTGATTGCATATACAGAATATCCTCCAGGATATCTGGGTGAATAATTCCAGGATTCATCATCTTCATTACTATCCCAAGGTCCCTAGTAATCACTGTCATCCCAGTCCTTGTACTCATCATCACTTTGAGAATCAAAGTCATCCCCATTGTCCCCATCCTCACTCTCGTCCTCATCATTGTTATCATTAGACTCATAATCTTCTGTGTCACTCCCTATATGGATTAGGGAGGTGTGCTCTTTGATTTGTTCCCCTATTGCCAATGCCATTACTACTCTGAGGAGGTCAGGTCATTTGTGACTTCTTCAATTGACTCTGGATTGTCTTCCTGAGGTATGGTTGTCTGAATTAGAGAAGTGAGATCAACATCTTGATTTTCTCCTAAGACATTCACTGAACCTGTTGATGAGGTTATCTTTGGAGAATCTGATAAAGTTATCCTTCCAACTATATCCGCCCATCCATCCTTCTTTTGGTTTATCCACCGAACCTTCAGAAGGGGAATGGTACGAGGGTGATGAGGGATATGAGGCATGGTGATATGAAGGTGATGTGATGTAGGAGATATGGTATTGTGATGAAGATAGGGGGTGGTAGGATGATGATGAGGTTCTTTCTCCTTGATGGTGGGGTGAAGGATGACGGTATGGTGGAGGTTGATGGTATGGTGGAGTCTGATAGTATGGTATAGTTTGGTAGTATGGTGGAGGTTGAAAGTATGGTACGATGGATCCTCCTGTTAATGATGAAGGAGGGATAGCGGATATTTGATCTTCTGATTCTTCTTTCGATGACTCTTCTCTTTTGGGAGTCTTCATGACCTTGGCCCTTTGACTCATGACTTTTCTGTATGCATGGTCATTCATGTGATTCTTTCGAGCTTTGGATGTGATGAGTTGAGTGGGATTATTTGAATTATAAAAGTAATCACAAGTATACGGATCAGTGTACCTAACGAGTTGAACACAAGAAGAGTAGCCACTTTATTTTTGGCTTCTTTTAGTAATGCAAAAGTGTAACGATTGATTATGGTGATCTACTTATAACTACCATCCTAACACAGATGCATCTAAAAGCATCCTAACCCACACATCTAGAGAAATTGAAATTAAAATTGCTACAAAAATTGATCGACCTAACCATTCACATCTAACCCTAACCATTTGTCATCTAGGAATTTAAATACTCAAACTATGCAATTAAAAAGTAAATAACTGAAACTAAAAGTGCTGAAAAGTAAATAGATAAAATAAAAGGGGAAAAATCTAGAGAAATGCACACAAGTAGGTATCTCTACTTAGCTCGAGGAATGCTCCATAAATAATATGAGCTTCCCTACTTGATCAGAGAGTACTCTTACATGGGCTTTTCTACATGGCTTTAGGGGAAGGGATGCAATATAAATAATAAAAAAAAAGGGTGGTTCCATGGCTAGAGAGGGGCAAAGCCAACACATGTATCTAGCCAAGGACCATGGGGGAAAGGGAATGCAATAATATAAAACAGAAAATTTAAAACCTAATTTAAGAATGATGGGAAGAAAGAAAAGGGAATGAGAGGGGGTGAGAAGACTACTATAGAAGCCTACTTACCTGAACTTCCATACTTCAATCATTGAATTAAAATAACTTGATTGATTTGAAATTCTACCATCACTAAAAACCAGATCAGAACTAAATCAAATCTAAAATTGCTAGGCTTGGAGAAAATAAATCATGAAGAGAAAAATTGAACTTGAAAGAGATGCTCCACAGCTTGTTCTTGTCACCTACAACTAAGCCTAGAACTAGAAATTAAAATTATTACACCTTTGAATAACTTGTGCAATAAAATAAAAGGCTTGCATTAATCAAAATAAAAGACTTGCATTAATAAAATAAGATTACAAAAGTTCTTGCATAAAAAACTAAGACAAAGAACTAAAGAGAGAGAGCTCAACTAAAAAAACTAGAAGAAGAAAACTAGAAAAAGAGAGGGATGACCTCCTAGGGTTTTGTCGATACTCTTATATAGGGGATTGGGGAGAGAGTGCCACGGTTTGGGGGATTGGGGAAGAGAGAGATAAAATAGGAAGTAGGGGGCGATTTTTATTTCTTGCCTTTTTTTCCTATTTTTTCTCCTTTTTTTCTTCTTTTCTTCAAACGTGGGTAGCCTCTTGAGGTCGACTGTGTGGTGAGGTGGAGGAGAGAGAGATAGAAGCAAAAAGGTGGGAGGGATTTCCAACCCCCCTTACACAATTTCTACTTTCCTTGCTTTAAGTGATGATTAGGAGAGAAAATCTTCTAAAAAATATCTCAAAAAAATAACAGCCATAAGGTTCAAACTTGAGACCTCCTAGTGAGCAAGGGAATTTTGTACACCACAACTCACCAACTATGCTAGGTAGTTGTTGTTACAAAAATAATCTTCAATCACTTAAGGGGTCCGTCGATCCTTGTTGGCATTTGAAATATTCCTTGTACACCTAGGACAGCTGCAAATGGGCTGGTTCTGCATCTTGGTTTAGTTCAGATCAATTATTCTTTTGCTGGCCCGAAAAGAATAATCACTTATGTGGGTGACCAAATGGATGTGTACTTTTAATGGAGCACATCCATCTTGCTCATAATTTCATCCTCTTAGCAACTATGAAAAGAAACAGGACTTCTTTATGTGTAAAATTTGAGATATGGTGCCCGATAGTCCTCAAGGCCTTTAAAGTACAAAACCTGCAAAAAGAGAGTAAAACCCAAGGTAGCACCATTCTAAATTTATAAAATGCATGTTTTTTATACCCTATATTTCACACATAAATGTGCTCATCAGAATTTTCCCACACATAGACTTTCCTAGTCCTTGAGAAAAACAAAAAGAAAAAGAATAAAAACAAAAATCCTAACTCACTTTCGTAGGAATCATGGTTGCACTTAGCATATGCAACAAGCCTTTAAACCCCTAGGTTACCCTAGTGGATGAGTTGTGTCTCGTGGGTGTTTGCAGTGAATGTACACCCAAAATTTAGAAAAGAAAAGTAAATCCAACCTTGGTTAAAGGGAAGGGCCATACCGATCCGGAGCAAAGATAATTCCTCTTACACTTGATCTAGGGACCCCCACACTTGAATTTTTATTACCCCATATCAATTCCAGGCACAAGCATATTTCTTAATTTAGAACTCACCTTGTGTCTTCCAAAACATCCTTATTTTAAGGCAAAATCACCTGTGAAGTAATAGGGAACCAAGGACTAAGGCATGGAGTGTTTTTGACCAAACATGTTACCAAGGCATTGATGACATTTGCACATACTTTTCGGCTGTGTGGTTTTTTTTTTTTTTTTCATAATAAACTCAATCCTAATCTACTACTGTTGGCCTGAATGACATGGTGGAGCAAACACCAGACACCCAAGTTACTATGTAGCTTTGCATTTTGCATATATGCCCACATAGATAGTGATCCTTGAGTTATTTTAGAAGATTCCTCCCTAGGAATTTCGATCAAGACACCACGCTTCCTAAGGCGCAATGCCCTGTCTAGTTCTAAGAAAATCAACTCTTATTTTTCATTTATATCACTTTCCACACTTCATTTAAAATTGTGTATTTATCACACATGCCAAATTAAAAAGAAGGTCTCAACTCCAAATCAAGAGTACAAGGAACCCACAGACTTACATATGGTCCAACACCATAAAACAAGGGTTTCTTATTTTTCAAAAGAGAGTCCCATCTCAAGACATATGCTTGTTTCTTTTTTTTTAATAGGGTTTTTATGCGTTCAATATGGGTACCTTAATCAAAACTCTTACTTTCATACATCATGCAACCGTATGATCATTAGCCAAAAGCCAAAGTAGGACTTCATCCTTAGCAATCACAAAAACAAAAAGAAAAACAAACATAAATGAAGGGAAAAAGCAAAAACAAGAAAAAAGAAACTGGTTTCCCTCCTCCACACTTAAGTTATGTAATGTCCTTAATACATGGAAAGAATTAAAAGCGAAAACAATGCAAGGGGCTTATACCTGGGAAAGAGTTAGTCATTTATATAAAGAAGTTCATGGAGATCCATGACCTCTTCCAGAGTAGAAGATGACAACTCAATGAAGGGCTTCAACTTGTGGGTGATCCCATATTTCTTCATGGGGGCCTCAAATGATCTATTGTAAAAATGCTTGCCCCTATCAAAAATGTAATAAATGATCTCATTATCCATCCACTTTAGAATTTCTTTTTGAATGGCTTCTTTCATCACTGGGTTAGCTCTCCTCTAGGGTTCCATTGAAGGTTTGGACCCCTCAATCAGGTGAATATGATTTTGAACAATAGAAGACCTAATTCCTTTGATGTTAGCCATGGTCCAACCTAGGGCTTCCTTATTGTCTTTTAACACTTTAAGTAATTCCTCTTCCTGGCTAGAAGTTAAATCTGAAGAAATTATTACTAGAAGAGTCTGGTCAGGCCGTAGGAAAGCATACCTCAAATCAGATGGCAACTCCTTAAGATCTAGCTTAGGGGGCTCCACTATAGAAGGTTTGGGAATGGAATTGGAAGGCGGTCCTAAGGGCTCTATAGGTGGTTGGAGACTCCAAACCTCAAATATAATTCCGTCATCAAAACCACCCAATTGTTCCATGCACTCTTGAAATTCATAATCAAAATCAATATCAAAATATGTCTCAATGGAATCTGAAATTTCCTGGAGCATATGAACATCCTTCTCATGGGGATTTGGTTGCTTACCCAAACTAAAGACATTAAAATCCACAGAAGTGTTGCCAAAAGAAAGTTTCATGGTACCGTTCCTACAATTAATTATGGCATTGCTGGTTGTAAAAAATGGTCTACTGAGAATAATTGGGATCTGGTCCCGAATGTCGACAACTGGTTGGGTGTCTAAAACAATGAAATCAATAGGGAATAAAAATTCTCTACCCTTTGGAAGACTTCTAAATTTTTTTCCATGGAAGCAGTCTTCTTTTTGTTTACCAATAAATTAGGAAAGGGGACAGGAGGAACATAAGCATTGTTAGGATTTTGCTCTTTTTCAGAAAATCATGTTTGGATTCCTCAACCAAATCATCTTTAGTTACTTTAGGTTCATCAACCAAACCTAGAATAAGAGGCATGCTTGTGTCCTCAACAGAAGGAGAGTTAATAGGAATAACAGATGGGGAAGATTTAGGAACACTTTGTTGGTACTCTTGGCCACTCCTAAGGGGATAAATAACATTACATTGGTTAGAGGGCCCTTGTTGGGTCTGACCTTGTACTACATTCAGCGGTGCATTAGTTGGTGCTTGTGAACTAACCGGCTGATGATGCCTAGGGTTAGTTGACTAGGGAAAGTTCATTTCTCCCTCTCACACAAAATTGAGACAACTTGGTGAATTCTCTCTTAAGATTTTGATGGCTTGTCATGAGGAGGGCCATATTCTTTTCCAAATCACTTACACTACTTGCCTCTCTAATGTTGGTAAACTCAGGGCGTTGCTGATAAGATGATAGGAGAGGGGGCCTAGGCACTACCCTTGATGAAGAAGAAGCAGAACAAATGCTTAGTCTTCTGAAGGAATTCACCGAGGTCTTTGCTTGGTCTTATGAGGATATGCCTGGTATCGACCCCAATATCGTACAACATCGATTGCCGAGTTACCTTAGGGTAAAGCTGGTAAAACGGAAGCTCCGAAGAATGCAGCCAGAATGGAGTGAGAAGATTAGAGAAGAAGTTGTGAAGCAATGGAATGCAGGGTTCCTACAAGTGGTGAAGTACCCCCAATGGTTGGCCAACATAGTACCAGTACCAAAGAAAGATGGTAAGGTACGAATGTGCGTGGACTTCCGAGACCTTAACAAAGTAAGCCCTAAAATTGATGTATTGGTGGATAATATGGCAGGGCATGCTTTGTTATCATTTATGGATGGATTCTCGAGATACAACCAAATAAGCATGCACCCAGAAGATCGTGAGAAGACGATCTTCACCACTCCGTGGGGAACTTATTATTACAAAGTGATGCCTTTTAGACTGAAGAACGCTGGGGCAACTTATCAGAGAGCAGCTACGGCCATATTGCATGACATGATGAACAAAGATGTGGAAGTCTATGTGGACGACAGGATAGTAAAGTCAAAAGATTGGTAGGGGCATATTCCCGTGCTAAGGCGATTCTTTGAAAGAATCAAGAAGTATCAGCTAAAGTTGAATACTCAGAAGTGTGTATTTGGAGCAACCGTAGGAAATCTGTTAGGTTTTTTAGTGAGTGAAAGTGGCATTGAATTCGACCCTATCAAGATCAAGGCAATTCAAGAAATGCCCACACCTCAGACTGAGAAGAAAATATGAGGATTTTTGAGTCATATCCAGTATATTAGCAGATTTATAACTCAGTTGACTACCATCTGTGAACCAATTTTCAAACTGCTAAAGAAGGATCAGCCCATGGAATGGAATGACCAATGCCAAAAAGCTTTTGATAAGATCGAGGGATACCTTATGAACCCACCAGTATTGACACCATCGGTGGAAGGAGAACCACTTCTCTTATACTTATCCATGGGAGAATATTCCATGGGCTCATTGCTAGCACGAAGGAGATGAAAAAAGGGCAGAGCATGCGATATATTACCTCAGCAAGAAGTTCTTGGAATATGAGACACGGCACACATCTTTGGAAAGAACTTGTGCTGCGTTGTTTTGTGCAACGAAAAGGTTACGACATGGTATGGTTTCTTATCCAGTGCAATTGATCTCAAGGATGGATGTCACACCCCGTTCACACAGAATCGGATCGGTGACCGGGTTAACTCCGGTTAACCCAAACCGGCCAGGATCATCTGATACAGTACCCAACCACAGCATACACACGTCTAAGATAAACATTCAAAAGTTCAGCGGAAGACTTAATTTACCTGTAAATACTCTAATATACTTGATACCCAAATTGTAGTATATTGACAAATACATGTGGGCCCGCAGGCATGATATTCACACAAAAAGAATAACAATTCACGTATCAAGTACACAAAAAGGGGTCACCAAAAGAATCAAAAAGTAAAACCCTGTACGGCGTCACTACTGTGGTCCCACAGCATAGCCCTCGCATGAGCAATCCATACCGCGCTCATATTCCTCGGGGACCCACCAATCCTCTTGGGGAATTCAACTGTGGGGCCCTACCCTTGATCTTCAGGCTGGCGACCTGTAAAATCATCTAAAAGAGGTGCGCACGTGGGATGAGCTCACTAGCTCAGTAAGTGAAAAGAAGGACCACACAACAATCCACATAACAATCACAACCATATGCACTATATGCTATGTAATTCATTTTAACTCACATCCACCTAAACAACATTACTAAGTCTTGGGTTTAGTGCTACTACAACCACAGTGCGCGTATACTCCGGGTGCGAGCCACGAACTCCATCCCACGATATGCCCATAGGGCTGTCGGAGAAAGCCCACCGTGAGTACTCTAAAAAGTAAAGCATGCCGACTACCGGCTCTCAACATAAAAGTAAATGATAGAAAGTAAAGGTGCTGACTCCAGCAATTTAAAAGTAGTATGATTGGCCCTCTTGAATATACCACCGAGGTTGCTAACTGTCCTAATGACCAATCGGGCGTATGTCTAACCGCCTCAGTGACCCGACAACCACGACCACTGCTTCCCCCCAAATGGTAACCCAACACCTCAACCCCTGTTGGGAAGGGTCGTAGCATGGGAAGATGATAATCCTAAACCGCATGCTCCTATATGGCATAGTACGATTGCATAGTGCCACCGCGTCCCATTCTATGGGCCACCAATGCACTCATTTCCAAGACGACTATGGCATCTAGTCTAATAATGCACCATGCACAATGATCCCATCATTCATCACATAAGCACATCATCATTTAGCATTTAGAAAGTAAAACACAACACACATGTCATATTCATATGAGGATGGCTAAGCTACACTTAGTTTGCATGATGACATGGCTAGTCTAGATACAATTGAATGAATGCCAAACAAGCCTTAAAATAAGGCCAAACGTCCTCTCCCCACTTACCTGTTGTGTACAAAGACTCACGCCCGGTACAGGTGAGATCCGGCACAAGGAACGTAAATTTTGGTGAACCTATCATAAGTGAATGGGGTTAGCATTTCACCACTTTGGGGTAAAAACTAACATGATTCGATGGATAAATCATGTTTAGAATCATAAAAGAAGGTTGCACATCAGTTTTGGGTCCATTTGGACACAAAAATCACGTTGGGGGCCTCTTGGGTGGGTCAGACAGCCCACCTGTCACAGCCCACCGGTCATCTTAGGTGGGCAGGTCGGCCCATTGATCGACCCACCGATCATGATCGGTGGGTAGGTCGCCCATCGATCGGCCTATCGGTGGGGACCAAGCGCCAAGTCATGACCGACGGGCAGGTCGGCCCACCAGTCGGCCCGTCGGTCAGCCCACCAGTCATGACTGACGGGCAGGTCGACCCACCTATCGGCCCATCGATCAACCCACCGGTCGGCCTCGAGGGCCTGCCCTCTCAGGCAAGTGCCATCAGGCGGGCCGTGCGGCCCACCTGTCTCAGCCCACCTTAGAGGGCGGAAAAATGCCTTTTTTCGCTGAAACTTTCCCCAACCTTTGGGGAATCAAATGGGGCTTTTTGAATCACATTTTTCACACATTCAAGGTCTTATAAGATGATTCAAACCTAGATCTAAGTTATATTTAAGGATTGGGAAGCCATCTAACCTTCTTTGCTCAAGAACTCTATCAAAACCCCAAAAATCACTTCCTTGCTCAAGAATCACCAATGCTTCTCCCACCTTGTAAACACTTCTTCAAATCCTTCAAAATCAACACATAGACCATCTATTAAACCTTAGATTATCATCTCAAGTGGGATTTACAAGATCTCAAGGAACTCTACCCAAAACAAGGGTTTTACTTGGGTTTGGTGAAAGTTTAAGAAACATAGCCTTTGCTCACCTTCAATCGTAGATCTCGTGTTGGGGATCACTCTTCCGGCGTCGGAATGGGAAGATCAAACCTTGGCGCCACTTAAATTCATTTCTTCTTACTCTTCCTTCCCCTTTCTTCTCCTACGTTCTCTTTTCTCCCTTCTTTTCTCTCTCCTCTTTACTCTTCTCACCAAACTCCTTAATGTCATAAATGAGAAAATGAAAACACAATAATGTTATTTATACTTTCTAAAATAACTAGTAACCACATGGGTGGGTCACTCAGGTGGGTGGGTGCGCCCACCTGTGACCGCCCACCTGAGGGCCAAAAATTGGCCAACAAATGAGATTTTGATGGAATTCGACTCTCGGCACACGGTATATTATACGTATGTGCTTTAGGATACAGTTACATACCAGTATTATCTATACATGGCCTTATGATACATGCATGTGCACGGCTTGGGTACACCCGTCTCCTCTGGCACTGGACTCGAACTTGTCTGGCCAACCTGTGTTCAAAGTCACTCTTGCCATCATGGTCCATAAGGAACCCGCCTTAGCCCTCTCTGGTTTGGGTCTTGCATGGTTAAACTGGGTTAACTGTGTAATTAGATCGGATTTTAAAAGTAGGGTATCACATTTATCCCCCCTTTTTAAAAATTTCATCCTCGAAATTGGCGTACCTGGTTGTTCGAAAAGATGAGGATACTTGGCTTGGATTTCATCTTCTTTTTCCCAAGATGCTTCTTCAAGTGAATGATTTTCCCATCGTAACTTCACGAAGGAAATGGAGCGGTTGCGAAGGGTTTTCACTTTTCGGTCCAAGATTTCAGCTGGCTGCTCTGTATAGGTCATATCAGCTTCTAGATATTCTGGTTCCATGGGTAATACATGCGATGGATCATGAATGTATCGCTTCAGTACGAATACATGGAATACGTTATGAACATTCCCAAGGGAAGGTGGCAGAGCAAGCACGTAGGCTACTGCGCCGACCCGAGCTAAGATCTCAAATGGGCCAATGTATCTCAGGCTCAACTTACCCTTTCTATGGAATCTTTGTAACCCTTTAGTAGGGGAAATCTTGAGAAACACCTTTTCTCCTGCTTGAAACTCAATGTCTTTCCTGCGGTTGTCTACGTAGCTCTTTTGACTTGACTGAGCTGCCATACTCCTTTCTCGAATAACATCGACCTTGTCACAAGTCATCTATATCATTTCAGGTCCTAACATTTGGCGTTCGCCTACCTCATTCCAATACAGAGGAGTTCTGCACTTCTTACCATATAATGCCTCATATGGAGCCATCCCAATTGTAGCTTGATTACTGTTGTTATAGGAAAACTCCATAAGGGGTATATATTCTTCCCAACTACCACACATTTCCATTGCACATGCCCTAAGCATGTCTTCTAATATCTGTATGGTTTGCTCCGTGACCATCAGTCTGTGGGTGGAAAGCAGTACTCAAATTCAATTGTGATCCCAAGGCATGCTGGAAGCTTTTCCAAAATCTGGAAGTGAACCTTGGGTCCCTATCTGACACAATGCTCACCGGCACTCCATGTAAGCACACTATGTTATCCATATAAAGTTGTGCTAACTTGGCCATAGAGAACTTGATCTTGATGGGAACGAAATGAGCAGTCTTAGTAAGCCGATTGACTATCACCCATATCGCATCCATCCCCTTAGGTGTGCATGGTAGTCCGGTGACAAAGTCCATTGTAATCCTATCCCACTTCCAGTCTGGTACTGGGAGTGGCTGAAGAGTACCATAAGGTTGATGCCTCTCAGCCTTTACTTTTTGGCATGTAAGACACATCACCACATACAGGGCTATTGTGATTCTCATGCTAGGCCACCAGTAATTTTGTTTAAGGTCTTTATACATCTTTGTACTTCCTGGGTGGAGTGAGTACTCGAGCTGTGTGCTTCCTGCACTATCTTGTCTTGTATATCCAAATCATCGGGCACACACAATCTTCCTCGAAACAACAATGCCCCATCACTGGCTAAAACAAAATCAGGGTCATTCACTGCTTGATCTTAAATCTTAACTCTGATCCGCTGCAATTCAGGATCCAAAGGTTGTTTCGTTATCACCTCTTACCTAATAGATGGACGCACCTGTAGAGCCGCCAGGGATACGGTCAACCATTTAAGGTTTTCTAGTTGATGTTCAAGCTCTAAGGTTGCTCCTTCATATAAGAGGGTTTCATCCATTAGCATCGCCTCTTGTACCAGTGGTGGGCTGACTGCTAAGTGTGAGAGTGATACAGTCTGTGCCTTCTGACTCAACGCATCTGCCACTACATTAGCCTTGCCAGGATGATACTGAATGTCACAGTCATAATCCTTCATGAGTTCGAGCCATCTCCTCTGCCTCATGTTTAAATCTTTCTGGGTGAATAAGTACTTAAGGCTTTTGCGATCACTGTATATCTCACACTTCTCCCCATACAAATAATGTCGCCAAATCTTTAAGCCAAAAATGACTGTGGCTGGTTCCAAGCCATAAGTGGGGTAGTTCTTCTCATATTCCTTTAGTTGTCGGGATGCGTACGCTATCACCTTACCACGTTGCATGAGAACACAACCCAACCCCACCTTAGAAGCATCAGTGTAGATTGTCATTCCACCTGTGCCTTCAGGGATGGTCAACACAGGGGCCGACACCAATCTTTTCTTCAATTCCTGAAAACTCTTCTCACATTCCTCTACCCATTCAAATTTCACACCCTTTTTGGTTAACTTAGTCATTGGTGCTGAGATCCGAGCAAAATTCTCAATGAAGCGCCGGTAGTACCCAGCCAAACCCAAGAAACTTCTAATTTCAGTAACATTCTTAGGGCTTTCCCATTCTACTACTGCTTTCACCTTATCAGGATCCACCTTGATTCTGGCCTCAGACACTATGTGTCCCAGGAATCCAACTTGCTCAAGCCAAAATTCACATTTACTGTATTTGGCAAACAATTGTTGTTCTCTCAGCCTCTGTAACACCATCCTCAAGTGTTGAGTGTGCTCCTCTTCTGTCTTAGAGTAGATCAAGATGTCATCAACAAAAATAATTACCCATTTATCGAGGATATCATGGAATACTCGATTCATTAAATCCATAAACGATGCCAGTGCATTGGTTAATCCAAAAGATAACACTAGGAACTCATAGTGACCATACCGAGTCCTGAACGCTATCTTGGGTATGTCGCTGCTCTTTATCTTGAGCTGATAATAGTCTGATTTAAGGTTTATCTTTGAAAATACCTTTGCACCTTGTAGTTGGTCAAACAAATCATCAATGCGTGGCAATGGATACCAGTTTTTAATGGTTAGCTTATTCAATTCCCGGTAATCGATGCACATACACAAGCTGCCATCCTTCTTCTTGACAAACAATACTTGGGCACCCCAAGGTGAAACACTTGGGTGAATGAACCCCTTCTCCAATAATTCTTGCAACTGCCTCTGTAACTTCTTCAGTTCAGCTGGTGCCATCCTGTAGGGAGCTTTAGACACTGGAGCTGCTTCAGGAATCAAGTCTATGGCAAATTCCAACTCTCTATCAGGCGGTAGATGCATTAGATCATCTGGAAAGACGTCGAAAAATTCTTTAACCACCTTTACCTCTTCTAGAGGTGTAACCTTTGCATCAACATCAAGTACCGATGCTAAGTAACCCTAACATCCACTTTCCAACAACTTTACCGATTTAAGAGCGGAGACGAGGACCTTTCTAGCCCGTTTCATTTTATCTGCTTGGTATACCAATTCTTTTCCTTCATCATTTGTCACCCTAATTAATTTTTCAGCACACATCACATTAGCTCGATGGGCCGACAACCAATCCATGCCTAGTATAACGTCTAAATTCAACACGTTCTGCATGTTGAATTTAATGAGTTGTGCATCCAATTTCTTCCCACTGATTTCCACTGGGCACGGCCCATACACCTCCTTAAACTATGTAACTTTACCGTTAGGCATACTAACAATCATCTCATGATCTAGTGTCCTGGGTGACATACCAAGTTTCTCAGTAAATCTCTTAGATATGAATGAATGTGTGGCTCCTGAATCAAACAAGACATAGGCTGGTATGCCCGATATAGGTAGAATACCTAGTGCAACGATGCATATAAGTACAGCAGGTCATCAATATTTAACATATGGAAAATCTTAAATTAAAATGTACCTGCTACCACTTCCGTGCTGGCCTCAGCTTCCTCAGCTGATAGGGCATACATTCTTCCCTGTGGTTGATTCCCCCGAGTTGAGGGAAGTCGGTATGCAGAGGGTTGACTGGAGGGTAAGGCTGGTCTGACCCGACAGTCTTTAGCATAGTGCCCATAAGAATGGCAATTAAAGCAACGGATCTGTGATGCCGAAACTGGGGTGGGGCTCCTTTACACTTGATCCGCTGTAGATGGAGGTCGGGGCGGCCTTGGGACTATAGGCACCATACTAGTGTTTGGGCAAAAAGATGTAGAGCCCGAATCACCAGCTGGTCGAGAAAGGTAGCCAGATGGCCTATAGGGCTGTCTATATGTAGGC
Organism: Macadamia tetraphylla; assembly: GCA_022985045.1. NCBI lineage: Eukaryota > Viridiplantae > Streptophyta > Magnoliopsida > Proteales > Proteaceae > Macadamia > Macadamia tetraphylla. Next base: position 58,618,609 of record CM040966.1, on the reverse strand, counting down.
CCGAAACTATACGACCCACGGTATACCTTGGATGTGTTGCCCATGTCCGGAAATGGATTTGTCCTCTTCCACAATCTAGGTGTGAGGGACTATTCTCCCTTCTGCTTATCTTCCATGGTCTTAGCCTTTTGCACGATCTGGCCATAATTTGTCAAATCTAAGACCTCGAGCACTGACCCAATGGATGCCTTAAATCCCTTTAGAAATCTTGCAGCCTTTTCTTCAGCTGACCTCATATGCCTAGGGGAAAAATGGAACAAGCTCTCAAACTGCTGCTGATACTCAAGGATAGTCTTATTCCCTTGAGTTAAGGCCATGAATTCCGTTTCTTTACGGTCTCTGAAACTATGAGGGTAATGGTTGGCCAATAACAACTCCTTGAACTGTTCCCATGTGGGTTCCAGATGTGCGGCCAACAATATAGGCTTAGAGGCTTGCCACCAAGAGTTGGCTTCATTCTTGAGTTGCAACCCCGCACAATTAAGCTTCTGTGCCTCAGTGGATTCAATCACCTCAAATATCTTTTCCAGCTCTTGGATCCACTGGTCCGGCTCTAGAGGATCACTTCCCACCTTAGAGAATACAAGTGGTAAATTCCTCTTGAAAGATTCCACTACCCTTGACGTATTATTCGTCGGCGGGTAATTGGGTGCATATGCCGGATAGTAAGGGTATGGAGGGGGCACCATATACGGAGGAGTGCTGAGTGCTGAATTGGAGGTGTAACTCCAGCTTGTGGCCCCATATCAGACCCTACAGGTGGGTCCTGTGGAGTAAGTATCCGGGGAGGTTGACCTGTTTGAGAAAGGTCTAACTGCTGCTGTATAGCAGCCATAAATGCCTGCTGCTGCTGAAGCATTTGTTGCTAGAAGGCTTGTTGTGACTGCTGGATTATGAATGCAACATCACCCGGAGTGATGACCGGTGGAGGATCTGGAAGTATAGTCACAGGTGGGTCCCTTTGTGCCACACCCTGATCAAAGGTTTCTGGAGGTTGTGGGAGTGGGGTTTGCCCCACAGAGCGGGACCTTCTAGGATTTGGTGGTCGACCGACTGGGCGAGGACCACGTGAGGTACCTCGTGCATTGCTACTGGATCTAGTATGTACCATCGTGTCCTTGCACCCGGAACATAGCACACACAACATTGGTTAAGCACCTCAGAATTTATATCGGCACATAGTCATATGCCAACGCACGGGACATTATAGTGTATGATGTTTTGCAACTAGCCATAGCTTAATACCGAAAATACGGTGCTAGTGCTTCAACAAGTAGGACGATGGCCCCACTCGACTATATGGTGCTAGCCATACACCCCCTTTTTTTTATGTTTTCTTCCAACCGGCGGGCAGCTCGGGTCAACCCGCCGGTCCGACCCGAGGCGAAACACAAACAGGGCTTTTAAGCCCCTGTTTCCTCTTTTTCTCCCATTTCTTCCCCCTTCTCTCACTCAGGCAATTTTTGAGAGTTTCTTGACGCTTCCACTCGCGATCTCACTCAACGATTCGGCGGATTTTGCAAAGATCCAACTCCTCCACTCTCAAGTAAGTCTCTTCTCCATTTCTCTTCTTGGAACACGTACTTTGGAGGTTGAATCCATGTGTAGTCCCCAAATCTTGATTTTTTTCATGTTTCTTTCCATAGAACAATCATTCCATGAGAATGTGATGTTTTCTTTGTGATTCATTCATAGTTTTAGGCTTTACTTCTCAATTTATGAGAGAAATCCCAAACCATGCCCTAATTTTCTCCAATTTGGGGTTTTCTTCTATCTCTACCCTTTTTCTCCCCAACTAACAACTCAAAAGAAATCCCTTATGCTTGATTTGCACTTATAATGTTGGAGAGATCATGGAAATTTGTGTATGCTTGAAATCCCATCTCTTTCCATGAAAATCCATCTCTTTTCCATGAAAACCATCTCTTTTGTGTTGGGTTTCTTGAAAAAATTTCTGGGTTTCTAGGATTCTCTTCACATCATTTCATACTTGTGGACAACTTAAATCTCTTCCATTCCTTGCACCTCAATGTCATCATAGAAGATTTCTTTTCATAATCTTGATTGTATAATGATAGGCATTCCATCATATACATGTAAGCTTGAAGCTTTACACTATTTTGAGACTTTTCATTTTCTTAGATTGAACTTGCACATTGAGATTTGGGGTTTTTCCATCATTTCTCACTTGCCATGCTTTATACGCCTTTGTTACATTTCTATTTTGCAATGTGCTAGTGGATATCATGTTTTGGGGGCTTCTTCCTATCCATTTCTCCATGGTTTATCCACTTCTCCTTCTATAATAATCCACATTATGTATTTAGGTGCATTTACATATGCTTGCTCACCCACCTATTTGCTTCCTTTGTTATGCAACATCCTTACTTATCATCATCCCTTCTCTTTTCTTGCTAGGATGTCTTCTCATGAGGGCAACGAACCCGCATCCTCTTCCACTCGGCGTAGGCCCACAACTTCCAAGCGGAAAAGTGCAGGGACTAGTTCCCCAGTCCTTCGCACAAGGCGACAAAGACAAGCCCCTATCGATCCTTCAGACTACGATGAGGGACTTTTTTGAAGTTTAGAGGCGGCAACCAACTGGCAGGCCTTTTAAAGAGGTCTGTGATGATGGAGAAGACCGTGGTAATCAATGATTTCCACAAGATTCAGCTTCAAGAGAGATTCACTGCACTAGGTTGGCAATCCATTCTTAACATCGATCGTTCATGCTATGAACAACTGGTTCAAAGATTCTACTGCAATTTGGAGGTCTCCTACCAGTATGGGAAATACTCAATCACCAGTATGGTGAAGGGGGTGAACGTTCACTTGACTGTGGACACCCTTGCTAGCATATTGGACATTTTGTCAGTTGGGCATCAATTCTACAGTCCCCCAAGGAGTAAGCCCGTGGGCCCATCCTTAAGTTCAGAGACGCAGGACCATATTTACGAGACCATCTGTGGCAGCAAGGAGCCTCCGAATTTCGAGACGACATTTTACCCAGAGGTTCGTGTATTTGCTTGCTTGCTCCAGTTCAATTTACTCCCCAGAGGAGGTCACTGGAACCATGTAGGCTTCATAGCGCCCTACATAGCCTTCTGCATCTACAAGGCCTTGGAGGGAGGTGCCGAGCACTTATGCTTGCCCTTCATCATACTTAAGACCATGGAGCATCATACCTCACACCCCGAGGACGGAGGTTTCTCATATGGTAGGATCCTCACCAGGATCTTTGAGTTCTTTTGGGTGGATCTGAGTGGTGAGGAGGGAAAGACTCCCGCGGATAAGTTTGACAAGGGAAACCTACTGAGGATGGGTGTCCAAGCCCTTATGGATGTACCTCAGAGAGCAGGAGCTCAAAGAGGCAGGGATAGGAGGAATGCCCATAGGGAGGATGTTCCCATGGAGGAGGATGAGGATTATGTTCCTCAATTCGAGGAAGAGGACTTTTTGGATGAGGATATCCTCGAGGAGGAGCCTCTTGATTCGAGAGGTGCTGATCCTGACTTTGCGAGGGCTGCAGGCCCACAGCATAGAGCCCCACCACCTGAGAGTGGTGCATTTGACTTTGAGGGTATGATGACTACTATGAGGGCCTTGAAAGATGGGCAAGATCAGCTGCTGAGAAGACTAGATGAGAGTGCTTCTAGAGAGGAAAACATCTTAGAAAGGTAGGCTACCTTAGAGAGTTCCTTCCTAAGATTGGGCGAGGACTTGGACACAATGGTCAATGCCATTTCAGCTGATTTTTCCCTACTCCGAAGGGATGTACAACTGGTGAACTCAAGGTTTGATTACTATGACTGTAGGCTTAATGTTAGATCGAGGCCTAGGAGGGATGGAGTAGTAGAGTTAGACGATGACGAGGGTCTTTGAGGACTTAGCTCGCCGGTCTACATCAGCTCTTCACTTGTCTCCATTTTGCTTATATTATTGTATTTTTTTTTTGTACTTTTCTCTGTAATTGGACTTGCTTGTGGGGTGTTATGTTTTGTTGGTGACTTATGGTTAGTTTTGTATACTTTATAACTTATTGTAGTTTAGTTGTAGCATCATTAGTTAGCCTTTATCAATTATGCTTATTGGTATATATATGTTGTCTATCAGGTGCTTGTGTGTGAAAAATTTTGGAAATCTTGTTTTAGCATCGTTATGCTGCCAAAATTTCGTTAAATTCGTACTCGATGGGTTATGAAATCAAATAACAAATCTTTCATTATTCCAAGTAAACCTTCTCTAATGCATGCCATGAAATGCAAAAATTAAATGCAACCATTTTTTTTTCCTTTGGCTTTTAACTCTTTAAAGTTTTTACATTTACCTAATTCCATTTCCTATTATAGATTCTATGGAGTCTAAATGGTATGCTGTGAGTGAATAGAGCATCACGCTCTAATACCACCGTTGTCACACCCCATTCACATAGAACCGGACCGGTGACCGGGTTAACTCCGATTAACCCAAACCTGCCAGGATCATTTGATACAGTACCTAACCACAACATACACACGTCTAAGATAAACGTTCAAAAGTTCAGCGGAAGACTTAATTTACCTGTAAATACCCCAATATACTTGATACCCAAATTGTAGTATATTGATAAATACATGTGGACCCGCAGGCATGATATTTACAAAAAAATAATAACAATTCACGTATCAAGTACACAAAAAGGAGGTCACCAAAAGAATAAAAAGTAAAACCTCAGACACACATCGCTACGGTCCCACAAAGACCCTCGACGAGCAATCAATGCCGTGCTCATATTCCTCGGGGACCCACCAATCCTCTTCAGGGAATTCAACTGTAGGGCCCGACCCTTGATCTTCAGGCTGGCGACCTGCAAAATCATCTAAAAGAGGTGCGCACGTGGGATGAGCTCACTAGCTCAGTAAGTGAAAAGAAGGACCACACAACAATCCACATAACAATCACAACCATATGCACTATATGTTATGCAATTCATTTTAACTCACATCCACCTAAACAACATTACTAAGTCTTGGGTTTAGTGCTACTACAACCACAGTGCGCGTATACTCCAGGTACGAGCCACGAACTCCATCCCGTGATACTCCCATAGGGCTGTCGGAGAAGGCCCACCGTGAGTACTCGAAAAAGTAAAGCATGCCGACTATCGGCCCTCAACATAAAAGTAAATGATAGAAAGTAAAGGTGCTGACTCCAGTAATTTAAAAGCAGTACGATTGGCCCTCTTGAATATACCACCAAGGTTGCCGACTGTCCTAATGACCAGCCGGGCGTATGTCTAACCGCCATAGTGACCCGATAATCGCGATCACTGCTTCCCTCCAAATGGTAACCCAACACCTCAACCCCTATTAGGAAGGGTCGTAGCATGGGAAGATGATAATCCTAAACCGCATGCTCCTATATGACATAGTACGATTGCAAAGTGCCACCGCGTCCCATTCCACAAACCACCAATACAATTGTTTCCAAGCTGACTACGGCATCTAGTCTAATAATGCACCATGCACAATGATCCCATCATTCATCACATAAGCACATCATCATTTAACATTTAGAAAGTAAAACACAACACACATGTCATATTCATATGAGGATGGCTAAGCTACACATAGTTTGCATGATGACATGGATAGTCTAGATACAATTGAATGAATGCCAAACAAGCCTTTAAATAAGGCCAAATGTCCTCTCCCCACTTACCTATTGTGTACAAAGACTCACGCCCGGTACGGGTGAGATCCGGCGCGAGGAACGTAAATTCTGGTGAACCTATCATAAGTGAATGGGGTTAGCATTTCACCACTTTGGGGTCAAAACTAACAAGATTCGATGGTTAAATCATGTTTAGAATCATAAAAGAAGGTTGCACGTCCGTTTTGGGTCCATTCGGACACAAAAATCACGTTGGGGGCCGCTCGAGTGGGTCAGACAGCCCACCTGTCACGGCCCCCGGTCATCTCAGGTGGGCGGGTCAGCCCACAGGTCATGACCGACAGGCAGGTTAGCCCGTCGATGGGGACCGAGGGTCGGGTCATAACCGACGGGCAGGTTGGCCCACTAGTCGGCCCGTCGGTCAGCCTGCCGATCATGATCGACGGGTAGGTCGGCCCGCCAGTCGGCCCACCAGTCGGCCCTGAGGGCCTACCCTCTCAGGCGGGTGCCCTCAGGCGGGCCGTGCGGCCCACCGGTCTCAGCCCACCTGAGAGGGCAGAAAAATGCCTTTTTTCGCTAAAACTTTCCCCAACCTTTGGGGAATCAAATGGGGCTTTTCCAATCATATTTTCCACACATTCAAGGTCTTATAAGATGATTCTAACCTAGATCTAAGTTAGATTTAAGGATTGGGAAGCCATCTAACCTTCTTTTGTCAAGAACTCTATCAAAACATCAAAAATCACTTCCTTGCTCAAGAATCACCAATACTTCTCCCACCTTGTAAACACTTCTTCAAATCCTTCAAAATCAACACGTAGACCATCTATTAAACCTTAGATTCATCATCTCAAGTGGGATTTACAAGATCTCAAGGAACTCTACCCAAAACAAGGGTTTTACTTGGGTTTGGTGAAAGTTTAAGAAACATTGCCTTTGCTCACCTCCAATCGTAGATCTCGTGTTGGGGATCACTCTTCCGACGTCGGAATGGAAAGATCAAACCTTAGCGCTGCTTAAATCCATTTCTTCTTCCTCTTCCTTCCCCTTTCTTCTCCTACGTTCTCTTTTCTCCCTTCTTTTGTCTCTCCTCTTTACTCTTCTCACCAAACTCCTTAATGTCATAAATGAGAAAATGAAAACACAATAATGCTATTTATACTTTCTAAAACAACTAATAACCACATGGGTGGGTCACTCAGGTGGGCGGGTGTGCCCACCTGTGACCACCCACCTGAGGGCTAAAAATTGGCCAACAAGTGGGATTTTGATGGAATTCAACTCTCGGCACATGGTATATTATACATATGTGCTTTAGGATACAGCTACATACCAGTATTATCCGTACATGGCCTTATGATACGTGCATGTGCATGGCTTGGGTACACCCGTCTCCTCTGGCACTGACTCGAACTTATCTGGCCAACCTGTATTCAAAGTCACCCTTGCCATCATGGTCCATAAGGAACCCCGCCTTAGCCCTCTCTAGTTCGGGTCCTGCATGGTTAAACTGGGTCAACCGTGTAATTAGACCGGGTTTTAAAAGTAGGGTATCACAATGGATCCCATCAAGTATCTCTTTGAGAAACCAGCCTTAATAGGAAGGATGGCCCATTGGTTGCTTTTATTATTAGAGTTTGACATCACCTATGTTACTCAGAAATCTATCAAGGGGCATGCCATAGCCGATCATTTGGTTGCCCACCCCACAAAGCTGGAAGATCCTTGGATGATGCCTTTTCCGATGAAGGAATCACCACAATGGAGGAAGAAGACAGTTAATGAATGGCAGTTATTCTTTGATGGAATAGCCAATCAGAAGGGATCTGGTGCAGGAATATTGCTTGTCACTCCTGACGGCCTTTATTTGCCTTCATCATTTCACCTTGATTTTTCCTATACCAACAATATTGCCTAATATGAAACTAGTGCTTTGGGGCTTGAAATGGCCCTGACCTTTGGGGTTAAAAGGATCAAGGTGAATGGAGATTCATCCATTGTTATTTGTTAGACGCAGGAAAAATGGAAGACCAGAGATGAAAGGTTGAAGCCGTGTCAAGAACATTTAGAAGAGGTGATTGAACACTTTGATAAGATCTCGTTCGAATACTTCCAGATAGATAACAATAGGTTTGCTTATGCACTTGCAACCTTGGCTTCCATGGTAGAATGCACCCTATGGCTAGGGTTCGACCATTCTTGGTGGAACAAAGAAGCAGGCCCATTTATCAGAATTCGGTGAACTCTCTCATGGTGGATGGTCGGTCTTGGTTTGCTCACATAGTGGATTTCATCATAGAAAGGAAGTACCCAGCTGAAGCAACTAACAGAGAAAAGAAGTTTCTAAGAAGATATGCCACCCAATTTATTCTTCAAGCGGATCTATTACAAGAGATCCTATGACAGAATACAGTTGTTGTGTGTAGATGAAGAACAAGCTACAACCATCATGGAGGAAATTCACAAGGTCTTTATGGACCCCAATGAATTCCATGATGTTAGCTAAGAAGATCCTCATGCTGGGATATTATTGGAACACAACGGAAGCGGATTACGTGGACTTTGTTAAGAAATGCCACAAGTGTCAGATATTTGCTAACATCATACATATCCCACCAACCGAGCTGCATTCGCTCAGTTCACCTTGGCCATTCTCCACTTGGGGCATCGATATCATTGGAAAGGTCAACCCGAAGGCATCCAATGGTCATGAGTTCATCTTGGTAGCCATTGATTATTTCACCAAGTGGGTAGAAGCTCAGTCCTATGTAGTCCTTATGTCTACTAAGGTGGCAAAATTCATCCAAGAAAATATCATTTCCCAATATGGAGTACCTCAAGAATTGATATCAGATCAGGGATCCTATTTTTGGGGCAAGACCAATGACATGTGCACAAAGTTCGGTATCAGAAGGCATTACTCTACCACTTACAGGCCACAAAACCAATGGGGTAGTGGAAGCAGCCAATAAGAACATCAAATTCATCCTACAGAAAATGGCAGAAACATACAAGGATTGGGCTGATAAGTTACCCCTTTCCTTATGGGCATACCAAACTTCTGTACGATCCTTGAATGGGGGCCACCCCATTCTCTTTGATATATATGGTTGAGGCGGTTCTACCTATGGAGATCCTGGTACCATCCCTAAGGGTGCTTCTTGATAGTCAGCTACCTGAGGGAGAGTGGGTGAAGGCCAGACATGACGAGCTTAATTTTCTCGATGAAAGGCGCATGACAGCAATGGATAATCTGAAGAAATATCAACTGAGAATAGCTAGAGCCTTTAACAAGAATGTGAAGCCCCACCACATAGAAGAGGGTGAACTTGTGCTTCGAGATAAAAGAGCCCCAAATCATGACCCAACAGGAAATTCTAGCCCAACCGGAGTGGCCCAATCACTATCAAAGAAATTCAACCAGGCAAAGCTGTGAAACTCATAGACCACAACGGTGAAGAAATGTTACACTCATGCCCTAATCCGGTCGAATTTAAACTGTTGTGACAGGCCTCGGATCAAAGATCAGAAGTACAACCGAGTTTTGGCTCATTGCTGCGCATTACTAAAGGGGTAGAGATGACCCCACGTGTTCGTGCATTTCATGCCTATCTATCTGGAGGGGATTCATACCTTTCGATCCCAGACAATAAGTGACCCGACTCCCCACACTTGATTTCTGACACCCATCATAATTTCTGAAAAGCCTTGGGCATGTCTGAGGGTAACCTCCCATGTGAGAGCAACCCTAGGGCAGTAGACTGTCTTGACCACCGGAAACAAGCCACCGGAAGCAACCTGGGCATGAATCCGTGCCTATTTTCGGTGGGTACATTGGCTACTATCGAGGTTTCGATGCCCGTGGGTCCCGCTACTCACATTGTAAATGGTTTCAAATGATCCTATATCATCCTCCACATCTTCCTCTTGATGTGAACACCTTATGGACCCAATTGTGCGGGTCCGCATGCCTCGAAACTTATTTTAACCCGATTGGTTCAAAAGAGGCCCAAACTAAACTGACCCTAAGGGCCAACTTAAGTTATAAGTTGGGAAATGAGGATTCATTTCCTCATTTCCCTTGTGCCCAATGTAGGAGAGGAGAGAAAGAAGAGAGGAAGGAAGAAGAAGAGGAAGGAGAAGTGGATTAAAGGCCTACCTTGGTGCCGGCTGCCGCCTTGTTGCCGGAATCACCGCCGGAGGTAATTACAACCTCCCATACCACTCCCTCTCTTCATTTTGACCTAGGCAAGGCTAGCTATGGGTAGAATCTTAATGTACAAACTATATCAAGGTTGTGGGTTGGGTGTTTTACCCTCCCGGTGTTGTTGCCGAGCTCGAACCAAGCTCGATGAGCTTTGGCAACATGTAATGCCAAAAGACCAACTAGGTTTTTGATTATTTGATTGACATATCTCCCAAATGGCTCGATGGAAATTAAATTTTCTTGGCTTAGAATGATGCTAGAAACATCCCCTACAAACTCCATGGAACTAATCTCGATAATTGGGCCCGAGCCGGAAAGCCCCAATTCGAGTTGGACCTTTTTGTGTCCACCAGAAATATGGCACAGGAAGCACTGTAGCTATTTCCGATGGGTTGTTTCTAGTGGACACATGAGCCTAATGTGCTCTCTGTCACCTCCACCAAAAACAAGACTGAAATTTTGGGTGGAAATGCCCTATTTATGGTGGGTGTTTCTGGTGTGTCTGTACATTTTGGGGGTGACCTGTGTGGGTCCCTCCTGATGTTTCTAACGTGTACTAATGTATGGTTCCCTTGTGTCTAGGATAGTGATGTGCATGTGCCCCAAAGCCAGAATTGACTTGATCGATCGGTAGCTGTACTTGAATCCAAACAAAACCGATCGTGAAATAGGTGAGGGATGGATTATGTTTATTTTTGAAATGTTTATTATTTATTAAATTGCTCAGATGCTTAGAATTATCTATTTAATTGAAATTGTCATTTTACGATCATGATATGAATTTTATGGAATGTATGATAGGATCTGGTGTGGCCGAGGTGGTACCGTAATCGCCGTATATATGTTGGATGTGTGTGTGTGTGTGAGACAGAATCCGACGAGGTCGAGGTGGTACCGGTGCCATGATTACTATATGTATAATGCATTCATGCATTGATTATGTGCATTAGAGTTAGTTGTAGTCACGAGTTACACTTTTTGGCCAAGGTCTTGCTGGTATCGTGTACCTCGGGACTACATTTAGAAATGGATACGCTTCATGGCCGAGGTCTTGCCGGTGTTGTGTAGTCCATACTCAACTGCTATTTGTATGCTAAATTAGGTAAATGGTCTCGAGTTTCACTTTGTGGCCAAGGTCTTGCTGGTATCGTGTACCCAGGACTATATTTGGAGATGGATTACACTTTGTGGCCGAGGTCTCTCCGGTATCGTGTAATCCATACTAACTCTATCATTATGATGGCATGTAGTATATATGTGGTTAGGCATCACTCCCTATGCTAGCACCCTTGCCAATAGGGGTTGAGGTGTTGGATAACCCATTGTGGTATGTTTGATGAGCCTTTCCGAAGTGCCACTCCCGTGGTACGATGTGATTGTTGCCGGAGGTGGGAACCTATCCGGCATGGCCGATGTGTTACCGGTGCCGTGACTGTCAGGAGGGGTTATCAGGGATTTTCTGGGTGACCCATGGACGCAAGTGGGGACCGACAGGCTTCTAATTATGGCTAGGGTTTGTATCGCTGCATAGTCGATGTCATTTTTGAAACTAGGGATACAACCTAATGAGCTGTAGTAGCATTTACCAGACTTCATTTGTATTGTTAGGTGGATAATAAATAAATGAATTGCATCACGAGCATCATGGACTATGTGTTAAATTTCCATAATCATGCATCATAAATTTCTATTTCTATTGACTTGCTTGGATGTGCTTGACCCCACCCCTCACTAAACGAGTTGGAAAGCTCACCAACGTATACACCCATTTTTAGATGATGATGCAGGTATCGTGGTGCCGATGGTGGGTGATCCAGTATCTTTTGGGTTGGAGTATGGTGTGAGTGACTGGTGGATGCCAGAAGTGGAGGAGCATGACTAGGACTGTGCTTGAGACCATTGTGCTTATGCCACACCGTGAGATTGTATATCATCTTTTGACACTTTTGGATAAAGTTATGAATTGTATATTTTTGAGATTATAGTATATGTCATGGATGAATGTAACAGAATAACTCGGTTATTGCTATTATATTACCATTAGATGTTTTTCCCATTTTATTTATAAATTCTGCTACTATACTATGATTCCACTGCTTATATTAGTTTGTGTTGTGAGATTGTGAATATGTTAAGTTACTGCTATCAGAGATCTTGGTAGGTGGTAAGATAGGTACGTGTCTTACTTGCACCGTCGGTATTCCTAATGGTAAATTGGGTCTACTTTAAGGTGGGGTGTGGCAAGAAATACCTAGACTGGTCAACATGGATCAACTTAAGATATATTATGTCTGAAAGGGTGAATGGCCTGAACTACGTCAGACCTGATTCTTTTTTAGGGATAAGTAGGCAACTTGATATGTTCAAGTGTGGTCTCAACCATATAAAGGCAATAAATTGGTTCCTCGATTAATAATCAAAGTATCTTTAAAGATCATCATAGTTTGTGTCCCCCAAGAATCGCCATTTGGCACAAAAGGCTATTAGGTATTTGTCATCCACCCATTGGTTTGTCACTTCTTCTCCTGGATTTTATCCCCCAAGAATTACCATTTGGTATATATGGTTGTTAGGTATCTGTCATTCACCTATGGTCCATTAACTCTTATCCAAGATTCTATCCCCTAAAAGAAAATCGTCACCTGACACTAGTTTATCAAGGCCAGTTTATTCCCCACCCTTGATTAGTCAAAAAAGAATATCTTGATGCAACAGTAGTAAAGGCTTATTTGAGTCATTAGCTAATGAGTAATGCTTTAATAAATCATCATATCTCCTTTGTTTGTGATGGTTTCAGGAAAAGTCATGAGATCATTGGATGAGACATTGAGGAAATGGACCTCAGACATAAACATGAGGGCACCAGGATTGCTGGAATCCATGAATGTGTCATTTCTAAGCCGAATTGGATGTGTGAAGTTACAACACCAGTTACTCTGGCAGGTGCCTCAGCATTGGGATGCAAAATTGCATATATTTCGATTTGGATTGCTTGTGATCTGCCCAACTCTCAAAGAATTCTGGGTTTGTATGTTATCTCCACCCAAAGGCAATTTGTTCTAGACATCTTTGAAGAAAGATTATTCAGAGGAAATTCAGGACTTCTTCGGATGGAAAGAAGAGGAAGCGAAGCAATTTTTCAAATATGGGAAGATTGACATTCTGAAGGTGGTCCAAATCTTCATCCAATATCTACCAATAGGAGAAATCCATCAAAAGAGATCATAGGATGCTTATTTACTTTGCATGATAACTCATTATGTTCTCCATACTCCCGGACGTGGTGCACCGTCCATTCTAATTGAGGTGGTAAAATAGTTGAAGAAAGAAGGTGACATCTTCCCTATGGTTCTTGCAGAAACACTCAAGGGATTCGATGATATGAGCAATGGCCATAGATTCTGACTAGATCATTATCAAGGGATCCTGTTATTTTTCAGATTTGGTTCCCTCAAGAAACTGAAGTTAACCAAGCCATTAAAAGGAGACCCACTCGAAGCTCTTTGCTCTCAAGATAAGAGGGAAGTTCCAAAATTCAACCTTATCACTGATTGGGAGAAGTACATGCAAGAAAGGACTATGCAAGATATCTCATGGAGGTGCCCAGGGAGGCCACTAGAAGATTTTCGATGTAGACCCCTGGCTACAATTATGTTTGGTTGATGGGATTGACTCACACATCCTTTTATTTGCCTATGTACATCAGCCGACAATATAGGCTCAAGGTGACTGACTAGAGGAGTTAGTGAACTTTCACCCACCTCAAGAGTTGTCTTCCCACCTTATTACTCACCTATCCTATCTATGGTAGGAAAATTGTTTCCCTTTTCATGTAATTCACTTGATAATGGAATGAGGAAGTATTTGGATTCTCGTGTTATCCCAATTATTCGAATTATGACTTGAGTTATGGAATTGATTATGCCTAAACATTGCAAACAAACAAAAAAAAAAGAGATTTTCTTTGTACCAAAGATAGGATTTTATTAATAAAATGCTAAAATGAACAAACAAGGGGAGGGAAAAGGAAAAAGGAAAATATTCATGTGTTTGTGTTTATAGGAACAAATCCCTATGGGTCAAAAGTCATCATCTGAACCGCACTCTGAATCATCCCCATGGAGTTTCGGAGAACCTGTGGATGCTCGTCCAGCCTTCTCCAGCCTCTGGGTCATGTCCTAAATCAGTGCGTCCTACCGTGTGATCTCCTGCTCATTGGAACTAACTTGGCTCTCCAAGGAGGCAATCCTCCCATCCTAAAGAATATAGGAAAGGATCAAGAAGAAGAATAATGAAAGAAGAAAGGCAAAAAGAAAAAGGGGAAGTATGAAATTCCTTGGCAACCATCACCTAACACAGGCTGTAATGCATCCTCTTGATCTCATGATAGACCTCTGGGGACACCTAAGAAAGAGCATATCAGCTAAAGGAAGTCAAGAGTTAATTGAAGGATGATTAGATACTCACATAGTCATAATCAATGGCAGCCCAAGGGAAGCGTCTACATCTATGGTCTGCTTCAGAAGATGAGGGAGACTGGGGTTGGCCGCGTTGGGATAGTTCCAAGTGGGGAAGCCACGGAAGGGGATGCTAGCAACTCTAAGAGACCCACCTGCACTGGTAGAGGGTCCCACTTATGAAGGATTAACGGAACTGACTTGCAACCTAATAGTAGAAGGGTCTAAATGTTGCACTCTCCCCTAAAAGAACATCAGTCAAGACCAAAACAGGAAGGAATTTGAAGAAAATACTCAAGAAAAGGCAACATATCACTGGACCATCAGGACCAAGAGGGGTGCATACTGTCTCCTCCTCCAAGAAGGCTCTGTAGTCCCTATCCTGATCAAGAAATGAGTCATCCCATACTCCATCAGCCAAACACTCCATCTCGTCTACTGGAATGATCTCTGGGCAGTGCATAGTGGGTGGAGGAAGACTGAGAGAGGGGCGTGACTCGATATCCGACCACTAGGGTACTACTCTCTCTCTTAAATACCAGACGTGGCCCAGATGCCCTGAAAAAGGAGTCAATTCTAGATAAGTGTTTAGCCAATGCGAATCCTTTAGAATTTGAAAATATGAGGCAATGGAAAAGTAAGTACAACACAAGATAAAAAGGAATTTCAGTGTCAAGCGGTGGTCCCTGGGGGATGGCACCAAGCTCTGATCACCTAATTGTCCCCCCACCTCGTGGCCATGGGGAAGAAGAATGCCTGAGGATCCTTCAGTCTGGAACCTATCATCCCAAAGTGCTCAAAGCACTAGGCTGTTTCAAGAGATTAAAGTAAGAAAGTGCAATCCAAATGAATGAAAGGAAATGGGTACAAGAAGGAAAGTTACCTGGTGGATGAAGCCCGCTCCCTTGAGACCTCGATCTCCATATAACAGCAAATCTAGGGTCTGCAAGAGATATGCATAGGTGGCCCCACCCCAGTTCCAAGAATCTACATCATAAAGATCTCGAAGGAAGAACACCAGGCAAATGTCTACTCCCCCTTGAAGGTCACTAAAAAGGCACTGACCCACAGCAAACAACAAGAAAAATGGGCCACCTGTGCCATACTGCTTGGGTTCTCCCATAGGCCAATTTTCCACCATCGGGCACTAATCTCCCCTAGATGGATGTGTGTCTAGCCAGCCACAATGGTAATGTCTGTCAAGTCGGTAAACTCCCTGACAGTCAGAATCCCTGGTAGAGTCATGGGTCTACCCCCAAATGGAATGCCTATCAAGGCATAGGAGCACAAGGGTGTGTAGTGATCTCGCCAACATGGAGATGAAAAGAATGAGTACTTGGCTACCACTGCTCCATCAAGGCCCCCACCAGTGCCGAATTGAACTTTCGAATCTCTACAAGGGTTAGCCTGCACAGGTATGATGCATCAACTAACTCCTTCACTCTACGAGGAAGCATCTGATGCCATAACTGAACCATGTTCGGATGACCATACAGGGCTAAGGTAGGTGGTTTCCACCCCTCATACTAAGGGAAATAAAGAAAATATATATAAAAAAAAAAAAACAAAAAAGCAAAAACATCACAAAAAAATAAAAAACAACAAAACAAGAATAAAAGATGATCAAAATAATGAATGAAATGTAAAGACTTACCCAAGAACCCCAAATGAAGTTGCAGATGTCATTCCGACTATTGTGAAGAGTCTGCCCAGAGTACCAAATGGCCAGGCCCTCATCCCTGTAAGATGAACTACTACAGCTCTCCAGTTGGATTTCTCCAAGAGTCTTTCTCTTTCTCCTTTCAGCCATATTTTAAAAAATCACAAAAGCCCTAAGAAGTCTCTCAATTTGTAAGAAACCCTAGAAAGTTTCCTAATTTGCACAAAAGCCCACATGAATATCAAATTTGCCAAATGAATCCTCCCTCAAGAACAAGATGAAGATCCTCAAGAACAAGATGAAGATCTTCAAGAACAAGATGAAGATCTTCAAGAGCAAGATGAAGATTTTCAAGAACAAGATGAAGAACTTTAAGAGAAACCCGAAGGCTCCAAAAACTCAAACTCACTCACTTCACTCAGAGAAGTTAGAATGAGGAATGGACAAGGAAGGGGGACCATTTTATAGGAAAAATTTTGTTTTCCTAGAAAAAAAAAAATTGAGATTCCAAATCCAAGGTGCAAATCAAAGTTTCTTACTACCAAATACCATATTCAAAATTATTTTGGTGGTAGTTGCAAATTATATCACATGAAAAAGAGGAAAGTAAAGGTCAAAATTTTATTGGTCAAAATTCAAGATTAAAAAGCAAGATTCCAAATCAACCTTCAAGAATCAAAAGATTCCAAATGAACACTTGAAATTTAAAGTTAAAATAAAAACGATTCCAAATCAAGACCCAAAAATCAAAGAATCAAAGGTCAAAAATCAAGAATCAATTATTAATGTCTTTATAGGGTTAAAAGAGCAGTGAATTTCTTTTCTATAATTGACAGTACCATATAGCCTAGCCTGGTTCGAAAGAACCTACCTAGAAGACTAGATAGCCCAGCCCGGTTTGAAAGAACCTGCCTAAAAGACCAGATAGCCTAGACTGCTTCGAAAGAACCCGCCTAGAAGACCAGATAACCCAGCCCGGTTTGAAAGAACCCACCTGGAAGACCAGATAGCCCAGCCTGGTTCAAAAGAACCCACCTGGAAGACCAGATAGCCCAAATCGGTTCAAAAGAACCCGCCTGGAAGACCAAATCCCCTGACCTAGCACATGTGAAGCCCAGTTAATGAAAATCCAATAATCAAATGTTTTTTCCTGTTATAGGATTAGAAGAGCAGCAAATTTCTCTCCTGTAACCTTTGGTCCCAGATAGTCCAGATTGGCTCGAAAGATCCATCTTGGAGACCATATTTGCTGAACTGGGACATGTGAAGCCCAGCTAAGGAAAACCCAAAAAATAGATATTGACATCTTTTGCAGGATTGGAAGAGTAGCGAATTTCTTTCCTGTAAATCGGCGGCCCAGGTAAGTCCTAAACTTCAAAGTAGTTAAGAGATATTATCTGTTGCATTTTTCAACTCTGTCATAAATGAGCAAGATGACGGTAGTACATGCTCTGGGTGATAAAATGTGACAGTTCTTTTCTTTGCCCTTCGGCCATTGGCATAGGCCTCGGCCAAAGAGGGGCATTCTATAGACACCCAATTTTCACCCTCCTCGGCTATGATGAAATGTGGATCTTGGATGTGACTTCTGGCTTCCGATCAATAGAGATGATGGAAACACTCCTCTACCCAAAACCCTAGAAACCCCTATGTGGGAGAGAAGAGTGTCCAATTTTAACTTTCTATATGCAAAGGAATCTGATCAAGATGACCACATAGATGGATAGTGGTTGGAAATTTGATTCTGATGATATATGGCATGTTAAAACCGGACCGTTGAATCTCCCGCGATCATTCCCAAAAAATTACATTTTCCTGTATGTATGCCGCACACACTGGTAGGCCTACTAGAAACCTGGAAAATCCCTACACCCTAAAGTTCATCCCCTACCTACCCAGATAACCTGGAAACATTACCCTACCTAAAACCCTAGAAACCCTCGTACGGGAGAGAAGAGGGTCCAATTTTGACTTTTTATATACAAAGGAATCCAGTTAAGATGACCAACAGATGGATAGTACTCGAAAGTATGATTCCAATGATATATGGTACGTCAAAATCGGACCGATGGATCTCCTGTGATCATCGTCAAAAAAATTCATTGGCTAGCAGGCCAGCCCGCACGCATGCCTGCTGCCCATGGCCCTAGCACATGGCTCCTGTCCATGGCCACAGCACATGGCTGCTGCCCATGGGCTGTGGCACATGTATGCTAGACAGCTTGCACCCCTCTACCAGCCTGTGCCCCCTCTGCACATGCCTGTGCCCCCTCCGCACATGCCTTTGCCCCTGCAGGTCTATGCCCGCACCCTCTTTGGCCTTGACCCATGCCCCCTCTGGCCATAGCCCACGGCTACCCATGCATGCTGCCCATGTGTGCTGCCCGACCACCCATGCTTGCTACCCATGTGTGCTGCCCCTACCGCCCATGTGTGCTGCCACTGCTGCCCATGCTTGCTGCCCATGCCTATGCCCATATGTGCGCAGCCTTGTGTGCCAAGTGACGCACACCCATGCCATGCCCACGTGCCATGCGCCACACACTCATGACATTGCTTGCACACCTTGTACACATTGCCTGTCTGCCTATATTGAACATACCCCATGCACTTCGGCCCAATGTCGCACGTCACCGTCAATGGCAGGGATTGATATTCCCCTGGCCTGGTGGGTGAAGAAATTCTCTTCACCCACTTAAGACCAAAAAACCATTTTTTTGCTAAGGATTCTCTCTCCCAAAAAACCCCCTTTTACCCATTGGATAAAAGCCCTCTTCACCCATTTTGGTCCGAGAACCCCTTTTTACCCATTGAATAAAAGCCCACTATATCCACTTTAGTTAAAAAACCCTCTTTTGTCCGTTGGATAAAGATGTTCCCTCTTTCCCATTGGCTAGAAAAACCTATAAATACCCCCTCCTTTGGATTTTGCACACCGAACAACCCCATCTCACTTCATAGTAGTGAAGCTCTACCCTCTCTCCTCCCCTCCCCCTCTTGATTTTCTTTGGGTCTTCGGAGCGATCTTCGTCAAGATCCGAAATCTTGTTCAGATCTTTGAAGTGTTCTTCGAGACTTTGAAGATCTTCAATCCATTTTTAGGTCAATCCATTTCTTTCCAAAAATAGCAGTTCCTAGTAGAAGCCCTATCCGAGTGCCCCTGGAATATCCTGGAATATTTTCTAGAAATAGCCATTCCCAGTGGAAGCTCTGCCGAAGTGTCACCTTAGCCTAGCCCTCCCCTAGCCTATCCCCAGTGAAAGCTCTGTCAGAGTGCCACCTTAGTCTAGCCCTTCCCTAGCCTATCCCCAGCGGAAGCTCTGCCGGAGTGCCACCTCATCCTATGCCCAAAAATAGCCTTCCTTAGCCGAAGCTCTATCGGAATCCAAATCCGAAAGTAACTATTCCTACCCAGAACCCTATCCGAATACCATCACAGTGAGCATCTCTCAAGAAAGGAAGTTGGAGGTCAAGACCATCTTTCCCTGAGCCAGGAGAACACGAAAGACAGTTTGAGCCGGCACTAATCAAGGGCCCACCCCTCTTAACTTGAAACAGGGGTTAAGTTCAAGTATAGTTTCTCAACCAAATTGTCATCATGTAGACTTTATAAAGACCTTGTTTTAGTGTACATATTAGTTTAAATTCAATCAATGTATATATGTGTGATAACTTAGCCATGCATGTGGAATATTAATAATTATGGAAAATGTTAGTTCTTAAGCATTTAGTAGGAAGATCGGTTGAACCAGACAGATTGGGTGCCTAACACCTTCCCAACTCTGTAACCTGACACTTATTCTAAATCTCTAGACCAGACCAATTATTGGGCCCTTTTCTCCCAAATTGGGCCCATCCTTGGCTCCTAGGTCCATAATCTTAGGTGGTGATTGGACCATCATCAAACCCCCCGTCTAGAATGATGAACTTTACACTCTTGCGAAATAGACCCCCATGTATCTCTGAGTGGCAATAAATGGTGTGGGGCCCACAGGGTAAGTACACACGACACACCTCCTTCCTCACATAAAAGAGATGAAAGAGAGAGGAGAAGAGGACGAAATCGATGCATAAGTCCATTTCCGGCCACTACCCTCACACTAGGTAGTTGTTGTTACCAAAAAAAAATCTTCAATCACTCAAAAGGGGTCTATTGATTCTTGTTGGCATTTGAAATATTCCTTGTACACCTGGGACAACTACAAACAGGCTAGTTCTGCATCTCCATTCAATTTTGATCCATTATTCTTTTCTCTGGCCTGAAAAGAATTATCACTTGTATGGGTGACAAAATAGATGTGTACTTTTAATGCAACACATCCATCTTGCTCAGAATTTCATCCTCTTCGTAACTTTGAAAAGAAATAGGACCACTTTACATGTAAAATTAGAGATATGGCACCCGACAGTCCTTAAGGCCTTTAAAATATAAAACCTGCAAAGAGAGAGTAAAACCCAAGATAGCTCCATTCTAAATATGTAAAAATGCATGCTTTTCTACCTAAGATTTCACCCATAAATGTGCTTATCACTTACCATACCCAGTCAGCCTGCTTACCCCAGAATCCTACTATGGGAGAGTCCACAACACTACATCCAAAAGATAGAAATATTTGGAATCTAACGAGTTTGTAGTGGATAATATAAAATCAAGTAAGGATAATACTCACCCAGTGCATCTATGTGGTACCTGATAATATATGTACAAACTTTCAAAATTTACTTATAGTAATCCAAGTATAAAAAAAAAAGTAATACATAAACAAAAAGAATCCTTCCACCTGTCAAACCATCAAAAACTGGTCTCCACATCCATCCTCATATATACACAAAATATCAAAATATCATATCTCAAGAAAAACATCGACCATATACACAATCATCGCACTCGCAATCAGATCCATGACTGAAATCATCAAAATCCAGAGTACATGCCAACTGATCCATAACCATAGCATCATGCTCAGTACTAGTAGCCTATAGGTCACTGCTGTCCTCATCTATAGATCAAAGGAAAAGGGGGTGAGCACTAGTAATGCTCAGTGAGGGATGGGGTAGAACAAACACATGCATCTATATGCAATGCATGCTCCACATGTAAAGATGATGCTCATGAATCCATTTATTTAACTATACAAATTTCCTAGTCCTTTATTAAGTCTCATCACCTATAGTTATAGTGCTATGTAATGTAGGTGGCATTCCATACCCTATACATTGGGCCCTGAGGAATACAAGCTCATTGCAGGCAGGAGCCAGCCAGTCCTAGTCAGAGCCTCGGTCCCCTGGCTAACCCCTAGATGGTAACCCCGTATAATAATATCCACCATGTATACAGTACGTTGTATCTTGTCTAAAATTCATAACTAATATCACACATCTCATCACAAAATGCACTATTGATCAGGAAGTCACATATGTCGGGATTAGTCCGTACCTAACCCCCTACAGACAAGGGGTGTAGCACTTGGGCTTTGATACCTAGCCAACACGCTAAATGATGCACAACCAAACATCCAAACCACACATGCATACATGGGCACCTGCTCGTGATCCATCTCACTTGCCTTACCTTCCACATTCTCATCACCATCAATTCCATCATACCACAGACATAAAAGTAGATGCAAATGAAGAAAATAAATGCATATGTACAAACACAACAAGTAATGCATGAACAACAGTAATAAACATACCAAAAGAAGTAAGATAGAGGGGCACCCACTCACCTGGAAAATCTGAATCAGTTTCCACTTTTTCCAAGTGCTAAACTTGTTCCCTCATAGTTAACTGGAATTCCTAAAATATATATCTATATATATTTATTAAAATAGATTTTAAGTTAATTTATACCCTAATAGAGTCACTTCATATTTTCCTATAAGCCCTATAGGTCCCATCTTGGACCACACTTTGCAGTCAAAATCTGAGGGTAAAAGTGGTTTCTGGAAGCCTAACTGGTAAGAGACCTTGGCCCAACCAGCCGGCCGGATGTCTCCCACCAGTCGTGCCTTTTTTGCAGAATTTCAATTCTATTAGTTCTCTCTGTAGATTACTAATGAGCACATTTATGTGTGAAATCCAGGGTATAAAACATGCATTTTACATATTTAGAATGGAGCTACATTGGGTTTTACTCTCTTTTTGCAGGTTTGTATTTTAAAGACCTTAAGGACTATCGTGTGCCATATCTCCAATTTACTATATAAAGAGATTCAGTTTCTTTTCATGATTGCGAAGAGGAAAAATCCTAAGCAAGATGGATGTATTGCATTAAAAGTACACATCCGTTTGGTCACCTGTACAACTGATTATTCATTTTGGGCTAGAAAAAAGAATAATGGAACAGAACTAAAGCGAGATGCAGAACCAGCTCATTTGCAGTTGTCCCAGCTATACAAGAAATATTCCAAATGCCAATAAGGATTGATGGACCCCTCTTGAGTGAATGAAGATTCTTTTTGTAGTAACGAAAACTACTTAGTGTAGTTGGTGAGTTGTGGTGTGCAAAAATCCCTTGTTCACCAGGAGGTCTTGAGTTTGAACCTCATGGCTACTATTTTTTGGAGATTTTTTTTAGAAGATTTTCTCTCTTCTACTCATCACTTAAAGCAAGGAAAGTAGAAATCGTGAAAGGGGGGTTTGTGCACAAGTTTGAAGAGAGAGAGAAAAAGAAGGAAACAAAGGAGAAAAAAAAAGGAAAGAAAATAGGAAAAGATCGTTGGCAATCCCTCCTACCTTTTCTCTCCTCTCTTTCACTCCTCCACCGAACCACACAATCGACCTCAAGAGGCTGCCCACGTTTGAAGAGAAGAAAAAAAAAAGAGAAAAAATAGGAAAAAAAAGGCAAGAAATAAAAATCGTCCCCTACATCCTATGTTATCTCTCTCTTCCCCAATCCCCCAAACCATTGCACTCTCTCTCCTACCCCCTATATAAGAGGTTTGACCAAGCCCTAGGAGGGTGTCCCTTTCTTGCTCTCTTTTTCTCTAATTTTTAGTTGTGCTTTCCTTCTAGTTCTAGTTCTAGTTCTAGTTCTTTTGAGTTTTTCTTACTTTAATCACTTTTGTAATTGGTTTTGTTTCATTAATGCAATGTATTTTATTTTTATGGTTCATGTTATTCGAGTTATTCAAAGGTGTAATAATTTTAATTTCTAGTTTGAAGCTTAGTTCTAGGTGACAACGATAAGTTATGGGGCATCTCTTTCAAGTTCAGTTTTTTTCTTCTAGATTTGTCTTCTCCAGGCCTAGCAATATTAGATTTGATTTAGTTCAGATCTGGTTTTTAGGGCTGGTAGTATTTCAAATCTCAATTAAGTTTTCAAGTTCAAGTATTGAAGTTCAAGTAAGTAGGCTTCTACAGTAGTCTTCTCACCCCCCGCTCATTCCCTCTTCTTACTACCCTTTCATTCTTAATTTAGGTTTTAAATTTTCAGTTTTACATTATTGCTCTCCCTTTCCCCCAAGGTTCATGGCTAGATTATGCGTTGGTTTTTCCCCTCTCTAGCTATATAACCATCTTTTTATTTTTTTTATTTATATTGCATCCCTTCCCCTAAAGCCAAGTATAAAAGCCCTTGTAAGAGTACTCTCTGGTCAAGTGGGGAAGCTCATATTATTTGTAGCGCATCCCTCGGGCTAAGTAGAGATACCTACTTGTGTGCCTCTCTCTAGCTTTTTTCCATTTTATTTTATTTATTTATTTTTCATCACTTTTTATTTCAGCACTTTTACTTTCAGTTATTTACATTTTAATTGCGTGGTTTGAGTATTTAAATTCCTAGATGACGAATGGTTAGGGTTAGATGTGAATGGTTAGGTAGTTCAATTTTTATTGCAATTTCAATTCCAATTTCCCTTGATATGTTAGTTAAGACGTTTTTAGATGCAATGTGTTAGGATGGTAGTTAGAAGTAGATCACCATAATCAATCATTACACTTTTGCATTACTAAAAGAAGCTTAAATTAAAGAGGTTGTTCTCCTTGTGTTCCCCCCGTTAGCTACACTGATCCGTACGCTTGCGGTTACTTTTAAAATTCAAAAAAGTTTTTGACGCCGTTGCCGGGGAGACAGTCCAATGTTATTTTTTGCTTTCTTAGTGTAAATCAGAGTTCTTTGTTTTCTTTTTCTTTCATCATTTATTAAATTCTTGAGAAGAACAACTTACAATAATAGTTGTATCGGTGGAGGTTGCCAAGCCTCATAATATGATAAAGACAGGTTTCACCCTATAGTAGTACCTCAGGAATTAAGGAACCCCGTATCCATACCGGTAAGCTCACAAAAAGCCAAAAAAAAAAAAAAAATATCCATTCCTTTTTGCTTGTCTTATTCTAGTTGTGGGTAGCCTTTTGTTGCATTAGTGCTAGGTGGGTACATAATACTGAGAATCGATTAGAAATAAGAGATCCAACAAATAGTGACCTTATATGTACACTCACTTCAAAACCCTTCAATATGGGGGACTAACAGCAAAACCCTCCACTTAATCTCTAAATATAGGTTCTACCTGCTAGAGCAACCCAACATTCCTACATAGTTCTACCACAAGCCCAAGGCAATAATTTTGAGCTGAAATCTCAGTACATCACTATGTTGTTCTACTTCCAAGGGCTGACTTCTGAGGATGCATACCTATTTCTAAGGGAATTTGAAGATGTATGTGTTCTAATTAAGATCCAACGGCTTTTTAATGATGCTGCTAAGCTTACGTTCATCACTTTTGCATTGAAAGACCAAGCTAAGAAGCGGTTGTATGGGTTTCCCACAAATTCCATAACCTCATGGGAATAGTTTACAATTCTTTTCTTTAGGAAGTTTTTCCCAACTCACAAGACCAATAAGCTTAGAAGTGATATCCTTCAGTTTAGGCAAAAGCCTAATGAGTCCTTTTTCCAAACTTATCGAGAGATTTAAGGATCTACACCAAGAATTCTCTCACTATGGCCTAGACTTAAGGCATTTATGTTAAATAATTTATGAGGGTATTGATTACCCAACTAAACAAATGATAGAGTCTATGTGCCTTGAGAGATTCACATCCTTTATAGATGAAGGAAAGGTATAGGAATTCTTACTTGACTTAGCTGACAAAATCCGTGAGTGGAAATCAACCCAAGAGAGTAAAAGAATCATAGGAGGAAAAGGATATTTTGTGGATGGGATAGTAGCCAAGGAAGCCCACCTGGATAGCCTAATCAAAAGGATTAAGGCTATTGTTCCTAGAGAGCCATCATCAGTCAATTTGGTTAAGATGTGTGCTTGGTGCCAGTCCCCTAGATATGTTATAGAAGAATGTCCCAACACCTCTGAGGGTACTTCTAATGACTGTGTTAATGCCTTATATCAGAATAATCCATATAGTAACATTTACAATTCTAGATGGAGAAATCACCCAAATTTCTCCTAGAACCAGAGCAACCAAGCAAGGCCTTCTAATTTCCATAATCAAGGTCAACCTGGACCCCAAAGGCCTCCCTTTGCATAGTAGGCTTTTGCTCCAAATACTTTTCCTAGGCGAAATTAGGTGATGAGAATGCCACCTAATTTATGTACTCTCCTATCATCTTATTAGCAACCCCTTAGGTTTACAAAAACTAGAGAGGTAAGTAGAGTAAGTGATTTAGAAAAGAATATGGCCCTCCTCATGACAAGCCATCAAAATCTTACGAGGGAACTCTCTCAATTTGTCTCAAGTTTGCATGAGAGAGAGAAAGGAACATTGCCTAGTCAACCAGAGCTTAACCCTAGGCATCAGTCGGTTAGCTCACAAGCATCACCTAATGCATCATTGAATGTAGTACAAGGTCAAACCCAACAAGGGCCCTCCAACCAATGTCATGCTTTTTATGACCTTAGGAGTGGTAGAGAGTACCAACAAAGTGTTCCTAAATCTTCCCCATCTATTACTCCTATTAATTCTCCTTTTGTTGAGGACACAAGTGTGCCTCTTATTCTAGGTTCGTCTAATGAACCTAAAGGTTCTTTTGAAACTAAAGATGATTTGGTTGAGAAAACAAAAAATGATTCTTCTAAAAAATGATAAATCCCTAATAGTCCTTATTTTTCTCCTGTCCCCTTTCCTAATCGCTTAGTAAACAAAAAGAAGACTGCTTCCATGGACAAGATTTTAGAAGTCTTCAAAAAGGTAGAAGTGAACATCCCTCTTTTGGATGACATATCCCAAATCTCTGCCTATACAACGGTCCTGAAAGATTTATGTACTCACAAACATATCACTAGTGTGCCCAAAAGGTGTTCTTGGTAGGTAACATTAGTTCTCTAATTACTCAACCAATAGCTGCCAAGTATAAGGATTCAGGGAGCCCCACCATAGCTTGTGTCATAGGAAACACCTACATTGAGCATGCCTTACTTGACCTTGGCGCAAGTGCGAATCTTTTACCTTACCATGTGTACAAGCAACTAGGATTGGAAGAATTGAAAGCCACTGGAACTGCACTTCAGTTGGTAGATAGGTCTGTTAAGATTCCTAAAGGGATGGTTAAGGATGTCTTACTTAAGGTGGAGGGAATTTATTTTTCCTGTTGATTTCATTATGTTAGATACCAAGCCCTTTTCAACTAAGGATGAGATCCCAATAATTCTAAGAAGACCATTTCTGGCTACCATTAATGTATTAATCAATTGTCAAAATGGTTTCCTAAGGTTATCTTTTGGCAACCAAACTGTTGAGTTTAACATATTTAGGATAGGCAAGCAACCACATATGGACGAAGAGATCAATATGCTTGAGGATTATCTGAATTTTTCTGATGATATAATTACCAACTTTGATATTGATTTTGATTCAAAATTCCAAGAGTGTATGGATGAGTTGGATGATGATAGTGAAAATTTATTTTCTAAAGTCTTAAGCCTTCACACACCTATGGAGCCCTTAAGACCCTTTTTCAATTCCATTCCCAAACCTTCTATAGTTAAGCCCCCTAAGCTAGATCTTAAGGAGTTTCCATTCTAATTTGAGGTATGCTTTCCTAGGGCCTGACCAGACTCTTTCTGTAATAATTTCTACAGATTTGACTTCTAGCCCAGTTCATGTAGTGCCTACGAAATCTGGTGTTATTATAGTTCCCAATGCCAATAACAAACTAATTCCAACCTGTGTCCAAATAGGGTGGAGAGTGTGCATAGACTATAGGAAACTTAATCCGGTAACCTAGAAGGACCACTTCCCATTGCCATTCATTAACCAGATGTTAGAGAGGTTAGCTGGACATAAATACTACTATTTTCTTGATGTATATTCCAGCTATAACCAGTTTTCAATTGCTATAGATGAACAACATAAGACCCCTTTTATATGCCCATATGGAACATTTTCTTACAGGCGTATGTCCTTTGGGCTTTGCAATGCCCCTACTACGTTCTAACGATGCATGATGAGCATCTTTTCTGATATGGTTGAAAAATTCTTAGAAGTATTTATGGATGACTTTTCAATTTATGGAATATCTATTCTGAGTGTCTTCACCATCTTTTCCTAGTTTTGAAAAGGTGCATGTCTAAGAATTTGGTTTTGAATCGAAAGGAATGCCATTTATGGTTAAATCAGGTACTAATTTAGGCTATGTAGTATCCAATGAGGGAATTAAGGTAGAGCCAAAGTGGATTTAATTGATAATTTACTACCTCCCTAATCTATTAAGGACGTCCGATCTTTTTTGGGCCATGTTGGCTTTTACAGAAGTTTCATTAAGGACTTTAGTAAGTTAGCCTGCCCTCTCACTACATTACTTGCCAAAGATCAAACTTTTGAGTTTTCTAAAGAGTGCCTAAAATTCTTTAAGCAACATAAGAAGGAGTTTACCAATGTACCCACTATTCAACCACCTATTTGGACTGTACCTTTTGAATTGATGTGTGATGCTTTAGATTTTTCATAGGAGCGGTTTTGGGTCAAAGGATTAATAAGTTATCCATTGTCATTTACTATGCTAGTAGGACCCTAAATGATGCACAACTCAACTATACAACCATTGAAAAAGAATTTTTAGTTGTTGTGTTTGCATTAGAAAAGTTTCGATCTTACTTAGTTGGTTCACATGTGACGGTGTATACTGATCATTCTACTCTTAGATACCTAGTTCAGAAGAAGGATGCCAAAGCCCATCTCATTAGGTGGATTTTACTTTTACAAGAGTTTGATTTAGAAATTAAGGATAAGAAAGGAGTTGAAAACTTAGTTGCAGACCATTTATCCTGGCTTCCAAATTCTTGGCTGTCGACTCTCCAGTCAACGAGAATTTTTCAGATGAACAATTACTTACAATGTCTAGTGAACCATGGTTTGCTAACATTGTCATCATCTTAGTTTCAGGTGTGACTCTTGATCATTGGTCCACCCAAGATAGGTATTATTTTCTTTCCCAACTTAAGCATTTCTTTTGGGATGATCCTTATCTTTTTAAAGTTTGTTTTGACCAAATTATCAGACGTTGTGTGCCTGATCACAAGCAACACTCACTCTTATCTTTTTGTCATGATCATGCATGTGGTGGACATTTTGGACCTAAAAAGATTGCCACAAAGGTTCTCTAATGCGGATTTTATTGACCCACTCTTTTTAGAGATGCTTTTGATTTTTGTGAGGCTTATTCCACCTGCTAGTCTTTTGGCCATATCAATAAGAGGAACATATTTTCTCAAAGAAAACATATTTTCCCGCTTTGATACACCACGTCCTATAATTAGTGATAGGGGTACTCATTTTTGTAATCGACCTTTTGAGGCCTTGATAAAAAAGTATGGGATCACCCATAAGTTATCTACCCCTTATCACCCCCAAACTAGTGTCCAAGTGGAGGTGTCTAGTAGGTAAATTAAACAAATCTTGAAGAAAACTATTAATCCCAACCATAAGGATCGGTCCCTTAGGCTTATTGATGCCTTGTGGGCCTATCTGATTACATTCAAGATGAACCTTGGTCTGTCTCCCTACCATTTGGTGTATAGGATAGCTTGTCACTTACCAATTGAATTGGTGCATAAGACCTTTTGGGCCATCAAGAAGCTCAACTTTGATTTGTCTGATGCTAGTATTCATCGTATGCTCCAACTATCTGAGTTGTGAAATAACCTAGAGGGGGGGGTAAATAGGTTATACTAGTGGAATTAAACTCTTTTCGATGTATAGGTCACAAGTGTGACTACAAGTTAAAAACGATACGGAATAAATAAAATAAGAACAATCACAACACAAGATTTATAGTGGTTCGACTCAATTCGAGTCTAGTCCACTCCCTACAAGAATCCTCTTGTAAGGTATTCGACTAGTTCTCCCTTTCAGTACAGTAGGTAGGGAAGAAAACCTTTACAATCTTTTTACGGATAAGAGTATCCTTACAAATCTCCTTTCCAGGAGAGAGCGCCTTTACAATCTCCTTTGCGGTAGAGATGCACCTTACAATCTCCTTTAAGGTAGAGAGGCACCTTACACTCTTTTAAGGATAAGAGGATCCTTACAATCTCTTAAGGATGAGAGGGTCCTTACACAAGCCTAAGTACAGTCTAGACTTAATGTAAAATAGAAAATGGAGAAGTGGAATAAAAGAGAATTACCTCTGGTGTGGTGCAAATAAAATATGCAATGATGATAGAATGAATCACCTTTTGAAGTCTTCTTTATGCTTGTAATGTAAATGCCAAGATGTAGATAAAGACTTGTAGATGGTCTTGAGTTCATCTTGAATGTAAAATGAAGAACTTGAACTCAAGAGATGGTGTAGACCAATTCTCACTTCTAATGCTCAAATAATGCTTCTCAAAAGTTGAGATTTATTTTTAATTAATGAGTAGTATTAGAGGTATTTATAGGTGAGCTTAGTGAAGCATTTTAGGTAGGAAATCGAGCTCTAACGGACGATCGGGACCACGGTCGACCGCCATCGGTAGCCGGTCGACCGCCAAGAGCCGTTGAGGCATAATATAGCCGTTGGGGCACTTCCAAGCAGTCACCGATCGATCGAGACTTTTTAACGGTCGACCGGCTATGGTCTCGGACAGCCCCGGGTCGACCGGGCTTCAGCGTCGACCGCCAATATGACATACTCGTTTGAGAATGCTGTCATACTGACCAGTCGTCAGTGTTTTGACCATAACTTTTTGGTCTGATCTTGGATTGACTTGACATTAGTTGCGTTGGAATCACAACTCAATTTTATACAACTTCTATGAAGGTTTCCTCTCCTGATACCAAATATAGGATTATCCAAAATACCCTTAAGTCAGGTTAATGTGGTTTTCACAGAATTTCACTAAAACATATTTTTCCTAATATGTTCCTCACCACTTAGAGAGACTTTCCATACTTGGTTAAGGTATGCTCTATGGTCATTCTAGTGTGATGCAATGCACATGCATGTGGTGAGTGCATATATATATGTGGAGCTTACAAATTACATTAAAAATGACCAATCTATCCTAGTGGTCTTCTTCTTCACTTGAACCTTCCACTCTTTGGTACTTTATCTTCTTTTCTTCTTGTTTGCAATTCCATGTCTTTAAGCTTCATGTCTTGACATATTGAAGCTTAAATTCTTATGATATATTCTTCAAGCATTGATGCCAACTTGTTGATACTCTTCATTTGATGACTTCAATCTTCATTTCTTCGTTTCATTCACCAAATTCGATCTTTGATGTGAAGTCTCTACAAAACAATACTTAAAGGAAAATTGTGACATACCTTCATATGTTTGTTATCATCAAAACCAACTATAGGAGTGTGGGCATATCCTAACAATCTCCCCTTTTGATGATGACAACAGATGATTCTCAAATAAAATATATAATCAATTATCAATAAGTTGGAGAATCATTTCACAATTTCTCCCCTTTGTCAACAGCAAAAGTGGGGTATTAAAATCTCTATATTGTCTTTTCCTATTGTAACCTTAATAATGAGTGTGGGCAAATATCCCCTCTAAGGGTATGCTTAAAAAATAAGCATGTAGTCAAGACTAAAACATGCTCCCCTAAGCATATGCATCATGTAAAAATACATTCAAAAAACGAGTATTAAGGTAAAGCTCCCCCTAAAAATATGTAATGGATGTCAATAAAGCTAACATACATTCAAGCAAGATAGATCATTAAAAATTCTAAGATGGTTGATGATGCCAATCATTGTCAATTTTGACAAACATTCTACTATTTCAAAACTTCCAGCAAATATATCTATCAGAGAAATTTTTGGAGTAGGATATTTCATCCCTTCTCTAATGATATCAAAACAACCATCAATGCATCATCCATCTTTTACTTTGGCTCTTTAAGCCAATAGAATCAAGCATATATTGGTCCCCATAATCTCATGGGTCCATCCATGTTACAATCAAAATATCCCTTCGGTTTCCAAACCCTTTGGGTGTGTGAGGTCTAAATGATGTGTATGCCCTTTGTGAATCATATATTTCATAATGTGCAGGTGGCCTGTAAGATTTAAAATCTCTTTGAGTCTTATATGGTCTATAAAGTGGATAAGACCTTTGATGTGTTTGTGGCCAATAGCGAGTATGTGGTCCAAAATCCTTTGAGATTTGAAATTCCTTTGAGGTCTATCATGCCTCTTGGAGGAGTGTAATATCGCATAATGGATGTTATTCCTTTTTGGAACTTGCCTTTGGTCATAATGGGGATTTCTTCTCTTTGGAGAAACTACATTTTCTTTTTCTTTCCCTTGAGGTGAGGTTCCACCATCATAACCAAGTCCTTCTTTGTCTTGAGGACTTTTGCATTGGGATTCTAATAATGTATCCAAAGTCTTTTGACCTTTAGTAAATGTATGAAATATGGTAGTTAACTTTAAGTTATCCTCCTCAAGTTCATACATTTTAGATGTCAAGGATTCTATCCTCTTGTTGAGAGAAAGAACCTCATTTTCCAAATTAGACTTTTCAGTCTCAAGTTTCAAGCTTTCTTCATATAAAGCTTCAAAAGCTTGTTGAAGATCATCATCATTAGATTCATTATTTGAAGTATCTAAATAATGAGATTGAGAACTTACCTCTTGTTCTTTGTGTCCATGAGCCATTAAGGCAAGGTTTGTGACTTCATCAGAGTCACTTTCATCTTCATCTGATGAGACTTCCTCATCATTCTCTTCTTCACTTTCTTCATCCAATTCTTTGGATGCTTTGAAAGCAATGAATTTGGAATGTGCTTTCTTGAATTCTTCATAGAGATCCTTTTCATGGGTAAGAAGTGAGCCCATTAATTCATATAGACTTATCTCGTTCAAGTCTCGGGCTTCATTGATAGCAGTTGTATTTGGTTTCCACTTGGTAGGTAGTGACCTAAGAATTTTCCTGGCCATCTCAGAGTTGGTATAAGTCTTACCAAGTCCTTTCAAGGAATTTACAATATTAGTAAATCTAGTAAACATGTCAGAAATATTTTCATATTCATGCATTTGAAACAATTCATATTCTTGTATAAGCATGTCTACTTTTCTTTCTCTTACCTCTGTAGTACCTTCATGTGTTACTACAAGTGTGTCCCAAATTTCTTTGGCGTTTTCACACATACTTACTCTGTTGAATTCTTCCTCATGTAAAGCACATTGGAGGTAGGTGAGAGCCCTAAAATTGTATTGAAGAAGTATTAGATCATCAACTGTCAATTCTGATTCATCCTTTGGCACCGTCTTTCCATTTGCAATTTTTGTGATGACATATGGTCCTCTTTCTATAGTTCTCCAAACAAGAAAATTATATCCACAAATAAAATTCTTAAATCTACATTTCTAGAAGGAGAAGTTTTCTCCATTAAAGTATGGAGGCCTAAATGCATCCATTCCTTCAGGTGGTCGATTAAATGTAATCATGATCTTTGACTCACTTTAAGACAACTTAGTCTTATATATTGAGCTCCTGCTCTGATACCAATTGAAATAACCTAGAGGGGGGGTGAATAGGTTATACTAGTGGAATTAAACTCTTTTCGATGTATAGGTCACAAGTGTGACTACAAGTTCAAAACGATGCGGAATAAATAAAATAAGAACAACCACAACACAAGATTTATAGTGGTTCGACTCAATTCGAGTCTAGTCCACTCCCTACAAGAATCCTCTTGTAAGGTATTCCACTAGTTCTCCCTTTCAGTACAGTAGGTAGGGAAGAAAACCTTTACAATCTTTTTACGGATAAGAGTATCCTTACAAATCTCTTTTCCAGGCAGAGAGACGCCTTTACAATCTCCTTTGCAGGTAGAGATGCACCTTACAATCTCCTTTAAGGTAGAGAGGCACCTTACACTCTTTTAAGGATAAGAGGATCCTTACAATCTCTTAAGGATGAGAGGGTCCTTACACAAGCCTAAGTACAGTCTAGACTTAATGTAAAATAGAAAATGGAGAAGTGGAATAAAAGAGAATTACCTCTGGTGTGGTGCAAATGAAATATGCAATGATGATAGAATGAATCACCTTTTGAAGTCTTCTTTATGCTTGTAATGTAAATGCCAAGATGTAGATAAAGACTTGTAGATGGTCTTGAGTTCCTCTTGAATATAAAATGAAGAACTTGAACTCAAGAGATGGTGTAGACCAATTCTCACTTCTAATGCTCAAATAATGCTTCTCTAAAGTTGAGATTTATTGTTAATTAATGAGTAGTATTAGAGGTATTTATAGGTGAGCTTAGTGAAGCATTTTAGGTAGGAAATCAGGCTCTAACGGACGTATTCTGGGACCACCGGTCGACCGCCATCGGTAGCCGGTCGACCGCCAAGAGCCGTTGAGGCATAATATAGCCGTTGGGGCACTTCCAAGCAGTCACCAGTCAACCGGGACTTTTTAACGGTCGACCGGCTATGGTCTCGGACAGCTCCGGTCGACCGGGGCTTCCAGCCGGTTGACTGCCAATATGACATACTCTGTTTTGACAGAATGCTGTCATACTGACCAGTCGTTAGTGTTTTGACCATAACGTTTTGGTCTGACCTTGGATTGAATTGAGATTAGTTGCGTTGGAATCACAACTCAATTTTTTACAACTTCTATGAAGGTTTCATCTCCTGATACCAACTCTAAGATTATCCAAAATACCCTTAAGTCAGGTTAATGTGGTTTTCACAGAATTTCACTAAAACATATTTTTCCTAATATGTTCCTCACCACTTAGAGAGACTTTCCATACTTGGTTAAGGTATACTCTATGGTCATTCTAGTGTGATGCAATGCACATGCATGTGGTGAGTGCATATATATATGTGGAGGTTACAAATTACATTAAAAATGACCAATCTATCCTAGTGGTCTTCTTCTTCACTTGAACCTTCCACTCTTTGGCACTTTATCTTCTTTTCTTCTTGTTTGCAATTCCATGTCTTTAAGCTTCATGTCTTGACATCTTGAAGCTTAAATTCTTATGATATATTCTTCAAGCATTGATGCCAACTTGTTGATACTCTTCATTTGATGACTTCAATCTTCATTTCTTCGTTTCATTCACCACATTCGATCTTTGATATGAAGTCTCTACAAAACAATACTTAAAGGAAAATTGTGACATACCTTCATATGTTTGTTATCATCAAAACCAACTATAGGAGTGTGGGCATATCCCTAACAAGTTGGAGGAACTTAGGAATGATGCCTATGAAAGTTCTAGGATTTAAAAGAAACAGAACAAAGCCTTCTATGATAAGCACATTCTACACAAATCTTTTACAATTGGTGATAAGGTCTTATCATACAACTCTCGATTGTACTTTTTCCTTGGTAAGCTTAGATCCCAATGAGATGGCCAGTTCATTGTCCATAATGTATATCCCCATGGGGCTGTAGAGATTCTAAATCCAGAAACAAGGATAATTTCAAAGGTTACTGGTCAGCATTTAAAACCATTCCTTGAGTTTCCTACTGTGGTTAGTGAAGAGGTCATGGATCTCCATGAACCTCTTTAATATAAATGACTAACTTTTACTACCCCCCTTGCATTATCTTTACTTTTAATTCTTTCCATGTATTAATGACAATGTATGACTTAAGTGTGGGGGAGGGAAATTAGTTTCTTTTTGTTTTTGTTTTTTTTTTTTTCCTTTATTTCTTTTTCTTTTGTTTTTGATCTTGCTAAGGATGAAGTTCTACTTTGGCTTTTGGCTAATGATCTTACCATTCAGTTGCTTGATGTATGAATGTAAGAATTTTTTATTAAGGTACCTATCTTGAACACATAAAAACCCTATTAAGAAAAAAAGAAACTGACCTATGTCTTGAGATGGGACTCTCTTTTGAAAAATAAGAAACCCTTTTTTTATGGTGTTGAACCATATGTAAGTCTGTGGGTTCCTTGTACTTTTGATTTGGATTTAAGACCTTTTTAATTTGACATGTGTTAATGATACACAATTTAAATGAAGTGTGGAAAGTGATATAAATGAAAAGTAAGAGTTGATTTCCTTAGAACTAGACAAGGCATTGCGCCTTAGGAAGCGTGGTGTCTTGATCGAAATTCCTAGGGAGGAAACTTCTGAAAGAACTCTAGCATCACTGTCTATGTGGGCATATGCAAAAAGAGAAGCTACATAGTAACTTGGGTGTCTAGAGTTTGCTCCACCATGTCATTCAGGCCAACAGTAGTGGAGTAAGATAGAGTTTATTATGAAAAAAAAAAAAGAGAGAGAAAACCACACAGCAAGAAAGTATGTGCAAATGTCATCAATGCCTTTTAACATGTTTGGTCAAAAACACTCCAATGCCTTAGTCCTGGGTTCCCTATTACTTCACAAGTGGTTTTGCCTTAAGATAAGGATGTTTTGGAAGAAACAAGGTGAGTTTTGAATTAAGAAATATGATTGTGCCTAAAATTGATATGGGGTAATAAAAATTCAAGTATAGGGGTCCCTAGATCAAGTATAAGAGGAATTATCTTTGCTCTAGATCGGTATGGCCCTTACCTTTAGCCAAGGTTGGGATTTCGTTTTTATTCTGAATTTTATGTGTATATTCACTACAAACACTTATGTGACACAACTCATCCACTAGGAGTGACCTAGAGGTCAAAGGCTTGTTGCACATGCTAAGTGCAACTGTGATTCCTACGAAAGTGAGTTAAGTTTTTTTTTTTTCTATTCCTTTTTGTTTTGCTTGAGGACTAGCAAAGTGTAAGTATGGGGGAATTCTGATGAGCACATTTGTGTGTGAAATCTAGGGCGTAAAAGCATGTACTTTACATATTTAGAATGGAGCTACGTTGGGTTTACTCTTTTTTTGCAGGTTTTGTATATTAAGTGCCTTAAGGACTATCAGGCATCGTATCTCCAATTTTACACATAAAGAAGTCCCGTTTCTTTTTATGATTGCGAACAGGATAAAATTCTAAGCAAGAGGGACATGTTGCATTAAAAGTGCATATCCATTTGGTCACCCATAGAAGTGATTATTCTTTTCGGGTCAGTAAAAAGAATAATAGATCAGAACTAAATCGAGATGTAAAGCCAGCCCATTTGCAGTTGTCCCAGCAGTACAAGGAATATTTCAAATGCCAACAAGTAAGAAATAAAAATCACCCCCTACTTTTGATTTTATCTCTCTCTTCCCCAATCCCCTAAACCGTTGCACTCTCTCTCCTATTCCCTATATAAGAGGATCGACCAAGCCCTAGGAGGGTGTCCCTCTCTTGCTCTCTTTTTCTCTAATTTTTAGTTGTGCTTTCCTTTTAGTTATAGTTCTAGTTCTCTTAGTTTTTCTTACCTTAATCACTTTTTTAATTAGTTTTACTTCATTAATGTAATGTATTTTATTTTTATGGTTCATGTTATTCAAGTTATTCAAAGGTGTAATAATTTTAATTTCTAGTTCTAGGATTAGTTCTAGGTGACAACAACAAGCTGTGGAGTATCTCTTTCAAGCTCAGTTTTTCTCTTCTAGATTTGTCTTCTCCAAGCCTAGCAATTTTAGATTTGATTTAGTTCAGATCTGGTTTTTAGGGCTAGTAGTATTTCAAATCTCAATCAAGTTTTCAAGTTTAAGTATTGAAGTTCAAGTAAGTAGGCTTCTATAGTAGCCTTCTCACCCCCTCTCATTCCCTCTTCTTACTACCCTTTCATTCTTAATTAGGTTTTAAATTTTCAATTTTACACTATTGCTTTCCCTTTCCCCCAAGGTTCATGGCTAGATTATACGTTGGCTTTGCCCCTCTCAAGCTATAGAACCATCATTTTATTTTGATTATTTATATTAAATCCCTTCCCCCTAAAGCCAAGTAGAAAAGCCCTTGTAAGAGTACTCTCTGATCAAGTAGGGAAGCTCATATTATTTATGGTGCATCCTTCGGGCTAAGTAGAGATACCTACTTGTGTGCCTCTCTCTAGCTTTTTTCCCTTTTTATTTTATTTATTTACTTTTCAGCAGTTGTTATTTTAGCACTTTTACTTTTAGTTATTTACTTTTTAATCGCGTGATTTGAGTATTTAAATTCCTAGATGACAAATGGTTACGGTTAGATGTGACTGGTTAGGTCGTTCAATTTTTATTGCAATTTCAATTCTAATTTCCCTAGATATGTTAGTTAGGACATTTTTAGATGCATTGTGTTAAAATGGTAGTTAGAAGTAGATCACCATAATCAATTGTTACACTTTTACATTACAAAAAGAAACTTAAAACAAAGTGGTTGCTCTCCTTGTGTTCCACCTGTTAGCTATACTGATTCATACGCTTGCGGTTACTTTTAAAATTCAAACAAGTTTTTGGCGCTGTTGCTGGGGAGACAGTTCCATGTTATTTTTCGCTTTCTTCATTTATTGAATTCCTGAGAAGAACAACTTCTATTAATAGTTGTATCAGTCGAGGTCGCCAAGCCTCACAGTATGATAAAGACAGGTTTCACCCTGTAACAGTACCTCAGGAATTGAGGAACCCTGGATACCTACAGGTAAGCTCCCAAAAAGCCAAAAAAAAAACTTAAAAAAAAATCCATTCTTTTGTGCTTATGTTATTCTAGTTGTGGGTAGCTTTCTGTTGCATGAGAGCTAGGTGGGTACGTAATACTGAGAATCGGTTAGAAAGAAGAGATCCAACAAATAGTGACCCTATACGTACACTCTCTTTAAAACCTTTCAATATGGGAGACTAACAGAAAATACCCTCCACCTAAATCTTTGAAATATAGGTTCTACCCTACTAGAGCAGCCCAACCTTCCTGCGTAGTTCTACCACAAGTCCAGGGAAATTTTGAGCTCAATTCTCAGTACATCACTATGTTGTTCCACTTCCATGGGCTGACCTCTGAGGATGCATACCTATTTCTAAAGAAATTTGAAGAGGTATGTGTTCTAATTAAGATTCAATAGCTTTCTGATGATGCTATTAAGCTTAGGTTCATCACTTTTGCATTGAAAGACTAAGCTAAGAAGTGGTTGTATGGGTTTCCCACAAATTCCATAACCTCATGGGAACAGTTCACAGTTGTTTTCTTCAAGAATTTTTTCCAAACTCACAAGACCAAAAAGCTTAGAAGTGATATCCTTCAGTTTAGCCAAAAGCCTAATGAGTCCTTTTCCAAACTTATCGAGAGATTCAAGGATCTACTCCAAGAATGCCCTCATCATGGCCTAGACTTATTGTCACACCCCAATTCCAGTAGACCCAACTTACCATTAGGAATACTGGCGGTGTGAGTAAGACACGTACCTATCCTACAAACCTCCCAGGATCTTTGATAGCAGTACCATAACATTTTTCACAATCCCACATCACAAACCAATATAAGCAGTGGAATCAGAGTATAGTAACAGAATTATAAATAAAATGGGAAAATGTCTAATGATAATATAATTGCAATAACCAAGTTATTCTATTTACAATCCTTCAAGACTAACATATATCAAGTTTAAAATATAATATTCACAGACTTATATCAACATAATTAAAAATACGTCAAACACCTCATGTCACCGCATATGCACAAAAGTCACAAGCACAATCTTGACCATGCTCCTCCACTTCCAGCATCCACCAGTCGCTCACTCCATACTCAGGTCCAGAGAAAAAAGAGTCATTAGCTATAGGCACGATCGTAGCTGCATCATCATCTAAAAAGTGTGAATACGTGCGGTGAGCTTTCCAACTCGCTCAGTGAGGGGTGGGGTTCAAGCACATCTAATAAGACATTTGCAATAACAATTTATGATGCATGATAGCTGAAATTAAACATATAGTCCATGATGCTTGTGATGCAGTTCATTTACTTATTACCCACCTAACAATACAAACTAAGTCTGGTAAATGCTACTACGGCGCATTAGGCTGTATCCTTCGTCTCAAAACCGCCATCGACTACACAAGGATACAAACCCTATGCATCTATGGGTCACCCAAAAAATCCCCTAATAACCCCCTCCTAGTAGTCACGGTACTGGTAACACATCGGCCTTGCCAGACAGGTTCTCGTCTCTGACAACAATCACATCGTACTATAGGTGTGGCATTCCAGAAAGGTACATCGAACATACCACAATGGGTTATCAACACCTCAACCCTTGTTGGTAAGGGTTCATAGCATAGGGAGTGATACCTAACCACATATACACTACATGCCTTCATAGTGATACAGTTAGTATGAATTACACGATACCGGCAAGACCTCGGCCACGAAGTGTAATCCATCTCCAAATATAGTCCCAGGTACATGATACCGTGAGACCTTGGCCACAAAGTGAAACTCGAGACCGTTTACCTAATCTAGCATACATATCAAAGTTGAGTATGGGCTACGCAACACTAGTGCTAATCATCGGCCACGAAGTGCATCCACTTCCAAATGCAGTCCTAGGTACATGATACCAACGAGACCTTGGCCACAAAGTGTAACCCGTGACTACAGCTAACTCTAATGCACATAATCAATGCATGAATGCAATATACATACATCAATCACGGAATTGGTACCACCTCGGCCACACCCGATTTCGTCTCAAGCACATAACCAAACACACGACGATCATGATACCAATACCGATACCACCTCGGCCACACCAGATCCCGTCATACATCTCCATACAATTCATATCATAATTGTAAATGATAAATGTAACATATCATCATTGCATTTGAGAAATTACAATTAAACATATAATTCTAAGCATGTGAGCAATTTAATAATAATAAACATTCCAAAAATAAACACAGTCTATCTCTTACCTAGTTTACAATCGAGTATGTTTGGGTTTAAGTACGGCCACCGATCGATAAAATCAATTCTGGCTTAGGGCACGTGCACATCACTATCCTAGACACAAAGGGAATCATACATCAGTGTGCATCAGGAATATCGAGAGGGAACCACATAGGTCACCCCCAAAGGGTAT
This sequence comes from Macadamia tetraphylla, assembly GCA_022985045.1. Lineage (NCBI taxonomy): Eukaryota > Viridiplantae > Streptophyta > Magnoliopsida > Proteales > Proteaceae > Macadamia > Macadamia tetraphylla. The sequence goes on along the minus strand of CM040966.1, from coordinate 58,578,293 downwards.
AGACACTGTCCCCAAGTGACAGTACTGTCACCAGAAACACCCACCGGAAAAAGGGCATTTCCATCAAAAATATCAGTCCTATTTTTGGTGGAGGTGATAGAGAGCACATAAGGCTCATATGTCCACCAGAAATCACCGACCGAAAATAGCTACAATGTTTCCTATGCCATATTTTCGGTGGTAGTACAAAAAGGTCCAACTCGAATTGGGGCTTTCCGGCTAGAGCCAGATCGCTGGAATTTATTCCATGGAGTTTGTAGGGGATGTTCCTAGCATCATTCTATGACAAAAAAATTCCAATTCCACCAAGCTGTTTGGGAGATACATCGATCGAACGGCAATACATGTTGCCAGAGCTCACCGGGCTGGTTCGAGCTTGACAACAACATCGGGAAGGTAGAACACATATCCTACAACCTCAACATGGTTTGTACACCAAGATTCCATCCATACCTAGCTTTTTCTAGGTAAAAATGAAGAGAGAGAGTGGTATGGGAGGTTGTACTTACCTCTGGCAACGGTTCTGACAACAAAGCGGTTGCCGGCACCCAAGGTAGGCCTCTAACCTTCTTCGTCCTCTTTATCTTCCTTCCTCTCCTCTTTATCTCCTCTCCTACATTGGGCACAAGGGAAATAAGGAACTTAAGTAGACCTTAGGGTCTGTTTGGTTTTGACCTCTTTTGGGCCAATCGGGTTAAAATAAATTTTGAGGCATGAGGACCCACACATTTAGGTCCATAAAATGCTCACATCATGAGGAAGATGTGGAGGATGATTTGGGATCATCTGGAGTCATTTACGATGCTGGTGGTGGGAACCACAGGCATTGGAACCCCGACAGCGGCCTATCAACCCATGAGAAACAGGCATCGGATCTAGGCCCAGGCTGCTTCTGGTGGCTTATTTCCAGTGGTCAAGATAGCTTGTTGTCCCATGGATGGTCTTGCATGGCTGGTTGCCCTTGGACATGCTCAAGGCTATTTGGTAATTTTTTGACGTGTGCCAGAATTCAACTGTGGGGAGTCAGGTTACTTACCGTCTAGAATCAGAAGGTATAAATCCCCTTCAGTTAGATAGGCACATGATGCATGAAGATGTGGGGTCATCTCGACCCCCTTGGTAATGAGCAACTGCGAGCCAAAACTCGATCGTACCTCCGATCTCTGATCTGAGGCCTATCACAATAGTTTCAAATTAAACCAGATTAAGGTACGGGTGTAACACTTATATCATTTATGTTAAATAATTTATGAGGGTATTGATTACCCAACTAAACAAATGATAAAGCCTATGTGCCCTGAGGGATTCACATCCTTTACAAATGATGGAAAGGCATAGGAATTCGTACTTGACTTAGCTGACAAAACTCGTGAGTGAGAATCAACCCAAGAGAGTGAAAGAACCATTAGAGGGAAAGGATATTTTATGGATGGGCTAGTAGCCAAGGAAGCCCACCTAGATAGCCTAATCAAAAGGATTAAGGCTATTGTTCCTAGAGAGCCATCATCAGTCAATTTGGTTAAGATGTGTGCTTGGTGTCAGTCCCCTAGATATGTTATAGAAGAATGTCCCAACACCTCTGGGGGTACTTCTAATGACTGTGTTAATGCCTTATATCAGAATAATCCATATAGTAACACTTACAATCCAGGATGGAGAAATCACCCAAATTTCTTCTAGAAACAGAGCAACCAAGCAGGGCCTTCCAATTTTTATAGTCAAGGTCAACCTGGACCCCAAAGGCCTCCCTTTGCACAACAAGCTTTTGCCCCAAATACTTTTCCTAGGCCAAATGTTAGACCTCAGGTTAGTTTCCCTAGGCCCCCTCTCCTATCATCTTATTAGCAACCCCTTTGGTTTACAAACACTGGAGAGGTAAGTAGAGTAAGTGATTTAGAAAAGAATATGACCTTCCTCATGACAAGCCATCAAAATCTTAAGAGAGAACTCTCCCAAGTTGTCTCAATTTTGCATGAGAGGGAGAAAAGAACGTTGCCTAGTCAACTAGAGCCTAACCCTAGGTATCATCCTATTAGTTCACAAGCATCACCTAATACATCATTGAATGTAGTACAAGGTCAGTCCCAACAAGGGCCCTCCAACTAATGTTATGCTTTTTATGACCTTAGGAGTGGTAGAGAGTACCAACAGAGTGTTCTTAAATCTTCCCTATCTATTACTCTTGTTAACTCTCCCTTTATTGAGGACACAAGTGTTCATCTTGTTCCAGGTTCGTATAATGGACCTAAAGATTCTTCTAAAACTAAAGATGATTTGATTGAGGAAACAAAAAATGATTCTTCTGAAAAATGGTAAATCCCTAACATTCCTCATTTTCCTCTTGTCCCCTTTCCTAATTGCTTGGTAAACAAAAAGAAGATTACTTCCATAGACAAGATTTTAGAAGTCTTCAAAAAGGAAAAAGTGAACATCCCTCTTTTGGATGCAATATTCCAGATCCCCGCCTATATAAAGGTCCTGAAAGATTTATGTACTCACAAACGTTTCACTAGGGCACCCAAAAAGGCATTCTTAGCAAGTAACAATAGTTCCATAATTACTCAGCCTATAGCCGTCAAGTATAAGGATCCAGGGATCCCTACCATAGCTTGTATCATAGGCAACATATACATTGAGCATGCCTTACTTGACCTTGGCGCAAGTGTGAATCTTTTGCCTTACCATGTGTACAAGCAACTAGGATTGGGAGAATTGGACACCACTGGAACTACACTTTCGTTCACAGATAGGTCTATTAAGATTCCTAAAGAAATGGTTGAGGATGTCTTACTTAAGGTGGGAGAATTTATTTTTCCTGTTAATTTCATTGTGTTTGATACGAAGCCTTTTCTCAACCAGGGATGAGATCCCAATAATTCTGGAAAGACCATTCCTGGCTACCAATAATGCATTAATCAATTACCAGAATGGTTTTCTAAGGTTATCTTTTGACAACCAAACTGTTGAGTTTAATAAGTTTAGGATAGGCAAGTAACCACAAATGGAAGAAGAGATCAATATACTTGAGGATTATCTGGATTTCTTTAACCATTTAATTACCAACTGTGATATTTATTTTGATTCAGAATTCCAAGAGTGCATGGATGAGTTGGATGATGATAGTGAAAAATTATTTTCTAAAGTCTTAAGCCTTCACACACCTATGGAGCCCTTAAGACCCTTTTCCAATTCCATTCCCAAACCTTCTATAGTTAAGCCCCCTAAGCTAGATCTTAAGGAGTTGCCTTCTAATTTGAGGTATGCCTTCTTAGGGCCTTACCAGACTCTTCCTATAATAATTTCTTCAGATTTGACTTCTAGCCAGGAAGAAGAATCACTCAAAGTGTTAAAAGACAAAACAGAAGCCCTAGGATAGACCATGGCTGATATCAAGGGTATAAGTCCTTTTATTATGCAACATCATATACATCTTATGGAGGATTCCAAATCATTCACGGAACCTCAAAGAATAGCTAACCTTGTGATGATGGAAGCCATTAAGAAAGAGATCCTAAAGTGCTTGGATCATAGAATTATTTATCCTATTTCTGATAGCTAATGGGTAAGCCCAGTTCATGTAGTGCCTAAGAAATCTGGTGTTACTATAATTTCCAATGCCAAAAATGAACTATTTCCAGCCCGTGTCTAAATAGGGTGGAGAGTGTGCATAGACTACAGGAAACTTAATCGGTAACCTAAAAGGATCACTTCCCTTTGCCATTCATTGACCAGATGTTAGAGAGGTTAACTGGACATGAATACTACTATTTTCTTGATGGATATTCCAGCTATAACCATATTCCAATTGCTTTATATGAGCAACATAAAACCACTTTTACATGCCCATATGGAACATTTGCTTACAGGCGTGTGCCCTATGGGCTTTGCAATGCCCTTGCTACGTTCCAATGATGCATGATGTGCATCTTTTCTGATATGGTCGAAAAAATCTTAGAAGTATTTATGGATGGTTTTTTGATTTATGGGAATACCTATTATAAATGTCTTCACCATCTTCCCCTAGTTTTGAAAAGGTGCATATCAAGAATTTGATTTTGAATTGGGAGAAATGCCATTTTATGATTAAATCTGATACTGCTTTGGGCCATGTAGTATCCAAGGAAAGAATTAAGGTAGATAGAGCCAAAGTGGATTTAATTGATAATTTACCACCTCCCCAATCTGTTAAGGACGTCCGGTCTTTTCTGGGCCATACTGGCTTCTACAGAAGTCTCACCAAGAACTTTAGTAAGTTAGCTTGCCCTCTCACTACATTACTTGAAAAAGATCAAACTTTTGAGTTTTCTAAAGAGTGAATAGAATCATTCAAGCAACTTAAGAAGGAGTTAACCAATGCACCCATTGTTCAACCACTTGTTTGGTCTGAATCTTTTGAACTGATGTGTGATGCTTCAGATTTTTCTATAGGAGTGGTTTTGGATCAAAGGATTAATAAGTTTTCCACTGTCATGTACTATGCTAGTAGGACTCTAAATGATGCACAACTCAACTATAAAACTATTGAAAAAAAATTTTAGCTATTGTGTTTGCGTTAGAAAAGTTTCGGTCTTACTTAATTGGTTCACATGTGATGGTGTATATTGATCATTTTGCTCTTAGATATCTAGCTCAGAAGAAGGATGCCAAATCTGGTCTCATTAGTTAGGTTTTACTTTTAAAAGAGTTTGATTTGAAAATTATGGATAAGAGAGGAGTTAAAAACCTAGTTATAGACCATTTATTCTGGCTTCCAAATTCCTTGACTGTCAATTCTCGAGTCACCGAGAATTTTTCAGATGAACAATTACTTGCAGTGTCCAATGAACCATGGTTTGCTGACATTTTCATCTTCTTAGTTTCGAGTGTGACCCTTGATCACTGGTCCACCCAAAATAGGTATCATTTTCTTTCCCAAGTTAAGCATTTCTTTCGGGATGATCCATATCTTTTTAAAGTTTGTCTTGAGAAATTATCAAATGTTTTGTGCCTGATCATGAGCAACACTCACTCTTATCTTTTTGTCGTGATCATGCATGTGGTGGACATTTTGGATCTAAAAAGACTGCCACAAAGGTTTTCCAATGTGAAATTTGTTGGCCCACTCCTTTTAAAGATGCCTTTGATTTCTTCAAGGCTTATCCCACCTGCCAGTCTTTTGGCCTTATCAATAAGAGGAACATGATGCCCCTCAACCCTATTTTGGTAGTGAGATCTTTGATGTGTGGGACATCGATTTCATGGGACCATTTCCTAATTCTTTTATGAATTTTTACATACTTTGGACCATTGATTATGTTTCTAAATGGATAAAGGTCATACCTGATAAATCTAATGACCAGAAAGTGGTGGTTAAGTTTCTCAAAGAAAACATCTTTTCCCACTTTGGTACACCACATGCTATAGTTAGTGATAGGGGTACTCATTTTTGTAATCGGCCTTTTGAGGCCTTGATGAAAAAGTATGGGATCACCCATTAGTTATCAACCCCTTATCACCCTCAAACTAGTGGCCAAGTGGAGGTGTCTAACAAGTAGAATAAATAAATCTTGGAGAAAACTGTTAATCCCAACCATAAGGATTGGTCCCTTAGGCTCATTGATGCCTTATGGGCCCATCGGACTGCATTCAAGACCAACCTTGGTCAGTCTCCCTACCATTTGGTGTATGAAAAAGCCTGTCACTTACCAATTGAATTGGAGCATAAGGCCTTTTGGGCCATCAAAAAGCTCAACCTTGATTTTTCTGATGCTGGTATTTATCATAGGCTCCAACTATCTGAGTTGGAGGAACTTAGGAATGATGTCTATGAAAATTCTTTGATTTACAAGGAAAAGAACAAAGCCTCCATGATAAGCACATTCTGTGAAAATCTTTTGCAATTGGTGATAAGGTCTTATTGTACAACTCTCGATTGCACCTTTTCCCTTGTAAGCTTAGATCTTGATGGGATGGCCCGTTCATTGTCTATAATGTATATCCCCATAGGCCTGTGGAGATTCTGAATCCAGGAACAGGGGTAATTTTGAAGGTTAATGGTCAACGTTTAAAACCGTTCCTTGAGTTTCTTACTATGACTAGTGAAGAGGTCATGGATCTCCATGAATCTCTTTACATAACTAACTTTTACTACCCCCTTGCGTTGTCTTTACTTTTAATTCTTTCCATGCTTTGAGGACAATGCATGACTTAAGTGTGGGGGAGGGAAATCAATTTCTTTTCGGTTTTTTTTTTCCTTTGTTTCTTTTTCTTTTGTTTTTGGGCTTGCTAAGGATGAAGTTCAACTTTGGCTTTTGGCTAATGATCATACCATTCAGTTGCTTGATGTATGAATGTAAGAATTTTTTTATTAAGGTACCTATCTTGAACACATAAAAACCCTGTTGAGAAAAAAAGAAACAAACTTGTGTCTTGTGATGGGACTCTCTTTTGAAAAATAAGAAACCCTTGTGTTTACGGTGTTGGACCATATGTAAGTCTATAGGTTCCTTATACTCTTGATTTGGAGTTAAGACTTTCTTTTTAATTCGGCATGTGTTGACAGATACACAATTTTAAATGAAGTGTGGAAAGTGATATAAATGAAAAGTAAGAGTTGATTTCCTTAGAACTACATAGGGCATTACACCTCAGGAAGCATAGTGTCTTGATCAAAATTCCTAGGAAGAAACTTCTGAAAGAACTCTAGCATCACTATCTATGTGGGCATATGCAAAAAGTGAAGCTACATAGTAACTTGGGTGTTTGGTGTTTGCTCCACCATGTCATTTAGGCCAACAGTAGTGCAGTAGAATAGAATTTATCATGAAAAAAAAAGATAGAAAACCACACAGTAGGAAAGTATGTGCAAATGTCATCAATTCCTTGATAACATGCTTGGTCAAAAACACTCCAATGCCTTAGTCCTGGGTTCCCTATTACTTCACAAGTGGTCTTGCCTTAAGGTAAGGATGTTTTGAAAGAGACAAGGTGAGTTTCAAATTAAGAAATAGGCTTGTGCATGAAATTGATATGGGGAAATAAAAATTCAAGTGTGGGGTCCCTAGATTAAGTATAAGAGGAATTATCTTTGCTCTAGATCGGTATGACCCTTACCTTTAGCCAAGGTTGGAATTTCGTTTTTATTTTGAATTTTTGGGTGTATATTCACTACAAACACTCATGAGACACAACTCATCCACTAAGGGTGACCTAGGGGTTAAAAGGCTTGTTGCACATGCTAAGTGCAACCGTGATTCCTACGAAAGTGAGTTAGGTTTTTTATTTTTTTTCTTTTCCTTTTTGTTTTGCTCAAGGTCTAGCGAAGTCTAAGTATGGGGGAATTTTGATGAGCACATTTATGTGTGAAATCTAGGGTACAAAAGTATGCACTTTACATATTTAGAATGGAGCTACCTTGGGTTTTACTCTTTTTACAGTTTTTTTATTTTAAAGGCCTTAAGAACTATCGGGCATCGTATCTCCAATTTTACACCTAAAGAGGTCCCATTTCTTTCCATGGTTGCGAAGAGGACAAAATTCTAAACAAGATGGAAATGTTGTATTAAAAGTGCACATCCGTTTCGTCACCCATACAAGTGATTATTCTTTTCAGGCCAGAAAAAAGAATAATGGATCAAAACTGAATCGAGATGCAGAACCAGCCCATTTGCAGTTGTCCCAGTTGTACAAGAAATATTCTAAATGCCAACAAGGATTGATGGACCTCCCCTTGAGTGATTGAAGATTCTTTTTTGGGTAACAACATCTACCTAGCGAAGTTGGTGAGTTGTGGTGTGCAAAAATCCTTTGCTCACCAGGAGGTCTCAAGTTCGAAACTCATGGCTGAAAGTAAAAATCATGTAAGGGGGGTTGGTGCGCAAGTGTGAAGAGAGAGAAAAAGAAGGAAAAAAAGGAGAAAAAAAAGGAAAGAAAATAGGAAAAAATTATTGGAAATCCCTCCAACCTTTTCTCTCCTCTCTCTCCACCACCTCACCACACAATCGACCTCAAGACGTTGCCCACGTTTGAAGAAAAGAAAAAAAAAGAAGAAGAGAAAAAATAGGAAAAAATGGCAAGAAATAAAAATCGCCCCTTACATCCTATTTTATCCCCCTCTTCCCCAATCCCCCAAACTATTACACTCTCTCTCCTATCCTCTATATAAGAGGATTGACCAAGTGCTAGTACGGTGTCCCTCTCTTGCTCTCTTTTTCTCTAATTTTTAATTGTGCTATAGTTCTAGTTCTTGTTCTAGTTCTTGTTCTAGTTCTAGTTCTTCTTAGTTTTTCTTACTTTAAACACTTTTGTAATTGATTTTATTTCATTAATGCAATGTCTTTTATTTTTATGGTTCATGTTATTCAAGTTATTCAAAGGTGTAATAATTTTAATTTTTAGTTATAGGCTTAATTCTAGGTGACAAGAACAAGTTGTGGAGCATCTCTTTCAAATTCAGTTTTTCTCTTCTCGATTTGTCTTCTTCAGGCCTAGCAATTTCAGATTTGATTTCATTCAGATTTGGTTTTTAGGGCTGGTAGTATTTCAAATCTCAATCCAGTTTTCAAGTTTAAGTATTGAAGTTCAAGTAAGTAGGCTTCTATAGTAGTCTTCTCAGCCCCCTCTCATTCCCTCTTCTTACTACCCTTTCATTCTTAATTAGGTTTTAAATTTTTAGTTTTACATTATTGCTCTCCCTTTCCCCCAAGGTTCATGGCTAGATTATACGTTGGCTTTGCCCCTTTTTAGCTATAGAACCATCCTTTTATTTTGATCATTTATATTGCATCCCTTCCCGTAAAGCCAAGTAGAAAAGCCCTTGTAAGAGTACTCTCTAGTCAAGTAGGGAAGCTCATATTATTTATGGTGCATGCCTCGGGCTAAGTAGAGATACCTACTTGTGTGCCTCTCTCTAGGTTTTCCCTTTTTGTTTTATTTTTTAACTTTTCAGCACTTTTACTTTCAGTGATTTGCTTTTTAATTGTGTAGTTTGAGTATTTAAATTCATAGATGAAGAATGGTTAGGGTTAGATGTGAATAGTTAGGTCGTTCAATTTTTATTGCAATTTCAATTCCAATTTCCCTAGATGTGTTTGTTAGGAAGTTTTTAGATGCATTGTGTTAGGACGATAATTAGAAGTAGATCACCATAATCAATCAGTACACTTTTGCATTACTAAAAGAAGCTTAAAATAAAGTGGCTGCTCTCCTTGTGTTTGACCTGTTAGCTACACTGATCTATACGCTTGCAGTTACTTTTAAAATTCAAACAATTACCCATATACTTGGCCTTTAGACCCCTATTTCTGCATCATATCTTCACAGAAGTGATCAAGTTTATCAATTCTCATCACTCTATAAATCAATTCATTAATCCACTAATTAATTCTGATTAATTATACAATTCAGCAGGAATTTCCAAAATCATAGCTCCTATTATCATAATCTCATTCACAAATATGAATTATAGAGTAAAAACTTCATAATCAGACCTAAATCTAAGGTTGCATGCATGAAATTCATTATCTAATTTCACTTTGCATGTAAGAAATTGAACCTCAATCATCATGTATGAACTCTTACAACCTTATAACAGAAAATTAAGGTAGGATTTCTCTAAATCCTCATGTATTATTTCTATTTTAAGAATCTGAGTGAGAATCCTCACTCTCAAGTCCCAATCGGCCATGGTAAGTGTGCATCCTTACACATCTTTCAAATAAGTTCTTCAAATCAGAAAATCAAACTTCATAGGATGAGGATTCTGCTGAATTTTTTCCAGAATTCCTTCCATACAACAGAACTCAGTCCTACCCTTCTCTATTTCTGAATTTCTTTCTTACTACAGGTTTCTTTAAGGGAGAATTACCTACCTCTTTACTGAATTCTGCAGTAGCCTTCCAAGTAAGTCAATTTCTTCTCTAATGTTCTTCTCTTCTTTTCTCTTCTTCCCTTCTTCTTCTTCTTCTTCTTTCTTCTTTCTTCCTCTTGCTGTCCAAGTAATTTGTGTGAGAAATGTGGTCGGTGGTGGCTCTTATATAGCCCCACCAACCCAATAATATAAGTAATATACATTATATATAATATAATATATTATATGCATATATAGGTATATTACTTATACAATATGATGTATATATATATAATTACATAATTAAAAATAATTATGTTCTATAATCAATTGATTTTATGATTTTATTAATTAACTCATTTATTCATGTCAAACCCATGGGAATAGGTCCACATGTCAAATTTCCAAGACTGGGACCCATTTCAGCCAACTCTGGCCATTCTATTCACATGACAGGCTTGCCTGTCATGTCCAGAACTCTCTAGCTGGTTGAGCCAGGCTTGCTCCCCTTTGGGTTTGTTGTATACCCTATCATATCCAATCTATATTAAGGTTTAGTAATCACCTGTTGGCCCACTTTGCTTGCTGACTCTTCCAACTCTGTTGGCAGGAGGCATAGGTACATGTTGGGTCATCCTTCTCTTCCTGGTATTCCATTGCTGCCAGCGAAGCTAGTGTTGGCCTCTCGAACCTGCTACTCTTGCCTGTTCATAGTCAATGTAAGGAGGTGAGATTTAAGGTGTTACATTCTGCCCTTTAGTAATTTCTCCAGGTAAGAAGACATGTCAGGCATAGTTAGGAATTGATAGATGGTAATCGCACTTCAATCTACAAGGTTGTATTTCTCTTTCCCTCTTGTTTATATTTGTTTCTCCCTTGTTTTTTATTTTCTATATTATGTGCACGCCACTGGGGGAGACAAAGAAAAAAAATGATAAACACAATTTTCCATTTGTGAGCATTCAAATTTCATTTTCTTGAGTTATAGCTTGGATTATGGGATTTGTAAATTCTTTTAACACTTAGTTAAACATAGAACACTATAGTCTTTTATTGTTTATTGAGTTTCCACTTGAAAATTTTGAGTTTTTGCATCTCTTCTAAGTTGAAGATGTTTCAATGTATCTATGAATGCCTAAGTAAAAAATAAATAAATAAATAAATAAAAACTAATATTCATGCATTCAGAGAAAAAAAAGCTCTTGAGATATTGCTCATTAGTTCAATTTTGGCTCGTAGCCTATTTAGTTCAAGTTAGTAAGCCCTAGGGGCGTTCTACATCTAGTTCCTTAAAGCTATCTGGCTTGAGAGTAATTGGCTTAAAGCTCGCTAGAAGGACCATTTAGAAAGCTTAGGAGACTAGGACATTGCACGAACTTGAGTAGCATGTGGAAAAGGAAAAGAATATTGAAAAGAATTGCATAAAAGAAAAGAAAACATGGACTGAATTGTAAAGCACTTGAACATTTAAGGTGTGACATGAGATGGGTGAATTTAAGTGTATAAGTGAAAATTTGCTTGACATGGAAGAATATTTTGTTCTTTATTTAAGTTTGTATTGAAAGCATTAGCAAGTCTTTAAAGTTTTTGCTATGAATTATAGAATTTGGATTTTAGTTTGTTCTTAAGTGATGGAATTTAGTTGATTGTTTCTTTTTCTTTATTTCACTTGGGACGAGTAAAAGTTCAAGTTGGGGAGTGTGATTAAGCCGTATTTTATACATCTATGACCATTTTGATTCTAGATAAAAGTGACTATATAATGTGATTTTCTTACATTTGTAGGTGATAGGATCATGTGCATAAAAGATGCTAAATGGGAGGATCCAATGCAATCTAGACACCTTATCCATGGGTTGATTCACATGTGATCAAGGGCAAGATGGAAAGAAGTTTCATTGAAGTAATCAAGGGCAAATGAGGAATTTCATCTCAATTTAGAAATTTAACCAAGCGATTGAGCAACAAAGAAGAATCGGACAGGGGAAGACTTGCGCAAGTGTAGAGGCATGATGGTAATTTTGAAATATGAGGAGTGTACTTGAACGTATTGGATATTGAGCTCGTTGTGTTCGTAATTTAAAATGATGCATCTTTAATTCTCGGTTTGAGTCAATCCTGGGTCAGAATTGAGAGATATAGCCCAAAAACTATTTTGGTCTAAGTTGGAATTTAAGTTAAATTTTAGAATTTAAAAAAATTAATTTTATAATCTGCCTCCTCACTCCTATACTTAACTCTATCTTTCCCTCTTTCTTCTCTTGCTAGTATCTTTCTCTTTCCTACTTGGTTTCTAACTATTCTATTCCTTATCTTGCAAGTATCTCTTCCATTCTTAAACTACTTCTAACACTCTCCCTAGTGTATATATAGATACCTAATTCACACAACTTGAGAAGGACAAAATGTTTAGAGAGCTTTTTCTTATTATCTTTTTCTTTTCTCTTGGGTTGTAAATAAATATTGGAGTTGAAGTTTGAAGTTCTTAAGCTTGGGGTTTATACAATACATATTCAGTAAAGTATTACCTTTTATTCTCTTTTTAATTTCAGATTTAATTCATTATCATGTCTTTTCCATCTTCTAATTATTTTTCATTTTTCCTCATCCCTTTAGTTAGCTAAATCCTACAACTTGGGGATTGGATGAAACCATGAGATGAAGAGCAACTTGTAAGCAATTGATGCCCATTTTTTTTAATTCCATGTAACCAAAACCCTATTGCAAAGTCAAAATATGTATGCCGTTGATTATCTTTCATATGCGTAATTTCCAACTTCTAATATAGTCTTGCTTATAATCTAATGTTATGTATTTGTTGAATAACTCATGGGAGGTATTAGATTTAAAAATCTATATTTTCTATTGATTTATTCAAGCATGCAATACAGGGCTAGATTGTTTGTAGATTGTTCTAAAATCTCATGGTGGATCCTAATTCCTAAGTGCTTCTCCACATCATAATTTCACACATCTCTAGTGCTTGTATGATTTTAGATTCATTTATTCATTCTTGCCTTAATCTTAGGTTCACTTTATTATTGCATATTTAATTTAATTCCATGGTTAATTCATGTCTTTCACGATTGTTAGTTTAGTTTACTTTAATTTGTGACACCCCTTTAGTTAGTACATTTTGCCTCAGATGGAATTGAATTTTTCATAGAGTTCACCTCCCTATGATCGACCCATAGCTACACACGACCTGTGCGCTTGTAATATTACTTTATTATTCAATAAAAAAGAACAACCAAATTTTGTCGCCCAAAGCATATACTGTTGTCACCTTGCTTAGAGATGACAGAGATCCAAATGCAATACATGATCGAGTAAATCTTCTAACCAAAGAAAGATTGAAATCTTACCTAGATCAGTGGTCATGGGAAGGAAACTTGTGATGCCCCAATCCTACAAAAATGTTAGCAAACCTACAATTTGATCTTCCTAGCCTAGGTTACATGGAACCACTGATCTAGGTAGTGGACTTGGTCTAGGTCTCATATGACCACAGGATTGGATTATCTGGTTTTGGGACAGGATAATTTGGTCTGGGCCACCTAGGGGTGGGGGACTGGGTAATTTGGTTTGGGCCACCTGGGGCTATGAAACCAGGTAATAAAATTTGGTACGGGCCGCAGAACCAAGTAATTTGACTTTAATTTTGAATTTTGAGATTTTGGGCAAGAAATCATTATCTCCAAAGCAAATGAGTTGGTCGAAAGTCACGCGGGACTAATTTTATAAATTTATATTTTTAGCGGTTTCTTGAAAATTCAATTTTCTTATTTAAAATTGTTGGCGGGAAACAATTTTTTACAGGGCCCCAAATGTTCACGAGGTCGCAAGGTTTGCGGGGCCATGAAAAATGGGCCCAACTATATAAGTGGGTGGTCCCCCTGATTTGACACATTCTATTGTTCAGTGACTTTCAGAACTTTCTCTAGTTTTTCAAAGTTATTCTAGTCCTCTTAGAGTTATGAGTGAGAGAGGAAAAAAGAAGACCCATGTGGGTCGCATACTGTTGGAGCTGTCGGGTCGACATCCTTAGGGTGAGGGAGAAGAGGGGGTGGCATTCTATTACACTGGCAACACGCTTCGGGGCATACAAAAGCATATCTGTAACTCCACCCGGGGTCCGTGGGTAAGGCCCACAAAGCATATTTATTATTTTTGTTTTTTCCTTTTTTTGAATTTATATTTTACCCTGTTTTTATTATTCCCTTTATAGGATCCCCCTAGAGGTGTCCCTCCCACTATAGGGAGGTTCAGGAATGGTATGAGGATCTTACTCCGGGGATAAAGCATCGCATCTAGAACTATTGTTTGTGCCAGTTGGTGGATCTAGAAATGAAGAAATTTGATATGGAGCTGATGAAGGCGGTCATAGAGAGGTGGTGGCCAAGTATGCACTCCTTTAACCTTCCCGTAGGTGAGATCACCATCACTCCCTTATGTTTTTATGCCCTAATCGGAGTCCTGTTCGGAGAGAGACTCATTATGATCCCCGACCCTCTTTCCGTTGACAAATGTTAGTACCTCATCAGTGTCTAGACCCTGCTTAAGATAATCCCCCTAGTGGACATTTATGATGCATATGGGTTACCTCCCCGAGGCCTTTGGATCTTGCCCAGACAACTCGTCGATTTCGGGCCTTCCTTCTTTTTGCTATGGGTTAATGCTTATTCAACAATTTCTAGGGCATGATCGACATTCACATGGTGCTACTATTCGCCAACATGGAGGAGATCGAGGATTATGACTAGGGTGGTTCAACGTATACTTATCTGCTATAGACACTGGAACATCTGGCTTACGGGGTCCATGGTCTGTGGTGCTTCTTACATTATCTATGTATGCTTCTATATCCCTGTGCATTTCTTCTTTTTCCTTCCTAACTTCTTTAGGTCTAATCTTTTAATGTTTGAAATAGACTTGGATTTATGAGCATCTAAGGTTTATGTGCCTAGATATCAGCTGCCCTGATGAGCTCTCCTTCCCTACGACTACGAGGTGGGGGGATAATAATATAGTGAGGGGGCATTCTATCATTCCTATGTGGTCCATTACTCGCTCTCTTTTGAATAGTGTCACTGTGGTAAGCCTTGCTCATTCTTTCAGTTCTGCTACCTTCCTTACATAGCACTTATTCTTCTGTTTGTGCAAGTTGACTAGAGGCCCTTCTTGATAATTAACTTTCCAGATGCTGTGCGGTGGGATTGAGCCATTGCCTTGATTCAGTTGAGGGTGTTGTTCTGAGGTCCTGAGGGTGGAGCCTAGCACTTAGGAGAGCGGTTCATTGCCCAGTGGCTGGGTGCTGAGCGACGCCTTATGTCACACCTCACTTCTAGTAGACCCAACTTACTGTATAGGAGAGTGGTGTGGGTAAGATGCTTACCAATCTTACAAACCTACCAGGATCTCTGATAGCAGTACCTTAACGATTCACAATCTCACATCACAAACCAACCAATAACAGCAGAATCAGAGTATAATAGTAGAATAATAATTAAAATGGGGAACATCTGATGATATCATATATATACATAACCAAGTTATTCCATTACAGTTATCCATGACTTATAAATAATAAGTTCAAAAGTGTACCATCCACAAGTTCGTATCAAAATAACAAAAATACGCCAAACACCTCAGGGTGCTGCGTATGCACAGACATCACATGCACAATCTTGGTCATGCTCCCCTACTTTAGGCATCCACCAATCGCTCACTCCGTACTTGGATCCAGAGGAAAGAGAGTCACTAGCTATAGGTATGTCATACCTGCATCATCATCTAAAAGGGGCATATACGTGGGGTGAGCTTTCCAACTCGCTTAGTGAGGGGTGGGGTTCATGCACAACCAACCAAGGCAATCGCATATATATTCTATGATGTATGAATACAAAAATTAAACATATAGTCCATGATGCTCGTGATGCAATTCATTTATTTTATTATCCACCTAGCAATACAAACTAAGTCTGGTAAATGCTACTACGGCACATTAGGCCGTATCCCTGGTCTCAGAATCGCCATTGACTACACAACAATTCAAAGCCTAGCCATGATTAGGAGTCTATCGGTCCACGTATACAACCATGGGTCACCCAGCAAACCCCTGATAATGCCCTACTGGCAGTCACGGCACTGGTATTTTCATCGGCCACACTGGACAAGTTCTTGCCTCTGGCAACAATCACATCGTACCACGGGTGTGGCATTCTGGGAAGGTTCATCGAACATACTACAAATGGGTTATCCAACACCTTACCCCTATTGGCAAGGGGACATAGCATAGGGAATGATATCTAACCAGAAATATTCTATATGCCTTCATAATGATACAGTTAGTATGGATTACACGATACCGGGAACACATCAGCCACAAGGTGTAATCCATCTCAAAGTACAGTCCTGTGGTACACGATACTGGTAACACCTCGACCAAAAATTATAACCCGTAACTATTTACCTAGTCCAGCATGTATAATAATAGTTGAGTGTGGACTACGTAATACCAGCATGTCCATCGGCCATGAAGCGTATCTATTTCCAAATACAGTCCCAGAGTACACGATACCGATAACACATCGGCCACAAAGTGTAATCCACGACTACAACTAACTCTAATGCACATAATCAATGCATGGATGCAACAATCATATAAAATCATGGTACCGGTATCACTTTGGCCACACCGGATTCCATTTCATACATACAACAATCACGCGGCGATCATGGTACCAGTACCACCTCAGCCACACCAGATCCCTCCATACATATCCACAAACATTTCATATCATTTCCATAAAAATGTAACATGTGATAGAACATCATCATCATTTGAGCAATATAAATAATCATGTAACAATCTATACATGGGAGCAACTCTAAAATAATTAAACATTCCCAAAATAAAAGTAACCATCCCTCACCTCAATTCGGCAAGTGCGGATTAGGGTTCAAGTATGGCCACCGGTCGTTCGATTCAATTCTGGCCTCTGGGTACATGCGCGTCACTGTCCTAGACACTAGGGTAACCGAACGTCAATACATGTAGGGAACATCAGGAGGGGCTCACATAGGTCACCCCCAAAGGGTACAAGAAAAGTCCCACAGTGACAGTACTACCACCGGAAACACTCACCAGAAATAGGCATTGTCCACCAGAAATATCAGTGGTGTTTCCTGTGGACATAATAGAGAGGACTTAAGACTTCTCATGTTCACCGAAAACAGTCATCAGAAACAGACCTAGTGTTTCCGGTGGCTTGTTTCCTCTGGCAGTACAGAACTGCTTGTGAGATTTGGGGCTTTCCAGCTCGGGTCTGATCACTGGGATTTGCTTCGTGGAGTTTGTCAGAAATATTCCTAGCATCAATCTAAGCCACTAAAATCCTGATTCCACTAAGCGGTTTGGGAGATACGTCGATCGAATGATTGAAACCCTAGGTGGTCATTTGGTCAATCTTATTGCCTGAGCTCATCGAACTCGGTTTGAGCTTGGTAATGGCACCAGGGAGATGAAATATGCAATCCTCGAGCTATAGAAGGTTTATGGGTCAAGGGTTATAACTAATTAAAATAGATTAGTGTTGGATTAATTAAGTGATGAAGATTGAAGTGTTTGAAGGGATGATACTAAAATAGTGGAATTATGGCCAGAATTGTGGAGAAACCTGCAGGGAGAGCAAATGGAATTGAAATTTTGGAAAAAAAGGCACGATCGGTGGGAGACATCCGGCTGGCCAATCGGGCCAGGGTCTCCAGCCGATTAGGCTTCCAGAGACCATTCTGCCCTTAGACTTTGACAGCAAAGTGTGGGTTTGAGAGGGGATCTATAGGGCTTATAGGGGAATATAAAGTGACCCAATTAGGGTATGAATTAACTTAAAATTTATTTTAATAAATATATATAAGATTGTGAATTTTAGGAGTTCCACTTAACTGTGAGGGAACAAGTTCAACACTTGGAAAAGTGTGAATTGATTCAGATTGTCCAGGTGAGTGGGTGCCCCTCTATCTTACTTCTTTTGGTGTGTTTCTTTCTGTTGTTCATGAATTACCTATTGTGTTTGTGCATATGCATATATTTCCTTCATTTGCATCTACTTTTATGTTTGTGGTATGATGGAATTGATGGATGATGGAAATGTGGAAGGTAAGGCAAGTGAGATGGGTCACGAGTAGCTACCCATGTATGCATATATGGTATGGATGAATTGGTTGTGCATCATTTAGTATACTGGCTAGGTATCATAACCCCAAGTGCTACACCCCTTGTCCATAGGGGATTAAGTACGGACTAATCTTGACATATGTGGCTGCTTGATCAACAGTGCACTTTGGGATGAGATGTGTGTTATCAGTTGTGGATTTGGACAGGATACGACACACTGTATGCCTGGTGAATATTATTATACGGGGTTACCATCTAGGGGTTAGCCAAGGGATCGAGGCTTTGACCGAGACTATCTGGCTCCTGCCTGCAATGAGCTTGTATTACTGAGGCCCAATATACAGGGTAGGGAATGCCACCTACATTGCGTTGCACTATACCCATAAGTGATGAGACTTAGTAAAGGATAAGGGAATCTGTATAGTTAAATAAATGGACTTATGAGCATCATCTTTATATGTGGAGCATGCATTGCACATGGTTGCGTGTGATTGTCTACCCCACCCCTCACTGAGCATTACCATTGCTCACCCCCCTTTCCTTTGATCTATAGATGAGGAGAGTAGTCACCTATAGGCTACTAGTACTGAGCATGATGCTATAGTTATGGATCAGTTGGCATGTACTCCGGATTTTGGTGATTTTAGCTATGGACCTGATTGCATGTGCAAAGATTGTGTTTATGGTGGATAGTATTCTTGAGATCTGATGTTTATGATCATTCTTTTGTGTACTTATGGATAGTTGTAGAACCAAGTTTTTGATGGTTTGACAGATCGGAGAAATTTTTTTGTGTATATATATTTTGATACTTGGATTACTGTAATATAAGGGATTACTATATGTAAATTGTGAATTATTGTACATATATTATCAAATACCACATAGATGCACTGGGTGAGTATAAACCTTACTTGATTTTATATTATCTGTTGAAAACATTTTCTAATCTGATTATTTATAACATGTGGATGTGGTGTTGTGGACTCTCCTAGAGTAGGATTCTGGGGTAAACAAGCTGACTGGGTATGGTAAGGTATCCAGTGTCGGCATACCTATGTTATATGGATGGCAAGGTGAGGTATGGCATGACACAAGTCCTCATTGACAATGGGTCTGCTCTGAATGTTTTATCCTTGAGGTCAGCCAAGAGTATTGGTGCCAATATGGAAGAAATAAGGCCATCAAATCAGAAATTGCGAGCATATAACAACACGAAAAGGGAAGTCCTTGGAATCCTCACCACAGTTATAATGATTGGTCTAGTAAAGTTTGACATTGATTTCTAGGTCATCGATATACCAGTATCCACCAGCATGCTCTTGGGAAGGCAATGGTTACACCAAGCGAAGGCGGTATCATCTGGTCTCCATCAGAAGGTGAAGTTCATTCATGAAGGGAAGGTGATCACTGTAATTGGAGATCCCGAGGTGGTCAATACTCTAGCCAACATTGAGAAGGGAGAAGAATAAGGCCATGAGTTTGACTCAACGGGTTTGAAAGAAAAGGAACTTGTGCGGTCCTTGCCAAGCAAACATTTGAAGAAAACATCTTGACCAATTATGAAGCAATCTAGAGCCCCCCAGTTAGCTGAATGATTAAAACATACAATATTCCATGGAATGGGATTAGGGAAACATCATTGGGGTGTTCCAAATCTACCCACTTTGGTCGTGGGCAACGGAAGAACGGTCTAGGGTATAATCCTTAACTCCCCAGATCAGGAAGCAACAATGTCAGCAAGGGGCAAAAAGTATTGAGAATGACTAGGAGGATAGTTTCCTCTTACTACCCCACTCTCAATGGGTACTTTGTGAAGGAAGGAGAAAACTTTCCCTTATGTGGGAATGTTGAGCCTTGGATTGATGAGACCGCCACCAAAATGCAACCAGGATTTGAAGTGTTCTTCCAAGATGAGTTCGGCTGGGTTACTCATGAGTTGGAACAATTACAAATCAATGAAAGTGAACAGGAGAGTTACATAACGGGAATATCAGAAGTAGCATTGATTGAAGATAAGGTCTCCTCTAACAATCTTGCGATGTCAATCCAGTCCAAAAAAGCACTTAGTCCCTGGGTCCTCCTAAAAAGAGAGAGGGAAAAGAAAGTAAAACTTGTCTGGTCTATGCATTGTCCCACTAATCTGAAGAACCATATTTGTTCCTTCTTGCAAGAAGCACTTGCACAAGAGCTACACGAACTCAAGCCCAGACCTTTCAGGTGAAGGAGTGTGTATGTCAAGAAGAGAAGAGCACAAAGGATGATTCTTAATGTGCTGAGCCAGAATTAATTGTAATGGAAAGGTCCATGATGGTTGCCAAAGGTGTGACCAAGGAGTAGGGATGGCCTCGAACAATAGGCTTGAAAGGTTGAACTTCATAGAGAAAGGGTTGAGCAGTCTCCACCTCCTTTTGCCTCTTAGAAAGTTTGGCTTCAAAGAACATGAGATTGATCAACTCGTCTTTGTAAGCAAGTGGGCACCTACCAAAGAGAACAATTGCAGCACTACTGAAGAGATAGTGGTCACCATCCTAGAGGAAGAAGAAGGCATGTTGTCACACCTGCTTATCCAATAGTCGGTTGAGCCACTCCTAAACTGGACAAGCATTGGAGAGAACTTCAAGTTTACTCATGCTACTGAGTCAACCAACCTAGATACCACTAATAAAAGCATCAAGCCAGTCATTGAGTCAGTTTTCGAGTCTATTGTTGAGTCATTTATTTATAATTGTGTCTGTTTTCCCTCTTGAGGAAAGTCCAGAGTCAGTGTATATCGATTCTGTTACTCTTTTCATCAACGAAATTTCTGATTCCGTGTACGACTTGCCTCCTTTTTCTAATGATGTATCTTAATGAATACATAACTTAATAAAACAATGCAAACCAAAGAAAGCCTAACCCATTCATGAGGATACCCAGGTTATTAATTTGGGAACCGACCAATGCCCTCAAGAGGTGAAAATTGGTACCACCCTAAATGATCAAGAAGCGGAATAGATGATCAATCTTCTGAAGGAGTTCATAGAAGTCTTTGCTTGGTGCTATGAGGATATTCCTGGGATAGATCCCAACATTGTCCACCATCATTTTTTGACTTACCCCGATACAAGGCCAGTCAAGCAGAAGCTTAGGAGAATACGTCCAGAATGGAGTGAAAAGATTAGAGAAGTGGTCATGAAATAGTGGAATGCAAGGTTCCTACAAGTGGTGAAATACCCCTTATGGTTGGCCAACATAGTGCCAATTACCAAGAAATATGGTAGGATGCGCATGTGTGTTGATTTTTGGGACCTCAACAAAGTGAGCCCAAAAGATGATTTCCCACTACTGCACATTGATGTGCTAGTTGACAACACAGCAGGGCATGCCTTGCTATCAATTATGGATGGATTCTTAAGATACAACCAAGAGAGCATGCACCCCGATAACCATGAGAAAACTACTTCACCACTCCATGGGGAACTTATTGTTACAAGGTGATGCCCTTTGGATTGAAAAATGCCAGGGCAACTTATACAAAAGCAGCTACAGCGACATGACATGATGCACAAAGAGGTGGAAGTCTACATGGATGACATGATAGTAAAGTCGATGGACCAATAGAGGCAAGTTCCTACACTAAGGAAGTTCTTTGAAAGGATCAAGAAGTATCAACTGAAGATGAATCCTCAAAAATAAGTATTTGGGGCAACAATAGGGAAACTGTTGGGATTCTTAGTAAGCAAAAGAGGCATCGGAGTTGACCCTGTCAAGATCAAGGCGATCCAAAAAATGCCTACACCTAGCACTGAGAAGGAGATACGGGGATGCTTGAGTCATATTTAGTACGTCAGCAGGTTCATAGCTCAACTGATAATGATCTATAAGCCAATCTTCAAGCTGCTAAAGAACGATCAACCCACAGAATGGAATGACCCATTCCAACAAGCTTTCGATAAGATAGAAGGATATCTTGTGAACCCACCAGTGTTGACACCTAAGGGGAACCACTTATGTTGTACTTATCAGTTTGGGAGTATTCCATGGGCTCCTAATTAGCTCAAAAGAAGATAGAAAAAGGGGTAGAGCTTGCTATATACTACCTTAGCAAGAAGTTCTTGGAATTTGAGATGTGATACACATCTCTGGAAAGAACTTGTGCTGCATTGATATGGGCAACAAAGAGGTTGCGACACTACATGGTAACATATCCAGTATGGTTGATCTTAAGGATGGATCCAATCAAGTACCTCTTTGAGAAACCAACTCTCATAGGAAGGATGGCTTGATGGTTGCTATTGCTGTTAGAATTTGACATCACCTATGTCACCCAGAAGTCTATCAAGGGGCAAGCTATAGCCAATCTTTTGGCTACTCACCCCGCAGAGGATGAAAGAAGCTTGGATGATGCCTTTCCAAATGATGAAATCACAGCAATTGAAAAAAAAGATACAGTTGATGAATGGCAGCTATGTTTTGATGGAGCATCCAACCATAAGGGATGTGGTGCGAGAATATTGCTTGTCACTCCAGACGGCCTTTCTTTGCCTTCTTCATTTCGCACTGACTTCCCCTGCACCAACAACATTGCTGAATATGAAGCTTATGCCTTAGGACTAGAAATAGCTCTAACCATTGGGGTGAAGTGGATCAAAGTGTATGGAGATTCAGCCATTGCCATCTATCAGACATAGGGAAGTGGAAGACTAGAGATGAGAAACTGAAACCGTATCAAGCGCATCTAGAAGAGGTGATTGGACACTTTAAGAAAATGTCATTGGAATATTTCAAAAGGGATAACAATCGGTTTGCCAATGCCCTCGTAACCTTGGCTTCCATGGTAGAATGCAATCCTATGGTCCGAATCTGACCATTCCTAGTGGAACAAAGAAGCAAGCCCATTTACCAGAATACGGTGAATGTCTCACCATAGATGGGCGATCTTAGATTGTGCACATAGTGGACTTCATCAAGGAAAGAAAGTATCTGGCTGAAGTTATAGAAAGGGAAAAGAAGTTCCTAAGAAGATACGCCACCTAGTTTATTCTCCAGGGGGACTTTTTATATAAAAGGTACTATGATTAGATATAATTGTTGTGTGGATAAAGATCAAGCCAAAACAATCATAGAGGAAATTCACCAAGTCTTTGCGGGCCCCATATTAATGCCAAGATGCTAGCCAAGAAGATTCTCAGATTGGGATACTAATGGAACACAATGGAAGTAGAGTGTTTGGGTTTGTTAAGAAATGCCAGATATTCACCAACATCATACACATCCAGCCAACAGAGCTACACTCACTCAATTCTCCTTGGCCATTCTCTACCTGGGGCATTGATGTCATAGGAAAGATCAACCCCAAAGCATCCAACGAGCACAAATTCATCTTGATGGCCATTGATTACTTCACCAAGTGGGTAAAAGCTCAGTCATATGCAATCCTCACATCTGCTAAGGTGGCAAAGTTTATCCAAGAAAATATCATTTATCGGTATGAAGTACCACAGGAGTTGATATCGAATCAAGGATCCCATTTCTGGGGCAAAGCTGACAAAATCTACACAAACTTTGGAATTGAAAGGCATCACTCAAACACCTACAGACCACAAACCAATAGGGCAATGGAAGCAGCTAATAAGAACATCAAGGTCATCGTCCAGAAAATGGCTAAAACACACAAGGATTGGGTGGCAAGTTGTCGTTGGCCTTATGGGCATATTGGACTTTTATACGATCCTTAACTGGGGTAACTCCTTTTTCCTTGGTGTATGGTGTTGAGGTGGTACTACCAGTAGAGATCCTAGTACCATCCCTAAGGGTACTTTTGAATAGCCAGTTACCTGAAGGAAAATGGGTGAAGGCTAGAGATGACGAGCTCAACTTTCTGGATGAAAGGCGTATAAAGACGATGGATAATCTAAGAAAATATTACTTAAGGATGGTAAGAGCATTCAACAAGTATGTAAAGCCCCGTCATATAGAAGAAGGTGAGCTAGTTCTCCGAGAGCAATGTGTTAGACCCATGCCCTAATCTGGTATAATTTGAAACTGTTGTGATAGGCCTCGGATCAGAGATAAGAAGTATGATGGGGTTTTGGCTCATGGCTACGTATTTCCGAAGGGGTAGGGATGACTCCACATGTTCATGCATTGCATGCCTATCTAACTGGAGGGGGTTCATACCTTCCGATCCCAGACGGTAAGTCACCTGACTCCCCACACTTGATTTTTGGAACGCGTCATAATTGTCGAAAGGCCTTGAGCATGTCCGAGGGCAGCCACCCATGCGAGGCCAGCCATAGGCCAGCAAGCTATCTTGACCACTAAAAACAAGCCACCAAAAGCAGCCTGGGCATGAATCCGGTGCCTATTTTCGGTGGGTACACTGGCTACTGTCGATGTTTCGATGCCCGTGGGTCCTGCCACTTGCATCGTAAATGGTTCCGGATGATACCAAATCATCCTCCACACCTTCCTCTTGATGTGAACACCTTATGGACCTAAATGTGTGGGTCCTTGTGTCCCGAAACTCATTTTCACCCGATTGGTTCAAAAGAGGCCCAAACCAAACGGACCCTTAGGCCCAACTTAAGTTATAAGTTGGGAAATGAGGAAATTTACTCATTTCCCTTATACCCAATATAGGAGAGGAGAGAAAGAGGAGAGGAAGGCGAAGGGGATTGAAGGCCTACCTTGGTGCTGGCTACTGCCTTGTTGCCGTAATCATTACCGGAGGTAAGTACAACCTCCTATGCCACTCTCTCTCTTCATTTTGAACTAGACAAAGCTAGGAATGGATGTAATCTTGGTGTGCACACCATGTTAGGGTTGAATGATGGGTGTTCTACCCTCCCGGTGTTGTTGCCGAGCTTGAACTAAGCTCGGTGAGTTTCGGCAACATGTAATACTGAAAGACCAACTATCGATCGTTCGAACAACGTATCTCTCAAATGGCTCAGTGGAAATGGAATTTTATTTGCTTAGAATGATGCTAGAAACATCCCCTACAAACTCTATGGAACAAATTCTGGTGATAGGGCCCGAGCCGAAAAGCCCCAATTCGAGTTGGACCTTTCTGTGTCCACTAGAAATATGGCACAGGAAGCACTGTAGCTATTTTTGGTGGGTTGTTTCTGATGGAAAAATGAGCCTAATGTGCTCTCTATCACCTCCATTGAAAACAGGTCTGATATTTCTGATGGAAATGCCCTGTTTTCGGTGACAATATTGTCACCTAAGAACTGTGTCTGTACCCTTTGTACCCTTTGGGGGTGACCTATGTGGGTCCCTCCCAATGTTTTTGATGCATACTAATGTATGATTCCCTTATGTCTAGGACAGTGATGCACACGTGCCCCAAAGCTTGAATTGAATTGATCAATCGGTGGCCGTACTTGAACCCAAACACAACCGATCGTAAAATAGGTGAGGGATGGACTGTGTTTATTTTTGAAATTTTTATTATTTATTAAATTGCTCACATGCTTAAAATTATATGTTTAATTGAAATTTTCATTTCATGATCATGATATGAATTGTATGGAATGTATGACGGGATCCAGTGTGGCCGAGGTGGTACCGATACCATGATCACCGTATGTATGTTGGATGTGTGTGTGTGTGAGATGAAATCTGGCATGGCCGAGGTGGTACTGATGTCGTGATTGCTGTATGTATGTTGCATTCATGAGTTGATTATGTGCATTAGAGTTAGTTGTAGTCGTGGGTTATACTTTGTGGCCAATGTCTCGCTAGTATCGTGTACCCCGGGACTACATTTGGAAATGGATATGCTTTGTGGCCGAGGTCTTGCTAGTATTGCGTAGTCCATACTCAACTGTGATATGTATGCTAGATTAGGTAAACGGTCTTGGATTACACTTTGTGGCCAAGGTCTCTCTAGTATCATGTACCCGGGACTGTACTTGGAGATGGATTACACTTTGTGGCTGAGGTCTCTCTAGTATCGTGTAATCCATACTAACTGTATCATTATGAAGGCATATAGTATATATGTGGTTAGGTATCACTCCCTATGTTACGCACACTTGCCGACAGGGGTTGAGGTGTTGGATAACCCATTTTGGTATGTTTGGTGAGACTTTTTGAAGTGCCACTCCCGCGGTACTATGTGATTGTTGCCGGAGACGGGAACCTATCTGACATGGCCGATGTGTTACCGATGCCGTGACTTCTAGGAGGGGGTTATCAGGGCTTTGCTGGGTGACCCATGGATGCATATGGGGACTAACAGGCTTTAAATCATGGCTAGGGTTTGTATTGCTACGTAGTCGATGTCATTTTCAAGACTAGGGATACAGCCTAATGCGCCGTAGTAGCATTTACCAAACTTAGTTTGTATTGTTAAGTGGATAATAAATAAATGAACTACATCATGAGCATCATAGACTATATGTTTAATTTTTGCAATCATGCATCATAACTTATTACTGCTATTATCTTGCTTGGATGTGCTTGCCCCACCCCTCACTGAGCGAGTTGGAAAGGTCACCCCACGTATACACCCCTTTTTAGATGATGATGTAGGTACCGTGGTGCCCATGGTAGGTGATCCAGTATCTTAAGGGTCGGAGTACTGTGTGAGCAACTGGTGGATGCCGGAAGCAGAGGAGCATGACCAGGACTGTGCTTGCGACCACTGTGCTTATGCCGCACTGTGAGACTGTATATCATATTTTGATATTTTTGGATATAGTTATGGATTGTATATATTCTTGAGGTTATAAGTATATGTCATGGATGGATGTAACGAATAACTTGGTTATTGCTATTATATTACCATTAGATGTTTCTCCATTTTACTTATAATTTCGCTACTATAATCTGATTCCGCTACTTATACTAGTTTGTGATGTGAGATTGTGAAAATGTTAACGTACTGCTATCAGAGATCCTGGTAGGTTATAAGACAGGTACATGTCTTACTCACACCGCCGGTATTCCCAATGGTAAGTTGGGTCTGTCGGGAGTGGGGTGTGACACAATGAGCCCCCATTCATGACCCGAGGGAAAAATTTTGGCCAAACTGGAGTGGCCCATTCATTGTCAAAGAAATCCTACCAGGCATGGCCATAAGACTTATAGACCTCAATGGCGAAGAAATTCCTGGGTTAGTCAATATGGATCAACTCAAGAGATATTATGTATGAAAGGGTGAACCACCTGAACTACATTTAACTTAATTCCTCTTAAGGGATACGTAGGTAACGTGTCATATGCAAGTGCGGTTTCAATAGCCTTCGAGCAATTGGAAGGTTCCCAGATTAATAATCAAGGTATCTAAAAGGTCATCATAGCTTGTGCCCCCCAAGAATCTCCACTTAGCATATCTGACCATTAGGTATTTGTCATTTAGCTAGGGTCTGTCAAATTCTTATCCAGAATTCATTCCTCAAAAAGGTCGCCACTCGGCACTAGTAATTAAGGCCAGTTCTTTCCCCACACTTGATTGGTCAAAAAAATATTGATGTAACAATGGTAAAGGTTTGGTTGTGTCAACAGCTAATGAGTGATACCTTGAAGAATCACCTCTCCTCTTTGTTCGTGATGGTTGTAATGAAAATCAAGGACTCTTTGGATAAGACATTGAGGAAATGGACCTTAGACATAAACATTAAGACACTCAGACTGCTGCATTCCGTGAACATGTTGATGCTTAACTGGGTTGGCTGTATAGAATTACATCACATTTTACTCTAACAGAGGCCTCAACATTGGGATACTGATCTCCATGTATTTCGGTTTTGGATTATTGAGACTTGCCTGACTCTGGAGGAATTTTGAGCCTGTATGCTATCTTTGCCTAAAGGCAGACCGATTCAACCATCTTTGAAGGAGGACTATTCAGAAGAGATTCAAAGCTTCTTCGGACAGGGAAAGGAGGAAATGAAACAGTTTGTCAGATATAGGAAGATTGACATTTTCAAGGTGGCCAGGATTTTCACCAGGTATATATCATTATGAGAAATCTATCAATAGAGATCCAGGATGCTTATCTACTTTGCATGTTGGCTCACTACATTCTCCAAACTCTCGGATGTGGTGCACCACTTGTTCTAATAGAGGTGGTAAAGCAGTTGAAGGAAGGAGGTGATATTGTCTCCTTGCAAAGACACTTAAGGGGTTTGATAACATGAACTATAGCAACAAATTTGGAACTGATCGTTATCAAGGGAGTCCTACTATTTTCCAGCTATGGTTACTTGAGAGACTAAAACTGGTCAAGTTGGTAAATGAATGCCAACTCAGAGTTTCTTACTATGAAGACAAGAGGGAGATCCCATAATTCAACCTCATCGATGATTGGAAAGAGTACTCACAAGGAAGAACTACATGGGATATTGCATGGAAGTGGCCATGATGGTCCCAAGATGATTTTCTAATGAAGGCCGCTGGATGTAGCTATTTTAGGTTGATGGATTTGACTCATACACCCTTCCTTGCCAACTTATATCAACCGACAGTATGGGCTGAAGGCGGAAGACCTGGAGGAGCTGGTGAACTTCCATCCACCCCAAGAATTGTCTCCCAAATTGTAGCCCACCCATCCTATCTTTGGTTATTCTCCATTTCAATATAATTCACCTGATGGTGTAATGAGGTGATGATTCAGATTTTAGCATTATTCCATTTATTCTAATGAAGACTTGAGTTGTAGAATTAATTGTGCCTTCAAATTCAAACTCCTGAACAAAAAAAAAAAAAAAAAAAGAGAGATTTTTGGTGCCAAAAGATAAGTTGTCATTCCAAAATAAAGGCCAAGATTGGCCGTACAAAAGATAAAAACCAAAAATAAACGGGGGTGAAAAAAAGAGAGAAGAAAAAACAAGCATCTGTGTCTGTCAGAAAATGCAGGAATAATAGGAATAAATCTCTAGGGGTCAGCACCCTCATTTGTTCCATACTCGGAGCTACCTATGGGCATTATCAAGTCACTGGAAGTAACAGCATCATATGTTAACTCCAAGCTTGCCAGCTGTGCTGCAAGGTCATCAATCTGTGCAGCCTGGCCAGCAATCTATTCCCTCTTGGAAGCGATCTATTCCCTCTGAGAAGCAATCCACCCATCTTGTGAAGCACAAAAGATGGTCAAAATGAGGGGTAACAATAAAGGAGAACCAAGTCAAAGGGGAAGAGTGGTACCTTGGAGCGTAAGTGCTCGTCCCTTTGGTATATTTCTCTCATAAACTCATATGCATCCATTAAATCTCAGCATAGGCCTCTGAAGACACCTAAAAAGGACCATGTCAGCAGAAAAGAGAAAAAAATAGAAAGGAAATAATGTGAAGAATGTTTAGCACTTACACAATCATATGAATAGGGAGGTTGAGAGAAGCATCCTGGTCCCGCCTTCTCCCCAATACTCTTAGGACAAGGGGCTGCCCACGTCTAGGTAGGACCAACTAGGAAAGCTCGGGAAGGGAATGGTGGCCATGTTATAGATAGGCTCACCCTCGGTAGTAGAGGACTCAGCGAAGGGAGAACCAACAACACCTGACAATAGACGAACAGAGAGAGGGACCATCGGGCGTGTCCTCCACTACATAAACATAAAAATAATAAGGAAAGAGGACTTAATATATGGAAAGAGCACTAAAAAGAAAGTACATACCACAGGACCCGCGGGGCTCAGAGGGACGCAGACCATCTCCGCATCCAAGAAGGTCTCATAGTCCCCCTCCATGACCAAAAAGCTGTCATCCTATACTCCTTCAGCCAGCTGCTTGACCTCAAACTCAGGAATGAGCTCTGGACAATGCATGGTGGGAGGGGGATGACAAGGAGGGACAAGTTGATCAGTGTCAAACCATTGGTGAGTAAACTGCTCCCCCAAATACCTGACCCGGCCCTCAAAACCACAAAATAGTACCCTTCATTGAGACAAGTATGTGGCTCGCTCTGTCTCTGCCTCAACTAGAAAATCAAGATGCTAGAATGGTCTCTAGTTGGCTTACACAGTCAAAAGAGGTAAGTACATCACATAGTAAGAGGAAAACTCAGAAGCAAGTAAGATTCACCTTAATTATGTCATTTAGAAGAGAACGAGCAGTGGTCCCATGAGGAAGAGATTGGCCCTTCAGCGTGTGACTTCTCCCCATCTAGTGGCTGTCGGGAAAAAGGATGTGAATGGATCACGCAACAAATGAAGCATAAGCCCTAGGTGATCATAGAACCAGGGCTGATTTGGGGATATCAAGATGATAAGAATGCATCCTTGATAAAAGGAAAAGCATATGGATTGGAGATCACCTGAATAATGTAGCCTGCTCCCTTGATGTCGCGGTCTCCATAAACTAAAAGATCCAACACTTGCAACAGGTATGCATATGCTGACCCACACCAATTAAGGTCATCTACCTCATCAAGATCCCAGAAGAGGGCCGCCATGTGAATGTCCACCCCGCCTCAAAGGTTACTAAAGAGGCACTACCCCACAACATATAGAAGGAAAGAGCGAACTACCTGGAGGGTCTCGATGGGGTTCAGTGACCCCTAAGATGCATCCCACCAGTGAAGCACGATGTCACCCAAAGCAATTGTCCTCTGGGACTCAGAAATATGAATCCCTGTCAAATCTAGAAACTCACCCGGCTCCATAGTCTTGGGCAAATTAAGAGGCCTACTGCTAAATGGAATTCCTGTCAAGGCATAGCAGTAGAAGGGAGTAATTTTCATCTTGCCAATAGGAAGGTGGAAGGAATGTGTACTGGGCCACCATTGCTCGATGATCCCCTTTATCAACTCAGAATCTAGTTTCTTGGTCTCTAAAAAAGCCAAGTGGAGCAGGTAAGTGTTATCGATCCAGCGAGCGAGCCCTGGGGCAAGTATCTTGTACCATGCCCAGACCATATTGGGATGCCCATATCTGGCCAAGATTGGGGCCAAGCCTCTAAGGGGCACCTAATAAATGAAAAAATAAAAAATAATAAAATCATCTTCTATTTAATAAAAGCATAAATTTTAATAAAGGAAAGAATAAATAAGGGAAAGGTAAAAATGACTAACCCACATGTTCCACGCAGAGTTAAAAATATGCCTTTGCATACCCTAAAGTGTATGCCCCATATACCATGTAGTAGGTCTCTCTCCTCCCTCACCCAATGTGAGGGTAGCGGTCGGAGAAATCCCTTGCCTTTGGCCCTCTCTCGTCTCTTTCTCTTAAGGAAGGGTATGTTGTGTGTGCTTTACCTGCGGGCCCTGCACCATTGTACTGCCGCTCAAACTTACGTGGAGGCCTATTTCTTAGGAGTGTAAAGGTCTTCACTGAGATGGGGGTTTTTGATGATAGTCCAATACGGAGGATTTTGATCATACAAAAAGGGTTGGAGTCGCCACCTAGGATTATGGTCTTGAGACCCGGGAGGGAGCCTGATTCCTGAGAAAAGAGCCTGAAAATTGGTTTGGTCTAGAGATTTAGGATATGTGCCAGGTTACAGAATTGGGAAGTTGTTAGGCCCCAATCTGCCTAGTTCAACCGGTCTTCCTACTAGATGCTTAAGAATGAATATTTTCTACGATTATTCCTATTCTGCATACATGGCTAAATTATCACACATATGTACATTAATTGAATTTAAATTATTATGTAGAGTACAACAAGGTCAATATAAAGTCTATATTATGCCAATTTTGGTGAGAAATTATACATGAGCTTGACCCTTGTTTCAGATTAAGAGGGGTGGGACCCTGATTAGTGCCAGCATGAACTATCTTTTGGATTCTCCTGGCTCAAGGGAACATGGTCTTGACCTCCAACTTCTTTTCTCAAGAGATGTTGATTGCGGCAATGTTCGGACAATGTTCTGACTAGGAATGGTTACTTTCAAATTTTGACTGTGGTATCGTTTTGGCAGAGCTTCTACTAGGGATGGGCTACTTTTGGATTTTGGCTAAGGTGGCACTCTGACAGAGCTTCCGTTAGGGTAGGTTATGGGAGGGCTAGGCTGAGGTGGTACTCCGGCAGAGCTTCTGCTAGGAATAGGCTAAGAGAGGACTAGGCCGAGGTGGCACTCCGATAGAGCTCCCGCTGGAAATGGGCTGAGACCTAAATGGTTGAAGGATTTCAAAGGCCCAAAGAAACCTTCAAATCTTATAAAGATCTCTCCGAAGACTTGACGAACCTTAAGAGGGGGTGGGAGAGTAAGGGGAAACTTTTCCTACACAAAATCTTACTTAAAGAAGGCAAAGGATTGAAGAATTTCGAAGGCCTGAAGAACACTTTGGATCTTATGAAGATCTCTCCGAAGACTTGAAAAACCTCAAGGGGGAAGGGGAGGAGAGAGGGCATAGCTTCTCTACTATGGATGCTCCTAGGAGGCATGAGTGTTTGTGGTGTGAAAAATTAAAGGGAGGGGTATTTTTAGAATTTTTGAGCCAATGGGGAGGAAAGAGGAATTTTCCTAACCAATGGGGTTAAAAAGTGATTTTTCTAAACCAATGGGGTGAAAATATGAAATTTTGAACCAATGGGGTGGAGGGTAAATTTCTTTGGCCAATGGGTGATAATTAATTTTTTTGGGCCAATGAGGTAAAAAGATGCCTTTTTGGGCCAATACGAGCTCACGGTATAGGGTACGCTAGTGGGACAATGTAGAGTGCATAAGTGGGTGAAGAGAAAATATCTTCACCAATCTGCTCATGGGATTGCATATTCTGGCCATTCACGGCGGCACACGAGGTTAGGCAGGGGTGCTGGAGGTTGGCATGCGTTCTGAAGGCTGGCAGGGGAGCTGGAGGCTGGCAGGGGTGTGAGGTGTTGGTAAGGCATGGGAGCCTAGCCATGGGCACGGAGGCTAGCCATGGGCATGCGAGGTAGGCCATGGGCACACACGAGGCAGGCCATGGGAGCGTGGGGTAGGCCATGGGCACGAGGGGTAGGCTATGGGTGTGCGGGGCAGGCCATGGGTGCATGGGGTAGGCGGGGTGCATGGAAGGTAGGCCATGGACACACGAGGCAAGCGGGGTGCTTGCAAGGTAGGTCACGGGCGCACGGGTCAAGCAAGGTGCGTGCGACTAGGATGTAATTTTCCAAGAGCAATTGCGGGAGATCTGACAGTCCGATTTTGACGTACCATATATCGTTGGAATCATAATTCTTAGTACTATGCATCTGTATGGTCACATAGGACCGAATTTCTTCATATATGAAATATCATAATTGGACCCTTCTTTTCTCTCACATGGGGTTTTCAGGATTTTGGGTGGGTATGGAATGTTTCCAGGTTGGATTACCTCAGTCAATTATCATCTTTGTTGATCGAAAGAAAGAAGTTGCATCCAAGATCCATAGTTCATCATAGCCAAAGGAGTGGGACAAAATTGGGTGTCTACAGAATGGCCCTCTTTAGCCGAGGCCTGTGCCAACTGCCGAAGGGCAAAGAAAAGAACGATCATATTTTGTCACCCGGAGCATGTAATGTCGTCATCTTGCTCACTAATGATGGAGTTGAAAAAATGCAACA
This sequence comes from Macadamia tetraphylla, assembly GCA_022985045.1. NCBI lineage: Eukaryota > Viridiplantae > Streptophyta > Magnoliopsida > Proteales > Proteaceae > Macadamia > Macadamia tetraphylla. Next base: position 58,544,827 of record CM040966.1, on the reverse strand, counting down.
AGTAATTTCTCCTAACTACTTTATAGTTTAGGACTTACCTGGGCTGCTGCTAAAGAAATCCACTGCTCTTCTAATCCTACAAAAGACGTTAGCACTTGATCTTTGAATTTTTCTAGTTTGGGCTTCTATGTGCCAGTCTAGGGAATTTGTTCTCCAGGATGGGTCTTTTGAACCAATCCGGGCTATCTGGGACCATCAATTACAAGAAAGAAATTCGTTGCTCTTTCAATCTTGCAAAAAAAAAAAATATTTGATTCTTGAATTTTCTTTGGCTGGGCTTCCATGTGCTAGCTTAGGGAATTTGGTCTCTAGGCTGGATCTTTCAAACCAATCTGGGCTATCTGGGACCATTGATTATAAGAAAGAAATTTGCTGCTCTTTCAAGCTTGTAAAAGAAAAAATATTTGATTCTTAGATTTTCCTTAGCTAGGCTTCCATGTGCTAGTTTAGGGAATTGATCAATGAGATCGGGACACTTAGAGTTGATTCAAAGAGATTGGGCGACCTGGGGCCGGTTCAATGGGATTGGGCCACCTGGGGCCAATCCAATGAGAATGGGCCTCCTGGGGCCGGTTCAATGAGATTCTTTCTTTCCTTGATTTATTTTTGTTGATTGGGTCATGGGATTGAAACCTTGAATTTAGGCCCTTGAATCTTGAAATTTGGCTCTTGATTTTGAATCTTGAATTTTGGCTTTTGATTTGGAATCTTCCTCTTTGGCTTTTGATTTGAAATCTTGCTCTTTGGTTTTTGATTTGGAATTTTTAATTTTACTTTCATGTGATGCAATTTTATCTACCTCTTGAATTTGATTTTCACCTTTCCTTTTCATGTGATATAATTTTAATCTACCACACAAATTTTGACTTGAATTTCACCTTCCACTTTCATGTGATGTTATTTTTATCTATCAATTAAATTTGCTTTGTATTTCACCCTCCATTTGAATTTGATTTTTACCTTCCAATTTTATGTGATGTAACTTTTATCTACTAATTAAATTTCACCTTACCAATTTCATATGATGTAATTTTTATCTACCATAAGAAATTACTTTGAATTTTGTATTTGGTGGTAAGAATCTTTGAGTTGCACCTTGGAATTAGAATCTCATTTTTTTTCTGTTTTTAGAAAAATGAATTTTTTAACAATAAAATGGTCCCCCCTCCTGTTCATTCCCTATTCTGATTTTTCTGAGTTGGGAACGATTTGTGAACGATTGAGCTCAGGTTTTTGAATCTTTGAGTTTTTTTGCATTTTTTTGGGTTTTTTCAATTTTTTTCAAAGATCTTCAAGTTTTTCTTGAAGTTCTTCATCTTCCCCTTGAAGATCTTCATAGTTCTTGAGGAGAGGGCCATTTGGAGAATTTGAAGTCTTTTCGGGCCCTTTTGCAAATTGTGAAACTTCTTGGTTGTAATTTTTGAGAAATATGGTCGAAAGAAGAAAGAGAAGGACCCGGGGAGAAATCCGACTAGACGGCGCAGAGAGTTGTGGTGCATTTTCCCAGGGGAATGATAGACCCATGGACTGGTATATCGGGCGTACACTCCATAGGACCCAAGACCATAAATGCAACTCAGTGTGGGGCACATGGGTAAGTCCTTGCATTTTCCCTTATTTATTCATTATTTTTGTGCATTTATTAATTTTTTTTATTTTAGAGGCACAATGAGGGAGTACCACCTACATTGGCCAGGTATGGTCATCCAAATGCAGTCCAGGACTGGTACCAGGTGCTCCCTCAAATGGTTAAGAGACTAGTAGATTCAACTTACCTGAGCCGATTGGCCTCACTAGAGACCAAGAAGTTTAGCTCGGCGCTGGTGGGGGCTCTGATGGAGCTATGGTGGCCGAGTACTCATTCCTTTCATCTCCCCACCGGTGAGATTACCATCACACCCCTGTGCTTCTATGCTTTGACATGCATACCATTTGGGGGGAGGCCCCTATCCCTTCCTGAGACTTTGACAGCACAGGATTTCACAGACTTGACGGGTATTGATATCCAGGAGGATCAGACATATGTCCGTTTAGGTGTGATCAATGCTAGTTGGATGAGAAGGCCTAAGGGTGAACCTAGGTAACTTTGTGCAGATAACCCGCTCTTTCCTCCTATTTACTTTGGCATAGTGTCTCTTTAGTGATCTCCGAGGTGGGTGGATATTTGTATGGCTGCCCTCTTTTGGAACCTTAGGAGGTGGACTCTTGGGATTGGGGTAAGGCCACCTATGCATACCTTCTGCGGACCTTGGACCTTCTATTATATAGAGATCAGTGCCTCAAGGGAGCAGGCTACATTCTCTAGGTGACTTCACATTTTCTTTTTGTTCTTCTCTTTTTTTTATTGATTGCACCTCCTTATGTAGATCTTTCAATTCAGTCCTGGTGTTGCGAACACCAAGCGATTATAGCCCCCCTACTGAAGGATCCTCAAAACTCACCCTTCCCTATAGCTACAAGATGGGGAGACAGTCGGGTATTGAGGAGTAGGCACCATCCTCCCGGGACCACTACCTGCTCTCTCCTGAGTGGACTCACAGAGGTAAGTCATGTTTGGTATCAAGTTTCCTTTTGCCTTGTGCTGTATTTACCTCTTCTTGACTTTATAAGTTAATTAGAGACCATTCTGGCACCTCAGATTTCCTATCCCTGATGAAGTTGCTCAGGCCAAGTACCTAACAAAGAACCGTGAACTGTTTAGGGGTATCTGGGGCCACACTTGGTATTTGAGAGAGCGCGTCACACCCCAGTGGTTTGATCCTGTTGTGCGCTCCCCTCCTTGTCTTCTTCCATCTACTATGTATTATACGGAGCATATCCCTGCGGGTCAGGTTGAGGGATTGGCTGAAGGGGTATGGGATGACTCCTTCTTAGATCAGGATAGGGATTATGAGGCCTTCCTTGAGGAGGAAACAGTCTGTGCTCCTTTTGGTCCTAGAGGGCCACTGCTATGTTTCTCCTCTTGAGCATCCTTTTCATATTTCAAATCCTTCTCTTTTTTCTTAATTGATGTTTTTTTAGTGGAGGACACGGCATGTGGACCCCCTCCCACTCAGTCACAAGCAGGTGCTACTACCTCATCCCAAGCTGGGTCTTCTACTATTGTGAGTGGACCCCTTCGGATGGCTACCATTCCTTTTCGTGGTTTCCCGGGTTGGTCCTATCCCAACACAACCCATCCTAGCATCCCTCAGCTCCTGGAGTGTAGACTGGACAAAGATGCTTCTATTGGACTACCCATTTCGTATGATTGTGTGAGATCCAAACACCTCTCATTTGATTGGTTCTTGACTGCTTTTGACTAACATGCTCTTCCTTAGGTGTCTCCAGAGGTCTATACTGAGATCAGAAGAATGCATCAGAGTCTATGTGAGGTTGTGGTTGACAAGGTATCCTCCTATTCTTAACCTCATTCTTCTTCTTTATCACTTCTTTTCTTGATCATTCCCTATGTTTCCTAGGAAAGGGAGAACAATGCTTTAAGGAGACAGGTCAGCTCTTATCGACAAGAGAATGCCCGTCAGCAAATGCAGATTGAGGATCTCACATAGAGATTGGCGAGTTTAGGATTAGCACCTTCTAGCTCTTCAGCCTTCCATGAGGATAACGCTGAGTATGGTTCAAATGAGGATTTTGACTCCTAGGGATTTGTTCCTATAGTTCTTGCAAACATAAACATATGTATATCTTTTTCTTTTTCTTTTTCCCTCACCATGTTTGTTCATCATTTTTTTTTTTTTTGGAATTTTATGAATGGAAACCTATCTTTGGCACAAAGAAAATCTCTCTTTCTTTATGGTTTTGAATTTTTAGACATAATCAATTTCACAACTCAAGTCTTCATTAGAATAATCGGGATAACACGAAAATCCAAATATCTTCTCATTCTACTACCAAGTGAATTACATGAAAATAACTTTCCTACCATAAACAGGATAGGTAGGTAACAATATAGGGAGATAGTTCTTGGGATGGGTAAAAGTTCACCAACTTCTCTGGGTCCTCTGCTTTCAGTCCATATTGTTGGTCGATATACATAGGCAAGTAAAAGGATGTGTGAGTCAATCCCATCAACCTGATGTAGTTGCATCGAGGGGTCTTCATCAGAAAGTCCTCTTGTGGCTTCCCTGGGCATCTCCATGCAATATTCTTTGTAGTTTTCCTTGTAGGTACTCTTTCCAATCAACAATGAGCTTGAATTTTGAGGCTTCCCTCCTTTCTCGGTAATAAATAGCTCTGAGTTGACCTCCAATTTAATGGCTTGATCAGCTTTAGTTTCTCAAGTAGCCAAAGTTGGAAAATAGCGGGACTTCCATGATAATGATTAAGTTCAAATCTATAGCTATGGCTCATGTCATCAAGTCCTTTGAATGTCTCTGGAAGGACTGTAGGAATGATATCTCCTCCTTTCTTCAATTGCTTTACTACCTTTATTAGAACAAGTGGTGCACCATGTCCAGGAGCTCAGAGACCATAGCCGAGCTATCATGCATAATAGATAAGCATCATGTGATCTTTGCTAATGGATTCCCCCTGGTGGTTGGTACTGAATGAAGATCTTGGCCATCTTCAGAATGTCAATCTTCCCATATCTAATGAACTGCTTCATTTCCTCCTTTTCCCATCCCAAAAATTCCTAAATCTCCTCTGAGTGGTCTTCCTTCAAAGATGGTTGAATCAACTTGCCCTTAGGTGGAGATAGCATATAAACTCAGAATTCTTCGAGAGTTGGACCGGTCTCAACCAACCCAAATCAAAATACATGAAGATCAACATCCCAATGTTGAGGCACCTGTCAGAGCAGATTGTGATGTAGCTCTATGCACCCAATCCGACTGAGCATTGACATACTCATAGATTCTAGCAGTTCTGGTGTCATAATGTTTATGTCCATGGTCCATTTTCTCAACGTCTCATCTAAAGAATCCATGAATTTTCCTGAAACATCATAAGCAAAGAAGAGATGTGATGATTTTTCAAAGTATCACTCATTAGCTATTGACACAACCAACCCTTTACCACTATTGCATCAGAATCCTCTTTTTTTTTTTTACTAATCAAGGGTGGGAAATGAGCTGGCCGTGATATACTAGTACCGGGTGATGACTTTTGGGGGATGGAATTCTAGATAAGAATTTGTAGGACCATAGACAGATGATGGATGCCTAATGGCCTTGTATGCCAAATGGCGATTCTTAGGGACACAAGCTATGATGATGTTTTTAGATACTTTGATTATTAATCCAGAAACCAATTTATTGCCTTAAGATTGTTGAGACCACACTTGTACATGTCAAGTTGCTTATGTATCCCTTAAGAGGAATCAGGTCTAGCATAGTTAGGGCTATTCACCCTAATAGACATAATATTTCTTGAGTTGATCCATGTTAACCAATTTGGGTATTTCTTTGCCGTTGTGGTCTATGACTTTTACAGCCTTACCTAGTAGAATCTCCTTGACAGTAAATGGGCCACTCCAGTTGGGCCTGAATTTCCCTCTTGGGTCATGAATTGGGCTCTTTGTTCCTGAAGAACAAGTTCACCCTCTTCTATGTGACGAGGCTTCATACTCTTGTTGAAGGCCCTTGCCATTCTCAGTTGATATTTCTTTAGGTTATCCATAACCTTCATATGTCTTTCGTCGAGAATGTTTAGCTCATCGTTTCTGGCCTTCACCCACTCTCCTTCAGGTAATTGACTATTAAGAAGCACCCTTAGGGATGGTACTAGGATTTCCACGGGTAGAACTGCCTCGACCCTCTATACCAAAGAAAAAGGAGTTGCTCTTGTCGAGGATCGTACAGAAGTTTGATATGCCCATAAAGCAAGTGGTAACTTATCCGCCCAATCCTTATGTGTTTCGGCCATTTATTATAGATCACCTTGATGTTCTTGTTAGCTACTTTGACTACCCCATTGGTTTGTGGCCTATAAGTGGTTGAGTGATACCTTTTGATACTGAACTTCGTGCAGATTTTGTCAATTTTTCCCCATAAATGAGATCCCTGATCTGATATCAACTCTTGAGGTACTTCATGTCAGGAAATGATATTTTCCTGGATGAATTTTACCACCTTAGCAGATATGAGGACTGCATATGACTGAGCTTCTACCCACTTGGTAAAATAATCAATGGCTACCAAGATGAATTTGTGACCATTGGATGCTTTGGGGTTAATCTTCCCAATGAAGTCAATGCCCCAAGTAGAGAATGGCCAAAAAGAATTGAGTGAGTGCGATTCTGTTGGCGGGATGTGCATGATATTGGAAAATATCTAACATTTATGGCATTTCTTGACAAAGCTCATGCAGTCTACTTCCATTGTGTTCCAATAGTATCCTAGCCTGAATCTTCTTAGCTAGCATTTCAGCATGCATATGGGTTCGCAAAGGCCTTGATGAATTTCCTCCATGATTCTCACAGCATGCTCCTCATTCACGCACAACAATTGTATTCCATCATTAGGACCTCTTGTGTAACAAGTCCCCTTGAAGAATAAACTGGGTGGCATATCTTCTCAGAAATTTATTTTCTCTATCTGTGGCCTCCACCGGATACTTTCTTTCCTTGATAAAATCCACAATATGAGCGAACCAAGATCGACCATCTATGGTGAGAGAGTTCACCAAATTTTGATAAATGGGTCCACTTCCTTGTTCCACTAAGAATGGTTAAACTCTAGCCATAGGGTTGCATTCTACTATAGAAGCCAAGGTTGTAAGGGCATCAACAAACCGGTTGTTATCACTCTGGAAGTATTTGAGCGAGATCCTCTCAAAATGTCCAATTACTTCTTCCATATGTTCTTGATACGGCTTCAACTTCTCATCTTTAGTCTTCCATTTTCCTTGCATCTAACAAATGATAATGGATGAATCTCCATACACCGTAATCCTTTTCACCCCAATAGTTAAGGTTGTTTCTAGTCCCAATGCATAAGCTTCATATTCAAAAATAATGTTGGTACAAGGGAAATTGAGGTGGAAAGACGAAGGTAGGTAAAGGCCATCAGAAGTGACAAACAATATTCCTGCATCACCTCCCTTCTGATTAGCTGCTCCATCAAAGAACAACTGCCATTCATTGGTTGTGTCTTCTTCTTCTATTACTATGATTTCTTTATCGGGAAAGGCATCATCCAGGTCTCTTCCATCTTCTATGGGGTCGGCCGCCAAATGATCAATTATAGCTTGCCCCTTGATAGATTTCTGAGTAATATAGGTGATGTCAAACTCTGATACCAAAAGTAGCCACTGTGCCATCCTTCCTATTAGAGCTGGTTTCTCAAAGAGGTATTTGATTAGGTCTATCCTTGAGATCAAATGCACTGGATAAGCTACCATATAGTGCCATAACCTTTTTGTTGCCCAAATCAGTGCAGCACAAGTTTTTTCTAAAGATGTGTACCATGTCTTATACTCCAAAAACTTCTTGCTGAGGTAGTAAATGGCATGCTCTACCCCCTTCTCTATCTCTTTTGTGCTAGCAATGAGCCTATGGAATATTCTCCCACTAATAAGTACAATAGAAGTGGTTCTCCTTCCACTGGTGGTGTCAATACTGGTGGGTTCATGAGGTATCCTTTGATCTTATCAAAAGCTTGTTGGCATTGGTCATTCCATTCAGTGGGCTGATCTTTCATCAGCATCTTGAAGATTGGTTCACAGATCGTAGTTAGTTAAGCTATGAACCTGCTAATATATTGAATATGATCCAAAAATCCTCATATTTGCTTCTCAGTCCGAGGTGTGGGCATCTCCTGAATTGCCTTGATCTTGATACGGTTGACTTCAATGCCTCTTTCCCTCACCAAGAACCCTAACAATTTTCCTGTTGTTGCCCCAAATACACACTTTTGAGGATTCAACTTTAGCTGATACTTCTTGATTCTTTCAAAGAATCGTCTTAGTGTGGGAATATACCCAGGCTGATCTTTTGACTTCACTATCATATCATCCACATAGACTTCCACATCTTTGTTCATCATGTCATGCAATATGATTGTAGCTGCTCTTTGATAAGTTGCCCCAGCATTCTTTAGTCCAAAAGGCATCACCTTATAACAATAGGTTCCCCATGGAGTGGTGAAGACTATCTTCTCACGATCCTTTGGGTGCATGCTCACTTGGTTGTATCCTGAGAATCCATCCATAAATGATAGCAAGGCATGCCCCACCGTGTTGTCAACTAATACATCAATGTGAGGTAATGGGAAGTCATCTTTAGAGCTTACCTTGTTAAGATCTCAAAATTCTATGCACATTCATACCTTGCCATCTTTCTTTGGCACTGGTACTATATTGGCCAACCATTGGGGGTATTTTACCATTCGTAGAAATCCTGCATTCCATTGCTTTACAGCTTCTTTGATCTTTTCACTCCATTCTAGCGCACTCTTCTGAGTTTTTGTTTCACCGATTTTGCCCCTGGGTAGGTCGGCAATTGATGTTGCATGATATCAGGGTCTATACTAGGCATATCCTCATAAGACTAGGCAAAGACTTCGACGAACTCCTTCAGAAGACTAATCATCTATTCTACTTCTTCATTGTCTAGGGTGGTACCAATTTTTATCTCTCGAAGGCATTGGTCAGTTTCTAGATTAATAACTCGAGTATCCTTATGGATGGGTTGGGCTTTCTTTGGTTTGTATTGTTTTATTAACTCTTGATATTTATTAAGATCCTCATCAAAAAATGAGGCAAGTCATAATCGGAATCAAAAAAATTATTCATAAAAGGAGTAATAGACTCAACATACCCGGAATCTGGACTTTCCTCAAGAGGGAAGGCTGACTCATGATCATAAATAGGAGACTCAACAACTGACTCGACTATAGATTCGATGACTGATTTTATGCTTTTATCAGTGGTATTCAGGCTGGTTGACTCAGTAATATGAGTAAACTTGAAGTTCTTCCCAATGCTAATCTAGTTTAGGAGCAGTTCGATGGCTCGATGGATGAGTAGATGTGGCAAAGGGCCTTCTTCTTCTTCTAAAAAAGTTGTTGCTATTTCTTTAAAGGTGCAATTCTTTTCTTGAATAGGTGCCTGCTTCTTCACAAATACCAGCTGTTCGATTTCATGTTCTCTAAAGCCAAACTTTCTGAGGGGCGAGGATTGGTGGAGAGTGCTTAATCCCCTTTCTATGAAGTCCAACTTTTCAAGCCTATTGATGGAGGCTATCCCCATTCCTAGGTCACCTCTTTGACCACCCCCCTGGACCTTTCCATTGTAGTTGATTCAGGTATGGTACATGCAGACCAATATTCTTTGTGCTCCTCTTTGCTTTTCATATACACTTCTTCCACTGAAAGGCCTAGGTTTGAGCTTATGTAGCTCTTGGGTTCTTGGTTCTTGTAGGAGGGAGAAAATGTAGCTTTTCAAATCAGTGGGAAGCTGTAAACTCTAGGTGAGCCTTATCTTCTTTTCCCATTCTCTTTTTAGGTGGACTGAGGACTCGGTGCCTCCTTTGATCGGATCAATGTTGTGGGGTTATTAGAGGAAGATCCATTCTCAATTAGTGCAATTTCTGCTATCCCAGTGATGTATCTTTCTTGATCACTTTCTTTGGTTAGCATTTGTTATTGCTCTACCTCATAAGTTACCCAGTCGAACCCATCTTGAAAGAATACTTCAAATCCTGGTTGCATCTTCACGGCGATTTCATCAAACCATGGCTCAACATTTCCACAAAAGGGAAAATCTTCTCCTTCCCTTACGAAGTACCTGTTGAGAGTGGGATAATAAGAGGCAGATATTTTCCTAATCATCCTTAGTACCTTCTGCCCTTTGCTGCCATTCTTGCTTCTTGGCCCAAGAGTTTGTGGAATGTACCCACGACCACTCCTTCCTTTGCTAACTACTAGAGTAGGTAATTTTGATACACCTGATGATACTTTCCTAATCCCATCTCTGGTAAGTATTGCACGTTCCTCATCATTTGGTTCACCAGAGGGCTCCATATAGCTTTATAGCTAGCTGTAATCTTTTCATCTGGCATTTCCTTGGCGAGTGCTGCATAAGTTTCCTCTATTTCAAAACCACCAAGTTGAACTTCTTTGTCTTGTTCTTCTCCATTTTCAATGTTGGCTAAGGTGTTGACCACTTCAGGATCTCTGGCTATTATATTCACATTCCCTTCATTAATGAATTTCATTTTTTGATGGAGACTAGAGGATTCAGCCTTCACATGATGTAACCAGGGCCTTTCTAAGAGCATGTTGAAAGATATTGGTATATCAATGATAACTTCACCCGGTCAATCATTATGATGATGGCTAGGATTCCATGGATTTTCCTCTTGGTGTTGTCATATGCCCGTATGGTTTGGTTTGATGGCCTCATCTCTTCCAAGTTGATGCCAATACTCTTTGTCGGTTTAAAGAATAGAACATTCAAAGTGGACTTGTTGTCAATGTGAACCTAGGGAACTGCCTTATCAAGACATTCTACCATGATGTGTAGAGCCTTATTGTGCTGGGCTCCTATGGGGAGTTCAAAGTCTGAGAAAATCAATGATCGTACCACATAAGTTACCCCTACTATGTGCAAGAGTTGCACCAGATCTATATCGATCAGCATTTGTATATTGGTGTGAGACATCAAGACTGCTTCATGGTGTGTGAGGGAGGCCATCACAATCCCCAAATTGAGATATTAGCCTGGGCCTTCTTGAGCTAAGCCAAAACTAGATTCTTCGATTCTTTCTTCAAGCCACTGGTTCTAGCCTCATTAGTCCTTGACTGTTCTACTGCTAGGGCCTTGCTCTTGTAGTCTCTTCCACTTCGAGTCTCCATCACATTGACAGGTTTCTTCACGATGATCTCTGTGGGATAACACTCTTCATCATCACTGTTTGTTATGGTAATTATCCCTACCATAGGATCATCCTCCTCTCCTAATTCTCCTTCCCTACTAGGGGTGAGAAGTTGAAGTCCTCCACAAATATCAAGGGCCCTAGCTTGCACTTTCTTAACCACATTAGAAAGGCTTGCAACAGTTCTTCAAGTGTGTCATGTCCCCTTATTTTTTTGAGATGTCCCAATTGCTCGGTATAGTACTGTACACTGATGGCTACCTCACCCAACATTTGTTCAATTTCATTAGCCTCGAGTTTTATCTCAACCAAATGACTATAGACACTACTCATGTGCTTTTCTATAGGGTCTGCTTTGCCTTCATAGACAATCTCATATCCTTCACTATCTTCTGAATCTAATGTCAGCTCATCTCCTTTCATATGAATTGTGAGTGCTGATTGGATAGCATCTGTGGGTCAATCATCAGGTCATCCTGGCCAATTACATATATGGAATATCCCCCAGGATCTTTGGGTGAATAATACCTCGAATCATCACTTCATTATCATTCCAAGGCCCTTGGTAGTCCCGTCATCCCAATACTGGTATTTATCATCACTTCGAGAATTAGAGTCATTATCATCATCCCCATCCTCACTCTCGTTCTCATCGTCGTCATCATCATCCTCTTCTTCACTGATGTCCCCTTCACTTGGTACTTCATCAGATTCCTCTTGACCCTCAAATTCTCTTGCATCCAAATGTTCATAGTATTCAAAGCATATGGACCAGAAGATTTCCATAGGGCCAGACTTGACCTCATTGGCTCGAAGTCAGATCATACCAGATTCATCATCTTCTGTATCACTTATAGTGTGGATTAGGGAAGTGTGTTCTTTGATTTGTTCCCCTATTTTCTAATGCAATTACTGCTCTGAGGAGGTCACCCATGACTCCTTCAATTACCTCTGGATTGTCCTCCTTGGATAAGGTTGTCTAAATTAGAGAAGTGGGATCAACAACTTGATTTTATCCTAAGACATTCACCAAACCTATTGACGAGGTCATCTTTAGAGGATCTAGCAAGGTAAACATATCCTTCCAACTGTGTTTTCCAATCTATCCTTCCTTTGGGTTATCCATCGATCCTTGAGAGTGAGACTGATATGAAGGTGATGAGAGATATAAAGCGGGGTGGTATGAAGGTGATGTGATGTGAGAGGTAGAATATGAAGATTGGGGGTGATAAGATGAGGAAGTTTCTTCTCCTTGATGGTGTGGTGAAGGTTGGTGATATAGAGGAGGTTGGTGGTATGGCGAATGTTGATGGTATGGTAAAGGTTGGTAGTATGGCGGAGGTTGAAGTATGGTATAGTGGATCCCCTTATTGATGAGGAAGGAGGAATGGCAAGTGCTTGATCTTCTGATTCTTCTTCTGATGACTCTTCTCTTTTGGGAGCCTTCATAGCCTTGGCCCTTTGACTCATGACTTTCCTATAAGTGTGGGCATTCATGTGATTCTTCCGAGCTCTAGGTGCGATGAGTTGAGTGGGGTCACTCTCCGTTGCTTCTTCATCTATATTGTTCACATGATCATAGAATATGGGATAAGAAAATGCTTATCTGACTGATACATATGAACGGCCCTTCGGAAGGAGTCGTATTCTTTTTGACAAGCATCCTTAATGAAACAACTGATGTGCCTTACTAACTCTAAAGGAAGGGGCATTCTCTACACAAGTAGGAACTTCTTTCTCCACTCAACATGCCTCTCCTCATGGTACTTCTTAGAATCTCTAATAAAATGTGTTGGATCGAAGAATCGAGGATCCCAATTTTTCCATTTATCCATCGTTGCTAGTATGTTGACTGTTCCATGATCTGGGAGTGGATTAGTATTGACATTAGGAGATTGGTTGACCTTGACTTCAATAGTCCTGTTGTCTACCAAATCCTAGATTTCATGTAGAAGACCTAGGCACCATTTTGCAGTGTGCCCCTTTTGAGTGTGGTAAGCACAATATTTATGGTCCCTATACCAAGCTGGAGGAGGGTTGCTAATTACTGTTGGAGCCACTGTCCTTAGTAATCCCTGTTTCTTTAGCTTTTCATACACTGCTGTCACGGGCATTCCAAAATCAATGAATTGTCTCCTTGGGTTAGAAGCCTTCTAAGTATGGGCATCTTCCTGTATCAAAAATGGTGATGAAGAGCTGACGGGTGGGACTAACTGTTGGACCACACCTACCACATTGGTTGTTACACCGATGCCCTAACTTTGCCTAATTTGAACTGCTGTGATAGGTCTTGGACCAGAGATCGGAAGCACGACTGGGTTTTAGCTAACAGCCACCCATTTCCCAAGAGGGAGAGATGACCCCACATGATCGTGCATTACATGCCAGTCTAACTGGAGGGGATTCATAGATCCCAGACGGTAAGTGGCCCGACTCCTCAAATATGAATCCCGACACGTAATGATGTTTTTGTAAGGCCTTGAGCATGGTTGAGGCCAACCACCTATGCAAGACTAGCTATGGGATAGCAAGCAGTCAAGATAGCAAGCTGTCTTGACCATTGGAAATATACCACCGGATCTATTGGAAATATACCACCGGTCCAACAAATAGACCCTAAGGTCCCATTTAACACTTAACAAAGAAATGAGGATTTCATTTTCTCATTTCTATTGTGTCCAATGTAATGGAAGAGAGAAAGAGGAGAGGAAGGAAGAAGAAGAAGAAGGAGAGGGCTTACCTTGGTGCTGGTTGCCGCTTAGTTGCCGGAATCGTTGCCGGAGGTAAGTACAACCTCCCATACCACTCTCTCTCTTCATTTTAACCTAGATTAAGCTAGGTTTGGATGGAATTTTAGTGTACAAACCATGTTGGGGTTGGGGAATGTGTATTCTACCCTCCCAATGCTATTGTCGAGCTCGAATCAAGCCCGGTGAGCTCCAGCAACAAGTAGTGCCAAATGACTAAGGTTTCGATCATTTGATCGACATATCTCCCAAATGGCTCAGTGGAATTGGGATTTTATTGTCTTAGAATGATGCTAGGAACATCCCCTACAAACTCCATGGAACAAATTCTGACAATCGGGCCCGAGCCGAAAAACCCCAAAATGAGTGGACTATTCTGAACGACCACCAGAAATAGCCCACCGGATCCACTAGGCTTGCTTCTGGTGGCATATTTTTGATGGACCTTAGAGGCTTATGAGCTCTCTGTCTCCACCACTAGAAACAGGACTGATATTTTTGATGGGAAAAGATCCTGTTTTCTGTGGTTATTTCTGGTGACATTACTGTCATTGGGAAACTTTGACTGTATCTTTGGGGGTGACTTAAGTGTGCCTCTATCGATCATTTCAACACGTAATGATGTATGATTGCCCTTGTGTCTAGGATAGTGATGCGCACGAGCCCTGAGATCGAAACTGAGTGGATTGATCGGTGGCCTTATCTAAACCCTAAAACAAGTAAACATTAATAAGGTGAGGGATGGACTATGTTTATTTTGGAGTGTTTATTATTACTAAATTGCTCACATTCTTAGAATTACATGTTTAATTATAATTGCTCAAATACAATGATGATATGTCATATGTTACATTTGTCATTTTACAATATTGATATGAAATGTTATGGAATTGTATGACGGGATCCGGTGTGGCTGAGGTGGTACCAGTACCGTGATCGTCGTGTGTTTGGTTGTGTATGTGAGATAGAATCTAACGTGGCTGAGGTGGTACTGGTGCCATGATTGCTATATGTATGTAGCATTCATACATTGATTATGTGCATTAGAGTTAGTTGTAGCAATGGGTTATGCTTTGTGGCCAAGGTCTCGCTGGTATCGTGTACCCCGGGATTGCATTTGGAAATGGATACGCTTCATGGCAGATGATTGGTACCAGTGTTGCGTAGTCCATATTAAACTATTATATACATGCTATATTAGGGAAACGGTCTCAGGTTATACTTTGTGGCCAAGGTCTCGCTGGTATCATGTACTTGGGACTATATTTAGAGATGGATTACACTTTGTGGCCGAGGTCTCGCTGGTATCGTGTAATTCATACTAATTGTATCACTATGAAGGCATGTAGCATTTATGTGGTTAGGTATCACTCCCTATGCCTTGAACCCTTGCCAACAGGGGTAGAGGTGTTGGATAATCCATTGTGGTATGTTTGATGTGCCTTTCTAGAATGCCACATCCACGGTACGATGTGATTGCTACTGGAGGTGGGAGCCTGTCCAGTGTGACCAATGATGTACCAGTGCCATAATTGCTAGGAGGAGGCTATCGAGGTTTGCTGAGTGACCCATGGATGCATACGGGGACCGATAGACTTCTATTCATGGCTAGGGTTTGTATCCTTGCATAGTCGATGATGGTTCCAAGATGAAGGATACAGCCTAATGTACCGTAGTAGCATTTACCAGACTTAGTTTGTATTGTTAGTTGGATAATAAATAAATGAACTGCATCATGAGCATCATGGAATATGTGTTTAATTTTCACAATCACGCATCATAAATTATTACTGCTATTGTCTTGCTTGTATGTACTTGGCCCCACCCTCATTGAGTGAGTTGGAAAGCTCACCCCACGTATACACACTTTTTAGATGATGATGCAGGTACCATGGTGCCTATGGCATGTGACCCAGTATCTTCTTGGTTAGGGTATGGTGTGAGCGACTATTGAATACTAGAAGTGGGAGAGCATGATCAGGACTGTGCTTGCGACCACTGTGCTTACGTCGCACCGTGAGATTGTATATCATACTTTGATACTTTTGGGTATAATTATGGATTGTATTTTTTTTGAGATTTTATTATATGTGATGGATGAATGTAACAAAATAACTCGATTATTGCTATTATAGTATCATTAGCCATTTTTCCATTTTATTTATGATTCTTCTACTATACTCTGATTTCGTTACTTAGGTTGGTTTGTGATGTGAGATTGTGAAAATGTTAAGGTACTGCTATCAGAGATCCTGGTAGGTTTGTAAGATACGTATGTGTCTTACTCACACCGCTGGTATTCCTAATGGTAAGTTTGGGCTATTGGAATTGGGGTGTGACATTGGTTTCGAGACCCTTTCCACATCCAACTATGGTGTTCTTTCCTACATCCTAGGAGGATCTTTGATATTGGGCATCTCTTAGGATTCGATTCTCCACACTTGTGTCGGTGTCTATCAAGGCATCAAAATTTTGTAGATGTTGATAGTAAAGAACATCATAATAAGGCTTAGACAATTTTTCAATCAAAATTTCTACTTGCTCTACTTCTGAAGGTCGGTCTGCCATCTTGGCAGCCTTATCCTAAACCTCATCAAGAAGGCGATGAATCCTTTTTTGGGCTACTGTCTCAATGTCTCAAGCTCCCGATGCTTCATATCTACTTTGGTGTTATATGAATACTAATTGGTGAAGGCTTTCACCACTATTGTCCAATTCTAGGTTTGGGATGACTCCAATTGTGTGAGCCACCTTAGTGCTGGTCCTAATAGGGTTAACATGAAGGCTTACCCCATCTGATTGTCAGCAAGCTGCCATAATTTGGCGATTTTGAGAAAAACCTTGAGATGAGCCTATCAAATCTATTGGTCTGCCATTTGAATTTCTCGAGAATTCTTGCCCCAGAGAAGAAACTCATCTCATTGGATTCCACCACTTGACTTTCCGAACCCTTTCCTAATCGGACCAGATTTTCTAACCTTTCCAATTGTTCTCTAACTCTTCTTTCTTTCTCCATCTCTAGAGGTTCCGTTCAGACATGTGCTACAAACTCCTCTTCCTCATCTTCAATCACTACTCTGGGAGGACGGACCCTAGAATAGGTTCCCCATTGACCATTTGGATGGGTAGGTGAAACTCCTCTCTGACCGGTTGGCTTGGCTTGGTCTGGCTCTCCTGAGTCAACTTAGGATGAGGTTCCACGATGACCCATAGGTCCATTCTGACCCAACTCTCCTATAACCTATGCTGGTTTGGCCCTGGGAGGGTCTTAGAGCATGTGCAATATCTGAGCTAGTCCACTCTTGACCTAGGCCACCTCTACCTGCAAAGTCTCCACGGGGTGGACCCAAGCTTGCTCGGGTGATTCAGGGTTGTGTGGATCCATGTGAACTGGGTTGTAATCACTTTATGGTAGATAATCTCGAAGAGACGATGGAGGTGACACTAGACTTAAGCGAGTCAATCGATTACCCTGATGTGTCCAAATGGACTGCAAGGAACACTTGAGATGTGGAATTGTGCCTGAACAAAAAGTGGCTTATTTTAGGATTCTTGTATTCCCAACCATTTATTCATTCATCCACTGAATTATCAACCAATGATCCATCCAAAGTTAGTCCACTTAATGATAAGGAGTGGGTAAGAGTTTGATGCCCCTAGTCCACTCAATGTCATAAGTGGGAGATTCACACAAATGGTTTGACCAGAATATTCCTATTAAGACATTCTCCGTCGATAAAGTCATACTTTCCTTAATCTTGCCCCACTAGGTGACCTTCGTCCTAGTTTCCTCAGCTCTTTTAGATAATTTAGTATTTTACGGGATTTTGACGGGCATCACCCCGGAGTCGTGCATACCAAATCATCCATATCTCATTTCTAAGGAGGAATGACACCTTTTATCCGAAACACACTTAGGAGAGCACTTCTTTTATGACTAGAATGCAATATAGGAAAATTCCTTTTCAAGTCCTCAAATAAATTCTACAGATCAGCTTGTGGCGTTCTTAGCGTTTTCCATCTATTTCCTACATGATGCGAGCATGCGGTGGATGCAATAGGACCGATAAAGCTTCCTTGATAGGATCTATATACGCAAGGTATGTGATCCTTTTGATATACCTAGAGGTACAAGATCAAGGTGATGACTTCCTTGCCCATTACTCGTGACTACACACGAGGTTAAGCAACTAGCCATGGGGTGGTGGAACCGTGAGTGATTATGTGCAAAAGTGTAATGCGGGAATATCATTATTCAATCTTAGAATGTCATAAAGTGCACGGACCTCCCCGAGGGTGCTGGCACAATTACAAACATCCATGCTATTTAAAAATACCCCACACCCTTGTACAGGAAGTGGCTACCATTTGCTCTCAGAGTACTCTCCATGACATTGCACTGACCTCCCCGATGGTGTGGGCATGATAGAGAGTCCCTCACCAAATGAATTCACTTCAAGCACGATGCATGATGTGGTTAGTGAGTACAATTACAAACATGGGATTAGTCAAACATGTTTTCAAACAAATGTGGTGGAAAATGTTCTTGTATTTAGAGGTAGCATCTAGCATTGAAAGCTTGACATGTCCCTAGTGGAGTCGCCATTGTGAGGGTAGCGGCCGGAGAAATCCTTTGCCTTCGGCCCTCTCTCCTCTCTTTCTCTTTCTCTTAAGGAGGGGTGTGTCGTGTGTGCTTTACCCATGGGCCCTGCAGTGCCATTCCGTCGCTCAGAGATAATTAGAGGCCTATTTCATAGGAGTGTAAAGGCTGTCACTAAGATGGGGGTTTGATGATGGTCCAATACAGGGGATTGGAATTATACAAAAAGGGTTGGAGCCGTCACCTTGGATTATGGGCCTAGGACTAAGAAGTGGGCCCGATTCCTAAGAAAAGGGCCCGAATGTTGGTTTGGTCCAAATATTTAGGGTACATGTTAGGTTATAGAATTGGAAAGGTGTTAGGCACCCAATTTGCCCAGTTCAACCAGTCTTCCTACTAGATGCTTAAGAACAAACATTTTCCACGATTATTCCTATTCCACACGCATGGGTAAATTATCACACATATGTACATTAACTGAATTTAAATGATTATGTACACTACAACATGGTCAATATATAATCTACATTATGCTAATTTGGGTGAGAAATTAAACTTGAGCCTGACCCCTGTTTTAGATAAAGAGGGGTGGGACCCCGATTAGTGCTGACACAAACTGTCTTTTGGATTCTCTTGGCTCAGGGGAAGATGGTCTTGACCGCCAACGTTCTTTCTTAAGATATGTTGATTGTGGTAATGTTCAGACAGAGTTTTGACTAGGAACGGTTACTTTTGGATTTTGACAGCAGTCTCGATTCTGTAGGGCTTCCGCTAGGGATAAGCTACTTTCGGATTTTGGCTGAGGTGTCGCTCCAATAGAGCTTCCAATAGGGATAGGTTATGGGAGGGCTAGGCTGAGGTGGTACTCTGGCAGAGCTTCCGCTAGGAATAGGCTATAAGAGGGCTAGGCTGAGGTGGCACTCTGACAGAGCTTCTACTGGGAATGGGCTGAGACCTAAATTGTTGAAGGACTCGAAGGCCCGAAGAACACTTTGTATCAAGAGGGGGTGGGAGACTAAGGGGAAAATTTTCCTATACAAAATGTCACTCAAAGAAGGCAAAGGATTGAAGAATTTCAAAGGCCCAAAGAACACTTCGATTCTTCGGATCTTATGAAGATCTCTCTAAAGACTTGAAAATCCTCAAGGGGGGAAGGGGAGGAGAGAGGGTAGAGCTTGTCTACTATGGATGCTCCAAGGATGCTTGAGTGTTTGTGGTGTGAAAAACCAAAGGGAGGGGGGGTATTTATAGAATTTTTAAACCAATGGGGAGGAAAGAGGAATTTCCTAGCCAATAGGGTTAAAAAGTGATTTTTCTAAACCAATGGGGTGAAAATATGAAATTTTGGACCAATGGGGTGGAGGGTAAATTTCTTTGGCCAATGGGTGAAAAGTAATTTTTTTGGGCCAATAGGAGCTTGTAGTGTAGGGTACGCTAGTGGGACAGTGTAGAGTACACAAGCAAGTGAAGAGAAATCTCATCACCAATCCGATCATTGGAATGCATATTCTAGCCATTCACAGTAGCGCACGAGGTTGGGCGGGGGAGCTTGTTACACCCGTTCCATACAGAACCAGACCGGTGACTGAGTTAACACCTGTTAACCCAAAACCAGCCAAGATTATTTGATACGATAACCACAGCACAACATACACACACCCTAAGTCAAGAAATTTCTATATTTTAGCGGAAGTCTTACATATACATACCTTTAAATACCCTAATACTCTTAATACCCAAATTGTATTACATAATACATTTATATTTGGGCCCGAAGGCATGATATATACATAAGAAATATAACTTAAGCATCTAAAACACAAAAGGGGTAACATTTCAAAATAATCAAAATGAGTCTCCGTATGGTATCAATGTTGCTAACCCACAACACAGTTATTGCACGGGCACTTAGCCCCATGCCCGGGATCTTCAAGGACCCACTAGTCATCGACTAGAAACTCCATGGTGGGTCCCAACTGTAGCTCTTCAGTCGGATAACGTGCAAGATCATCTAAAAATAGAGTGCACATGGGATGAACTCACTAGCCCAGTAATTGAAAAGAAAGACTACAGAAATACGCACAATACAAATGACCTATATTCGTGCAATTCATTTTATTATCTTAGTCCACCTAGACAACAATTCTAAGTTATAGATCATGTGATACTTGCAACCACAGTGTGTGTATGCTCCGAGTATGAGCTGCGAATCCCATCCCACGATATGCCCATAGGGTTACCAGAGAAGGCCGGCCGCTGGTACCAAAAAAGTAAATTGCCGACCCACAATGACATTAAAGTAAAATGTTGGCCCATAGTGACATTAAAGTAAATTTCTAACCCACAGTGACATTAAAGTAAATTGTCGACCCACGGTGACATTAAATTAAAAGCAGAACGATTGGCCCTCTTATTATATCACCAAAATTGCTGATAGTCCTAATGATCAACTGGGCGTACTTCTAACCACCACCGTTGGTTCAAAACCTTGGGTTCCCCATTTGATATACCCAACACTTAAACCCCTACTAGGAAGGCTCGTAGGATAGGGATATGTCATTCCTAACCGTATACTCCTATGTGAGATAGTATAACTGCATAGTACCATTGCGTCCCATTCCACGGGTCACTAATGCATTTGCATCCAAGCTGACTATAGCATCTAGTCTAGCAAGCATCGTAATCAATAATTTAAAGTCATCCATCTCATATCACAAGCAAGAGAAAGGTATTTAACAATTAAAGATATTAGCATGTCAAATCATAATTGAATTTCATAATGCACACGTCAATGCATGCAATGGCACTCATGGTTGACTAGTCTTCCCAATAATAATATGATGACATGGCTAGTCTACAACCAGGATGCTATGATGTAATGTCCTCTTCCCACTTGCCTAATTGTGTACAAAGATCACCCTTAGTACGAGGAAGCGATGATGCGAGTTTCTAGTTCAAACTATCATAAGAGAGTTGGATTTAGTTTATCTCCACTGTAGGCTCATAACCAATGAGGTATGATGATCCCAATGTGTTTAGAATCATGAATGTAGGTTACCTGACAAATTTGGGCCCAATTAGGACTCGAGAACTCGGATAGGTCAATCGGTGGGCAAGGCACCCACCAGTCCTTGCTCATCGCTCGACGAGGGACTCTGCCTAGACCAGTGGGCCAGGAGTAGTAGGCTAGGTAGCCCACCAGTCTTGCTCACCTGTCAGACCAGCAGCTCTATTTGGACCGGTGGGCCAGGAGCGGCTAGCCAGGTCACCTACTAGTCTTACTCACCTGTTGGTCCAGCAGTTTTGATTGGACTAGCAGGCCAAGAGTGGTGGGCCAGGTTGCCCATCGTTCTTGTTGACCGATCGAGCCAGTAGCCTACCTAGGATAGGTGGGCACTGGATTGGTGGGTCCGATCTTTCCCAGGCACCCACCAATTAAAATCGGGATTTTTATTGTTCTCTCCCATTCTTCACCCCACCTTGGGGAAACCACCACGTGTTGTTTTGACCACATTTTTCACAAATCTAAGGCTCCAAATTATGATTCCAACCTAGATCTAAGGTCCTTAACAAAAAAAAAAAAAAACCTAGATCTAAGGTAGATCTAAAGTCTTGGGCATGGATCTTACCTCTTTGCTCAAGAACACGTCAAAACCTCAAATCCTTCTCTTTTGCTCAAGAGATCAACAAATGCTTCACAAATCTTGCAAGTATTCCTCTAAATCCTTCATAAACAACATATAGAACCTTTATTAAACCTTAGATTCATATTCTCAAAAGATAATAACAAGATATAAAGGATTGCTACCAAGATCGAAGGGTTTCACTTAGGGTTTCAAAAGGGTTCAAGGAATATGGACTTTACTCGCCTCAAATCGTAGGTCTCGAGATGAGGTTAATCTGGTGTTGGATTTAAGAGATCTGACCCCAGCAATGCACAATGATCATCTTCTTCCCCATTTTCTTCCTTCTTCTTTTCTCTCTCCTTCATTTCTCTTTCTTTACTTTTCTCACCCACTTTGTAAAATAATAAATGAGGCGAAAGAGAGGTAATAAATACTATTTATAATGGGGTCAAAATATCTAAGATCAGAGTGGTAGGTCACACTGGTGGCTCTGACCCACCTATGACCACCCACCAGTCGACTAGAACTTAGCCTAATCATTGGTGTTTTTGATGGGGCTCGGCCCCGACACGTATTCCACTCTTGGTAGTTAATTAACCCATGTATTTATCATAGAATACAGCCACATACCTTTATTACATGTACATGGCCGCCCGATGATACGTGCATTGCTTGGGCACATGGATTTTACTAGGCATGAACTCTGACTCATCTGGCCAACCCGAGTTCAGAGTCACTTTGCCATCATGTTCCATAAGGTATTCAAATCGGCTCATTGGGTTCAGGTCCTACAAGACCAAACAGAACCAACCGGGAAATTAGATCGGGTTTAGAAAGTAGGGTATCACATTTACCCCCCCTTTTTGAAAATTTTGTCCTCGAAATTGTAGTACCCTGTTGTCCTAAAAGATGAGGATACTTAGCTTGGAGATCATCTTCTTTTTTCCAAGATGTTTCCTCAAGTGAATGATTGGCCCATCGAACTTTCACAAAGGCAATGGAGAGATTTCGAAGAGTCTTTATCTTTCGATCTAAAATTTCAGTGGGATGCTCTTCATAGGTCATATTAACTTCCAAATATTCAGGTTTCACAGGCAGCACATGTGATGGAATCTTCACAGGCTCTTCGTGTGTTTCAGTATAGACACATGGAACACATTGTAAACATTGCTGAGAGAAGGCGAAAGAGCCAATATATAAGCTACAGAGCGAACTCGAGCCAATATCTCAAATGGGCTGATATATCTTGGACTTAACTTGCCCTTCCTGTGGAATCTATGCAACCCTTTAGTAGAAGAGATTTTGAGGAATACCTTCTCCCTTCTTGAAATTCAATATCCTTTGTATGCATAGCTCTTTTGACGTGATTGTACTGCCTTAATCCTTTCTCGAATGACGTCAACCTTGTCACACATCATCTATATCATCTCTGGTCCAGACATCCATCGCTCACCTACTTCATCCCAATATAGGGGTATTTTGCACTTTCTACTATACAATGCATCATATGGAGCCATTCCAGTTGTGGCCTGATAGCTATTATTATAAGTAAACTCCATAAGAGGTATGTATTTCTCCCATCTGCCACTCCTCTTCATTGCACAGGCCCTAAGCATATCTTCCAGTATTTGTATAGTTCACTCTGACTGTCCATCTGTCTATGGATGGAAAGTGGTACTCAGATTTACTTGTGTCTCTAAGGCTTGTTGGAGACTTTTCCAAAATCTTGATGTGAATCTCGGGTCTCTATTTGACACAATGCTTACCAGTACTCCATATAAACGGACTATGTTTTCCATATAAAGTTGGCTAACTTATCCATAGAGTAATTGGTCCTGATCGGGATAAAATGAGCAGTCTTGGTAAGCCTGTCAACTACCACCCAAATTGCATCCATTCCCTTGGGTGTACAGGGTAGTCCTATAAAAAAGTCCATGGTGATCTTGTCCCATTTCCACTCTGGTACGGGGAGTGATAGAAGAGTGTCATATGGTCGATGCCTTTCTGCCTTGACCTTTTGACACACGAGACATTTTGCTACATACAAGGCAATAATGGCCTTCATTGTTGGCCACCAATAGCTTTGCTTAAGGTCTTTGTACATCTTTGTACTTCCAGGATGAAGTGAATACTCAGAACTGTGTGCTTCCTTCACAATCTTATCATGTACCTTCATGTCGTCAGGCACACATAATTTATCCCAAAATAGTAATGCCCCATCATTGGCTATCGTGAAAGGGTCATTCATTGTCTACTCTTGAATTTTCATTCTGATCCTTTGCAGCATAGGATCCAAAGATTGTTTTGCTATCACCTCTTGTCTAATGAATGGGAGTACCTGTAAGGCTGTCAAGGATATAGTGAATTTCTTAACATCATCTATCTAATGCTCAAGCTCCAATGTTGCTCCCTCATATAGAAGGATTTCATCCATCAACATCGCCTCTTCTATAAGCTATGGACTATAGCTAAGTACGAAAGCGATACAGTCTGAGCCTTTCGACTTAGAGCATCAGCCACCACATTAGCCTTACCCAGGTGATACTAAATATCACAATCATAGTCCTTCATAAGCTCAAGCCATCTTCTCTGCCTTATATCTAAATCTCATTGGGTGAAGAAGTATTTAAGGCTCTTGTGATCACTGTATATTTTAGACTTTTCTCCATATAGGTAATGATGCCAGATCTTCAAGGCAAAGATGACTGCCACCAGCTCTAAATCATGAGTGGGGTAATTCTTCTCATACTGCTTGAGTTGCCTAGATGCGTATACTACCACCTTGCTGTGTTGTATGAGAACACAGCCCAACTCTATCTTGAATGCATTAATATAGACTGTCATCCCACCTGTATCATTTGGAATGGTCAATATAGGAGCTGACACTGACCGCTTCTTCAACTCTTAGAAGCTATTTTCATATTCTTCTGACCACTCAAATTTTACAACTTTCCTGGTCAACTTGATCATTGGTGTCAAAATTCGAGAAAAATTTTTGATGAAGCACCAGTAGTAGCCTGCTAAGCCTAAGAAGCTTCTGATCTCTGTTACATTCTTGGGTGCTTCCCACTCTACTATAACTTTTACTTTTTTTGGGTCCACCTTAATCCCATTCTCAGACACCACATGTTCTAGGAATCCTACTTGCTTGAGTCAAAATTCACATTTGCTGAATTTGGCATATAGTTGTTGCTCTCTTAATCTTTGTAATACCATCCTCAAATTTTTTGCATGTTCTTCTTCCGACTTCGAGCAAATCATGATGTCATCAATAAAAACAATGACCCACTTATCAAGGACATCATGAAATACCCGATTCATTAAATCCATAAAAGTAACCGATGCATTGGTTAGCCCAAAAGATAGCACTAGGAATTCATAATGACCATATCAGGTTCTAAAGGCCCTCTCGGTATGTCACTGCTCTTAATCTTGAGCTGGTAGTAACTCAATCTAAGATCAATCTTTGAAAACACTTTAGCACCTACGTAGACTACCATCCTTCTTCCTAACAAATAAGACTGGTGCACCCCAAGGCGAGACACTTGGGCATATAAATCCATTTTTCAATATATGTAGCTCTTTTAATTTGGCTGGTGCCATTCTATATGGAGCTTTAGACACTGGGGCAGCTCCAGGAATTAGGTCAATAGCAAACTCTAACTCTTTGTCAGGCAGAAGCTAAGTTAGATCATCTGGGAAAACATCAGGGAATTCATTGACTACCTCCAATTCATCCAGTGGAGCAACCTTTGCATCCACATCTAATAGTGATGCAAGGTAGCCCTGACATCCATCTTCTAATAACCTCACCGCCTGTAAGGCTGAGATAATAGTCCTTCTAGGTCTCTTTGACCTTTTAGCTTGGTACACAAGCTCTACTCCTTCGTCATCCTTCATCTTAACTTATTTCTCAGCACACATCACATTTGCTCGATGAGCCAACAACCAATCCATACCCAGAATGACATCAAAATTCTGCATGTTGAATTTGATAAGTTAGGCATCCAGTTTCTTTCCATTAATCTCAACTGAACATGGCCCACAAACTTCTTTCAACTATTACACTATGCCCGTAGGTGTGCTAACCACTAACTTGCATTCTAAGGTCTTAGATGGCACATCAAGCTTTCTAGAAGATCGCTTAGACACAAATGAATGTGATGACCTAGAATCGAATAAGACATATGCAGGTATACCTGATACAGAAAAGACACCTAGCATTACATTGCATATAAGTATAATAGGTTACTCAAATTTAAATCATAAGATCTGTTAATTAGAGTGTATCTAAAACTACTTCTATACTGGCTTTAGTTGTTAGGGCATATATCCTACCCTGAGGCTAGTTTCCCTAAGTCAATGCAGGTTTATAAACAGGGGGGCCGATTAGGTGGGGCCACTACTAGGCACCGACAATCCTTGGCGAAGTGCCTGTACGAATGACAATTAAAACATCAGTTTGGCAATGACTGAATTAGAGTAGGAGCTCTCTATACTATTCCTGGTGCAGTTGATGGATGAGGGGGTCTCAGAGCCATAGGCACCCCACTGGTGTTTGGGCGGAATGATGTAGTGGCCGGCCTACTAGCTAGTCGAGGAGGATAACCCGGAGGCCTGTAAGGCTGTCTATAGGTGGGACCATAGGAGAATAACCCATAAAAGCTCTTACTCGGGCCACCCAAATCAACATATGGATTTGCCCTTTTCCACAATCCCATAGTAAGGGATGGCTCTCCCTTCTACCTATCTTCCATTGTCTTAGCATTTTGTATAATCTGTACATATTCGGTTAAGTCCAACACCTCCAGTACTATACCGATGGTTGTCTTCAGCCCTTAAAAAATTTTGGGCCTTTTCCTAAACCGTCCTCATATGGCGAGGAGTAAAATAGAACAAGCTTTCAAACTATTGCTGATACTCCATAATAGTTTTGTTTCCTTGAGTTAGTGGCATAAACTCCGCCACTTTGCAGTCTCTATAGCTTTTGGGATAGTAATTTGATAAGAACAATTCCTTGAATTGTTCCCAAGTAGGTTCTGGATGAGTTTCCATCAGTATAGGCTTGGAAGCTTTCCACCAAGAATCAGCTTTATTTCTAAGTTACAACCCAGCACACACAAGCTTATGTGCCTCTGTGCACTCTACTTTGTCAAATACTTTCTCTAACTCTTGTATCCACCAATTCAGCTCCAATGGGTCATTCCCCACCTTAGTGAAGATGGGTGGCATGTACTTCTTAAAAGATTCCACCACCTTTTCCGTAGTGATGGATGATGCATGATAGGGTGGATAAGCCAGATAGTATGGATAGGGTGGTGGCATCATGAATGGTGGAGTGCCATATGGTGGAACTGGAGGGGTACCTCCTAGTTGATCTTGAGGTATAACCACAGGCGGTGTTCCTCCAAGTTGTACTCCAACACCTGAGGGTCCTGTGGAGTAACCCCTCTAGGAGGCTGATATTATTGCATAGCAGCCATGAATGTTTGTTGTTGCTGAAGAAACTGCTACTAGAAAGCCCCCTGTAACTATTGTGTAAGGGTCACCACATTGCCAGGAGTGATGATATGTGGGGGACTCAGGATTTCATTCACAGGTGAGTTGCCTTGAACATGCACTGGATCATTATCCACTTATGGTGGTGGATGTGAGGATTGCCCCATGGGTCGAGGACCACGAGAAATGGGTGGCCGATCACCAGAGGTACCATAGGCACGACCATCGGATCTGGTGCGTACTATGGTGTTCTATACCTGGATTAATCTAAGATGTAAGCATTGATTGAGTGCCACAACATTTGTATATATATTCAGAATCGAATGCATTGCATGTCACAGGCTACATTGATACACCACACCACATAACCAAACATGCCCACATTAAATATCAATGCATAGGTTGGTCACACAATGTTGATCAACTATACGGCAAACACCCCTATTGGTGTTCAATCAGAGCCCACTAGGCATAGAATGCGAAAAATCTCAGACCCAGGCCATTTTGGGCCTTGGTACTTAGACCGACGGGCAAGACTGGCGAGTAAGGTCGGGCAGGGGCCTACCGGTCTCGTTCGAGACCGTTTAAGAGGGGTTTTAAAAACCCTTTTCCCCTCTTTTCTCTCTTTTTTTTCTTAACTCAGAGCAAGGCGATTTGGGGGTGCTATTCCATGCTCCAACTCACGATCTCACACAGAAAATCGACGTTCCAACTCTTCTTCATCCTCTCAAATCCTCAAGTAGGTTCTCTTTTCTCCATTTCCTCTTTGAGATTCACGTTTTTTGGTGTTCTCTTATTATAGAACTTTAAATCTCTTCATATACTACATTTCCTCCATGGAATTTTTTTTTTCTTGACAATATGATGAACCATTTATGTTTTCTATGGTTTATTGGCTTTGATTGACCAATTCTAGAGAGGAAATCTCAATTTCTTGCCCTAATTTCTCTATTTAGGGTTTTCCTTCTCAATTTTCTTCTTTTCTTGCAAATATATGGTTCAAATGCTATTCTTTACTCTCAATGCACAAACATGTTAGTAGAGTTGCGTGTTCATAGGTTTTCTCCCTTTTGATATACATAACCCCTTGTATGATCAAATCCTTGGAAATTTTGGGGGTTTTTCTTCCATTTCATTACTTTTCTCTTATGAATGAAAGTATCATTTTGTCCATCCTCTATCAATGGCTCATAAAATAGTTTGAATAATTTCATTGTGGGGATACATGGATTTTCTCTTAAGATTGTCTCCACTTTTACTCATGCATAATCTCCATTGTCTTCAATCAATTGTTTAGGGATTTCCATCCCTTTTCTTTGATTCAATAGTAGACACTGCCATCATTATGCTTATTGTTTCCCATTCAATTGCATTCGGGTACTATATAGATTCTCACATTCATTCACTTCCTCATTACATATTCTTCATTTCCTTCCAAATTCACCTCTTAATGTCATTGCAATTTGTTATTTATTCATGCACTCCGGGGTGGTTCCGCTAACATAACAACCTTCCTAGCAATCAACATATCGGCTTGCCGGGTTGATGCTTCTATTCTAACACCCATCTCCCATATTGGAGGAAAGGTCCCTATTCTTCTTGTTTTTCTCATTATTTATGTTATTTCTCATTGGGTTCATCTCACCCCCCTTTCTAAAATACTACTTATCACATTCTTTTCATATTCCCTGCTCATTTTGCTTAGACATCTCCCTTTGCGTAGTTAGGATGTCTTCCAGGAAAGGCAAAGAGGTTGCCTCCTCCTCTAAAAGGAGGAAGACTACCACCTCCCGGGGAAGGAATACTACCCCTGGTTCCTCTTCATCTCGGGTTAGGTCTGTAAGGAACCCCTCTTTTATCCTACCAACTACAAGGAGAGCTTGTTCCATAGTACTGAGGCAGCTATTGCCTTGTCTACATTTTTCAAGCTGCTGGTCATGATGGACAAGTCGGTAGTGACTAAGGACTTTGTAGATTATCAGATGTTGGCAGATTCACTGCCTTGGGTTGGGTCCCATGCTTCATCTCGATGGTCCTTGCTACGAGGATCTTGTTCGATATTTCTATTGCAACTTGGAGGTGTCCTACGAGCATGGGGAGTACTCTCTTACCAGTCTAGTGAAGGGAGAAAAAATCATTTTGATTGTGGATCTGTTGGCAGCCATTTAAGAATCTTCACTGAGCGTGCCCTTTTTTATAATCCCCCAAGGATCAAGGCACTGGGTCCGGGTTTGAGTGTTAAGATACAGGAGGTCATCTTTAAAACCATATGTGGACATAAGGAGCATCCATTGTCTGAGACTGCCTATAATACAGCTGCCTGAGTTTTCGTATGCTTGGCTCAGTTCAACTTGCTTCCCAGGGCAACTCACAGGAACCAAGGAAGCTTTATGATAGCTTACCTTGCATACTACATCTCTGTGCCCTGAAAGGGGTTGCTTCCCACCTTTGCCTCTCCTATGTTATAATGAAGATGATGGAATACCACACCACTCACACTAATGACTCTGGCTTTCCCTATAGTAGGTCACTTACCAAGGTGTTTGAGTATTTCCAGGTGGATTTGTCAGGTGAGAAAGGGAAGTACCCAGGGGATAAGTTTACCTAGGAAAATCTGAGAGGATGGGGTTACTAGTGCCAATGGGGGCACCACAGGGGGCAAATGAGCCTGAGCCAAAGTTTATGGATGCAGAGTATGTGAGTGGAGAGGATGAGGATTATTTCCCTCATCTAGATGAGGAGGAGATAGATGAGGATGATATCCTAGAGGAGGAGCCATTAGAGACTAGGGCTGCTGATCCACATTTTACAGCTCCACCACCTTCAGGTGGGCTTTTGAAAAAGTTAATGGATAACATTGGTGCCCTATAAGAAGGGCAAGATCGGATTTCAAAGCATGTAGAGGAGAGGGTCGACCAATGTTTGGCGGTACAACACCGACTAGGAAGAGGCCAGTTTCAAGTACTTCACCGAGGACTTGGATAAGGTATCTAATGAAATTGCTACCGACTTCCTCTATATAAAGATAGAAGCCGCCATAATGAATGATAGGTTTGAAGTTTACGACCATCACTTCGAATGCACCTCACGGCCTACAAGTGGGAAACCATCATCGTGGATGACAATGATGATTGACAGAGTGGTGGCTTCTTCCTCAATATTCCTTCTTTTCTACCTTTTTCTATCTGATGGTGCTTATTCTGATATCTTGGGGTTGTATATTTTGATATACTTTTACGGTTTGGTACTTGGATGATATTCTATGGATATTTATAACTTTTAGGTTGTTTTACTCATTTTAATTTAGTCTACTGTGGTTTGGCGGTGACAGTGTGTGTCATCCCCCTCCTCCTTGTAGTTATCCTTATATATGTTGTTTATTAGGTGACTTGTGTAAAATTTTTGGAATTTTAATCTAGTATTGTTATGCTGCCAAGATTTTCATTAAATTTAACTTAATGGCTTATGGAATAGACCCATTGGCCTTTTGTTAATTTATCTAAGTTCTAATCCCATACATGCCATGGAATGCAAGTATTTTGACCTTTTCATCTTATTACAGATTTTATTCCTTTAAGGCTTTTAGGTTTGCCCAACCCCGGGGTCCTATTATAAGACTCTATGAGATCTAACTTGTATACTATGAGTGGGTAGAGCATCACGTTCTGATATCACCGATTGTCACACCCCATTCCATATAGAATCAGACCGGTGATCGAGTTAACACTTGTTAACCCAAAACCTACCAAGATTATCTAAAACAGTTATGATAACACAACATACACACATCCTAAGTCAAGAAATTTCTGTGTTTCAGTGGAAGCTTACATATACATACCTCTAAATACCCTAATACTCTTGATACCTAGATTGTATTACATAATACATTTACATGTGGTCCCATAGTCGTGATATATACACAAGAAATATAATTTAAGCATCTAGAACACAAAAGGGGTAACATTTCAAAATAATCAAAAAGAGTCCCTGTATGTGTGAAGGTAGCGGCCGGAGATGATGCTGATGTCTCTCTTCCCTTTTTTTTTTTTTTTTTGGGGGGGGGAAAGGACTTGCATCCATTCCATCCTCTCTCCTCTCTTTCTCTTTTCAGTGAGGAACGTGTGTGTCGTGTGTACTTTTTTTACAGGCCCCACACCACTGTATCACCGCTTGGAGATACGTGGAGGCCTATTTCTCAAGAGTGTAAAGTTTGTCATTCTAGATGGGGGTTTGATGATGGTCTAGTATGAGGATCAAGATCATACAAAAGGGTTTGGAGTCACCACCTAGGATTATGGGCCTAGGACCCGGGGGTGGGCCCAATTCCAGAGAAAAGGGCCGGATAATTGGTCTGGTCCAGAGATTTAGGGTAAGTGTCAGGTTACAAATTTGGGAACGTGTTGGGCACCCAATCCACCTAGTTCAACTGGTCTTCCTACTAGATGCTTAAAAATGAACATTTTTCACAATTATTACTATTCCACATGCATGGCTAAGTTATCACACATATATACATTGACCGAATTTAAACTACTATGTACATTAAAACAAGGTCTATTAGATATCTACATTATGCTTAAATGAGGAGAGAGATTATACCTAAATTTAACCATTGTTTCGGGTCAAGAGGGGTGGACCCCTGATTAGTACCGAATTGGACTTTCTTTTGTGTTCTCTTGGCTCACGGGAAGATGGTCTTGACCTCTAACTTACTTTCTTGAGAGATTCTAATTGTGATGATATTCGAAAAGGGTTCCGGCTAGGAACGGTTACTTTCAGATTTGGATTCGGATAGAGGTTTGGCTAGGGAAGGCTATTTCTGGATTTGGATTCGGATAGAGCTCCGACTAGGGAAGACTATTTCTGGGCTTAGGATGAGGTGGCACTTTAGTAAAGCAATAGCTAGGGATAGGCTATGGGAGGGCTAGGCTGAGATGGCACTCCTATAGAGCTTCCGTTGGGGATAGGCTATGGGAGGGCTAGGCTAAGATGGCACTTTGGCAGAGCTTCCACAGGGGATAGGCTAGGGAGGGCTAGGCTAAGGTTGCACTCTGGTAGAGCTTTTGCTGGGGATAGGCTAGGGGAGGGCTAGGCTGAGGTGGCATTACGGCAGAGCTTCCACTGGGAATGGCTATTTCTGGAAAGATTCCAGGAGCACTCGGACAGGGCTTCTGCTAGGAAATGCCATTTATGAACGAAATGGATTGACCTAAAAATGGATTGAAGATCCCCAAAGCCCTGAAGAACAATTTGAAGATCCGAATAGAGTTCTAGATCTTGACAAAGATCTCTTCGTAGATCCGAAGAACCTTAAGGGGGAGGGATTTCTATTTTGGGTAAAACTCAAGAACACTCAAAGGAGGGGGTTGAAGAACACACTATTTTTGGAAAAAATTGGATTGGACTAAGAAATTTAATTGAATATCTTCAAAGTCCCAAAGAACACTTAGAAGATCCGAACAAGATTTTGGATCTTGACGAAGATCGCTCCAAAGACCCCAAGAAAATCAAGAGGGGGAGGGGAGGAAAGAGGGTAGAGCTTCACTACTATGGAGTGAGGTGGGGTTGTTTGGTGTGTAAAATCCAAAGGAGGAGGGTATTTATATGTTTTTCTAGCCAATGGGAAAGAGGGAACATCTTTATCCAACAGACGAAAGAGGGTTTTTTAACTAAAGTGGGTAAAGCGGGCTTTTTTATACAGTGGGTAAAAAGGGGTCCTCAGACCAAAATGGGTGAAGAGGACTTTTATACAATGGGTAAAAAATGGGTTTTTTGGAGAGAGAATCCTTAGTAAAAAATGAGTTTTTTGGTCTTAAGTGGGTGAAGAGGGAATTTTTTCACCCACTAGGTCAGGGGAATATCAATCTCGGTCATTATCGATAGCGGGCAAAATGGGGCCGAAGTGCATGGGGCATCGTTAGTATAGGAGGGCAGGCAATGTAGGCAATGTCATGGGTGTGCGATGCATGGTGCACGGGTAGTGGCATGTGGGTGTGCAGTGCATGGTGCAGCAATTGGAAAAGGGGGTCCGGGCACGGGTAGCAGACAAGTAGGCTGGGCAATAGCCAGTGCGTGCATGTGTGCAAGCTGGCCTGGAGATCCATTGGTCTGATTTTAATGTGCCATATATCGTCGGAATAATATTTTTGAGCACTATCCATTCATACAGTCATCGTGATCGGATTCCTTTGTATACAAAAAGTCAAAATTGGACCCTCTTCTCTCCCGCACAGGGGTTTCTAGGGTTTCAAAGAGGAGCATATTTTCGGGTTATCTGGGTAGGTAGGGGATGATCTTTAGGGTGTTTGGGGTAGGTAGGTGATTTTTCCAAGTTTCCAGCGGGATTGTCCACGTGTGTCGCATACATGTAGGAAAGTGTAATTTTTTGGGGATGATCATGGGAGATTTGTCGGTCTGATTTTGACATGTCATATATTGTCAAAATCATATTTCCAAGCACTATCCATCTATGCGGTCATCTTGACCAGATTCATTCATATATAGAAAATTAAAATTGGACCCTCTTCTCTCCAGCACAAGGGTTTCTAGGGTTTCAGGTGGGGGAGTGTTTCCATCATCATCTTTATTGATCGGAAGCCGAAAGTTGCATCCAAGATCCACATTTCATCATATTCAGAGGAGGTAACAAAATTGGGTGTCTACAGAATGCCCCTCTTTGGCTGAGGCTTGTGCCAAGGGCCGAAGGGCAAAGAAAAGAACGACCACATTTTGTCACCCAGAGCATATACTGCCGTCATCTTGCTCATTTATGACGGAGTTGAAAAATGCAACAGATAATATTGCTTAACTACTTTAAAGTTGAGGACTTACCTATGCCACTGATAATAGGAAAGAAATTTGAGCCCTTTCAATCCTGTTATGAAATATTGAACCATTGTTTTATAGAGATTTGAGCCCTCCCTGCAGAAAATGTTAGTACCTAAAATATGTTCTTCCTAGGTTGGACTTCCATCTGCCCATCCTAGGGATTCATCTTTTGTAGAGATTTGAGCCCTCCCTACAGAAGATCTTAGTGCATGAAAAATGTTCTTCCTAGGCTGGACTTACATCTATCAATCCTAGGGATTGGTCCATCAATTAAATGGCACACGTGGATGACTAGTCTACAACATTAATGAAATGATGTCATGGCTAGTCTACAACCAAAATGACATAATGCAGTGTCCTCTTCCCACTTACCTAGTTGTGTACAAAGATCACCCTTTGTACGAGGAAGAACTAGCGTGCAATGACGCAACTTTCTAGTACAACCTATCATAAATGAAGTCAAGTTTAGTATAACTCCATTTTAGGCTCATAATCAATGAGGTATGATGATCCCAATATGTTTATAATCACTAAAGAAGGTTACCCAACAAATTTGGGCTCAAATGGGACTCGAGAAGTCAGATTGGTGGGTCAACCGCCGGGCAAGGCACCCACCAGTCCTTGCTCACCGCTCGACCCAGGGACTCTGCCTGGAGCAACTGGCTAGGTCACCCACTGGACTTGCTCGCCTGTTAAGCCAGCAGATCTGCTTGGATCGATGGGCTAGGTCACCTATTGGTCTTTCTCGTTGGTCGAGCCAGCTACCAACCTAGGACAGGTGGGCGCTGGATTGGTGGGTCCGAACCAATCAGAATAAGAATTTTTGATGTTCTCTTCCGTTCTTCATGCCACCTTGGAGAAACCACCACAGGTCAATTTGGCCATATTTTCCACAAATCTAAGGCTCCAAATCATGATTCCAACCTAGATCTAAGGTCGATCCAAAGTCTTAAGCATGGATCTTACCTCTTTGCTCAAGAATCACCTCAAAAATCTTAAATCTTCTCTTTAGCTCAAGAGATCAACAAATGCTTCACAAATCTTGCAAGTCTTCCTCTAAATCCTTCATAAACAACATATAGAACCTTTATTAAACCTTAGATTCACATTCTCAAGAGATCATAACAAGATCCAAGGGATTGCTACCCAAATCGAAGGGTTTCACGTAGGGTTTCATAAGGGTTTAAGGAATATGGACTTTACTCACCTCAAATCGTAGCTCTCGAATTGAGGATTGTTAATTCGGTGTTGGATTCAAGAGATCTGACCCTGGTGGCGCCCAACGATCATCTTCTTCCCTATTTTCTTCTTCCTTCCTCTCTTCTCTTTCTTCTTTTTCTCTCTCTTATTTATTTTTCTCACACACTATGTAAAACAATAAATGAGATGAAAGAAAGGTAATAAATACTATTTATAATGGAGTAAGAATCTCTAAAAACCAGAGTGGTAGGTCACACTGGTGGGTTAGAACTTAGCCTAAACATTGGGATTTTTGATGAGACTCGGCCCAGACACGTATTTCACTCTCGGTAATTGATTAATATGTGTACTTGACATAAAATATGGCTACGTACCTTTATTGTGCATACATGGCCTTGTGATACGTGCAAGTGCATGGTTTGGGTACGCAGACTTCACTAGGCACTGACTCCAACTCATTTTTTCAACCCAAGTTCAGAGTCACCCTTGCCATCATGTTCCATAAGGTACTCGAATTGGCTCGCTCGAGTTCAGGTCCTGCAAGACCAAACCAAACCAACCAAAAAATTAGACTCGGTTAGAATATAGGGTATCACAGGTTCTCCTTCCACCAGTGGCATCAATACTGGCAGGTTCATAAGACATCCTTTGATCTTATCAAAAGCTTATTAGCATTGGTCATTCCATTCTATGGGCTAATCCTTCTTTAGCAACTTGAAGATTGGTTCACAGGTCATAGTCAACTGAGCTTTGAATCTGCTGATATACTAGATGTGACCTAGAAATTCTCATATCTGCTTCTTAGTGTGAGGCATGGGCATTTCTTGGACTGCTTTGATCTTGAAGGGATCTACTATGATGTCCCTTTCACTTACCAAGAATCACCTTAGTGCGGGAATCTGCCCCTGTCGATCCTTTGACTTTACTATCATGTCATCTACGTAGACTTCCACATCCTTATTCAACATGTAATGCAATATGGCAGTAGCTATTTTTTGGTAAGTTGCCCCGACATTCTTTAGTCCAAAAGGCATCACTTTGTAACAATAAGTTCCCCATGGAGTGGTGAAGGCTGTCTTTTCCTGATCCTCTGAGTGCATACTCACTTGGTTGTATCCCATGAATCCATCCATAAATGATAACAAGACATGCCCCACCATGTTATCCACCAATACATCAATGTGAGATAATGGGAAGTCATTTTTAGGGCTTACATAGTTAAGATCCCAAAAGTCTATACACATCTGTACCTTGCCATCTTTCTTTGGCACCGGCACAATGTTGGCCAACAATTGGGGGTATTTTACCACTGTAGGAGTCCGCATTCCATTACTTTACAACTTCTTCCCTGATCTTTTCACTCCATTCTGGATGCATCCTTCTGAGCTTCTGCTTGACCGAATTTTCCCTAGGGTAGGTCGGCAAATGGTGTTGTACAATGCTAGGGTCTATACTAGGCATATCCTCATAAGATCAAGCAAAGACCTAGGCGAATTCCTTCAAAAGACTAATCATCAATTCTGCTTCTTAGTCATCTAGGGTAGTGCAAATTTTAACCTCTCGCAGGCATTGTTCAATTCCTAGATTAATAACCCAAGTATCCTCAGGAATGAGTTAGGCTTTCCTTGGTTTGCATTGTTTTATTAACTCTTGATATTTATTAAGATCATCATCAAAAAAAGGAGGCAAGTCATACTCAGAATCAGGAATTTCATTCATGAAAGAAGGAGTAACAGATTCGTCATACATGGACCCTGGAATTTCCTTGAGTGGGAAGATTGACTCAAAATCATAAATAGAAAACTCAACAACGGACTCGACTACAGACTTGATAATTGGCTTGATGCTTTTATCAATGGTATTCAGGGTGGTTGGCTCAGTAGCATGAGTAAACTTGAAGTCTTCTCCAATGCTTGTCCAGTTTAGGAGTGGGTCAATGACTCGATGTATGAGCAGATGCGGCAAGGGACCTTCTTCTTCGTCTAGAGAAGTCACCCCTGTCTCTTTATGGGTGCTGACATTAGACACTTGTTTCTTCACAAAGATGAGCTGACCCAACTTATATTCTCTAAACCTAAACTTCTTGAGGGGTGTGGATTGCTGGAGACTGCTCAATCCTCTTTCAATGAAGTCCAAGTTTTCAAGCCTACTGATTATAGCCATCCCTGCTCTTCAATCACATTTCTGACCACCATCACGAGTCTTCCCATTGCAATTGATTTGGGGCACAATGCATGCAAACCATTATTCTTTGTGCTCTCCTTTACTTTGCATACATGCTTCTTCCTTTGAAAGGCCTGGGCTTAAGCTCATGCAACTCCTGAGCTTGTGACTTTTGTAGAAAGGAACGGATGTGACTTTTCAGATCCGTGGGAAGTTACAGACTCTAGATGAGTCTTATCTAATTTTCCCATTCCCTCTTTAAGAGTACTCGGGGACTTGGCAATTCCTCTGATCAGATCAATGTTGTAGGGTTACTAGAGGAAGACCCATCCTCAATCAATACAATTTTTGCTATCCCTGTGATGCAACTGTCTTCATCATTTTCTTTGGCTAGCATTTCCTATTGTTCTACCTCATAAGTTACCTAGTCAAACTCATCTTGAAATAATACTTCAAATCCTGGTTGCATCTTCGCGGTGGTTTCATCAAACCATGGTTCAACATTTCTATAAAAGGGAAAATCTTCTCCTTCTCTTATGAAGTACCCGTTGAGAGTGGGGTAGTAAGAGGTAGATATTTTCTTGGTCATCCTTAGAACCTTCTACCCTTTGCTGCCATTCTTTCCCTTGGTCTGGGGGTTTGAGGAATGTACCCAAGGCCACTCCTTCCTTTGCTAACCACCAAAGTAGGTAATTTTGAAATACCCTGATGATACTTTCCCAATCCCATCCATAGAAAGTATTGCATGTTCCTCATCATTTGTTTCACTGGAGGGCCCCATATAGCTTCATAGTTAGCTAGAATATTTTCATCTGGCAATTCCTTGGCGAGTGCTGCACAAGTTTCCTCTATTTCAAAACCACTAAGTTGAACTTCCTGGTCTTGTTCTTCCCCATTTTCAATTTTAGATAAGGTGTTCACCACTTCGGGATCCCCGGCTACTGTAATCACCTTCCCTTTATAAATGAATTTCATTTTCTGATGGAGACTAGAGGACACTACCTTCGCATGATGTAACCAAGGCCTTCCTAAGAGCATATTGAAAGATGTCGGTATATCAATGATTTGGAAATCAATATCAAATTCACTAGGCCAATCATTATGATGATGGCAAGGATGCCAAAGAATTTCCTCTTGTTGTTATCATATGCTCGTATGGTTTGGTTTGATGGCCTAATCTCTTCCAGGTTGATGATAATACTCTTTACCAATCTCTAGTCTCTAGGGTAGAACATTCAAAGCATACCCATTGTCAATGAGAACCTAGGGAACCACCTTGTCAAGACATTCTACCGTGATGTGTAGAGATTTATTATCCTGGGCTCCTTTGGGCAGTCTAGAGTCTGAGAACATCAATGATTGTACCACATACATTGCCCCTACTATATGCAAGAGATGTACTAGATCTATCTCGATTGGCACTTGTACATTGGTGAGAGACTTCAAGACTGCTTCATGGTGTGTGGGGGAGGCCATCAAAAATCCCCAAATCAACATTTGATCAATCTCGTCAGCCTCGAGTTTGATGTCGACCAAATGATTATAGACATAAGCCATGTGTTCCACTACAGGATTTCCTTCACCTTCAAAAGTGATCTCATATCCTTCACTATCTTCTGAATCCGATACTAGATCTTCCCCTTCCACATGGATTGTGAGTGCCGACTGAATAGCATCTGTGGGATCAACCATCGGGTTATCCTCTCCGATTGCATATATCGAATATCTTCCTGGATCTCTGGGTGAATAGTACCCTGATTCATCATCTTCATTGTTATCCCAAGGCCCCTGGTAGTCATTCCAGTCCAGGTACTCATCATTACCATGAGACTCAGAGTCATCTCCATCATTCTCATCTTCACTAATTTCTCCCTCACTTGGTTCTTCATTAGATTCCTCATGACCATTAAATTCTCCTGCATCCAAATGCTCGTAGTATTCAGAGAGTACAGATCGAAAAATTTCCATAGGGTCAGACTTGACCTCCCTGGCCTTAAGCCGGACTAAATTGGATTCTTCATCTTCTATGTCACTCCCTATGTGGATTAGGTAGTTATTCTCTTTGACTTGCTCCCCTATTGCCAATAATGTTACTACTCTAAGAAGATCATCTATAATCTCTATAATTATCTCGAAATTATCCTTGGAGATATGGTTGTCTGAATTAGTGAAGTGGGATCATTGCCTTGGCCTTCTCCTAAAGCATTCACTGATCCTGTTGATGATGTTATCTTTGGAGAATCTGGTAATGCAAGCATATCCTTCTGGCTGTACCTGTCCATCCATCCTTCTTTGGAGTTATCCACTGAACCTTGAGAATGGGATTGGTAAAAGGGTGATGAGGGATATAAGGCTGGATGATATGAAGGTGATGTAACATAAGAAATAGGGTATTGAAAGGAAGATAGGGGTGATAAGATGATGAGGTCCCTTCCCTTTAATTGTGTGGTGAAGGTTGATGATATGGTGGAGTTTGATGGTATGGCGAAGGTTGATGGTACGGTGATGGTGGGTAATTTGGTGATGGTGGTAAAGTGGATTTCATTGTTGATGTGGGAGGGAAAATAGCGAGTGCTTAATCTTCTAATTCTTCTTCTGATGGATCTTCTTTTTTTGGGAGTTCTCATGGCCTTAGCCCTTTGACTCATGGCCTTCCTGTAAGTGCAGGCATTCATGTGATTCTTCTAGACTCGGGATGCAATGAGTTGAGTGCGATCACTC
This sequence comes from Macadamia tetraphylla, assembly GCA_022985045.1. NCBI lineage: Eukaryota > Viridiplantae > Streptophyta > Magnoliopsida > Proteales > Proteaceae > Macadamia > Macadamia tetraphylla. The sequence goes on along the minus strand of CM040966.1, from coordinate 58,504,624 downwards.
TCTGTTGCTTCTTCATCTAGGTTGTTTACATGATCATAGAACATGGGATGACAAAAGTGCTTATCCAAATGATACATGTGAACGGCCCTTTGGAAGGGTTGCACTCCTTTTGACAAGCATCCTTAATGATACCATTGATGTGCCCTACCAATTCTGGAGGAAAAGACAACTTATGCACAAGCAAGAACTTCTTCGTCCACTCAACATGCCTCTCCTCTTGGTGCTTCTTAGAATCTCTAATAAAATGGGTTGGATCAAAGAACCGAGGGTCCAAATTTTTCCAATCACTCATTGTTGCCATCATGTTGACGGTTCCATGTTCTAGGAGTGGTTTAGTATTGACATTAGGAGATTGCTTGACCTTGACTTCAATAGTCCCGTTGTCTACCAAATCCTGGATTACGTGTTGCAAACCCAAGCATCGTTTAGTGTTATGTCCCTTCTGGGTGTGGTAAGCACAGTATCATATTCACTATAACAAGTCGGGGGAGGGTTCCTGATTACTCTTGAAGCCACTGTCCTAGCAAACCCTATTTGTTTAGCTTTTCATACATCGCTATCACGGGCATTCCCAAATCAGTGAACTGTCTTCTTGGGCGGGAAGCCTTCTGAGTAGGGGCATCTGCTTGAATCACAAATAGTTGTGAAGAGGTGACAGGTGAGACTATCTGTTGGACTGCACCTACCATATTGGTTTTTGGGACCCTTTCTGCATCTAACTCTGGTGTTCTTCCCTACATCTTGGGATGATCCTTGATACTGGACCTCTCTCAGAATTCTATTTTCCACACGTGTACCGGTGGTTATTAGGGCATCAAAAGTCTACAAATGTTGATAGTAGGGAACATTATAATAAGACTTTGACAAGTTCTCAATCAACATTTCCACTTGTTCTGCTTCTAAAGGCTGATCTGCCATCTTGGTGGCCTTATCCCTAAACCTCATCAAGAAGGCAGTGAATCCTTCTCTGGGCTGCTGTCTCAATGTCTCAAGCTTCCAATGCTTCACATCCACTTCAGTATTGTAAGAGTATTGTTTGGTGAAGGCTTTCACCATTATTGTCCAATTCTGAGTTTGGGCAGACTCCAACTGTGTGAGCCACAGAAGTGTTGGTCCTGATAGGGTTAACATGAAGGCTTGTCCCATCTAGTTGTTAGCAAGTTGCCATGACTTGGTGATGCTGAGAAAGACTTTTAGATGAGTTTTAGAGTCTCCTGACCCATCGAATCTATCAGTCTTCCATTTGAACTTCTTGGGAATCCTTACCCCGGAAAAAAAACTCATTTCATCATAAGCCACTGTTTGGCTTTTCAAAGTCTTTCTCGTTCAGAGCATATTTTCCAATTTCTCTAATTGCTTTTTGATTTTTCTTTCTCTCTCCATCTGTGGAGGTTCCATTTGGACGTGCACCACAAACTCTTCTTCTTCATCTTTAATTACTACCCTGGGAGGAGGAACCCTGGAATAGGGTCTCCATTGACCAATTGGATGGGTAGGTGAAACTCCTCTCTAACCGGTTGGCCTGATTTGTTTGGGTTCCCCTTAGTCAACTCAAAAAGAATTCTCATGGTGACCTGTATATCCGTTCTGATCTAACTCTCCTGTAGCTTGTGCTGGTTTAGCCCTGAGAGGGTTTTGGAGTGTATGTAGTATTTGGGCTCTTCCTCTCTTCACCTCATCCATTTCTATCTGCAAGGTCTCTACGGGGTGGACCCATGCTTGCTTGGGTGATTCAGAATCATGTGGATCCATGTGAACTGGGTTGTAATCACTTGGTGGTATATAGTCTGGAAGAGATGGTGGAGGTGATATTGGACTTAATCGAGTCAACTGGTTACCCTGACGTGTCCAAATGGACTGTGGAGAATACTTGAGTTGTGAAATTGTGTCTGAACCAAAAGTGGCTTATTTTTGGATTCTTAGATTCCCAACCCTTTATTCATTCATCCACTCAATTGCAAACCAATGATCCACCAAAAGTTAGTCCACTTAATGATAGGGAGTGAGTAGGGATCCATGCCCCTAGTCCATTCGATGTCATAAGAAGAAATTTCATACATTTGGCTTGACCAGAATATTCCTATTAATACATTCTCAGTCAATAAAGTCATGCTTTCCTTAATCTTACCCCACTAGATGACCTTCCTCCTAGTTTCCTCAAGTCTTTTAGATAATTCGGCGTTTCGCGAGACTTTGGCATAAATCAGCCCAGATCGTGTATACCAAGTCATCCATACTTCATTTCTAAGAGGAAGGACACCTTTTATCTGAAACCCACTTAGGAGAGCATTTCTTTATGACTAGAATGTATCATAGGAAAATTCCTTTTCAAGAACGTAAACAAATTCTACAAATCAGCTTGTGCGTTCTCCATCTATTTCCTACATGATGCAAGCATGTGGTGGATGCAATAGGACCAACAAGGTTTCCTTGATAGGATCTATATACGTAAGGTACGTGATCCTTTTGATATAGCTAGAGGTACGAGATCAAGGGGGTGACTTGCCCATTACTCGTGACTACACATGAGGTCAAGCAACTGGCCATGGGGTGGTAGAACCGTGAGTAATTGTGTGCAAAAGTGTAATGTTGGAATATCATTATTCGATCTTAGAATTTCAAAAAGTGTACAGACCTCCCTGAGGGTGTTGGCACAATTGTGAACATCCACGCCGTCTAACAACACCCCACACCCTTGTATAGGAAGTGGCTACCATTTGCTCTCAGAGTACTCTCCATGACATGCATTGACCTCCCCGAGGGTGCTGGCATGACAGGGAGTCCCTCGCCAAATGATTTCACTTCGAGCACGATGCATGATATATTAGCGAGTAAAAATACAAACCTGGGGTTAGCCAAACACATTTTCAAACAGATGTGGCGGAAAATGTTTTTGCATTTGAAGGTAGCATCTAGTGTTGGAAGCTTAACATTATCCTCAGTGGAGTCGCCACTGTGAGGGTAGCACCCAGAAAAAAGGAAGAAGAAGATCTTCTTTTGCCTTTGGCCCTCTCTCCTCTTTTTTCTCTTTCTTTGAGGAGGGGAGTGTCGTGTGTGATTTCTTTAGGGCCTATGAGGGTAGCGGGTGGAAGATGATATCTCTCTCCCCTTGGTGGGGAAGGACTTGCATTCTATCCTCTCTCCTCTCTTTCTCTTTCAAGAGGGAGTGGTGTGTCATGTGTGCTTCCCAAGGGAGCCGCACTGTCGTATAGCCGCTCAGAGATACTTGGAGGCCTTTTTTGTAGGTGTGTAAAGTTCATCATTTGAGACGGAGATTTAATGATGGTCCAATACGGGGATTGGGATCATGCAAAAGGGGTTAGGAGTCACCACCTAGGATTATGGGCCTAGGACCCAGAGGTGGGCCCAATTCCCAAAAAAAGGGCCCAAAAGTTGGTCTGGTCCAGAGATTTAGGGTAAGTGGTCAGGTTGTAGAATTGGGAAGGTGTTAGGCACCCAATCATCCGAACCATATATACACATATGGGCACCTGCACATGACCCATCTCACTTACCTTTCCTTCCACATTTCCTCCACCATCATATCCATCATACCACAAATATGCAAGTAGATGCAAATGATGAAAATGAATGCAAATGCACAAATACAACAAGTAATGCAATACAAATACATAAATACAACAAGTAATGCATGCTCAACATTAATAAATGCACCAAAAGAGCGGGTGTTGAGAAGGGCACCCACTCACTATGAATATCATGGCCCACAATCTCTCCTAGTGCTGAGGAATCTCTCTCACGGCTATCTGGGATTCATAAAAATCAACAATTATACACATCTATTAAAATCTAGTAAAGTTCTATCTACCCCTAACAGTGCTACCTAATATAAGATCATCTATATCCTTCCTTATACGCTCCATGATTCCTCTTCAAGTCCAATTTAACAAATTTCATTTTAAATCCTTAGGGTCTTACATGGGATTCAGTAGAAATTTAAGATTTCCCTTAATTTGACCCAATTTCTTATATGAAATTATGGACTTAGAGTGGATATCAATATTTTAACTTCAAAATTGATGATAAATTCTCAATTCCATAAGCATGCATGGAATTCATACTCAATATCTCTTGCATTTGTCTCTATACCCTCAAATTAGTGAAATTGAGATGGGATTTCTTTCTAATTTCAAATTAATTCTCTATTCTAGAGCTTCAAGTAAGGAACCCAGTCTCCCAATTCCAAATCAGCCTTCAATAATGAAGATCTCATCTTAGATTTCATTTCAAATATATATAATTCCATCTACAATAGTAAAATAAAATCAATTTTCAAGATAAACCCTCAATTTGAGGTTGCATGTTTGAAATCCATCATTAATCTTACCATGCATGTGATCTACCATCAATTCCCACCTTGCAGGTGAATCTTGGACCTCAAAACAGTGAAATAAAAATGAATTTTCACCTTGCATGTGGAGAATTAAGCTTCAATTAACTTGCATGTAAATTTCAGACCTTAGAACAGTAAAATTGATTGGATTTTCTCCTCATCCACATGGAATTTTTTTGTAATTAAGGAGAGTCAGTGAGAATCCTCACTCTCTGTAGGAATCGGTCATAGTGTACACATCAATTGACTAAATTATTACATTCCTTTCCAATTTAATCCACCAATTTCAGAGAAATTAAACTCTATGTAGTTGAGTTTTTACTGAAATTTCTAGATTTCCTCCCTTTTCACAAATTCCAGTCCAAATCAGTTTAAACCCACTTTTATTTCTAAAACTCCCTCTTATTAGAAGTTAATCTAGGTGAGATTTCTTACCTTTTTGCTGAATCCTCTAGCAATCTTTCAAGCAAATCAATCACTACAGCAATTTCTCTCTCTTCCCTTCTCTTCTTCTTCTTCTTCTTCATTCTCCTTTCTTCCTCTTACTAAAAGGTGAATAGAATGTGAGAAATAAAGGCTAGATAGGAGGTGATGGCCTTTATATAGCTTCTCCTTTTATAATATTAAAATATACATTTTATATCTATTTTTTTCACCCTTTTTACCAAACCGGCAGTTGCCACTTCAAACCAACAGTTGCCGCTTCAAACCGACAGTTGCCACTTGCTCTCTGTCGGCTAAGTTTGATATGTTCTTGATCATCCAGAATTGATCCCACTAGCCAGTTGAATTTTTGGACAAATCCGATAGCTATTGGTTGCATCCGGCAGTTGCCGGTTGCACTCTACCATCAAAAGACCTATCAAATTCTGCAGAACAGAATTGAACCAGTAGTTGCCGATTCAAACCGGTAGTTGCTAGTTGACCTCTATATCCTGGCCTGTTCAGATAGTCTATACGAAAATGATCATATCTTTCCATCCGAGCTTGGATTGAGATGATTCAAGTTGCGTTGGATTCACAACTCAATGATCTATCATTTTATAGAAGAAATCATCTTCAGATATTGTCATATAAAATGACTAAAATTCCCATGAACATGAACTTGCTGAAATCACGGCAATTGTAATGACATGTTGTAACCAACATGTATCCAAACTTGTTCGGGTCTTATTATTTAGTCATTTTGGCATCACCTAGGGTCATTCTATTATCCAACCTTATCAAGGTTATTAATTTATCTCTTGGCCCACTTTTCTTGCTAATCCCTCTAACACTATTAGCAGTAGACACAAATACATGTTGGGTCATTCTTCCCTTCCTGGCATTCCACTGCTGCCAACCAAGCTAGTGTTGGCCTCTCCAATTTGTTATTCTTATCTATTCACAGCCAATGTAAAGAGGTGAGAATTGGGGTGTTACAATGTCAACAAGCGGTGTTACACAATGTGGGGGTCTATACCAGGCATATCCTCATAAGACCAAGTAAAGACCTCAACAAACTCTTTCAGAAAACTAATCATCTGTTCTGCTTCTTTGTCATCTAGGGTGGTACCAATTTTTATCTCTCGAAGGCATTGGTCAGTTCCTTGATTAATTACTAGGGTATCCTAATTACCAGGGTATCCTCACAGATGGGTTGGGCTTTCTTTGGTTTGCATTGTTTTATTAACTCTTGATATTTATTAAGATCATCATCAGAAAAAGAAGGCAAGTCATACTCGGAATCAAAAATTTCATTCATGAAAAAATGAGTAATAGACTCGACATACACAGACTCTGGACTCTCCTCAAGAGAAGAGGCTGACATGAAATCATAAATAGAAGACTGAACAACTGACTCGACTACAAAATCTATGATTGGCTTGATGCTTTCATCAGTGGTATCTAGTTTGGTTGACTCAACAGCATGAGTAAACTTGAAATCTTCTCCAATTCTAGTCCAATTTAAGAGTGATTCAATGCCTCAGGGGATGGGGAGATGTGGCAAAGGACCTTCTTCTCCTTCTAAGAAGATTATTGCTATTTCTTTGATGGTACAGTAGTTCGTCTGGATAGGTGCCTGCTTTTTCACAAGTACTGGTTGATCAATTTCATGTTCTCAGAAGTCAAACTTTCTGAGGGGTGAAGATTGATGGAGACTGCTTAATCCTCTTTCTATAAAGTCCATCATTTTTAGCCTATTGAGGGATACCATCCCGTTGCCTTGGTCACATCTTTGACGACCTTCATGGACCTTCCTATTGCAGTTGATTCGAGCACAGTACCTCTAGACCATCATTCTTTGTGCTCTTCTTTACTTCGCATATATACTTCTTCCTCTGAATGGACGAGGCTTGAGCTCATGTAGCTCTAGGGCTCTTGGTTCTTGTAGGAAGGAGAAAATGTAGCTTTTCAAATTGGTGGGAAGGTGTAAACTCCAAGTGAGCATTATCTTCTTTTTCCATTCTCTTTTCAGGAGGACTCGAGGACTTAGTGCCTCCTTTGACCGGATCAAAGTTGTAGGGTTACTAGAGGAGGACCCATTCTCAATCAGTATAATTTCTGCTATCTCGGTGATCCAACAGTCTTGATCACTTTCTTTAACTAGCATTTGTTGTTGTTCTACTTCATAAGTTACCTAGTAGAACTCATCCTAATAGAACACCTCGAACCCTAGTTGCATCTTTACCGTGGTTTCATCGAACCATGGATCCACATTTCCGCAAAAGGGAAAATCCTCTCCTTCCCTTACAAAATATCCATTGAGAGTAGTGTAGTAAGAGACAGATTTTCCTAGCCATCCTTAGTACTTTTTTCCCTTTGGTGGTTTGAGGAGTGTACCCGAGATCATTCTTTCCTTAGTTCACTGCCAAACTAGGCTGCTTTGGAACTCCTTGATGATATTTTTCTAGTCCCATGCCAGGAAAATATTGCATATTCTTCATCATTTGATTCATTTGATTCACTGGCGGACTCCATATGGCCTTATAGTTAGCTGGAAGCTTTTCATCGGGCATTTCCTTGGTGAGTGCGACACAAGTCTCATCTATTTCAAAACCACTAAGTTGAACTTCTTGGTCTTGTTCTCCTCCATTTTCAATATTGGCTAAGGTGTTCACCACTTTGGGTTCTCCTGATATTGTAATCACCTTTCCTTCATGAATGAACTTCATTTTCTGATGGAGACTAGAGGATACGGCCTTTGCATGATGCAACCAAGGCCTACCCAAGAGCATGTTAAAAGATGCCGGTGTATCAATGACTTGGAAATCAATATCAAACTTTATCGGGCCTATCTTTATGACAAGGGTGATGATGCCAAGGATTTTCCTCTTGGTATTGTCATATGCCCGTATGGTTTGAGTAGTTGGCCTCATTTCTTCCGTGTTGATGCCAATACTCTTTGCCAATCTCAAGGGTAAAACATTCAAAGCGAAACCATTGTCAATGAGGACCTAAGGAACCATCTTGTCAAGACATTCCACCGATATGTGTAGAGCTCCGTTGTGTTGGGCTCCTTTGGGGAGTTCAGAGTCTGAGAACATCAATGATTGTACCGCATAAGTTGCCCCTACTATGTGCAAGAGATGCATCGAATCTATTTGTAGATACCCAATTCTATCACCCTCCTTTGGATATGATGAAATATGGATCTTGGACGAGACTTTTGGCTTCCAGCCGATAGAGGTGCTAAAGGAAACATTCCCCTACCCAAAACACTGGAAATCCCCATGCATGAGAGAGGAAGGTCTAATTTTGAGTTTTTATATACGAAGGAATCCAGTCAAGATGACTGTACAGATGAATAGTTCTTAAAAATATGATTTTGATGATATATGATACGCCAAAATTAGACCGACGGATCTCTCGTAATCATCACCAAAAAAACCCATAATCACATGCGTGCTGTGCGCTCTGGCCAACAGGCCAGCCCATGCGCGTGCTTACTGCCCACGGGATGTAGCACATGCACGCAACCATGCCAAGCCCCACAGCCATGCACACGGCCATGCACATAACCCTGCTACCCTAACGCCCCGAGGGCACAGACCAGTGTCCCCGCGACACTGGCCTGTGCCCCCGCAGGCATAGACCCATTGCTTTGCAACCTTGTCCACCCTGCTACCCATGGGCCTATTAGCCTACGCCCCCACAGGCACAGACCAGTGCCCCCATGGCACTGCTGCGCCCCCGCGAGCACAGGCCCGCGGCCCTGCTGCTGCACCCCCTCATGAACATATGCATGTTGGCCAGTAGGCCAGCCCACACACCTGTGTACACTGGCTACTGCCCATGCATGCACTCGCTAGCTACCCATGAATGCACGTGCCCACACACCCGTGTCAACTTGCCCCACACACCCATGCCAACCTGACCTACACACGCTGTGCACATTGCCCGTAATCCAATGAATTCATGCACCTGTGACATCACCCGCACTACCTGCCTAAACATTCTCTCTCCTCCCGCTTTTCTAAAAACTACCTTTTCTGGCTAAACCTTCTCTCTCCTCCTGCTTTTCTGAAAATCACCTTTTTCTAGCTAAAGTTTCTCTCTCCTCCTATTTCTCCAAAAATCACCTTTTTCCAGTTAAAATTTCTTTCTCCTCCCATTTTTCTGAAAACCCCTTTTGCCCACTAGACAAAAGCCCTCCCCACCCATTTTTGTCTTCAACCCCCCCTTTATCCATTGGACAAAAATCTTATCTCCTCACTTTAGGCAAGAGCCCCCCCTTTCATCCACTGGATAAAGGGATTCCCCCTCTCCTATTTGTCCAAAAAAAACTATAAATACCCCCCTTCCTTAGAAAAAAACACACCAACACACCAGAATCCCCCTCCCCCTTCATAGTGAAATTTTCCACCCCTCCCCCTTCTTGATTTTCTTCTGATCTTTAGAGCGATCTTCGTCAAGATCCGAAAACTCATTCTAATCTTTAAAGTGTTCTTCGGGATCTTGAAGATATTCAATCCAAATTCTTAGTTAGATCCAATTTTTAGCCAAAAATAGTATGTCCTTGAGCTACCTCCCTTGAGTGTTCTTGAGTGTTCTTGAGTGTTCTTGAGATAGAAACCCCCCCTTTTTTAAGGTTCTTTGGGTCTACGAAGAGATATATGTTAAGATCTGAACTTTGTTCGGATCTTCAAAGTGTTCTTAGGGACTTTGGAGTTCTTCAATCCATTTTTAGGTCAGCCCTTTGCATTTTAGAAATAGCCTTTCCTAGCTGAACCTCTATCCGAGTGTCCCTAGCATCTTTTTAGAAATAGCCATTCCCAGCAGAAGCTCTGCCGAAGTGCCATCTCAGCCTAGCCCTCCCTTAGCCTATTCCTAGTGGAAGCTCTGTCGGAGTGCCACCTCATCCTAAATCTAGAAATAGCATTCCCAACAGAAGCTCGGCTAGAGTGCCACCTCATCCTAAGCCCAAAAATAGCCTTCCCTAGCTGAAGTTCTGTTTGAATCCAAATCCAGAAATAGCCTTCCTTAAGCTGAAGCTCTATCTAAATCCAAACCCGAAAATAGCCTTCCCTAGCTGAAGCTCTATCCGAACCCAAATCTGAAAGCGACCGTTCCTAGCCGCAACTTTGTCCGAATACCATTACAATCAACATCTTCCAAAAAAGGAAGTTGGAGGTCAAGACCATCTTCCCCTGAGCCAGGAGAATCTGAAAGATAGTCTGAACTAGTACTAGTCAGGGGCGCACCCCTCTTGACCCGAAACAGGGGTTAAGTTTAAGTATAATTTCTCAACCAACTCGTCATAATGTAGACTTTACACATGTTTGGTTTTAGTGTATATAGTAGTTTGAATTCAATTAATGTATATATGTGTGATAACTTAGCCATACATGTGGAATAGTATTAATTGTGGAAAATGTTAATTCTCAAGCATCTAGCAAGAAGACCAGTTGAACCGGGCAGATTGGGTGCTTAACACCTTCCCAACTTTGTAACCTGACACTTACCCTAAGTCTCTAGACCAGATCAAATCTTGGGCCCTTTTCTTAAGAATTGGGCCCACCCTTAGGTCCTAAGCCTATAACCCTAGGTGGCAACCCCAAACCCCATTTACATGATCCCGATCCATGAATTGGACCATCATCAAAACCCCCGTTTCAAATGATAAATTTTATACTCTTGTAAAATAGGCCTCCACGTATCTCCAAGCGGTGATACGACGGTGCGGGGCCCACAAGCAAAGCACACACGACTAGAATCCCTCCCCTCCCATGAAAGTAGAGAGAGAGAGGAGAGAGGATGGGGATGGCACAATCCATATATCTCCGGTAGCTACCCTCTCAGTGGCAACTCCACTAGGGATAAATGTCAAGCTTTCGATGCTAGATGCTACCTTTAAATGCAAGAACATTTTCCACCACATTTATTTGAAAACGTGTTTGGCTAGCCCTATGTTTGTAATTGTATTCGCTAACCGCATCATGTATTGTGCTCGAAGTGAAATCATTTAGCGAGGGACTCCCTGTCATGCCCGCACCCTCGTGGAGGTCAGTGCATATCATGGAGAGTACTCTGAGAGCAAATGATACCCGCTTCCTATAAAGAATGAAAGGTATGGTCAAACGGTGAGGATGTTGTATTTGTGCCAGCACCCTCAGGGAGGTTCATGCACTTTATAGCATTTTGAGATCGAATGCATCATCAAACGACGAGGATGTCCGTATTTATGCCAACACCCTTGGGGAGGTCCGAGCACTTTACGGCATTCTAAGATCAAATGATGGTTACCCTACATTTCACTTTTGCACACAATCACACACGGTTCCACCACCCCATGGCCAATTGCTTAACCTTGTGTGTAGTCTCGAATAATGGGCAAAGAAGTCACCCCCTTGATCTCGTACCTATGGGTATATCAAAAGGATCACATACCTTGTGTATATAGATCCTGTCAAGGAAGCCTTGTCTGTCCTATTGCATCCATCGCATGCTCGCATCATGTAGAAAATAGATGAAAAAGCTAGGAGCACCACAAGCTAATTGTAGAACTTGTTTGCGGTCTTGAAAAGGAATGTTCCTACCCTATATTCCCATCATAAAGAATTACTTTTCTAAAGTGGGTTTCAGATAAAAGGTGTCTCACCTCCTTATGGAAAAAGTCTCGATACGTGACTCAGGGGCAATCCCGTCAGAGTCATGTCAAGTCTCGAGAAGTCCCAAGAAAATTAGGAGGAAGGACACCTAGTGGGAAAAGAGCAAGGAAAGCATGACTTTAGTACATGGAATGTCTTATGGGAATATTCTCAATAAGCCATTTGTATGAACTTCCCGCTTATGGTATTAGGTGGACCAACGGCATCAAACCCTATCCACCCCTACCATTTAGCGGACTGACCTTGGATGAATTAATGTTTGTTAATTTCATAAATGTATGAACAAGGGCTTGGGAATTCAAGAATCCTAAAATAAACCACTTTTTGGTTCAGGCACAATTCCACACCTCAAGTATTCACCGTGGTCCCTTTGGATGCGTCAGGGTAATCGGTTGACTCGCCTAAATCCAGAATCACCTCCGTCATCTCTTCCAGATTGTCTACTACCAGGGGATTATAGCCCAGTAACCATGGATCCACCCAACATGGAAACACCCAAACAGGCCTGGGTCCATCCCATGGAGACCTTGCAAACAGAAATGGATGAAGTCAAAAGAGGGATAGCTCAGAGACTGCATACACTTTAGAATCCTCCCAAAGTTGTTCCCAGGAATGAGCCAGCACCGATAATAGGAGATATAAACCAGATTGGAGCTACAGGTCATCATGGGAATTCTTCCTGAGTTGACTCAGGAGAACCAGAGAATGTCCGACCAACTGGTCAAAGAGGATCTTCACCTACTTATCTGAATGGTCAATGAGGGGCCTATTCCAGGGTCATCATAAACTCAGAATTAGGCAACGATGATGAAAGCCTCCAAATAGTACTCATACAATACTGAGGTGGATGTGAAACATCAGGAGCTTAAGACATTGAGACAGCAGCCTAAAGAAGGATTCACTGCCTTCTTGATGAGATTCAGAGAGATGGCCACCAAAATGGCAGATAGGCCTTTAGAAGTGAAGCGGGTAGAGATGTTAATAGAGAACTTGTCAAAGCCCTATTATGATGTTCTTTACTATCAACATTTGCAAACTTTTGATGCCTTGATAGCCCCCAGCACACTGGTGGAGAACAGAATTCTGAGAGAGGCTCAGTATCAAGGATCCTCCCAAGATGCAAGCAAGAGCACTCGAGTCGACGGGGAAAGGGTCTGGAAACTGATATGGTGAGTGCAGTTCAGCAGTCAGCCTCACCAGCCACTTCTTCATAGCCCTTCATAATACAAGCAAATGCACCTACCCATAAGGCTCCTCGCCTAAGAAGGTAATTTTCTGATCTGGGAATGCCCGTAACAGCCGTATATGAAAATTTAAAGAAGCAAGGATTGCTAGGGACATTGGCTCCAAGAGTGATCAGCAACCCTCCTCCAACTTGGTATAGGGATCATAAGTATTGTGCCTACCACACTCAGAAGGGGCACAATACTGAAAGATGTTTGGGTTTACAGTATACAATTCAGGACTTGATAGACAATGGAACCATTGAGGTCAAGATCAAGCAACCTCCCAATGTCAATACCAACCCACTCCCTGATCTTATGAACAATCTAGATGAAGAAACTACAAAGAGTGACCCCACTCAACTCATTGTACCTAGAGCTCGAAAGAATCATATGAATGCTCATGCTTACAGGAGAGTCATGAGCTAAAGGGCTGGAGTCATAAGGATCCCCAGAAGAAGAGAATCATCAGAAGAAGAATCAAAAGATCATACACCTGTCATTCATCCTTCCTTATCCATAGAAGGGTCCATCGTACAACATTACTAACCCCCACCATATTTTCCACCCCCACCATATTATCAACCTCCACCATATTATCAGCCTCCGCTATATCATCAAAATTTCCCCCACCATTAAAGTGGAGGAACCTCTTCATCCTATCACCCCTAATCTTCATATCCTACCTCTCACCTTACATCATCTTTATACCATCCCACTTCATATCCCTCATCACCCTCATACCAATCCCATTCTCAAGGTTCAATGTATAACCTAAAAGAAAGATGGACGGATGAGTACAATTGGAAGGATATGCTTACACTACCAGATACCCTAAAGATGACTTCATCAACAGGATCAGTAAATGCATTAGGGGAAGACTAGGAGAGTGATCCCACTTCTCTAATTCATCCTACTATAGCTTTAGAAAACAATCCGAAAGTAATTGAAGAGATTATAGCTGATCTTCTCAAAGTAGTAACCACATTGGCCATAGGGGAGCAGATCAAGGAATACACTTACTTAATCCACATAGGAAGTGACACAAAGGATGATGATGATGACGATGATGATGAGGACGAAAATGAAGATGAGAAGGATGAAGATGACTCTGATTCTTGAGAGGATGATGGGTATCCAGACTGGGATGACTACCAAGGGCCTTGGTACAATGATTATGATGATGAGTCAGAATATTACTCACCAAAACATCCAACATTTCTCAGTCTATACTATTGGTGGTGATGATCTGATAGTTGATCCAATAAGTGGCATTTACCCTTTCCTCTACATGGGAGGTGATGAATTTATGTTAGATTCAGAAGGTGATGAAGGATCTAGAGTGCCGATTCAAGTTTATTTGGATGAACCAGACTCCCTAGTCAAGCCAAAACAAAAGCTATGTGAAGTATACTCCACTGCCTTAAAGATGTAGGAAAGGATAGAAGAAATTGACAAAATGTTAGGGGATGTAAACGTCAGTGATCTTTACTACCAAGAGCAATTAGATGATCTAGAGGAAATAGGACCAGATGACACCATCACAAAGGCGGTAAATGCTGCATTCCAATAGCTTTCCAATGCAGTCAAGAACTTACGAGCCAGGGCAGTGGATATTTGTGGCGGTCCTTGAATTCCCACCCCAAGTAAGGAACGAGAATCAGAAGAAGATGATTCTATGGTGAGGATAATCACCCTAACCAACAATGATGATGAAGATAGTTATCCCACGGAGATTATTATGAAAAAACCAACCAACATTATGGAAACTAGAACTGGGAAAGACTACAACGGCAAGGCTCCAGCAGTAGAGTAGCCAAGGGTCGATGAGGTCGGAACTAGCAGCATGAAGAAAGAGGTAGAGAACCTAGTCTTGGCTCAACTCTAGAAGTCCCAGAAAAATATCTCCATTTGGGGATTATTGATGGCGTCCCCTTCGCACCGTGAAGCAGTCTTAAAGTCTCTTGCTAATGTGCAAGTGCCAATGGAGATAAATCTGACACACCTCACACATATAATAGGAGCAACATATGCAGTGCAGTCTCTGATGTTCTCAAATTCTGAGCTTTCTAAGGAAAACCAACATAATCAGGCTCTCCACATAATAGTTGAATGCCTTGACAAAGTGGTTTCCCAGGTTCTTGTTGACAACGGGTCCACTTTGAATGTGCTTCCATTGAGATCAGCAAAGAGTATCAGCATCAACTTGGAAGAAATGAGACCAACCACCTAAATTATAAGGGCATACGATAATATTAAGAGGAAGATCCTTGGCATCATTACCCTTGCTGTAAATATTGGCCCGGTGAAGTTTGATGTTGATTTCCATGTCATTGATATATCAACAGCTTTTAACATGCTCTTGGGGAGCCCTTGGTTGCATCTTGCGAATCAGAAAATGAAGTTCATTCATGAGGGGAAGGTGGTCTTAGTGGCTAGAGATCCTGAAGTGGTTAACACCTTGGGCCAACATTGAAAATGGGGAAGAACAAGACCAGGAGGTGCAACTGAGTGGTTTTGAAATAGACACCACTTGCACAGCCATTGCCAAAGAAGCTCCAAAGGAGAAAATCCCAGCTAACTATGAAGCCATCTGGAGTCCACCAGTAAATCAGATGATGAAGAATATACAATATTTTCCTGGCATGAGACTAGGTAAATATCATTAAGGAGTTCCAAAGCAGCCTAGTTTGGCAGTGAACAAAGGAAAGAATGGTCTCAAGTACACTCCTCCAATTGTCAAAAGGCAAAAAGTGCTGAGGATGACTAGGAAGATCTCCATCACTTACTACCATACTCTCAATGGATACTTTGTGAAAGAAGGAGAGGACTTCCCCTTCTGTGGAAATGTGGAGCCGTGGTTGGATGAAACTGCTGCCAAGATGCAACCAAGACTTGAAATTTTCTTCTAAGACGAGTTCGATTGGGTGACTCATGAAGTGGAACAATAGAAAATGCTAGTAAAAGAAGGTGACCAAGATAGTTGCATCACTGCGATAGTAGAAATTGCACTGATTGAGACTTGGTCTTCCTCTGGTAATCCTACAACATTGATCCAATCGAAGGAGGCACTAGTCCTCAAGTTCTCATGAAGAGAGAATAAGAGAGGAAGATAAGGCTCACGTGGAGTCTGCCGCTTCCCATTGATTTGAAAGGCTTTATTTGCTCTCTCCTATAAGAACCAAGAGCCCGAGAGTTGCATGAGCTCAAGCCCCATCCTTTCAGAGGAAGAAGTGTGTATGCAAAACAGAGGAGAGCACTGAGGATGATGGTTTGTTATGTACTGTGCCCAAACCAATTGCAATGGGAAGGCTCGTGAAGGTGGTCAAATATGTGATCGAGGTATTGGGATGGCATCCCTCAGTAGGCTCTAAAAGATAGACTTCATAGAAAAAGGATTGAGCAGTCTCCATTGTTCTTCACCCCTCAGAAAGTTTGGCTTCCGAGAGCACGAGATTGATCAGCTGGTATTCATGAAGAGGCGGGCACCTATCCAGAGGAACCATTGCGCCACTACAAAAATAGTAGCAACTTTCTCAGAAGGAGAAGAAGGCCCTTTGCCACACCTCCTCATCCATCAAGCCACTAAACCACTTCTGAACTGGACAAGCATTGGACAAAACTTCAAGTTTGCTCATGCTTTTGAGTCAACCAGCCTGATTACCCCTGGTGAAAGCATCAAGCCAGTTATCGAGTCTGTAGTTGAGTCTATTGTTTATGATTCTGTGTCAATCTCCCCTCTTGAGAAGAGTCCAGAGTCCTTGTATGACGAGTCTGTTACCCCTTCTTTCATGAATGAAATTTCTTATTCTGAGTATGACTTGCCTCCTTTTTTCGATGATGATCTTAATAAATATAAAGAATTAATAAAACAATGCAAACCAAAGAAAGCCCAACCCATCTGTCTGCCTTGAGCTTGATGTCAACCAGATGATTATAGACATAAGCTATGTGTTCTGCTATGGGATTTTCCTCACCCTCAAAAGTGATCTCATATCCTTCACTATCCTTTGAATCCGATGCTAGATCATCTCCTTCCATGTGGATTGTGAGTGCCGACTGAATTGCATCTGTGGGATCAATCATCGGGTCACCTTCATCGATGGAAAATACTGAATATCCTCCCGAAACTCTCAAAGAATAATATACTAATTCATCATCATCATCATTATGCCAAGGCCTTTGGTAGTCATCCCAATCTGGGTATTCATCATCTCCTTGAGAACTAGAGTCATCTCCATCCTTTCCATCTTTGCTCTCGCCCTTGTAATCATCCTCCGTGTCACTCCCTATATGGATTAGGGAGGTGTGCTCTTTGATTCGTTCTCCCAATGACAATGCTATCACTGCTTTGAGGAGGTCATCGATGACTTCTCCAATCATCTCTGGATTATCCTCTGAAGATATAGTGTTGAATTAGAGAAGTGGGATCACCCTCCTGGCCTTCTTCTAAAGCATTCACTGATCCCATTGATGATGTCATCTTTGGGGTGTCTGGTAGTACAAGCATATCCTTCCAATTGTAGTCATCCATCCATCCTTCTTTTGGGTTGTACACCAAACCTTGAGAATGGGATTGGTATGAGGTCGATGAGGGGTATAAAGCATAGTGGTATGAAGGTGTTGTGATGTGAGAGGTAGGATATGAAGATTGGGGGTGATAAGATGAGGAAATTCTTTCTTCTTGATGATGTGGTGAAGGTTGATGATATAGTGGAGGTTGGTAATATGGTGCAGGTTGGAGGTTTGGGCACTCAAGGCACGGTATGGGTGCTCCCATGGGCAAGGTTTGGGCACTCAAGGCACTACATGGGTGCTCGTGTGGGTGGGGTTTGGGCACTCAAGGCACAGCATAGGTGCTCGCATGGGTGGGGTTTGGACACTTAAGGTACAGCATGGGTGCTCACATGGGCAGGGTTTGGGCACTTAAGGTGCGACTTCCGGGAGTGATTACGGGAGATCTGATGGTTCAATTTTGACGTACCATATCTTGTTGGAGTCGTAATTCCAAATACTATGTGTCTGTGTGGTCACTTTGACCGAATTCCTTCGTATATGAAATGTCATAATTGGACCCTTTGTTTCTTTCATGCGGGTTTTCTGGGAATTTTGGGTGAGTATGGAATGCTCTTGGGAATAGTTACCTCAGTCAGTTATCGTCTCTATTGATATGAGGAGAAAGGTCATGTCCAAGATTCATGTATCATCATAGCTGAGGGAGGGTGAAAAATTAGGTTTCTATAGAATGCCCCTCTTTGGCCGAGGCCTTTGCCAACAACCAATGGGCAAAGAAAAGAGCGACCACATTTGTCACCCAGAGCATGTACTGCCGTCATTGTGCTTATCAATAATGGAGTTGAAAATGAAACAGGCACTATCTCTTAACTACTTTGAAGTTTAGGACTTACTTGGATTGCCGATTGTAGGAAAGAAATTCGCTGCTCTTCCAATCCTATAAAAGATGTTAGTACTTTGATCTTTGGATTTTCCTTGGCCGAGCTTTACATGTGCCGGTATGGGGGAATTTTCTCTCTAGGCTAGATCATACGAGCCAATCTGGAATATCTGGGACCATTAGTTACAATAAAGGAATTCACTGCTCTTCCAATCTTGCAACATGCAAAAACATTTGATTCTTGGATTTTTTTTAGCTGGGTTTCACATGTGCCAGTTCGGGGAATTTGGTCTCTAGGTTGGGACTTTCGAGCCAATCTGGACTATTTGGAACCAAAGGTTACAAGAGAGAAATTCGCTGCTCTTTCAATCTTGCAACGGGAAAAAACATAAAATTCTTGGATTTTCCTTAGCTGGGCTTCACATGTGCTAGTTTAGGGAATTTGGTCTCCAAGCTGGGTCTTTCGAGCCAATTTGGACTATTTAGGACTATTGGTTACAAGAAAGAAATCCGTAGCTCTTCCAATCTTGTAACAAGCAAAAACATTTTATTCTTGGATTTTCCTTAGCTAGGCTTCACATGTGCCAGGTTAGGGAATTTTGTCCCTAGGCGGGGTCTTTCAAGCCAATCTGGGCTATCTGGGACCATCGGTTACAAGAAAGAAATTCACCGCTCTTCAAATCTTGTAATAGGAAAAAATATTTGATTCTTGGATTTTCCTTAGCTGGACTTCACATGTGCCAGTTCAGGAAATTTGGTTTATGAGATTGGGTCACTCAGAGTCGATTCAAAAGGATTTGGTCTCCTGGGGTAGAGTTAATGAGATTGAACCTACCTAGGGCCAGGTCAATGAGATTGGGCCAACCTGGGGCCTGGTCAATAAAATTGGGTCACTTGGGGCCGATTCAATGAGATTGAGCCACTTGGGGCCAAGTCAATGAAATTGGGCCACTTGGGGCCGGGTTAATGAAATTGGGCCACTGGATTTAAGCCCTTGATTCTTAAAAATTTGGCTTTTGATCTTGAACTTTTGATTCTTGATTTGAACTTTGAATTTTGACTTTTGATTTGGAATCTTTAAACTTTGGATTTTGTTTTGGAATCTTGATTATTAGCTTTTGATTTGGAATCTTTGAACCTTGAATTTTGGTCTTTGATTTGGAATCTTTTGAATTTTGTGTGATAATTTCCATCTATCTCACAAATTAAGATTTCACCTTCTATTTTTATCTACCAATTTCATCTTCCACTTCCATGTGTTTTTTACCTACCAAGTAGATTTCACTTTCCATGTGATTTTAATTTCTATACCAACCACAAGAAATTACTTTGAATTTTGTTTATGTGATAAGAACTCTTGCTTTACACCTTAGAATTAGAATCTTTTTTTTTTTTTTGGAGGATGAATTTTTTATAAAATGGTCCCCCCTACTGTTCACTCACTGTTCCGAGTTTCTTGAGTTGGGAACGATTTGTGAGCGAGTGAGCTCGGGTTTTTGAGTTTCTTTGAAGATTCAAAGTTCTTTGCATTTTCTCGAGTTTTCATAAATTCCTTTGAGTTTTCCTTTGAAGTTCTCCATCTTCTCCTTGAAGTTCTTAATATTTCTTGAGGAGGGGGCCATTTGGAGAATTTGAAGTATTCGGGCCTTTTTGCAAATTGTGAAACTTTCTAGGGTTCTTTATAATTTGTGAAACTTTTTGGGGTTCTTTACAATTGGTGTCACTTTCTGGGGTTCTTTGCAATTTTTGAAACTTCTTGGGGTTCTTTGTAATTTGTGAAACATGGCTGATAGGATAAAGAGGAGGACTCCAGGACAGATTTGACTGGCTATTAGGGAGAGATGCAGTACATCCTCCCAAGGGATGACAGCACCGCAGACTGGTACATAGGGCAGACACTTTCCAGGACCCGAGATCACATCTACAATGCGGCATGGGGTAGATGGGTAAGTTTTTTCATTTTTGCTTATCTTGTTCATTTTTTTTGCATTTATTATTTTTTCTTGTTCATTTTTTACATTTATTATTATTTTTTTTTATTTTTTGCATTTATTATTTTTTTGTTCATTTTTGCATTTATTAGGAGCATGGTGATGGAACACCCCCCCACATTAGCTAGATATGGCCATCCTAATGCTATTCAGGGGTGGAATGACATGCTTCCCCATAGGGCATAGAGACAAGTGGATTCTACCTACCTATGTCGCCTGGCCTTGCTGGAGACCAAGAAATTTAGCTCAGCATTGACGGGGGCCTTGGTGGAGCAGTGGTGGCCGAGTACCCATTCTTTCCACCTTCCTATTGGTGAGATTACCATCACGCCCCTATGCTTTTATGCCTTAACTAGCATACCTTTTAGGGGGAGGCTCCTATCTCTTCTTGTGACTTTCACAGCATGGGAGTTCACAGAGTTGATAGGTATTAGGATTCCTGATGATGAGACACACATCCGCTTGGGCATGATCAGTGCCCGTTGGATGAGGAGAGATTTGAGGATGAACCCGGGTAACCTCGCATAGGTAACTCGCTCCTTTCTTTTGTTTGCTATAGCACAGTGCCTTTTCAATGACTTCCGGGGCAGAGTGGACATCCGTATGGCTGCCCTCTTCTGGAACATTTAAGAGGTTAATTCTTGGGATTGGCATGGGGCTGCCTATGCATACCTTCTACGGACCCTTGACCTGCTGGCATATGGAGATCGAGGCCTCAAGGGGGTGGGATACATTCTCCAAGTAACTTTGTATTTCATTTTTGTTATTTTTCTCTCTTTTTTTTTTCTTTTTTTTTTTTTTTATTTTTTATTACAAACCTTATTTGGGTATTTCAATTCACCCTTGGTGTTACAAACACCTGGAGATCTTTGCCCCTATGTTGGAGGATCCTCTGAGTTTGCCATTGGGAGACAGTTAGGTATCGAGGAATCGATGCTATCCCCCTGGGACCACTCCCCGCTCTCTTCTGGATGGTCTGACAGAGGTAAGCTATATTTATTGTCAAGTTTTTCTTTTGCCTTGTACTACACTCACTTCTTCTTAACCTTGTAGGTCAATTAGAGACCATTCCGTAATATCCAATTTTACAACCCTGATGAATTTGCTCGAGCCAAGCGATTGATAGAGGGTGGTGCATTATTCCAAGGTATCTGGGGCCATTCTTGGTATCTAGGGGATCATGTCACTCCTCAGTGGTCCGATCCTACTGTGTGTTCTCCTCTCAGTTATCCTCCATCAACTACGCTTTACCCAGAGCATCTCCCTGAGAGTGAGATGGAGATATGGGCTAAGGGAGTGTGGGATGACTCTCTCTTGGATCAGATTCAGGATTACGAAGCCTTTCTCGAGGAGGTGACAGTCTGTGCTCCCTTTGGCCCTAGGGGACCACTGGTATGTTTCCTCTATTAGACATTTTTTCATATTTCAAATTCTTCCATTTTCTAATTAATGTTATTTTAGTGGAGGGCACGACATGTGGCTCCCCATCCTACTTGGGCATGAGCAGATGTTGCCTCCTCATCTTAGATTGAGTCCTCCATTGTTGTGCGGGGACCTCTCTGGATGGCTGTCAGTCCTTTCAGTGGTTTCCTAGGCTGGTCCTATCCCAGTGTGACCCATCCAGGCATTCCTCAGCTCTTAGAGTGTAGAGTGGATAGAGACACCTCTCTTGGACTTTCGATCCCATATGACTGTGTGAGTATCAAAACACTTGTTTGATTGATCCTTGATTCCTTTTGACTGACATGCTTGTTTTCATATATCTCCGGAGCTCTATACTAAACTTAGGAGGATGCATTAGGGTTTATCCAAGGTCATGGTTGAGATGGTACTCTCTTATCCTTAATCTCTTTCCTCTTTTATTGCTGATTTTCTTGATCATTCCATGCGTTCTACCAGGAGAGGAAGATCGAGGCCTTGAGGAGACAGGTTAGCTCCTACCAATGGGAAAATGCCCATTTGCAAAGGCAGGTTGAGGACCAGGCACAGAGGCTGATAAGCTCAGGATTGCGGCCCTCCAGTTCTACGGCCTTTCATACGGATGATACCGAGCAGAGTTCAGATGATGACTTTTGACCCATAGGGATTTGTTCTTGTATTTCTTGTAAACATAAACATATATGTATCTTCTTTTTCTTTTTCCCTCCCCTTTGTTTCTTCATCATTTTATTATGGCATCTTATAATCTTATAAATGAAAATTTATCTTTGGCACAAAGAAAATCTCTCTTCTTTTTTTTTTTTTGTTTATGGTTTGAAATATTTAGGCATAATCAATTCCACAACTTATGTTATACTTAGAATAATCGGGATAACATGAAAATCCAAATATTTCCTTATTCTATTACCAAGTGAATTACGTGGAAAGGGGAACAACTTTCCTACCATTGGCAAGATAGGTAAGTAACAAGGTGGGGAGAAAAATCTTGGGATGGGTGGAAGGTCACTAACTCCTCTGGGTCCATTGTCCCGAGCCCATATTGTTGACTGATGTACATAAGTAAATAAAAGGACGCATGAGTCAATCCCATCAACCTGACGTAGTTGTAGCTAGGGGTCTTCATTTGAAAATCTTCTTGTGGCTTTTCTAGGCACTTTTATGCAATGTCCTCTGTAGTCCTTCCTTATAGGTATTCTTTCCAATCATCAATGAGCTTGAATTCCGGGGCTTCCCTCCTTTCTTGGTAACCAAGAGCTCTGAGCTAACCTCCATCTAAAGGCCTATTTAGCTTCAGCTTGTCAAGTAGCCAGAGTTGGAAAATGGTGAGACTTCCATGATAATGATCGAGCCCAAACCTATGGCTATGGCTCATCTCATCAAGTCCTTTGAATGTCTCTGCAAGGACTATGGGAATGATATCTCTTCCTTTCTTCAATTGCTTTATCACTTCTATTAGGACAGTTGATGCACCACGTCCCGGGGTTCGAAAAATATAGCAAGCTATCATACATAGTAGATAAGCATCCTGTGACCTTTTCTGATGGATTTCCCACAATGGTAGATATTGAATGAGGATCCTAGCCACCTTCAGAATATCAATCTTTCCATATCTGATGAATTGCTTCATTTCTTTCTTTTCCCATCTGAAAAAGTCCTGAATTTCTTCCTCGTGATCTTTCTTCAAAGATGGTTGAATCAACTTGCCCTTTGGTGGAGATAACATATTAACTCAGAACTCCTCAAGAGTCGGACAGATCTCAATCGACCCAAACCGAAATACATGAAGATCAGCATCCCAGTGCTGAGGCACTTGTCTGAGTAGATTGTGATGTAGATTTATACATCCAATCTGGTTGAGCATTGACATATTCATGGATTCTAGTAGTCCTGGTGCCACAACGCTCATGTCCAAATTCCATTTTCTCAATGTCTTATCCAAGGAACCCATGGCTTATCCTGCAATTATCACAAGCAAAGAGAGGATGTGATGATTTATCAAAGCGTTTACTCATTAGCTACTAACACACCAAACATTTACCACTATTGCATCAAGCACTTCTTTCTCTTTTTGACTGATTAAGGATGGGGAATAAACTGGCCTTGATAAACTTGTGCTGGGTGGTGACTTTTGGGGGATAGAATCCTGGATAAGAATTTGATGAACAATAGGTGAATGATAGATACCTAATGGCCTTGTATATCGAATGGAGATTCTTGGGGGACACAAACTATGATGATCTTTTAAGATACCTTGATTATTAATTTAGAAACCAATTTATTGCCTTGAGATGGTTGAGACCGCACTTGCAGATGTCAAGTTGCCTATGTATCCCTTTGAGAGGAATCAGGTCTGACGTAGTTCGGGCTATTCACCCTTTTAGACATAATATTTCTTAATTTGTTCAATGTTGACCAGTTTGGGTATTCACCGTTGTGGTCTCTGAGTTTTATAGCTTTGCCTGGTAGAATCTCTTTGATAGTGAATGGGCCACACTAGTTGGGCCTGAATTTCCCTCTTGGGTCATGAATTGGGGCTCTTTGCTCCCGAAGAACCAGTTCACCCTCTTCTATGTGATGGGGCTTCACATTCTTGTTGAAGGCCCTTTCCATTCTCAGTTTGTATTTCTTTAGGTTATCCATGGCATTCATATGCCTTTCATCGAGAAAGTTGAGCTATTCTCCTTTAGGTAACTGACTATCAAGAAGCACCCTTAGGGATGGTACTAGGATTTCCATGGGTAGAACTGCTTCAACCCCATACACCAAAGAGAAAGGAGTTGCCCCTATCAAGGACCGTATAGAGGTCCGATATGCTCACAAAGCAAGTGGCAACTTGTCTGCCCAATCCTTGTGTGTTTCAGCCATTTTCTGTAAGATCACCTTGATGTTCTTATTAGCTGCTTCTATTGTCCCATTGGTCTGTGGCCTATAACTAGTAGATCGATGCCTTTTGATACCAAACTTTGTGTAAATCTTATCAGTCTTGCCCCCGAAGTGGGATCCCTGATCCGATATCAACTCTTGAGGCATTCCCTATCGGGCAATAATATTTTCTTGGATGAATTTTGCTACCTTAGCAGATGTGAGTACTGTATAAGATTGAGCTTCTACCCACTTGGTGAAATGATCAATGGCTACCAAAATGAATTCATGACCATTAGATTCTTTGGGGTTGATTTTTCCAATGATGTCAATGCCCCAAGTGGAGAAAGGCCAAGGAGAACTGAGCGAATGCAACTCCACTGGTGGGATTAGAATAATATTAGCAAATATCTTACATTTGTGGCATTTCTTGACAAAGTCCACACAGTCTACTTCCATTGTATTCCAATAGTATCCTAGCCTTTGGATCTTCATAGCTAGCATCTTGGCATTCATATAGGGTCCACAGAGGCCTTGATGGATTTCCTCTATAATGGTTGTAGCTTGTTCTTCATCCACACACAACAACTATATTCCATCATAGGATCTCTTATATAACAAATCCTTCTGAATGATAAATTAAGTGGCATATCTCCTTAGAAATTTCTTCTCTTTCAATTGCTTCAACTGAGTATTTCCTATCTCTGATGAAATCCACTATGTGAGCAAACCAAGACAGGCCATCCATACTGACAGAGTTCACCAAATTTTGATAAATAGGCCTACTTTTTTGTTCCACCAAAAATGGTCGGACCCTAGCCATAGGGTTGCATTCTACCATTGATGCTAAGGTTGTAAGAGCATCAACAAACCTATTGTTATCTCTCTGAAAGTATCCGAACGAGATCTTCTCAAAGTGTTCAATCACCTCTTCCAGATGTTCTTGGTATGGCTTCAACTTTTTATCTCTGGTCTTCCGCTTTCCTTGTGTTTGACAAATGACAATGGATGAATCACTGTATACCTTAATCCTTTTCGGCTGTTTCTAGTCCCAAAGCACAAGCTTTATATTTAGCAATGTTGTTGGTACAGGAAAAGTTGAGGCGGTATGATGAAGGTAAATAAAGGTCATCAGGAGTGACAAGCAATATTCCCACACCACACCCCTTATGATTTGCTGCTTCATCAAAGAACAATTGCCATTCATTAGTTGTGTCTTCTTCTTCTATTGCTGTGATCTCTTCATTTGGAAAGGCATCATCCAAGGCCCTTCCATCTTCTATGGGGTGGGCTGCCAAATGATCAGCTATAGCTTGTCCCTTGATAGATTTCTGAGTAACATAGGCGATGTCAAACTCTAATAGCAAGAGTAGCCATCGGGCCATCCATCCTATTAGGGCTCGTTTCTCAAAGTGGTACTTGATTGGATCCATCCTAGTGTAGACACCCAATTTTGTCACCCTCCTCTGGCTATGATGAAATTTGGTTCTTGGACGTGACTTTCGACCGACAAAGGTGCTAATGGAAACATTCCCCTACCCAAAACTATAGAAATCCCTATTTGGGAGAGAAGGGGTCCAATTTTGGCTTTTTATATATGACGGAATTCAGTCAAGATGACCATACAAATGAATAGTACTTGAAAATACAATTCTGATGATATATGATACGCCAAAATTAGACCGACAGATCTCCCGTAATCATCACCGAAAAAACCCAAACTCGCATGTGCCTGCGCTTCGCCAATAGGCCACCTCGTGATGCTTCGCGCCCGAGCTACACATGCACGTAGCCATGCCATGCACACAGCCCCATAGTCATGCACAAAATCCCACAGCGTTGCACACAGCCCCACAACCATGCACACAGCCATACACACACCCCTACACACCCCTGCCGTATGCTACACCCCCAGCAGAACCCGTGCGTGCCCCTGCCACAGTGTGCGTGCCCCTACCACATGTTGTGCATGCCTCTGCTACATGTTGTGCCCACCTTACCTGTATGGCCGTGCACATTGTGCCTGCACCATGCTCAGGTGGCTAGCACACCGTGTACATTGCCCGCACACCTGTGCATGCACGCACCCACTGCCTATGCCCCCACCACCTCAGGCATTACCTATGTGTCATCCGTCGTGCACCCATGACGTCACCTGCCTTTTCTGGCTAAAGCTTTTCTCTCCTCCCATTTTTTTGGAAAAAGTTTCTATCTCCTCCAGTTTTTCCAAAAATCACCTTTTTTCCGGCAAAAGATTCTCTCTCCTCCCACTTTTCTGGAAATCGCCTTTTTTTAGCTAGAATTTCTCTCTCCTCCAGCTTTTTTGAAAACCCTTTTTTTTAGCTGGTACTTCTCTCTCTCCTCCCACTTTTGTAAAAATCCCTTTTTTTTAGTTGGAATTTCTCTTTCCTCCTGCTTTTTTGAAAACCCCCTTTTTTTAGCTAGAATTTCTCTCTCCTCTCTCTTTTCCTAAAATCCATTTTTTTAGCTGGAACTTCTCTCTCTCCTCCTATTTTTTTTGAAAACCCCCTTTTAACCACTGGAAAAAATCCCTCCCCACCCATTTTTGCCTTCAACTCCCCCCTTTTACCCACTGGACAAAAATGCTATCTCTTCACATTTGGCAAGAACCCCCCCTTCCGTCCACTGGATAAAGGGAATCCCCCTCTCCTATTTGGCTAGAAAAAACAATAAATACCCCCTCCCTTAGAAAAAAAAAACACACTAACACACCAGAATCCCCTATCTGAGTGAAATTTTCCTCCTGTCCCCCCTCTTGATTTTCTTCTAATCTTCAGAACGATCTTTGTCAAAATCCAAAAACTCATTTGGATCTTCGAAGTGTTCTTCGGCATCTTGAAGATCTTCAATCCAAATTCTTAGTTAGATCAAGTTTTTAGCCAAAAAGCAGTATATTCTTGAGCCACCTCCCTTAAGTGTTTTTGAGTGTTCTTGAGCGTTCTGAGTTAAAACCCCCCCCTTTTTGAGGTTCTTTGGGTCTACGAAGAGACCTTTGTTAAGATCTGAAACTCTTTTTGGATCTTCAAATTGTTCTTTAGGACTTTGAAGTTCTTCAATCCATTTTTAGGTCAGCCTGTTTCTTTTTCAGAAATAGCCTTTCCTAGTTGAACCCCTGTCTAAGTATTCCTAAAATATTTTCAGAAATAGCCATTCCTAGCAGAAGCTCTGCCGAAGTGCCACCTCAGCCTAGGCCTCCCTTAGCCTATCCTTAGCCAAAGCTCTGCTGGAGTCCCACCTCATCCCAAGTCAGGAAATAGCTTTCCCTAGCCGAAGCTCTATCCGAATCCAAAACTGAAAATAACATTCCCTAGCCAAAGCTCTATTTGAATCCAAATTCGAAAGTGACTATTCCAAGCTGGAACTCTGTCTGGATACCATCACAATCCGTATCTCTCAAGAAAGGAAGTTGGAGGTCAAGACCATCTTCTCTTGAGCCAAGAGAACATGAAAGACAGAGTTGTGGATATCTAATAAGCCTTGTTTTAGTATATATAATAGTTTGAATTCAATTAATGTATATATGTGTGATAACTTAGCCATACATGTGGAATAATAATAATTATGAAAAAAGTTCATTCTCAAGCATCTAGCAAGAAGACCGGTTGAATTGGGCAGATTGGGTGCTTACCACCTTCCCTACTCTATAACTTGACACTTACCCTAAATCTCTGGACCAGACCAAATTTTGGACCATTTTCTCAGGAACCAGGCCCACCCCTGGGTCTTAGGGCTATAACTCTAGGTGGTGACTCCAAAACCCATTTGCATGATCCCGATCCTTGAATTGGATAATCATCAAAACCTCTATCTCAAATGATGAATTTTACACTTACAAAATCGGGCTCCACATATCTCCAATCGACGATATGGTGGTGCAGGGCCTACAACCGAAGCACACACAACTCGAACCGCTCCCCCTCATATGAAGGTGAAGAGAGAGAGAGAGGAGAGAGGATGGGGATGCATAGCCCATCTCCGGCCGGTACCCTCATAGTGGCGACTCCACTAGGGATAACTGTGAAGCTTCCAACACTAGATGCTACCTTTAAATGTAAGAACATTTTCCACCACATTTGTTTGAAAACATGTTTGGCTGACCCCATGTTTGTAATTGTATTTACTAACTGCATCATGCATCATGCATCATGCATCATGCATTAGCGCATGTCATGGAGAGTACTCTGAGGGCAAATGATACCCGATTCTTGTACAAGAGTGGAAGGTATTGTCAAACGGCAAGGATGTTGTATTTGTGCTAGCATCCTTGGGAGCTCAGTGCACTTTATAGCATTTTGAGATCAAATGCATCATCAAATGGCTAGGATGTTTGTATTTGTACCAAAACCCTCGGGGTGGTCTGAGCACTTTACGGAATTCTGAGATCGAATCATGGTTACCCTACATTAGACTTTTGCACACAATCACTCACGGTTCCACCACCCCATGGCCAATTGCTTAACCTCGTGTATAGTCATAAGTAATTGGCAAGGAAATCACCCCCTTGATCTAGTACCTATGGGTATATCAAAAGAATCATGTACCCTACGTATATAGATCCTGTCAAGGAAGCCTTATCGGTCCTATTGCATTCACCACATGCTCGCATAATCTAGAAAATAGATGAAGAAGCTAGGAGCGCCACAAGCTAACTGTAGAACTTGTTTGCGGTCTTGAAAAGGAAGGTTCCTTCCCATAATAAAGAATTGCTTTCCTAAGTGGGTTTCGGATAAAAGGTGTCCCTCCTCCTTAAGAAGAATTTCTAGATATGTGACTCAGGGGCAATCTCGTCAGAGTCACGTCAAGTCCTGAGAAGTATCGAGAAAATCAAGAGGAAGGACACCTAGTGGGAAAAAGAGTAAGGAGAGCATGACTTTATTATATGGAATGTCTTATGGGAATATTCTCAACAAGCCATTTGTATGAACTTCCTGCTTATGACATTGGGTGGACCAGGGGCATCAAACCCTATCCACTCCCTACCATTTAGCGGTTTGGATGAATCATTGGTTAATAATTTGATGAATGCATGGACAAGGGGTTGGGAATTCAAGAATCCTAAAATAAACCACTTTTGGTTCAGGAACAATTCCACATCTCAAGTATTTGCTGCTGTCCCATTGGACACGTCAGGGTAATCGGTTGACTCGCCTAAATCCAAAATCACCTCTGTCATCTCTTCGAGGTTGTCTACTACTAGGTGATTACATCCCAGTAAGCATGGATCCACCCAACATGGAAACACCTGAATAGGCCTGGGTCCGTCCCGTGGAGACCTTGTAGAAAGAGATGGCTGAAGTCAAAAGAGGGATAATTCAGTTATTGCATACACTTCAGAACCCTCCCATAGCTGATTCCAGGAATGAGCTGGCACCAGCAATAGGAGATGTAGACTAGAATGGAGCTACAGGTCATTGTGGGAATTCTTCCCGAGTCAACTTAGGAGAACCAGAGCATGTCCAGCCAATCGATCAGAGAGGATCTTCACCTACCTGGCTAAATGGTCAACGAGGGGCATATTCCAGGGTCCCTCCTCCTAGGGTAGTGATTGAAGATGAAGAAGAGGAATTTGTAGCACACGTCCACTTTAAGCCTCCGGAGATGAAGAAAGAAGGGAAGCTCAGAGAGTAGTTAGAGAAGTTGGAGAACATGATTCGAGCAGGAAAAGGCTTAGAAGGCCAAGTAATGGATTCTGAGGAAATGAGTTTCTTCTATGGAGCAAGAATTCTAAAAAAATTTAAATGGCAGACTGATAGATTTGATGGGTCAGGAGACCCCAAGGCTCATCTTAAGGTCTTCCTTAGCATCGCCAAGTTGTGGCAACTTGTAGATAACCAGATGGGGCAAGCCTTTATGTTAACCCTATCAGGACCAATATTGAGGTGGCTCACAAGTTGGAGTCATCACAAACTCATAATTGGGCAACAATAGTAAAGGCCTTCACCAAACAGTACTCCTACAATACTGAGGTGGATGTGAAATTTCGGCAGCTTGAGACATTGAGGTAGGAGCCTAAAGAAGGATACACCACCTTCTTGATGAGATTCAGAGACAAGGCCACCAAGATGGCAGATAGGGCTTCAGAAGCAGAGCAGGTAGAGATGTTAATAGAGAACTTGTCAAAGCCCTATTATGATGTTCTTTACCATCAGCATTTAAAACTTTTGATGCCTTGATAGCCACCGGCACACCGATAGAGAATAGAATTCTAAGAGAGGCCCAATATCAAGGATCCTCCCAAGATGCAAGCAAGAACACCCAAGTTAGACAGGGAAAGGGTTTGGAAACTAATATGGTAAGTGTAGTTCAGAAGTCAGTCTCACCAACCGCTTCTTCACAGCCCTCTATAATATAAGCAGATGCACTCGCCTAAAAGGCTCCTCACCTAAAAAGGTAGTTTTCTAATCTGGGAATTCCCGTAATGGCTGTATATGAGAAGTTAAAGAAGTGAGGATTGCTAGGGACAGTGGCTTCAAGAGTGATCAGTAACACTCCTCCATCTTAGTATAGGGATCATGAGTATTGTGCCTGCCACACTCAGAAGGGGCACAATACTGAAAGATGTTTGGGTTTACAGGATGCAATTCAGAACTTGGTAGACAATGGAACCATTGAGGTCAAGATCAAACATCCTCCCAATGTTAATACTAATCCACTCCCCGATCATGAGAACAATTTGGATGTAGAAACTACAGAGAGTGACCCTACTCAACTCATTGTACCTACTCGGAAGAATCATATGAATTCCCGCGCTTATAGGAAAATTATGAGTCAAAGGGCTGGAGTCATAAGAACCCCCAGAAGAAGAGAATCATTAGAGGAAGAGTCAGAAGATCGGGCACCCCTCGTCCATCCCTCCTTATCAGAAGAATCTACTGCACCGCATTACCAACCTCCGCCACATGATTATCCTCCGCCATATTATCAACCTCCGCCATATTATTAGCCTCTGCCATATCATCAACCTTTCCCCCACCATCAAAGTGGAGGAACCTCTTCATACTATCACCCCTAATCTTCATATCCTACCTCTCACATTATATCATTTTCATACGATCCCACTTCATATCCCTCATCACCCTCATACCAATCCCATTCTCAAGGTTTGGTGTATAACCCAAAAGAAGGATGGATGGATGGGTATGATTGGAAGGATATACTTGCACTACCAGATTCCCCAAAGATGACTTCATCAACAGGGTCAATAAATGCATTGGGGGACGCCTAGGAGAGTGATCCCACTTCTCTAATTCAGCCTATTGTAACTTCAGAAGACAATCCAGAGGTAATTGAAGAGATTACCGCTGATCTTCTCAGAGCAGTAACCACATTGGCTATAGGGGAGCAGATCAAAGAATACACTTCCTTAATCCACATAGGGAGTGACACAGAGGATGATGAGTTAGGACTGGTCCAACTTTGAGCTAGTAATAATAGGACCAACCTATGGAAATCTTTCGATCCATAAGCTCTAAATACTATGAGCATTTAGATGCCGAAGAATTTGATGCCCCTGAGGAATCTGATGAAGAATCAAGTGGGAGTGAAATCAGCAAAGAAGAGGATGCTGACGATGATGATGAGGACAAAAATGAAGATGAGAAGGATTGAGATGACTCTGATTCTTGAGAGGATGATGGATATCCAGACTGGGATGACTACCAAGGGCCTTGGTACAATGATTATGATGATGAGTCAAAATATTACTCACCAGAACATTCGATATGTTTCTCAGTCTACGCCATTGGCAATGATAATCTAATAGTTGATCCAAAAAGTGGAATTTACTCTTCCCTATGCATGGAGGGAGATGATTCTACATCAGATTCAGAGAATGAGGTGGAATCTGGAGAGTCGACGCAAGTTTATATGGAAAAACAGTACTCCACATTTGAGTTGGAAGAAAAACTGTGTGAAGTGTATTCCAACACATTGAGAATGCAATAAAGGGTAGAAGAAATTGACAAAATGTTAGGGGAAGTAACTGTCAGTGATCTTTACTACCGGGAGAAATTGGATGATCTAGAGCAAATAGGATTAGATGACACAATCACAGAGGTAGTAGACATTGTATTCCAATAGCTTTCCAATGTGGTTAAGAAGCTAAGAGCCAGGTGGTGGATATTTGTGGAGGTCCTCGACTTCCCACCCTAAGTAGGGAAGGAGAATTAGAAGAAGATGATTCTATGGTGAGGATAATCACCCTAACCAATAGTGATGATGAAGATAGTTATCCCACCAAGATTATTGTTAAAATACCAATCAACATGATGGAAACTAGAAGTGGGAAAGACTACAAGGGCAAGGCTCTTGTAGTAGAGTAGCCAAGGGCTAATAAATTCAGAACTAGCAGCATAAAGAAAGAGCCAGAGAACCCAGTCTTGGCTTAACTCAAAAAATTCTAGGCAAATATCTCCATTTGGGGATTGTTGATGGCATCCCCTTTGCACCGTGAAGCAGTCTGCGGTCTCTCGCTAATGTGCAAGTGCCGATCGAGATAAATCCAACACACCTTATACATATAGTAGGAGCAACATATGCTGTGCAGTCCCTGATGTTGTCGGATTCTGAGCTTCCTAGGGAAACCCAACATAATCGAGCTCTCCACATTACAGTTGAATGCCTTAACAAAGTAGTTCCCCAGGTTCATGTAGACATTAGGTCCTCTTTGAATGTGCTACCATTGAGATCAGCAAAGAGTATCGGTGTCAACTTGGAAGAAATGAAGCCAACCACCCAAACCATAAAGGCATATGATAATACAAAGAGGAAGATCCTTGGCATCATTACTCTTACTGTAAAGATTGGCCCGGTCAAGTTTGATGTTGATTTCCAAGTCATTGATATACAGGCAGCTTTTAACATGCTCTTGGGAAGGCCTTGGTTGCATCCTGCGAAGGCAGTGTCCTCTAGTCTCTATAAAAAATTGAAGTTCATACATGAGGGGAAGGTGGTCCTAGTGGCCGGAGATCCTAAAGTGGTTAACACTCT
Source organism: Macadamia tetraphylla (assembly GCA_022985045.1). NCBI lineage: Eukaryota > Viridiplantae > Streptophyta > Magnoliopsida > Proteales > Proteaceae > Macadamia > Macadamia tetraphylla. The sequence goes on along the minus strand of CM040966.1, from coordinate 58,471,259 downwards.
AAACATTGAAAATGGGGAAGAACAAGACCAGGAGGTGCAACTGAGTGGTTTTGAAATAGACACCACTTGTGCAGTCATTGCCAAAGAAGCTCCAAAGGAGAAAATCCTGGCTAATTGTGAAGCCATCGGGAGTCTGCCAGTGAATCTGATGATGAAGAACATGTAGTATTTTCCTGGCATGGGACTGGGGAAATATCACCAAGGAGTTCTAAAGCAGCCAAGTTTGGCGGTGAACAAAGGAAAGAATGGTCTGGGGTACACTCCTCCAATTGTCAAAGGGCAGAAAGTGCTGAGGATGACTAGGAAGATCTCTGTCACTTACTACCCTACTCTCAATGGATACTTTGTGAAAGAAGGAGAGGATTTCCCCTTTTTTGGGAATGTAGAGCCATGGTTTGATGAAACCGCCACCGAGATGCAACCAGGACTTGAAATTTTTTTCCAAGATGAGTTCGATTGGGTGACTCATGAAGTGGAATGATAGAAAATGCTAGTCAAAGAAGGTGACCAAGACAATTGCATCACTGGGATAGAAAAAATTGCACTTATTGAGACTGGGTCTTCCTCTGGTAATCCTACAACATTGATCCAATTGAAGGAGGCATCTAGTCCTCGAGTTCTCATGAAGAGAGAATGGGAGGAGAAGATAAGGCTCACCTGGAGTCTACCGCTTCCCATTGATTTGAAAGGCTATATTTGCTCCCTCCTACAAGAGCTAAGAACCCAAGAGTTGCATGAGCTCAAGCCCTATCCTTTCATAGGAAGAAGTGAGTATGCAAAATAGAGGAGAGCATAGAGGATGATGGTTTGTATGTATTGTTCCTGAATCAATTGTAATGGGAAGGCTTGTGAAGGTGGTCAATGATGTGACCGAGGTATAGGGATGGCATCCCTCAATAGGCTCGAAAAGATAGACTTCATAGAAAAATGAATGAGCAGTCTCCATCGATATTCGCCCCTCAAGAAGTTTGGCTTTCGAGAGCATGAGATTGATTAACTGGTATTCATGAAGAAGCAGGCACCTATCCAGAGGAACCATATCGCCACTAAAGAAATAGCAACAACTTTTTCATAAGGCGAAGAAGGCCCTTTGCCACACCTCTTCATCCATTAATCCATTGAAACACTTCTGAACTAGACAAGCATTGGGGAAAACTTCAAGTTTGCTTATGCTTTTGAGTCAACCAACCTGATTACCCTTGGTGAAAGCATCAAGCCAATTATTGAGTCTATAGTCGAGTCTGTTGTTTATGATTCTGTGTCAATATCCCCTCTTGAGAAGAGTCCAGAGTCCTTGTATGTTGAGTCTATTACTCCTTTTATGAATGAAATTTCTAATTTTGAGTATAACTTGCCTCCTTTTTCTGATGATGATCTTAATAAATATCAAGAATTAAAAAAATAATGCAAACCAAAGAAAGCCCAACCCATCCGTGAGGATACTTGGGTTATTAATCTAGGAACCGACCAATGCCTTCGAGTGGTAAAAATTGGCACTACCCTTGATGTCGAAGAAGCAGAACGAATGAGTAATCTTCTGAAGGAATTCACCGAGTTCTTTGCTTGGCCTTTCGAGGATATGCTTGGTGTCAACCCCAACATTGTGCAGCATTGATTGGTAACTTACCTTGGGGTAAAGCTGGTAAAACAGAAGCTCTGAAGAATGTGGCCAGAATGGAGTGAGAAGATCAGAGAAGAAATTATGAAGCAATGGAATGTAGGGTTCCTACAAGTGAAGTACCCCCAATGGTTGGCCATTATTGTACCAGTACCAAAGAAAGATGGAAAGGTACGAATGTGCATAAACTTCTGAGATCTTAACAAAGTAAGCCCTAAGTATGATTTTCCATTACCTCACATTGACGTATTAGTGGATAATACGGCGGGGCATGCTTGGTTATCATTCATGGATGGATTCTCGGCATATAATCAAATAAGCATGCACCCAGAGGATTATAAGAAAATAGGCTTCACCACTCCGTGGGGAACCTATTGTTACAAGGTGATGCCTTTTGGACTGAAGAATGCCGGGAAACCCTTATCAAAGATCAGCAATGGCCATATTACATGACAATAAGAACAAATACGTGGAAGTTTATGTGGACGACATGATAATAAAATCAAAAGATCGACAAGGGCATATTCCCACACTAAGGCTATTCTTCGAAAGAATCAAGAAGTATCAACTGAAGTTGAACCCTCAGAAGTGTGTATTCGGGGCAATAGCGGGAAAGTTGTTAGGCTTCTTAGTGAGTGAAAGAGGCATTGAAGTTGACCCTATCAAGATCAAGGAAATTTAGGAAATTCCCATGCCTTGAACTGAGAAGCAAATACGAGGATTTCTGGGTCACATCCAATATATTAGCAGATTCATAGCTCAGTTGACTACAATCTAAATTTTCAAGCTATTGAAGAAGGATCAGCCAACAGAATGGAATGACCAATGCCAGTAAGCTTTTGACAAGATCAAGGGATACCTGATGAACCCACCAGTATTGACACCACCAGTGGAAGGAGCACCACTTCTGTTGTACCTGTCCATGGGAGAATATTCCATGGGCTCTTTGCTAGCACAGAAGGAAATAGAAAAGGGGGCAGAGCATGCCATATATTACCTCAACAAGAAGTTTCTAGAATATAAGACCCAATACACATCTTTAGAAAAAACTTGTGCTGCATTGATTTGGATAACTAAAAGGTTATGACACTACATGGTTTCCTATCCAGTGCATTTGATCTCGAAGATGGATCCCATCAAATATCTCTTTGAGAAACTGGCCTTAACAGGATGGATGGCCTATTGGTTGCTTTTGCTATCAGATTTTGACATCACCTATGTTACTTAAAAATCTATCAAGGGGCAAGCCATCACCGATCATTTGGCTGCCCACCCCACAGAAGATGAAAGATCCTTGGATGATGCCTTTTGATTAAGGAATCGCTGCAATAGATGAAGAAGACACAGTTAATGAATGACAATTATTCTTTGATGGACCAACCAATCAAAAGGGGTGTGGTGCGAGAGTATTGGTTGTCACTCTTGACAGTCTTTATTTACCTTCATCATTTCACCTTGACTTCCCATGTACCAACAACATTGCTGAGTATGAAGCTTGTGCTTTGGGACTGGAAACGGCCCTGACCATTGGGGTTAAAAGGATCAAGGTTTATGGAGATTCATCCATTGTCATCTGTCAGACATAGGGAAAGTGAAAAACTAGAGATGAGAAGCTAAAGCCATATCAAGAACATTTGGAAGAGTTGATTGAACACATTTAAAAAATTTCGTTCGAATGCTTCTAGAGGGATAATAACAGGTTTGCTGATGCCCTTGTAACCTTAGCTTTTATGGCAGAGTGCAACCCTATGGCTAGAGTCCAGCCATTCTTGGTAGAACAAAGAAGTAGGCCCATTTATCAGAATTCAGTGAACTCTCTCACTATGGATGGTTGGTCTTGGTTCGCTCAAATAGTGGATTTCATCAGGGAAAGGAAGTATCTAGTTGAAGCAACTAACAGAGAGAAGAAGTTTCTGAGAAGATATGCCACCCAGTTTATTCTCCAAGAGGATTAGTTATAGAAACGGTCCTATGATGGAACACAGTTGTTATGTGTAGATGAGGAACAAGCTACAACTACCATGGAAAAAATTCATCAAGGTCTTTGTGGACTCCACATGAATGCCCCAATAGAGTTGCATACACTCAGTTCGCCTTGGCCATTCTCCACTTGGGGCATTGATATCATTGGAAAGGTTAACCCTAAAGCATCCAATGGCCACGAGTTCATCTTGGTAGCCATTGATTATTTCACCAAGTGGATAGAAGCCCAGTCCTATGCAGTCCTCACATCTACTAAGGTGGCCAAGTTCATCTAGGAAAACAACATTTCCCGATATAGAGTACCTCAAGAATTGATATCAGATTAGGGATCCCACTTCTGGGGCAAGACCGATAAAATCTGCACACAATTTCGTATCAGAAGGCATTGCTCTACCACTTACAGGCCACAGACCAATGGGGCAGTAGAAGCAGCTAACAAGAATATCAAAGTCATTCTATAGAAAATGGCAAAAACACACAAGGATTGGGCTGATAAGTTACCTCTTGCCTTATGGGCATATCGGACTTCTGTATAATCCTCAACAGGGGCAACCCCTTTCTCTTTGGTATATGGGGTTGAGGTAGTTCTACGCATGAAAATCCTGGTACCATCCCTAAGGGTGCTTCTTGATAATCCGCTCCCTGAAGGAGAGTGAGTGAAGGCTAGACATGACGAGCTCAATTTTCTTGATGAAAGGCACATGAAGGCCATGGATAATCTGAAGAAGTATCAACTGAGATGGCTAGGGCCTTTAACAAAAATGTTAAGCCCCACCACATAAAGGTGGGAAAACTTGTTCTTCGAGAACAAAGAGTCCCAATTCATTACCCAAGAGAAAAATTTAGACCCAACTGGAGCGGCCCGTTCACTATCAAGGAAATTCTACCAGGCATAGCTGTGAAACTCGTAGACCACAATGGCTAAGAAATACCCAGACTGGTTAACATGGATCAACTTAAGAAATATTATGTCTAAAAGGGTGAATAGCTTGAACTACGTTAGACCTTATTCCTTTTGAGCAATATGTAGGCAACTTGACATGTGCAAGTGCAGTCTCAACCATCTAAGGCAATAAATTGGTTCCTTAATTAATAATCAAAGTACCTTAAAAGATCATCATAGTTTGTATCCCCCAAAAATTTCCATTTGGCATGCAAGGCCATTAGGTATCTGTCATTCAGCTATGGTCCATCCATTCTTATCCAGGATTCTATCCCCTGAGAAGAAAGTCGCCACCCGGCATCAGTTTATCAAGGCTAGTTTGTTCTCCACTTTTGGTTAGTCAAAAAAAAAAAGAAGAGCTTGATGCAACAATGATAAAGGCCTATTTGAATCATTAGATAATGAGTAATGCTTTGAAAAATCATCATATCTTGTTGTTTGTATTGGTTTCAGGAAAATTCATGGGCTCGTTGGATGAGACGGTGAGGAAATGACCTTAGATATAAATATGTGGGCACCAAGATTGCTGGAATCCATGAATGTGTCATTTCTGGGTAGGATTGGATGTCTGAAGCTTCATCATAAATTGCTCCAGTAGGTGCCTCAACATTGGGATGCCAACCTACATGTATTTTTGTTTAGATTAGCAGAGATTTGCCCAACTCTTGAAAAATTTTGGGTTTGTATGCTATCTCCACCCAAAGGTAATTTGTTCCAACCCTCTTTAAAGGAAGATTGCTTAGAGGAAATTCAGGATTTCTTTGGATAGAAAGAAGAAGAAGTAAAGCAGTTTTTCAGGTATGGGAAGATCGACATTCTGAAGGTGGCTCAGATCTTCATCTAATATCCACCAATAGGAGGAGTCCATCAGCAGAGATCCCTGTATGCTTATTTACTTTGCATGATAGCTAGTTATGTTCTCTGCACTCTTGGGCATGGTGCACCATCTGTTCTGATTGAGGTAGTAAAACTGTTGAAAAAGGGAGGTGACATGATCTCTACAGTTCTTGCAAAAACATTCAAGAGATTTGATGACATGAGCTATGGCCATAGATTCAGACTAGACCATTATCATGGGAGTCCTACTATTTTTCAGATTTGGCTCCTCGAGAGACTGAAGCTCACCATACCATTAAGGGGAAGCCCACTCAGAGTTTTTTGCTACCAGAATAAGAGAGAAGTTCTAGAATTTGACCTTATCACTGATTGGAAGAAGTACTTGCAGGAAAGGACTGTGCAAGATATCACATGGAGGTGCCTAGGGAAGCCACAAAAAGATTTTCTGATGAAGACCCTTTGCCACAACTATGTCAGACTGATGGCATTGACACACACGTCCTTTTATTTTCCTATGTATATCATCTGACAAAATGGGCTCGAGGAGACGGACCCAGAAGAGTTAGTGAACTTTCACCCACCTTAAGAATTGTCTCCCCACCTTGTTACTCACCTACCCATCTGTGGTAGGAAAATTGTCCTTCTTTTCATGTAATTCACTTGGTAATGAAATGAGGAAGTATTTGGATTTTCATGTTATCCCGATTATTAATTATGACTTGAGTTATAGAATTGATTGTGCCTAAGCATTGCAAACAAACAAAAAAAAAAAAAGATTTTCTTTGTGCCAAAAGTAAGTTTTCATAAGATGCTGAAATAAATGATGAACAAACAAGGGGAGGGAAAAATAAAAAAGAAAGAAAATATCCATGTGTTTGTGTTTTCAAAGAATACAGGAACAAATCCCTATGGGTCAAAATCCATCATCTGAATCATACTCTAAATCATCCTCATGAAGCATCGGAGAATCCATAGATGCTAGTCCAACTTGCTCCAGCCTTTGGGTCATGTCTTGAATCAATGCATCCTACCGTACGATTTCCTGCTCATTGGAACTAACTTGGCTCTCTAAGGCGGCAATCCTCCCATCCTAAGGAATATAGGAAAGGATCAAGAAGAAGAATAATGAAAGGAGAAGGGAAAAAAGAAAAAGGGGAAGGTATGAAATACCTTGGCAACTATAACCTGACACAGGCCATAGTGTATCCTCCTAATATAAGCATAGAACTCTGGGGACACCTGAGAAAGAGCATATCAGCCAAAGCAAGTCAAGAGTTAATTGAAAAATGATTAGATACTCACATAATCATAAGGAATAGGCAGCCCAAGGAAGTGTCTACATTTGTGTTCGTTTCCAGAAGATGAGGGAGATTGGGGTTGGCTACGTTGGGATAGGTCTAGGCAGGGAAGCCATGAAAGGGGACATTAGCATCCCTTAGAGACCCACCAGCACTGGTAAAGGGCCCAGCTTGTGAAGGATCGGTAGCACTAGCATGCGACAGAAGAATAGAAGGATCTACACGTCTCATTCTCCCCTGAAAGAATATCAGTCAAGACTAGAACAAGGAAGAATCTGTAGGAAATACTCAAGAAAGGCAACATACCACTGGACTAGTTGGACCAAGAGGGGTGCACACTATCTCCTCCTCCAGGAAGGCTCCGTAGTCCCTATCCGGATCAAGAAAGGAGTCCTCCTATACTCTGTTAGCCAAGCGCCTTATCTCGTCCGCTAGGATGATCTCTGGATAGTGCATGGTGGATGGAGGAAGATTGAGAGAAGGACGTGGATTGATATCTGACCACTGGGGTACTATCCTCTCTCCTAATTACCAAGCATGGCCCCACAGACCCTAGAAAAGGACTCGATTCTCAGACAATTGATGAATGCAGGTGACTCTCTCAAAATCCAGAAACACAAGGTCATGGAATGGTCTCCAAGTAACCTGCAAGACCAAGGAAGGGTAAGTACAACATCAGGAAAATAGAATTTTAGTGTCGGACATGGCATACCTCTATGGGATCGTTCAAAAGAGAATGAGCAGTGGTCCCTGGAGGATGTCGTCAAGCCCGGTCTACTTGGTTATCTCCCCATTTTGTGGCCAGTGGGAAGAAGAATGTCTCAGGATCCTTCAGTTTAGGGGTTATGGTTCCCAGATACTCAAAACACCAGGGTTGTTTTAAGAAATCAAAGTACGAAAGTGCAAACCAAATGACTGAAAGTAAATAGATATGAGAAGGAAAGTTACCTGGATGATGTAGCCTGCCCCCTTGAGGCCCCTATCCCCAAAGGACAGTAGGTCTAGGGACTGTAGAAGATATGCATATGTGACCCTACTTTAGTCCCAGGTATCCACTGTGCGAAGATCTTTGAGGAAGAACACTAGGCGGATATCTACTCCCTCTCGGAGGTCACTGAAGAGGCACTGACCCACGGCAAACAGTAGGAAGGAATGTGCTATCTGAGACATGTTGCCTGGATTCTCCCCCAGGCCAAATTTCCACCATCGGGCACTAATCCCCCCTAGGCTGATGCATGTCTGGCTAGCTTTAATGGTGATATCGGTCAGATTTATGAACTCCCTGGTAGTCGGGAATCCTGCAGGTAGGGTCATGGTTCTACCCCCAAATGGAATTCTTGTCAAGGCATAGATGCACAGAGGCATAATGGTGATCTTACCAATAGGATGGTGAAAAGTTTGAGTACTTGGCCACCACCGCTCCATTAGGGCCCCCACTAATGTCAGATTAAACTTCTGGGTCTCTACATTGGCTAGCCGGCACAAATAGGTATCATTAATCATCTCCTTCACCCTGCGAGGGACCATCCTATGCCAGGACTGAACAATGTTTGGATGGCCATAGGAGGCCAAGGTAGGTGGTTCCTTCCCCTCATGCTAACGAAAATAAAAAATATATATATAATAATAAATAAATAAAAGTATACAGCAAAAAGTAAGAACAATACGATAAATAAAAAAAAAAGGAGAAAGGAAGAACAAAACAGGAATAAAAGATGATCAAAATAATGAATGAAATGCAAAGACTTACCCAGGAACCCCATATGGAGTTGCAGATGTGATTTCGGCTATTGTGAAGGGTTTGCCAGGAATACCAGTTGGCTAGGCCCTCATCCCTATGGGAAGGACTGCTGTAACTCTTGAGCTGGACCTCTCCCAGAGTCTTCCTCTTCCTCTTCCTCCTTTTTGCCATATTTTCAAAAATTGCAAAAAGCCCTAAAAACTTTCCTAAATTACAAAAGCCTTGAAAACTTTTAAAAATTCCAAGAAGCCCCAGAAAGTTTCCCAATTTGCACAAAATCCTGCGAGAATGTCAAATTCTCCAGATAGCTGCTCCCTCACGAATAAGATGAATAACTTCAAGAACTCTAAGAGCAAAATGAAGAGCACCAAGAACAAAAGGAAAAACTTCAAGAAAAACCAGAGGGTTCTAGGAACTCACTTCACTTAAAAAAGTTAGAATGAAGAATGAACAGGGGAGGGGACCCATTCTATACAAAAAAAAAATTAAAAAAAATTTTAGATCAAGCATTAAGAATCAAAAAATTCCAAATCAACATCAAGAATCAAATTCTAAACCAAAAATCAAGAATCAAGGAAAAATCAAGAGGAGACATAATTTACTCGACCCCAGGTGACCCAATCTCATTGACCCGACCCCAAGTGGCCCAATCTCATTGAATGGCCCCAGGTGGCCCAATCTCATTGGCCCAACCCCAAGCGGCCCAATCTCATTGAACGGCCCCAGGCAGCCCAATCACAGTTATCAGGCCCCAGGTGGCCCAATATTGTTAACCCGGCCCTAGGAGGCCCTTTCTCTTTGAGTCGGATCTGAGTGGCCTAATCTCATAGACCAAATCCCTGAACTGGCACATGTGAAGCACAGCTAAGGAAAATCCAAGCATCAAACATTTTTTTACTTGTTACAAGATTGGTGAATTCCTCTCTTGTAACCATTGGTCCCAGATAGTCTAGATCGGCTCGAAAGACCCGTCCTGGAGACCATATTCCCTGAACTGGCACATGCAAACCCTAGCTAAGGAAGAATCAAGATCAAAGTACTAACATTTTTTTGTAGGATTGGAAAAGCAGCGAATTCCTTTCCCCAATTGGAAGCCCAAGTAAGTCCTAAAACTTTAGAGATATTATCTATTGCATTTTTTCAACTCCGTCATAACTGAGTAAGATGACGGCAGTATATGCTCTGGGTGATAAAATGTGGTCATTCTTTTCTTTCTCCTTCGGCCGTTGGCATAGGCTTCGGCTAAAGAGGAGCATTCTGTAGACACCCAATTTTGTCACCCTTTTATGGCTATGATGAAATTTGGATCTTGGACACGACTTCCAACTTCTGACAGACAGAGGTGCTGATGGAAACATTCCCCTACCCAAAACCCTGGAAATCCCCATGCAGGAGAGAAGGGGTCCAATTTTGGCTTTTCATATATGAAGGAATCAAGTCAAGATGATCGTATAGATGAATAGTACTCAGAAATACGATTCTAACGATATATGATGCGCCAAAATCGGATCGATGGATCTCCTGTAATTATCATCGAAAAAACCATATTCTCATGCGAGCTGCGCGCTCTAGCCAATAGGATAGGCCATGCGCGTGCTCGCTGCTCACGGGCAGCAGCATATGCATGCAGCCATGCGCACAGCCCCACGGCCATGCACACACACCTGCACACCCCTACACACCTCCGACACCCCTGCCTCATGCTGCGCACCCCCTCTGCACGTTGTGCATGCCCCTATTGCATGCTGTGCACACTGTGCCTACACCATACGTAGGTGGCCCGCACACCCGCGTTTGCATGCACCCGCTACCCATGCCAGCACCACCTCAGCCATTACCCGAACATCATTTGTCGTGCACCTGAGACGTCACCCGCCTTTTTCAGGCTAAAGCTTCTCTCCTCCCATTTTTCAGGAAATCACATTTTTTGGTAAAAGTTTCTCTCTCCTATTTTTCTAAAAATCACCTTTTTTTGACAAAAGCTTTTCTCCTCCCTTTTTTAGAAAATCACCCTTTTTTCAACTAGAATTTCTCTCTCCTCTCACTTTTCTAAAAACCCCTTTTTTCAGTTGGAACTTCTCTCTCTCCTCCTGCTTTTCTGAAAACCCCTTTTTTTAGCTAGAATTTTGCTCTCCTCTTGCTTTTTTGAAAATCCATTTTTTAACTGGAATTTCTCTCTCCTCCCAATTTTTCTAAAAATCCCCTTTTACCCACTGGATAAAAATCATATATCTTCACTTTAGGCAAGAACCCCCCTTCCGTCCACTGGATAAAGGGATTCCCCTTCTCCTATTTGGCCGGAAAAAACTATGAATACCCTCCCTCCCTAAAAAAAAAAAAAACACCAACACACCGGAATCCCCTTTCAGAGGGAAATTTTCCTCCCCTCCCTCCTCTTGATTTTCTTCTAATCTTCAAAGCGATCTTCGTCAAGATCCAAAAACTCATTCGGATCTTCAAAGTGTTCTTTAGGATCTTGAAGATCTTCAATCCAAATTCTTAGTTAAATCTAGTTTTTAGCCAAAAATAGTATGTTCTTGAGCCACCTCCCTTGAGTGTTCTTAAGTGTTCTTGAGTGTTCTTGAGCGTTTTTGAGCATTCTTGAGATAGAAACCTCCCTTTTTTAGGTTCTTCGGGTCTATGAAGAGATCTTTGTTAAGATCTGAAACTCTGTTCGGATCTTCAAAGTGTTCTTTGGGACTTTGGAGTTCTTCAATCCATTTTTAGGTCAGCCTGTTTCTTTTCGGAAGTGGCCTTTCCTAGCTGAACCCCCATCCGAGTGTCCCTGGAATATTTCCAGAAATAGCCATTCCCAGCGGAAGCTCTACCGAAGTGCCACCTCAGCTTAGCCCTCCCTTAGCCTATCCCCAGCGGAAGCTCTACCAGAGTGCCACCTCATCCCAAGCTAGGAAATACCCTTCCCTAGCTGAAGCTCTATCCGAATCCAAATCCGAAAGCGACCGTTTCTAGCCGAAACTCTGTCTGGATACCATCACAATCAGCATCTCTCAGGAAAGGAAGTTGGAGGTCAAGACCATCTTCCCCTGAGTCGGAAGAACATGAAACAGTTCGAGCTGGTACCAATCAGGGGCCCACCCCTCTTAACCCGAAACAGGGGTCAAATTCAGGTATAATCTCTCTCCTTATTTAAGCATAATGTAGATATCTAATAAGCCTTATTTTAGTGTATATAATAGTTTGAATTCAATTAATGTATATATGTGTGATAACTTAGCCATACATGTGAAATAGTAATAATGGTGAAAAATGTTTGTTCTCAAGCATCTAGCAAGAAGACCGGTTGAACCAAGTAGATTGGGTGCTTAACACCTTCCCAACTCTGTAACCTGGCACTTACCCTAAATCTCTGGACCAGACCAAATTTTAGGCCCTTTTCTCAGGAATCGGGCCCACCCTTGGGGCTTAGGCTCATAACCTTAGGTGGTGACTCCAAACCCCATTTGCATGATCCTGATCCCCGAATTGGACCATCATCAAAACCCCCGTCTCAAATGATGAATTTTACACTCTTACGAAATAGATCTCCACATATCTCCAAGAGATGATACGGCGATGTGGGGCTCGCAAGCGGAGCACACATAACTCGATCCCCTCCCCCTCACATGAAGGTGAAGAGAGAGAGAGGAGAGAGAATGGGGATGCATAGCCCATCTCTAGCCACTACCCTCACACCTGGAGATCAGACGTACTAGATAAGCTACCATGTAGTGTCACAAACTTTTTGCTGCCCAAATTAGTGTAGCATAAGTTTTTTCAAAAGATGTGTATCGTGTCTCATACTCCTAGAACTTCTTGCTAAGGTAATATATGGTAGGCTCTACCCCCTTTTTTATCTCTTTTGTGCTAGCAATGAGCCCATGGAATATTCTCCCACTGATAAATATAGCAGAAGTGGTTCTCCTTCCACTGGTGGTGTTAGTACTAGTGGGTTCATGAGGTATCCTTTGATCTTATTAAAAGCTTGCTGGCATTGATCATTCCTTTCTGTAGGCTGGTCCTTCTTTAGCAACTTGAAGATTGGTTTACAGATTATAGTAAATTGAGCTATGAACCTGTTGATATACTTGATGTGACCCAGAAATCCTCATATCTGCTTCTCAGTGCGAGGCATGGGCATTTCTTGGATTGCTTTGATCTTGATAGGGTAGACTTCAATGCCTCTTTCACTCACCAAGAACCCTAACAATTTTCCTGTTGTTGCCCCAAATACATATTTCTGAGGGTTCAACCTCAGTTAATACTTCTTGATTCTTTCAAAGAATTGCCTTAGCGTGGGAATATGCCCATGCCAATCCTTTGATTTCACTATCATGTCATCCACATAGACTTCCACATCCTTGTTCATTATATCATGTAATAAGGCTCTAGCTGCTCTCTGATAAGTTGTCCCGGCATTCTTTAGTCCAAAAGGCATTACTTTGTAACAATAGGTTCCCCATGGAGTGGTGAATACTGTCTTCTCTCGATCCTCTGGGTTCATGTTCACTTCGTTGTATCCTAAGAATCCATCCATAAATGATAACAAGGCATGCCCTACCATGTCCACCAATACATCAATGTGAGGTAATGGGAAATCATCTTTAGGGCTTACCTTATTAAGATCTTAGAAGTCTACGCACAGTTGTACCTTGCCATCCTTCTTTGGCACTGGTACTACATTGGCCAACCATTGGGGGTACTTCACTACTTGTAGAAACCCCACATTCCATTGCTTCACAACTTCTTCTCTAATCTTCTCACTTCATTCTGGCAACATTCTTTGGAGCTTCTTCTTGACCGATTTTGCCCCAGGGTGGGTCAGCAAGTGGTGTTGCACAATGTTGGGGTCTATCGAGGCATATCCTCATAAGACTAAGCAAAGACTTCAACAAACTCCTTCAGAAGACTAATCATCTGTTCTCCTTCTTCGTCATCTAGGGTGGTACCAATTTTTATCTCTCGAAGGCATTGGTTGGTTCCTAGATTAATAACCTGGGTATCCTCACGGATGGGTTGGGCTTTCTTTGGTTTACATTATTTTATTAACTCTTGATATTTATTAAGATCATCATCAGAAAAAGGAGGCAAGTCATACTTAGAACCAAAAATTTCATTCATAAAAAAAGGAGTAATAGACTTAACATACACGGACTCTAGACTCTCCTTGGGAGGGGAGGCCGACACAAAATCATAAACAGAAGACTCAACAACTGACTCAACTATAGACGCTATGATTGGCCTGATGCTTTCATCAGTGGTATCCAATTTGATTGACTTAACAGTATGAGTAAACATAAAATTCTCTCCAATGCTAGTCTAGTTTGGGAGTGGATCGATAGCTTGGTGGATGAGGAGATGTGGCAAAGGACCTTCTTCCCCTTCTAAGAAGGTTGCTGCTATTTCTTCGGTTGTATAGTAGTTGTTCTGGATAGGTGCCTGCTTTTTCACAAATACTAGCTAATTAATTTCGTACTCACGGAAGCCAAACTTTTTTAGGGGTGAAGATTAGTGGAGACTGCTTAATCCTCTTTCTATAAAGTCCATATTTTCTAGCCTATTGAGGGATGCCATCAAGTTGCCTTGGTCACATCTTTGACCACCTTCACGGACCTTCCTGTTGTAGTTGATTCGGGCACAGTACATGTAGACTAGCATTCTTTGTGCTCTTCTTTGCTTCGCATATATACTTCTTCTTCTGAATGGATGAGGCTTGAGCTTATGTAGCTCTAGGGCTCTTGGTTCTTGTAGGAAGGAGAAAATGTAGCTTTTCAAATCGGTTGGAAGGTGTAAACTCCAGGTGAGCTTTATCTTCTATTGCCATTCTCTTTTCAGGAGGACTCGAGAACTTGGTGCCTTCTTTGACCGAATCAAAGTTGTAGGGTTACTAGAGGAGGACCCATTCTTAATCAGTGTAATTTTTTCTATGATGATGCAACTATGTTGATCAATTTCTTTGACTAGCATTTTCTATTGTTCTACTTTATGAGTTACCTAGTCGAACTCATCCTAATAGATCACTTTGAACCCTGATTGCGTCTTTACTACGGTTTCATCGAACCATGGCTCCACATTTCTGTAGAAGGGGAAATCCTCCCCTTCCCTTACAAAATATCCATTGAGAGTAGGGTAGTAAGAGACAGAGATTTTCCTAGCTATCCTCAGTACTTTTCTCCCTTTGGTGGTTTAAGGAGTGTACCCGAGAACATTCTTTCTTTTGTTCACTGCCAAACTAAGCTGCTTTGGAACTCCTTAATGATATTTTCCTAGTCCCATGCTAGAAAAATATTATATATTCTTCATTATCTGATTCACGGGCAGACTCCATATGGCCTCATAATTAATCGGAAGCTTTTCATCGGGCATTTCCTTGGTGAGTGTCACACAAGTCTCATCTATTTCAAAACCACTAAGTTGAACTTCTTGGTCTTGTTCTTCTCTATTTTCAATATTGGCTAAGGTGTTCACCACTTCGAGGTCTCCTGATATTGTAATAACCTTTCCTTCATGAATGAACTTCATTTTTTTATGGAGACTAGAGGATACAGCCTTCGCATGATGCAACCAAGGCCTACCCAAGAGCATGTTAAATGACGTCAGTATATCAATGAATTTGGAATCAATATCAAACTTTACTAGGCCTATCTTTACAGAAAGGGTGATGATGCCAAGGATTTTCCTCTTGGTATTGTCATATGCCCGTATGGTTTGAGTAGTTGGCCTCATTTCTTCCATGTTGATGCCGATACTTTTTGCCAATCTCAAGGGTAGAACATTCAAAGAGGAACCATTGTCTATGAGGACCTAGGGAACCACCTTGTCAAGATATTCCACCGTGATGTGTAGAGCTCTGTTGTGTTGGGCTCCTTTTGGGAATTCAGAGTTTGAGAACATCAATGACTGTACCATATAATTTGCCCCTACTATGTGTGAGAGATGCATTGGATCTATCTCGATTGGCGCTTGCACATTGGTGAGAGACTTCAAGACCACTTCACAATGTGTGGGGGAAGCCATTAATAATCCCCAAATCAAGATATTAGCTTGGGACTTCTTGAGCTGAGCCAAGACTGGATTCTATGGTACTTTCTTCAAGCCACTGGTTCCTGCCTCATTAGCCCTTGACTCTTTCTACTACTAAGGCTTTGCCGTTGTAATCTTTTCCACTCCAAGTCTCCATCACACTGACTGGTTTCTTTATAATGATCTCTGTGGGATAGCAAACTTCATCATCACTATTGGTTATGGTAATTATTCCTACCATTGGATCATCTTCTTCCTCTAACTTCAAGTCTCCATCACTATTGGTTATGGTAATCTTTTCCACTCTGAGTTTCCATCACACTGACTATCGTGTCTAACTATTCTACAAGTGTGGCATGTCTTCCAATTTTTTCAAGGAGCTTCCACTTCTCGGTATATCATTGTTCACTTATGGCTATTTCACCTAAGATTTGATCAGTTTCATCTACCTCGAGCTTGATGTCAACTAGATGATTATAGACATAAGCCATGTGTTTTGCTATGGGATTTCCCTCACCCTCAAAAGTGATCTCATACCCTTAACTATCTCTTGAATCCGATGCCGGATCATCTCATTCCATGTGGATTGTGAGTGCCGACTGAATTGCATCTGTGGGATCAATCATCGGGTCACCTTCACCGATGGAAATACTGAATATCCTCCCAGATCTCTTGAAGAATAATATCCTGATTCATCATCATCATCGTTGTGCTAAGGTGTGATACCCTGGTTTATTTACACGGTTGAACCGGTTTAACCATGCAGGACCCGAACCAGAGAGGGTTAAGGCGGGTTCCCTATGGACCATGATGGCAAGGGTGACTTTGAACACAGGTTGGACAAACAAGTCCGAGTCAGTGCCAAAGGAGACGGGTGTACCCAAGGCATGTACATGCACATATCATAAGGCCATGTACAGATAATATTGGTATGTAGCCGTATCCTAAAGTGTATACGTATTATATCTTATGTCGAGAGTGAGATATATGCCGAGAGTCGAATTCCATCGAAATCTCAATTGTTTGGGTAAGTTTTGACTAACAGGTGGGCGGTCACAGGTGGACGAACCCACCCACCAGTGTGACCCACCCATGTGGTTACTAGATATTCTCTAGTATAAATAGTACTTATTGTGTTTTTTCTTTTTCTCATTTAATGCATTAGAGAGTGGGTGAGAAAAGTAAAGAAGAGAGAAAAGAAAGGAAGAAAAAGAGAACGAAGAAGAAGAAAGGAAAAGAAAAGGAGGAAGAAATGATTTTAAGCGATGCCGAGGTTTGGTCTTCTCATTCCGGCACCGAAAAAGTGATCCCCAACACGAGACCTACGATTTGAGGTGAGCGAAGGCTATACTTCTTAAACTTTCGCAAAACCCCAAGTGAAACCCTTGATTTGGGTAGAGTTCCTTGAGATCTTGTTAATCCCACTTGAGATGATGAATCTAAGGTTTAATAGATGGTCTATGTGTTGATTTTGAAGGTTTAATGAAGTGTTTACAAGATTGAGAAGTAGTGGTGATTTCTTGAGTTAAGAGGTGATTTTAGGGTTTGGAAGAGTTCATGAGCAAAGAAGGTAAGATTGCTTTTCAATCCTTAAATCTAACTTAGATCTAGGTTAAAATCATCTTATAAGACCTTAGATGTGTGGAAAATGTGATTAGAACATCCCCATTTGGTTTTCCCAAGGTTGAGGAGAGTTTCAAACGAGAAAACCAATTTTCGCCCCCATAGGTGGGCGAAGACCGGCGGGCGAAGCCGCCCGCCTGTTGGGGTAGAACCTAAATTCCAACAGGTGGGCGAAGACTGGTGGGTGAACCCACCCATCTGAGGGGGCCCACCGGTTGAATCGGTGGGCTATCTGGCCCTCCTGTTGAACCGACGGGCGAAGATAGGTGGGCTGTCTGGCCCACCTGTTAGCCCACCAATCGGATTTTTGAGCCCGAATGGGCCCAAAACAGGTGGGCAGCCGCCTTCTTTTATGATTTTAAACATGATTTAAACATCAAACCTCGTTAGTTTTGACCCCAAGGTGGTGAAATGTAACTTCATTCGCTTATGATAGGTTCCACTAGAATTTACATTTCTCATGCCGGATCTCACCCGTACCGAAAGTGGGCTTTTGTACCCAACAGGTAAGTGGGGAGAGGAAATATGACTTTATTTTAAGCTTGTTTTTGCATCATCAAATTGCATCTAGACTAGCCATGTCATCATGCAAATTATGTGTTTATTAGTCATCCTCGTATGCCATTCGCACTCATTACTTGTGCATTCTAAATAAATGATTTATGGTATGTGTGTTGTGCTTTACATTCTCAATGCTAAATGATTGATGTGCTTATGTGATGAATGGTTGGATTACTTTGCATGATGCATTATTAGACTAGATGCCGTAGTCGGTTTGGAAACGAGTGAATTGGTGGCCCGTGGTATGGGATGCGGTGGCACTATACAATCTTACTTTGTCATATAGGAGCATGCGGTTTAGGATTATCATTTCCTCTGCTATGACCCTTCCCAACAGGGGTTGAGGTGTTGGGTTATCACTTGGGGGGAAGCAGTGGTCGTGGTTTTCGGGTCACTATGGTGGTTAGACATATGCCCAGCAGGTCATTAGGACAGTCGACAACCTCAGTGGTATATTCAAGAGGGCCAATCGTACTGCTTTTAAATTATCGGGGTTGACACCTTTACATTTCTGTCATTTACTTTTATGTTGAGAGCCGATAGTCGACATGCTTTACTTTTCTAAGTACTCACGGTGGGCCTTCTCTGACAACCCTATAGGCATATCGTGGGATGGAGTTCACGACTCGTACCCGAGGCATACGCACACTGTGGTTGTGAGTAGCACATAACCTAAGACTTAGTAATGTTGTTTAGGTGGATAAGATTTAAAATGAATTGCATAGCATATAGTGTATATGGATGTGAATGTTTATGTGGTCTTTCTTTTCACTTACTGAGCTAGTGAGCTCATCCCACGTGCACACCTCTTTTAGATGATTTTGCAGGTCACCCGCCTGAAGATCAAAAGTCAGCCCCACAATCGAGTTTCCTGTTGAGGATTGGTGGGTCCCTGAGGAGTATGAGCACGGTGCTGATTACATGTGCGAGGGTTGTGCTGCGGGATGGCAGTAATGATACCGTACAGGATTTCACTTTTTGATTTTTTTGATGACCTCCCCTTTTGTGTACTTGATACATAAATTGTTGTTCTTTTTGTGTAAATATCATGCCTACGGGCCCACATGTACTTAGCCATATACTACAATTTGGGCATCAAGTATATTGGGGATAGTTACAGGTAATTTAAGTCTTCCGCTAAACTTTTGAACACTTATCTTAGATGTGGGTATGCTGTGGTGGGGTACTGTATTAGATGATCCTGGCAGGTTTGGGTTAACCACAGTTAACTCGGTCATCGGTTCGGTTTGTGTGAATGGGGTGTGACATAAGGCCCCTAGTAGTCATCCCAATCTGGGTATTCATCATCAACTTGAGAACTAGAGTCATCTCCATCCTCTCATCTTTGCTCTCTCCCTTGTCATCATCCTCTGTGTCACTCCCTATGTGGATTATGGAGGTGTGCTCTTTGATTCATTCTCCTACTGACAATCCTATCACTGCTCTAAGGAGGTCATTCATGACTTCTTCAATCATCTCCAGATAATCCTCTGAAGATATAGCGGGTTGAATTAGAGAAGTGGGATCACCCTCCTGGCCTTCTTCTAAAGCATTCACTAATCCCATTGATGAGGTCATCTTTGGGGAGTCTAGTAGTGCAAGCATATCCTTCCAATTGTACCTGTCCATCCATCATTATTTTGGGTTGTACACCGAACCTTGAGAATGGGATTGGTATGAGGGTGATGAGGGGTATGAACTGGGGTGGTATGAAGGTGATGTGATGTGAGAGATAGGATATAAAGATTGGGGGTTGTAAGATGAGGAAATTCTTTCTCCTTGATGATGTGGTAAAGGTTGATGACATGGTGGAGGTTGGTAATATGGTAGAGGTTAGAGGTATGGTGGAGGCTGGTGATATGGTATAGTGGATTCTTCTGTTGATGAGGAGGGATGAATGGTGGGAGTCTGATCTATTAATTCTTCTTCTGATGACTCTTCCTTTTTAGGAGTCCTTATGACTATAGCTCTTTGACTTATGATTTTCCAACGGGAATTCATGGGATTCCTCTGAGCTCTGGATATAATGAGTTAAGTAGGATCACCCTCTGTGGGTTCTTCATCTAGACTATTCACATGATCGGGGAGTGGATTGGTGTTGACATTAGGAGATTGCTTAATCTTGACATCAATGGTCCCATTGTCTACCAAATCCTGGATTGCATATTGCAGACCCATGCATCTTTCAATGTTGTGCCTCGTATGAGTGTGGTAAGAACAATATTCATGATCTCTATACCAAGCTAGAGGAGGATTGCTGATCACTCTTGGAGCTACTGTCCCTAGTAATCCTTGTTTCTTTAGATTTTCATACACTGCTATCGCGGGCATTCCCAAATTAGTAAACTGCCTTCTTGAACGAGAAGCCTTCTGGGAGGGTGCATTTGCTTGTATCACAAATGGTGATGAAGAGGTGACAGGTGAGACTGACTATTGTACCACGCCTATCATATTGGTCTCGGGACCCTTTCCACATCCAACTTTAGTGTTCTTGACTGCATCTTAGGAGGACACTTGTTACTGAGCCTCTCTTAGAATTCTATTTTCCACATGTGTGCTGGTGGCTATTAGGGCATTAAAAGTCTATAGATAGTGGTAGTAGAGGACATCATAATAAGGCTTTGACAGGTTTTCCATGAACATTTCTACTTGCTCTGCTTCCAAAGGCCGATCTGCCA
Source organism: Macadamia tetraphylla (assembly GCA_022985045.1). Lineage (NCBI taxonomy): Eukaryota > Viridiplantae > Streptophyta > Magnoliopsida > Proteales > Proteaceae > Macadamia > Macadamia tetraphylla. Next base: position 58,450,957 of record CM040966.1, on the reverse strand, counting down.
TCTTGGTGGCCTTATCCCTAAACCTCATCAAGAAGGTAGTGAATCCTTCTTTAGGCTGTTGCCTTAATGTCTCAAGCTCTCATCGCTTCACATCCACTTCAATGTTATATGAATATTGCTTAGTGAAGGCTTTCACCAGTGTCACCCAATTTTGAGTTTGGGAAGACTCCAACTGGGTGAGCCACCTTAGTGTTGATTCTGATAGGGTTAACATGAAGGCTTGTCCCATTTGGTTGTCCGTAAGTTGCCATGACTTAGCGATGCGGAGGAAGACCTTGAGATGATCCTTAGGGTCCCCTGATCCGTCAAACCTATCAGTCTGCCACTTGAATTTCTTGGGAATCCATACCCTAGAAAAGAAAATAATTTTATCAAAATCCATTGCTTGGCTTTCTGAGCTTTTTCCCACTCGAATCATGTTCTCTAACTTCTCTAATTGGTCTCTGAGTTTCCTTTCCTTCTCGATCTCTGGAGGCTCCATTTGGATATATGCGGAAAACTCTTCTTCCTCATCTTCAATCACTACCCTGGGAGGAGGGACCCTGGAATAGGCTCCTTGTTGACCAATTGGACTGGTAGGTGAAGCTCTTCTCTAGCTAGTTGGCCTGACTTGCTCTGGTTCTCCTGAGTCAACTAAGAAAGAATTCCCACGATGACCCGTAGGTTCATTTTGATCCAACTCTCCTGTGGCTTGTGTTAGTTCAGCCTTGGGAGGGTTTTGAAGTGCATGCAATATCTGAGCTATTCCTCTCTTGACCTCGGCCATTTCTGTCTGTAAGGTCTCTATGTAGTGGACCCATACTTGCTCAAGTGATTCAAGGTCGTGGGGATCTATATGAACTGGGCCGTATATCACTTGGAGGTAGACAATCTCAGAGAGACGATGGAGGTGACACTGGACTTAAGTGAGTCGAATGACTACCCTAACGTGTCCAAATGGACTGTAGAAAATACTTAAGGTGTGAAATTATGCCTGAACCAAAAATGGTTTATTTTAGGATTCCTAAATTCCCAACCCCTTGTTCACACATTCACTAGATTAACAACCAATAATCTTTACAAAGTTAGTCTGCTTGATGATAGGGAGTGGGTAGGGGTTGATACCGCTAGTCCACTCAATGTCATAAGCAGGAGATTCATACAAATGGCTTGACCAGAATACTCCTATTAATACATTCTTTGCCAAGAAAGTCATGCTTTCCTTAATCTTATCCCACTAGGTGACCTTCCTCCTAGTTTCCTCGGGTCGTTTGGAGAATTTGGCATTTTGTGGGGCTTTGACAGAAATCAGCCCAGATCGCGTATACCAAATCATCGATATTTTATTTATGAGGAAGGACACCTTTTATCCAAAACCCACTTAGGAGAGCATTTCTGTAGGACTATAATATATCATAAGAAAATTCTTTTTCTAGACCACAAACAAATTCTACAGATCAACTTGTGGTGTTCCTAGCGTTCTCCATCTATTTCTTACATGATACGAGTATGCAGTGGTTGCAATAGGACTGACAAGGCTTCCTTGATAGGATCTATATACATAAGGTACATGATCCTTTGATATACCCGTGAGTACGAGATCAAGGGGGTGACTTCCTTGTCCAGTACTCATGACGACACATGAGGTTAAGCAACTGGCCATAAGGTGGTGGAATGTGAGTGATTGTGTGCAAAAGTATAATGAGGGAATATCATTATCCGATTTCAGAATGTCATAAAGTGCACAACCTCCCCGAGGGTGCTGGCACAATTATGAACATCCTCACCATTTAACAATACCCCACACCCTTGTATAGGAAGCGGGTACCATTTGCTCTCAGAGTACTCTCCATGACATGCACTGACCTCCCCGAGGGTGCCGGCATGACAGGGAGTCCCTCGCCAAATGATTTCACTTCGAGCACTATGTATGATGCAGTTAGCGAGTATAAATACAAACATGTGGTTAGCCAAACATTTTTTTAAACAAATGTGGTGGTGAAAAATGTTCTTGCATTTAATGGTAGCATCTAGTGTTGGAAGCTTGACATTTATCCCAGTGGAGTCGCCACAATGAGGGTAGCAGCTGGAAGATGATATCCCTCTCCCCTTGGGGGGAGGGGAAAAGGACTTGCATTCCATCGTCTCTCCTCTCTTTCTCTTTTATGAGGGTGTGGTGTGTCATGTCTGCTTGACCGCACCACCGTATCACCACTTGGAGATACGTGGAGGCCTATTTCATAGGAGTGTGAAGATCATCATTGAGATGGGGTTTAATGATGGTCCAATACGGGGAATTGGGATCATGCAAAAGGGGGTTTGGAGTCACCACCTAGGATTATGGGCTTAGAACCTGAGTGTGGGCCCGATTCATGAGAAAAGGGCCCGAATGTTGGTCTAGTACAAAGATTTAGGGTACGTGTTAGGTTATAGAATTGGGAAGGTGTTAGGCACCCAATTTTCTCGGTTCAACCGATCTTCTTACTAGATGCTTAAGAACAAACATTTTCCATGATTATTCCTATTCCGTATGCATGGCTAAATTATCACTCATATGTATATTGACTGAATGTAAAAGATTATGTATATTACACAAGGTCCATATAGAGTCTACATTATGCTAATTTGGGTGAGAAATTATACCTGAGCTTGACACCTATTTCGGGTCAAGAAGGGTGGGACCTCGATTTATATCGGCATAAACTGTCTTTTGGATTTTCTTAGCTCAGGGGAAGATTGTCTTGACCTCCAACTTCCTTTCTCAAGAGATGTTGATTGGACAGAGTTTCGACTAAGAATGGTTACTTTCAGATTTTGACTGCGGTATCGATTCAGCAGAGCTTCCGCTAGGGATTGGCTACTTCTAGATTTTGGCTAAGGTGGCACTCCGACAGAGCTTCTGCTGGGTATAGGCTATGGGTGGATTAGGCTGAAGTGGCATTCTGGTAGAGCTTCCACTGGGAATGGGCTGAGACTTAAATGATTGAAGAACTTCGAAGGCCTGAAGAACACTTCGATGATTCGAAGGAATCTTACAAAGATCTCTCTGAAGACTTGGAGAACCTCAAGGGGGGAAGGAGACTAAGGGGAAACTTTTTCCACACAAAAACTCACTCAAAGAAGGCAAGGGATTGAAGAATTTTGAAGGCCTGAAGAACACTTCGGATCATATGAAGATCTCTCTGAAGACTTGAAAAACCTCAAGGGGGAGAGTGGAGGAGAGAGGGCAGAGCTTCTCTACTATGATGCTCCTAGGAGGCTTGAGTGTTTTTGGTGTGTCAATCCAAAGGGAGGGGGGTAGGGGGTATTTATAGGATTCTTGAGCCAATGGGGAGAAAAAGAGAATTTTTTTAGCCAATGGGGGGAAAAAGTGGTTTTTCTAAACCAATGGGGAAAAAGTATGGAATTTTGGACCAATGAGGTGGGAGGTTATTTTCTTTGACTAAAAGGGAAAAAGTAAGTTTTTCTGGGCCAATAAGGTAAAAAGATACCTTTTCGGGCCACTAAGAGGTTACGGCATAGGGTATACTAGCGGGGTAGTGTATGGTGCATAAGTGGGTGGAGAGAAAATCTCTTCACCCAATAGGTCAATGGAACATATATTCTGGCCATTGACGGTAGCACACAAAGCTGGGTAAGGGTGGCGGGGGCATTCGCTGGTGCACTAGGCAGGCAGGGTGTGCACAGGGAGGCTGGCAGGGGTGTGCGGCACATGGCACTCAGGATAGGCAGGGTTGCGTGTGGCAGGGGGCGCATGGTGTAGGCATGGGGCGTGCGTACGGGGACAAAAGGGGCTGGCTGGCGGGGGAGCGTAGCTTACGTGTAGGGGTGCGCAATGTGCTTGTAGGGGCATGTAGGGCTGGCTGGCAGGATCACGTGGTGCTGTGTGCGGGGTTGTCTGACTGGCTGGCTGCCATGCACTGGGTTATGCATGGGGCACATGGCCTAGCTGGCTGGCATGCATGGGGCTGCACGTGTGACGCTGTGCGTGGGGCTATGCACACAAGGCAGGTAGGGCTACATGCACGTAAAAATGTGATTTTCCAGGAAAGATTACAGGAGATCCAATGGTCCAATTTTGAGTACCATATATCATTGGAATCGTGATTCCGAGTACCATCCATCCATACGATCATTCAAACTAGATTCCTTCGTATATGAAAAGTCATAATTAGGACCTCTTCCCTCCCGCATGGGATTTTTGGGGTTTTGGATGAGTAGGGGACGTTTCTGGGTTTCCTTAATCAATTATCATCTCTGTCGATCGGAAGCAAGAAATCACGTCCAAGATCCTTAATTCATCATAGCCAGAGGGGGGTGACAAAATTGTGTCCATAGTAATGCATGCTCCTCTTCAGTCTTCAAGTATATCAGAATGTCATCGATAAAAATGATGACCCACTTATTGAGAACATCGTAAATGTCACACCTAGTTCTCACAGAATCGGACCAGTGGCCGAGTTAACTCCTGGTAACCCAAAACCTGCTGAGATCATTTGATGTAGTAACCACAACACAGCATACACATAATTAGAGAGAGTAAAATCTATATTTTAACGGAAGTCTTGTATGTATATACCTGTAAATACCCCAATACTCTTGATATCCAAATTGTGTTAGTACATTTACATGTGGGCCCTTAGGAATGATATATGCGCAAGAAATACAATTTAATTATCCAAAGCACAAAAGGGGTAACATAACAAAGAAACAAAAAGAATCTCGGGTCGGGTATCACTATTGCTATCTTGCAACATAGCTCTCGCACGGGCACTCAACACTGTGCCCAAGATCTTCAGGGACCCACCAGTCCTCAGCTAAAAATTCTATAGTGGGTCCTGGCTCTAGCTCCTTAGTCGAAAAACTTACAACATTATCTAAAACGTGGGATGACCTCAATAGCCCAGTAAGTGAAAAGAAATACCAAGCAAGCATTCGCAATACAAATGAACCTATATGCATGCAAAATCTATTTTTTATTATACTAAATCACCTAAGCAATATTACTAAGTCATAGGTTATGTGCTACTCACAACCACAGTGTATGTATGCCTCAGGTACGAGTCACTCACGAACCCCATCTCAAGATACGCCCATAGGGTTGTCGGAGAAGGCCAACCGTGGGTACCCAAAAAAGTAAATTGTTATACCTCAATGGCATTAAAGTAAATTGGCCTTACCCTACATTAAAGTAAATTGGGTCTTGCCCTATATTAAAGTAAATGTAGTAGGATTGGCCCTCTGATTATATCACCAAAGTTATCGACTGTCCTAGTGTTCAGTTGGGTGTACTTTTAACTGCCACCGTTTGTACACAACCTTGGGCTTCCCTCAAGTGATATACCCAACATCTAAACCCCTATTGGGAAGGGTCGTAGCATAGGGAAATGTCATTCCTAACCTTATACTTCTATATGAGATAGTACGACTGTATAGTGCCACCGCATCCCATTCCACGGGCCACCAATGCATTCATTTCCAAGCTGACTACGACATCTAATCTAGCAATACATCACTCCCAAAAGCATTCCAGACTTACCCAAAATTCCCAAAAATCTCATGTGAGAGAAAAGAAGGGTCCAATTCTGACATTTTATATACGAAGGAATTCAGTCCTAGTGACCATATAGATGCATAGTACTCAGAATCACGATTCCAACGATATATGGTATGTCAAAATCGGACCATCGGATCTCCCGCATTTATTCTCAGAAGTTACTCCATGAGCACCTAAACCCTGCCCATGCGAGCGCCCGTGCCTTGCTTGAAGTGCCCAAACCCCTCCCATACGAGCACCCACGCTTTGCCTTAAGTTCCTAAACCCTACCCATGCGAGCACCCATGCCTTGCATTGAGTTCCCAAACCACGCCCATGCGAGCCCCCATGCCTTGCCTTGCACCCCTACCCACACCCCGCGTGCACCCGACCAAGCCCAACATGCACCCGACCAAGCCCCATGTGCACCAGGGCAAGCCCCGCACATACCTGACAAAGCCCTGCGCATACCCAACCAAGCTCTATGCATACCCGACCAAGCCCCACGTATATCTGGCCAAGTTCAAGCACCCATACCAGAGTCTCAACACCCATGCCAAAGCCCCAGCACCCTTGCTGAAGTTCCAGACCTTTTTGGGAGCTCCTGCACCCCCGTCGAAGCCTCGACACCCCCACCGATGATCAGAATCCCAATTCTGATAACCGATTTAGAGAAGGAATGCCCTCTTCACCCACCTGTGTACCCTACACTGCCCTGCTAGTATACCCTACACCGTGGCCTCCCATTGGTCCAGATTTTACCTTATTGGTCCAAAAAAATTACTTTTTCCCCCATTGGCCAAAGAAATTTACCCTCCACCCCATTGGTCCAAATTTCTTACTTTCACCCCATTGGTTTAGAAAAATTACCTTTTACCACCATTGGTTAAGGAATTTTCTCTTTCCTCCCTATTGGTCCAAAAATTCTATAAATAGCCCCCTCCTTTTGGTTTTACACACCAACACAACCCCATAACAACAAGTCTTGTAGTGAGCATCCCATAGTAGTGAAGCTCTGCCCTCTCTCCTCCCCTTTCCCCCCTTGATGTTTTTCAAGTCTTCGGAGAGATCTTCATTCTTTGGATCTTCGAAGTGTTCTTTGAGCCTTCGAAACTCTTTAATCCTTTACCTTCTTTGAGTGAGATTTTGTGTATGAAAAGTTTCCCCTTAAGTCTCCCACCCCCTTTTGAGGTCCTTCAAGACTTCGGAGAGATCTTTGTAAGATTCCTTCCAATCTTTAAAGTGTTCTTCGGGCCTTCAAAGTTCTTCAATAATTTAGGTTTCAGCCCATTCCTAGTGGAAGCTCTGCTTGAGTGCCACCTCAGCCGAGCCCTGCCCTAGCCTATACCCAATGGAAGCTCTGTAGGAGTGCCACCTCAGTCTAGCCCTCCTATGGCCTATCCCTAGTGGATGCACTGCTAAATTGCCACCTCAGCCTAAGCCTGGAAGTAGCCTTCCCTAGACAATGCTCTATCAGAATTCAAATCCAAAAGAACCATTCCTAGCTAGAACTCTATCCAAATATTATCACAGTTAGCATCTCCCGAGAAAGGAAGTTAGAGGTCAAGACCGCTTCCTCTAAGCCGGGAGAATCCATAAGAAAGTTCGTACAACCATCAACCAAGGGGTCCACCCCTCTTGACCCGAAACAGGCATCAAGCTCAGGTATAATTTCTTAACAGAATTAGCATAATGTAGACTTTATATTGACCTTGTTTTAAAATGTTTATAGTTGTTTAAATTCAATCAATGTATATATGCGTGACAACTTAGACATGCATGCAGAATAGGAATAATTATGGAAATTTTTTGTTCTTAAGCATCTAGTAAGAAGACCGGTTGAACCAGGTAGATTGGGTGCCTAACACCTTCTCAATTCTACAACCTGACACTTACCCTAAATCTCTGGAGCAGACCAACTTTTGGGCCCTTTTCTTAGGAATTGGGCCCACCACTGGGTCCTAGGCCCATTATCCTAGGTGGTGACTCCAAATCCTTTTGCATGATTCTGATCTCGATCCCTGTATTGGACCATCATCAAAACCCCATCTCAATGATGAACTTTACACTCCTATGAAATAGGCCTACACGTATCTCTGAGTGATGATACGACGGTGTGGGCTCGTAGGTAAGCACACACAACACTCCCCTCCTTCATGAAAGAGAAAGAGAGGAGAGAGGATGGAACGCATAAAGTACTTTTTCTCCCCCACAAGGGATGAGAGAGATCTTATATTCCAACTGCTACCCTCACACGAGGCATGAGTTTAGAGACGGGTATAATAAATGCAGTCTACCAACCCATAGCATCGGTGACTGTATCCTAGCCCCAGCCATTTGTTATACAGGTAGGGTCCATAGCCCAAAAGGCCCCATGACCAAGGAGGCAGTTCACAAATTTGGGAATTCCATTGGCCACAGTATATGAGAAGTTGAAGAAGCAAGGTCTCTTGGGTACATTTTCCCCCAAGCTTATTAGCAATACCCCACCAACCTGGTATAGAGAACATAAGTATTGTACCTACCATAATCAGAAAGGTCATACCACATAGCGATGTTTTCATTTGTAACATGCCATCCAAGATTTGATAGATAATGGGAGAATGGAAGAGGAAATCAAGCAGGCTCCCACAACCAACCTCTCCCAGAACATGAGGTAGTTAATGCATTGGAAGGAGTGGAATCTCAAGGAGATCCAACTCAACTCATCTGGTCAAAGGGAAAGAAAGGTCTCATGAATTCCCAGGTTAATAGAATGATCATAGGAAGTAGAACAAGAATAATGAGAGAGGAAGCTAAAAGAACCATCAATGAAGGAGAATTTGAGTCATGGGCAACCGTACGAAAGAGTTGCACCAACTGAAGCCCAGATAATTTCAGGGGCAAAGTACTTATGCCCAGGAAGGGAGAGCCAAGAGATTAAGGGTTTGTGTACATTGTAAAAGAACCAATTGTGATGGGAAAGTTTGAGATAATGGACTGTGATGTAACTAAGGAGCAGGGATGATTTCAAATGGCCGCCTAGAGAGGCTTGATTTCATTGCCAATGGCCTAAGTAGTCTCAGTAAAGACTCATCTCTCACAAAATCTGGTTTTCGGAACCATTAGATTAGCCAGCTCTCTTTGTGACCAAGAAATTTCAAGGAGTTGATATAGCAGCAGTTGTCACAGAAGAAACATAGGGTCCGCTACTGCATTTGTTGATTCATAAAGTCAATGGACCACTACTGAATTGGACCAGTGCCAGAGATAGCTTTGAGTTCACTCATACCATAGAGTTAACAGGTCTGAATATCACTAAAGAAAGCACCATGTCTGGCTTTGAATCTATCATTGAGTCCTCTGATGTCACTTCTATTCCTTTATTTCCTATGAATAATAAGTCCAAGTCATTGTATATTGAGTCTCACTCTTTTTTTTATAACATTAATGAAATTCCTGATTATGAGTATGTATTGCCTCCAATTTTTTATGATGATATTAATGAATGTCATAACCTAATAAAACAATGCAAGCCTAAAAAAGCCCAACCCATTTGTGAGGATACTCAAGTCATCAATTTGGGAATAGACCAATGCCCTCAAGAGGTTAAGATTGGTGCTGCCCTAAACAATGAAGAAGTAGCACAAATGACAAGTCTTCTCAAGGAATTCATGGAAGTATTCGCTTGGTCCTATGAAGATATGCCTAGGATTGATCCAAACACTATACAACATCACTTGCCAATCTATCCTGATACATGATCCATCAAGCAAAAGCCTAGAAGAATTCGTTCGTAATGGAGCAAGAAAATCAGGGAAGAAATATTAAAGCAATGGAATATGGGCTTCTTGTAGGTGGTGGAATATCCCCAATGGTTGGAAAATGTAGTTCCGATCCCCAAAAAGGATGGGAAGGTGCAGATGTGCATAGACTTTCAAGATCTCAACAAGGTTAGTTCGAAAGATGATTTTACTTTGCTGCACATTGATGTGCTCATCGATAACACGACTGGACATGCTTTGTTATCATTTATGGATGGTTTCTCAGGGTAGAACCAGATAACTATGCACCCCGAGGATAGAGAAAATATCGCATTTACCACTCCACGGGGAACATATTGTTATAAGGTGATGCCATTTGGGCTGACGCATGCTGGGGCAACTTACCAAAGAACAACCACTGTTATCCTCCATGATATGATGCACAAAAGAAGTAGAACCCAATGTTGATGATATGATAGTAAAATCGATGGATGGAAGATCATGGTTTGCCTGTATAATTGATTATATATTAGGGAAAGAAAGTAGCCGGTCGAAGCCACTAAAGGGGAAAGGAAGTTTTTGAGAAAGTATGCCACCCAGTTTATTCTACAAGAAGATTTGCCATACAAGAGGTCGTACGAAGGGATACAACTGCTATTGGCAGATGAAAAACAGGTAAGATCCGTCATGGAAGAAATTCACTGAGGCCTTTGTGGACCCCACATGAATGCAAAATGCTAACAAATAAGATTCTACGGTTGGGATATTATTGGAATATAATGGAAGCAGACTATGTGGACTTTGTCCAGAAATTCCACAAATGCCAGATCTTTGCTAACATTATACATATTCTGCCAATAGAATTGCACTTGCTAAGTTTTCCTTGGCCCATTTTCTACTTGGGGCATTGATGCCATAGGGAAGATTCATCCCAAGCATCCAATGGGCATGTGTTTATCCTGATGGCAATAGACTACTTCACCAAATTGGTAGAAGTGCAGTCATATCTGGTGCTTATAGCCACCAAAGTGGCGAAGTTCATCGGGGAAAATATCATTTGTTGATATGGAATACTGCAAGAATTGATATATCAAGGATCCCATTTCTAGGGCAAGGCTGATAAAATCTACACAAAATTTGGTATCAGGAGGCATAGGTCCACCACTTACTGAGCACAAACCAATGGGGTAGTAGAGGCAGCCAACAAGAACATAAAGGTGATTGTTCAGAAGATGGCAGAAACCCACAAGGATTTGGCAGATAAGTTGACATACACTTTATGGGCATACTAGACTTCTATAATATCCTCCACGGGGGCAACTCCTTTTTCCCTGGTTTACAGAGTGGAAGCAGTGTTACCCATAGAAATTCAGGTGCAGTAACTCAAGGTACTCCTTGCTAGTCAATTACATGAAGAAGAGTGGGTGAAAGCCAATCCTGATGAGCTCAATTTTCTAGATGAAAAGCGGATGAAAGCCATAGATAACTTGAAGAAGTATCAGCAAAGGGTGGCTAGGGCCCTTCAACAAGCATGTACAGCCTTGTCACATAGAAGAAGGGGAATTGGTTCTCTGAGAACAGAGGGCTCCCATTCATGACCTAAGAGGGAAGTTCAGGCTTTACAGGAGCAGCCCTTACAGTCAAGGAGATATTGCTCGGAAAGGCCTTAAGACTCATGGATCTTAATGGAGAAGAAGTACCGAGATTAGTCAATATGGATCGACTCAAGAAGTATTATGCTTAGGGTTAAACACCCGAACTATACTAGTCCTGATTCCTCACAAGGGATACATAGGTAACTCAGTATATGTGGGTGCAGACTCAATAACCTCGAAAAAGAAGAAAAAAGAAAGAAGAGAAAAGAAAAAAAAAAGAGAGCAAATGATTCTCTAATTAATGGCTAGAGTATCTATAAGATCATCTATGTTTCATTCCCCAAGAATCACCATTTGGCATTTGATTATTAGATTACTTTCTTCCATCTGTGATCTTTTAAATCCATTCCTGATTTCAACCTTGTCAAGAATCACCATTCGGCATCAGTTATTAAGGCTAGTTCATTCTCTGCCCTTGATTTGTCTAGATGAGACAGTCTCAGTGCAATGAATAAAGTGATAGAAGTCTTTTTGAGTCTTGAATACTTGAATTTTGCTGAAAAGTTGTTTCTAATCAATTGGGACAATTATAGAAACCAATTAGCATAGGCTCTTTAGATGAAACATTATGGAAGTGGACCTCGAAGATAGATAGTGAAGAACTAAATTTGCCACAGTCCATAAGCATGCAGGTACTTGGTAAGATTGGATGTATGAAGTTACACCATGGTTTATTAGACATGCACCTCAGTACTGGGACACGGAGCTCCATGTGTTTAGGTTGGGAATAGTAGAAATATGCCCTACCATAAAGGAGTTCTAAGCTTGTTTACTCTCCCCTCCTGTGGTGAAGTTATTCTGCCCATGCTGGAATCAGACTATGCGAGAAAAATCCAATATTTCTTTGGATGGAGCAATGAAGAAATGGCACAATTAGTGTGCTAAGGAAAGATCGATAGATTGAAGGCGTCAAGAGCATTCACCATATCCCTACCACCAAACAGAGTTTTTCGCCAGCACTGGATCAACGCATATCACGGTACATCCTGCGCACACCTGGGCAAGGAGCACATCCTGTCATTATTGAAGTTGTGAAGCAGTTGAAGGAAGGGAGTGATTTAGTCACCACCATTTTGGTGGAACTATTTCAAGGATTTGATGAGATGAACTACAAAGGTAAGTTTGGGACAGACTACTACATGGGATGTCCAGCTATATTTAAGCTTTGGCTGATGGAGAGGATGCATCTACTTAAGCCCTTGGGAAGTAATTAGTTGAAAGTGACACATTACCAAGACAAGCAGGTGATTCTAGGATTCAAAGCCATTACTGATTGGGGAGGGTACCTCCAAGGAAAGACTCGTAAAATGGTGAATTGGGATTGCTGTTGGTGGCCACATGCCAACTTTTTGATGAGGATCTCTAGTTGCCACTACATGACTAATGGGTCTAACTCATAGTTCATTTTATCTCCCCATGTACTTCATTTGCATTGTTTCAACAATAAAACAAAGAAGAATGGAAAGACAAAATGAGAAAAAGAAAGCTCAAATGAAATAAAGGTCTACATGTGGAGCTCTGGCCAGCCCTATGACTATCTAGACTGGCTGCCCTGTGCATCCTGTCGATCCTCCTCCATAAAAAGCTGAAGTTTCTCCATAGAAAAGGTGGGCCTGCATCAGTCTCCCTACTCCCAAAGTCGGGTCCATCAGCTTCAAAGGAAGGATCTCCACCTCCAAATCCAAGACCAAACCCTCCACCTCTATAGCTCAGACCGATGCCTCCATGCCTAGGAGCTCCGTACCCTGCATCAGGAGCTCTGCCTCCAAATCCAGGGTCAAAATGATGCAGTCACGCCTCGATATCAATAATGTATAGGCTCTGGCAATAAGACAATGTTAGCAAGAATCCATCATCAAGGAAGGATGAAATGTTAGAAGGTACCTAGTCCTGGATTTGCTCCGTATGACGACACAGGCAAGTGTCAAGGCTTTGAATCATCTAGCAGCACTCAACATATATAGCAGAGGAGACCTGCAATAGGAAAATGACTTGAGTCTGCACAAGAAAAAGGGAAAGATATATGATGAAAAAGGAAAGAGACTTACACAGTCAAAGGGAAATGGGGATGCCCATCATCTTAGTAGCCACTGGCACCCTCGACAACATGACCTGGGCCACAGGATCCTATGCATCACGGTACATCCATCCTGGGAAACTTGGGATGGAGGAGGGCTGGTCAACCATGTTATGAAACAGCCCAGTACTCATGTGGGAAGAACCCTCTATAGAAGCACCAACTGACCTAGGGGCATTTAGGCCAAGGACAATAACCAGCCTATCATACTTAGAAAGAAAGCATGTTAGTTATTCATGAAGAATAAAAATGTTTAAGAGGAAGTTTAGAATGTCTACCTGATGTAGACTCCCAATTTTGTCACTCTCCCCCGGCTATGATGACTTACGTATCTTGGACGTGACTTCTCGCTACTAATCGACAGAGATGATAATTGACTAAGGTAATCCAACCCAGAAACATTCCATACTCACCCAAAAATCCCAAAAATCCTATGTGAGAGAAAAGAAGGGTCCAATTATGACTTCTCATATACGAAGGAATCCAATCCAAAGCAACCATACGGATGGATAGTGCTCGGAATCACGATTCCAATGATATATGGTATATCAATAGGACTAGAAGTTACACCTTGAGCACCCAAACCCCGCCCATGCAAGCACCCACACCATGCCATTAGCACCCAAACCCCACCCATGCAATCACACACACCTTGCCATTAGCACCCAAACCCTGCCCATGCAAGCACCCATACTTGGCCATGATCATCCGCACCATTGCCTTGCCTCACACGCACCCTTGCCCTACCCCGCATGCCCTTGCCCTACCCCATGTGCTCTTGCCCTACCTCACACACCCCTGCCTTGCCTTGCATGACCCCACCCTACCTCGTGCACCCCTGCCTTGCCCCACGTGCCCCCGCCTTGCTTCGTGTACCCCTACGCTACCGCGTATGCCCCCGCCCTGCCTCGCGTGCCCCAGCCCTGCTTGACGGACCTGTGCCCTACCCCACATGGTCCCGCCCTTCCTCACACTCCCTCACCCTACCTTGCTCTCCTCTGCCCTAGCCCCTGTGCCCCTACCCTGCCTTACACGCCCCCGCCCTGCCCCGCGTGCCCTCGCCCCATGTGCCCCCTCCCAGCCCTGTATGCCCCCTTTGGTGGCTGGAATCTTCATTCTGATGACTAGATTTGTGAGGGGATTCCCTCTTCACCTGCTTGTGTACTCCGCACTGCCCCGCTAGCATACCCTACACTGCAACCTCCCATTGGCTCAAAAAGTATCTTTTCACACTATTGGCCAAAAAAGCGTCTTTTTTCTCCATTGGTAAAAAAATTACTCCTTTCACCCCTTTATCCCAAAAAAGCATCTTTTCACCTCATTGGCCAAAGAAAATTACCCTTCACCCCATTGGCCCAAAAATTCACTTTTTAACCCCATTGGCCAAGGAAATCTCTCTTTCGTCCCCATTAGTCCAAAAATCTATAAATGCCCCCTCCCTTGGATTTTTCACACTCAAGCCTCCTAGTGAGCACCACTTGTAGTGAAGCTCTACCCTCTCTCCTCCCCTCCTCCCTTGAGGTTCTTCAAGTCTTCGAAGAGATCTTCATAAGATTTGAAGTGTTCTTCGTATCTTCAAAGTGTTCTTTGGGCCTTCAAAGTTCTTCAATCATCTGAATTTTTTGAGTTAACATTTTATGCAGGAGAAACTTCGCCTTAGTCTCCCCCCTTTTGGAGTTCTTCAAGTCTTCGAAGTGATCTTCATAGATTCGAAGTGTTCTTCGGGCCATCGAAGTTCCTCAATCATTTGAGTTTCATAAAGCCCTCCCATAGCATATCCCTAATGGAAGCTCTGTCGGAGTGCCACTTCAGTCTAGCCCTCCCATAGCCTATCCCCAATGGAAGCTCTATTGGAGTGCCACCTCAGTCAAAATCTAAAAGTAGTCCATCGTTAGCGGAAGCTTTGCCAAATTGACACCTTAGTCTAAGTCTGAAAGTAACCGTTCCTAACTAGAACTCTGTCCGAATATTATCACAGTCAGCATCTCTCAAAAAAGGAATTTGAAGATCAAGACCATCTTCCCTTAAGCTGGAAGAATTCATAAGAAAGTTCGTGCTAGCACTAATTGGGGTTCCACCCCTCTTGACCCGAAATAGGGGTCAAGCTCAGGTATAATTTCTCACCCAAATTAGCATAATGTAGACTTTATATTGACCTTGTTTTAGTGTACATAATTATTTAAATTTAGTCAATCTACATATGTGTGATAACTTAGCTATGCATGCGGAATAGGAATAAATTATGAAAAATATTTGTTCTTCAGTATCTAGTAGGAAGACCAATTGAATCGGGTAGATTGGGGGCCTAACACCTTTCCAATTCTACTCCCTATCATGCTTGCACCCTTGGGGAGGTTAGTGCTTGTTATAGAGAGTACTTTGAGAGCAAATGGTAGCCGTTTCCTATACAGGGGTGTGGGGTATTGTTAAACGGTGAGGATTTTCATAATTGTTCCAACACCCTCAGGGAGGTCCGTACACTTTATGACATTCTGAGATCAAATAATGATATTCCCGCATTACACTTTTGCACACAATCACTCACAGTTGCACCACCCTATGGCTAGTTGCTTAACTTCGTCTGTAGTCACAAGTAATAAGCAAGGAAGTTAGCCCCTTGATCTCATACCTTTGGGTATATCAAAAGGATCATGCACCTTGCGTATATGGATCCTGTCAAGGAAGCCTTGTCGGTCCTATTTGCATCCACTACATACTCACATCATGTAGAAAATAGATGGAGAATGCTAGGAACGCCACAAGCTGATCTATAGAATGTGTTTGAGGTCTTGAAAAGGAAACTTCCTATAATGCATTCTAGTTATAAAGAAATGCTATCCTAAGTGGGTTTTGGATAAAAGGTGTCCCTCCTCCTCAGAAATGAGATATGGATAATTTGGTATACGTGACTCCAGGGTGATTCCGTCAAAGTCCTACAAAATACCAAATCATCTCAAAGACCCGAGGAAGCTGGGAGAAAGGTCACCTAGTGGGATAAGATTAAGGAAAGCATAACTTTATTGATAGAGAATGTCTTACAGGAATAATCTGGTCAAGCCATTTGTGTCTCCCACCTATGCCATTGAGTGGACTAGCGGCATCAACCCCTATCCACTCCCTATCATTAAGCGGACTAACTATTGGATGAATCATTGGTTGACAATTGAGTTGATGAATGAACAAAGGGTTAGGAATACAAGAGTCCTAAAATAAACCACTTTTGGTTCAGGCATAATTTCACATCTCAAGTATACTTTGTGGTCCATTTGGACATGTCTGGGTGTGAAGGTAGCGACCGGAGAAGAATGGACTATGCATCCCCCTCCTCTCTCCTCTCTCTCTCTTCACCTTTATGTGAGGGAGACGGGTTATAGTCGTGCATGTGCTTTGCTTTTGGGCCCCACACCACCGTATCGTCCCTTGGAGATACGTGGAGGCCTATTTCGTAAGAGCGTAAAATTCATCATTTGAGACAGGGGTTTTCATGATGTCCAATTTAGGGATCGGGATCATGCAAATGGGGTTTAGAGTCACCACCTAGGGTTATGGACCTAGGACCAGGGGTGGGCCCGATTCCTGAGAAAAGGGCCCAAAATTTGGTCTGGTCCAAAGATTTAGGGTAAGTGTCAGGTTATAGAGTTGGGAAGGTGTTAAGCACCCAATCTGCCTAGTTCAACTGGTCTTCTTGCTAGATGCTTTAGAACGAACATTTCCATAATTATTACTATTCCACATGTATGGCTAAGTTATCACATATATACATTAATTGAATTCAAACCATTATATACATTAAGATAAGTTGGTTAAGAAACTATACTTAAACTTAACCCCTATCTGGAGTTAAGAGGGGTGGGCCCCTGATTAGTACTGGCTCAGACTATTTTTTGAATTCTCCTGGCTCAGGGGAAGATGGTCTTGACCTCCAACTTCGTTTCTTGGGAGAGGCTAATTGTGATGGTATCCGACAGAGTTCCGGCTAGGAATGGTCATTTTTAAATTTGGATTTGGATAGAGCTTCGGCTAGGGAAGGCTATTTCCAGATTTGGATTCAGACAGAGCTTCGGCTAAGGAAGGCTATTTTTGGGCTTGGGATGCGGTGGCACTCCGGCAGAGGTTCCGCTAGGGATAGGATAAGGGAGGTTTAGGCTGAGGTGGCACTTCGACAGAGCTTCCACTGGGAATGGCTATTTCTAAAAAGATTCCAGGGACACTCGGATAGAGCTTCAACTAAAAAAGGCTATTTTCGGGCTTGGGATGAGGTGGCACTTGACAGAGCTTCTACTAGAGATAGGCTAAGGGAGGGCTAGGCAGAGGTAGCACTTCAGCAGAGCTTCCATTAGGAATGGCTATTTCTAGATTGATTCCAGGAACACTTGGACAGAGGTTCAGCTAGGAAGGGATTTTTTGGGCTTGGGAGGTGGTGGCACTCTGGCAAAGCTTTCACTGGGGATAGGCTAAGGGAGGGCTAGCCTGAGGAGGCACTTCGGCAGAGCTTCCGCTGGGAATGGCTATTTCTGAAAAGATTTCAGGGACACTCGGACAGAGTTTCGGCTAGGAAAGACTATTTCTGAAAAGAAACTGGCTAACCTAAAAATGGACCAAAGAACTCCAAAGTCCTGAAGAACACTTTGAAGATCCAAACAGAGTTTCAGATCTTAACAAAGATCTCTTCATAGACCCGAAGAGCTTCAAAAGGAGGGGTTTCTATCTCCAGAATGTTCAAGAATGCTCAAGAACACTCAAGAACACTCAAAAACACTCAAGAACACTCAAGGGAGGTGGCTCAAGAACAATGTTTTTGACTAAAAACTGGATCTAACTAAGAATTTGGATTGAAGATCTTCAAGATCCCAAAGAACACTTCAAAGATCCGAATGAGTTTTCAGATCTTGATGAAGATCAATCCGAAGATCAAAAGAAAATCAGGAGGGGGAGGGGAGGAAAATTTCACTCTGAAAGAGGAGGGGGATTCTGGTGTGTTGGTATTTTTTTCTAAGGGAGGGGGGTATTTATAGTTTTTTCCAACCAAATAGGAGAGGGAGAATCCCTTTATCCAGTAGATGGAAGGGGGTTCTTGCCAAAAGTGAAGGGATAGGATTTTTGTCCAATGGGTAAAGGGGGGTTTTAAAGGAAAAATGGGTGGGGAAGTTTTTTGTCCAGTGGGTAAAAGGGGTTTTCAGAAAAAATGGTAGGAGAGAAATTTTAGCTAAAAAAAGGTGAATTTTGAAAAAGTGGGAGGAGAGAGAAAGTTTAGCCAGAAAAAGGCAATTTTCAAAAATATGGGAGGAGGGAGAAAGTTTAGACAAAAAAGGTAGTTTTCAAAAAAGCATGAGGAGAGAGAAAGTTTAGTCGAAAAATATAGTTTTTAGAAAAGCGAGAGGAGAGAGAAGGTTTAGCCAAAAAAGAAAATTTTCTGAAAAGTGGGAGGAGAGAGAAAGTTTAGCTGGAAGTGCAGGTGATGTCACGGGTGCACGAATGCATGGGTGTAAGAAGGCATGATTTTCTGGGGATGATTGCCGGAGATCCGTTGGTCTGATTTTGACATATCATATATCACCAGAATTGTATTTTCAAGCACCATTCATCTGTATGGTCATCTTGACTAGATTCCTTTATATATGAAAAGTCAAAATTGGACCTTCCTCTCTCTTGTGTGGGGATTTCCAAGGTTTTGGATAGGTGAATGTTTCCATCAGCACCTCTATCAGTCGGAAGTTGAAAGTCAAAAGTCGTGTCCAAGATCGAAATTTCATCATAGCTAGAGGAGGGTGACAATATTGGGTGTCTATAGAATGCCTCTCTTTGACCGAGGCCTGTGGGGATCACCACTCGTTATCTTTTGAATGATCTCACTGAGGTATGCCATATCTGATACTAAAATTCTATTTTCCTGATGCTGCACTTACCCTTCCTTGGTTTTACAGGTTGCTTGGAGACCATTCCATGACCTGGTGTTTCTGGATTCCGAGAGAGTCGACTGAGTTCATCAATTGTTTGAGAACCGAGTTGGGGCCATGCTTGGTACTTAGGAGAGAGGGTAGTACCCCAGTGGTAAGATATCGATCCACTTTCTTCTCCCGATCTTCCTCCACCCACTATACACTATCCAAATATCATCCCAGCAGATGAGATGAGGTGCTTGGCTGATGGAGTATGGGAGGACCTCTTTCTTGATTCGGATTGGGACTATAGAGCCTTCCTGGAGGAGACAATGTGCACCCCTCTTGGTCCTAATGGTCTAGTAGTATGTTTCCCTTTCTTAAGTATTCCCTACAGATTCTTCCTTGTTCTGGTTTTGACTGATGTTCTTTCAGGGGAGAGTGAGACGTGTAGATCCTTCTACTATTCAGTAGCATGCCAGTTCTACTGATCCTTCACAAGCAGGGCCCTCTACTAGTGTTGGCGGGTCTCTTAATGTTTCTAATGTCCCTTTTCGTGGCTTCCCTACCTGGCCCTATCCCAACGTGGCCAACCCTAGTCTCCCTCATCTTCTGGAGCCGAACATAGATGTAGACACTTCCCTTGGGCTGCCTATTCCTTATGATTATTTGAGTATCTGATCATTTCCCAATTAACTCTTGACTTCCTTTGGCTGATATGCTCTTTCTCAATTGTCCCCGGAGGACTATGCTGAGATTAGGAGGATGCACTATGGCCTGTGTGAGGTGATAGTTACCAAGGATCAGGAGATTGGCCGGCAGGGTGCAATGATTGAGGATCTGACCTAGAGGCTAGAGCAGGTTGGAGTAGCATCTGTGGACTCCCCGATGCTTCATAAGGATGGTTTAGAGTACGGTTCAGATGATGGCTTCTGACCCATAAGGATATGTTTCTGTATTTCCTACAAACACAAACACATAGATATTTTCTTTCTTTTTTCTTTTTCCCTCCCCTCATTTGTTCATTATTTTATTTCAGCATCTCTATGAAAACTTACTTTTGGCACAAAGAAAACCTTTCTTCTCTTTTTTTTTTGTTTGTTTGCAATGCTTAGGCACAATCAATTCCATAACTCAAGTCATAATTAGAATAATCGGGATAACTCAAAAGTCCACATGCTTCCTCATTCCATTACCAAGTGAAATACATGAAAAGGGGGACCACTTTCCTACCATAGACGGGATAGGTGAATAACAAGGTGGGAGACAATTCTTGAGGTGGGTGAAAGTTCACTAACTCTTCTGGGTCCGTCTCCTCGAGCCCGTATTGTCGGTTGATGTACAAAGGCAAATAAAAGGACATGTGTCAATCCCATTAGTCTGACATAGTTGTGGCCATGGGTCTTTGTCAGAAACTTCCCTGGGCACCTCCATGTGATATCCTGTGTAGTCCTTTCCTGTAAGTACTTCTTCCAATCGGTGATAAGGTCGAATTCCAGAACTTCTCTCTTATTCCGGTAACAAAAAACTCAGAGTGGACTTCCCCTTAATGGTATGGTGAGCTTCGGTTTCTTGAGGAGCCAAATCTAAAAAATAGCCAGACTCCCCTAATAATGGTCTAGTCCGAATCTATGACCATAGTTCATGTCAACAAATCCCTTGAACATTTCTGCAAGAACTGTAGGGACAATATTACCTCCTTTCTTCAACTATTTTACTACCTCAATCAAAACAGATGGTACACCATGCCTGGGAGTGCGGAGAACATAACGAGCTATCATGCAAAGTAAATAAGCATCTAGGAATCACTGCTGATGGATTCCTCCCATTGGTAGATATTGGATGAAGATATGAGCCACTTTCCTTAAGCAATCTTTCTTCAAAGAGGGTTGGAACAAACTGCCTTTGGGTGGAGATAGCATACAAACCCAAAATTCTTTAAGAGTTTGGAAAATCTCTGCTAATCCAAATCGAAATACATGTAGGTTGGCATCCCAGTGTTGAGAGACCTGCTGGAGCAATTTGTGATGTAGCTTTAGACATCCAATCCAACCCAAAAATGACACATTCATGGGTTCCAGCAATGCTGGTTCCACATATTTATGTCTATGGTCCATTTCCTTAATGTCTCATCCAATGAGCCCATGAATTTTCCTGAAACCAATACAAACAATAAGATATGATGATTTATCAAAGCATTACTCATTAGCTAATGATTCAAACAAGCCTTTACCACTGTTGCATCAAGATCTTCTCTCTTTTTCTTTTTTTTTGACTTTGACTGATCAAGGGTGGAGAATAAACTATCCTTGATAAACTGGTGCCGGGTGGTGATTTTCTTTTAGGGGATAGAATCCTGGATAAGAATGGATGGACTATAAGTGAATGATAGATACCTAATGGCTTTGCATGCCAAATGGCGATTCTTGGGGGATAAAATCTTGGGTAAGAAGTGATGGACCAATGGGTGGATGACAGATACCTAATGGCCTTTCATGCCAAATGGCGATTTTTGGGGGACACAAACTATGATGATATTTTAAGGTACTTTGATTATTAATCAAGGAACTGATTTATTGCCTTTAGATGGTTGAGACCACACTTGCACATGTCAAGTTGCCTACGTATCCCTCGAAAGGAATTAGGTCTGACGTAGTTCAGGCCATTCACCCTTTCAGACATAATATTTATTGAGTTGATCCATGTTAACTAGTCTAGGTATTTCTTCGCCGTTGTGGTCTACGAGAGTCACAGCTATGCCTAGTAGAATTTCCTTGACAGTGAATGGGCCTCTCCAGTTGGGCCTGAATTTTCCTCTTGGGTCATAAATTGGGGCTCTTTGTTCTCGAAGAACAAGTTTGCCTTCCTCTATGTGATGGAGCTTTACATTTTGGTTAAAGGCCCTGGCCATTCTCAATTGATACTTTTTTAAATTATCCATAGCCTTCATATGCCTTTCATCAAGAAAATTAAGCTCATCATGTCTGGCCTTCACCCAATCTCCTTCAGGTAGCTGACTATCAAGAAGTACCCTTAGGGATGGTACCAGAATGTCCACGGGTAGAACCACCTTAACTCCATACACCAAAGAGAAAAGAGTTGCCCTTGTCGAAGATTGTATAAAAGTCCGGTATGCCCATAAGGCAAGGGGTAACTTATCATCTCAATCCTTGTGTGTTTCCACTATTTTTTACAAGATGACTTTGATGTTCTTGTTGGCTGCTTCTACTACCCCATTGGTCTGCGACTTGTAAGTGGTAGATCAATGCCTTCTAATACCAAACTTTGTGTAGATTTTGTTAGTCTTGCCCAGAAATAGGATCTCCGATCTGATATCAATTCTTGAGGTACTCCATATTGAGGAATGATGTTTTCCTAGATGAACTTAGCTACCTTAGCAGATGTGAGGACTGCATAGGACTAAGCTTCTATCCACTTGGTGAAATAATCAATGGCTACCAAGATTAACTTGTGGCTATTGGATGCTTTAGGGTTGACCTTTCCAATTATATTAATGCCCCAAGTGGAGAATGGCTAAGGTGAACTAAGTGAATGCAACTCTGTTGGTAGGATATGTATGATGTTAGCAAATATCTAACACTTGTGGAATTTCTTAACGAAGTCCACACATTTAGCTTCCATTGTGTTCTAGTAATATCATAGCCTGAGGATCTTCTTAGATAACATCTTGGCATTCATGTGGGGTCCACAGAGACCTTGAAGAATTTCTTCCATGATAGTTGTAGCTTATTCCTCATCTACACACAACAACTGTATTCTATCATAGGACCGTTTGTATAACAAATCCTCTTGGAGAATAAACTGGGTGGCATATCTTCTCAGAAACTTCTTCTCTCTATCAGAGTCTTCAACTGGATAATTCCTTTTCCTGATGAAATCCACTATGTGAGCGAACCAAGACCGACCATCCACAGTGAGAGAGTTCACTGAATTTTGATAAATGGGCCTGCTTCTTTGTTCTACCAAGAATGGTCAGACTCTAGCCATAGGGTTGCACTCTACCATAGAAGCCAAGGTTGCAAGGACATCAGCAAACCTATTATTATCCCTCTGAAAGTATTTAAGCGAAATTTTCTCAAAGTGTTTAATCACCTCTTCCAGAAGCTCTTAATATGGCTTTAGCTTCTCATCTCTAGTTTTCCACTTTCCCTGTGTCTGACAGATGACAATGGATGAATCACCGTAAACCTTGATCCTTTGCACCCCAATGGTTAAAGCAGTTTTGAGTCCCAAAGCACAAGCTTCTTACTCAACAATGTTGTTGGTACATGGGTAGTCGAGGTGGAATGACGAAGGTAAATAAAGATCATCAGGACTGACAAGCAATACTTCCAGACCACATTCCTTCTGATTGGCTGCTCCATCAAAGAATAACTACCATTCATTAATTGTGTCTTCTTCCTCTACTGCTGTGATTCCTTCATCAGGAAAGGAATCATCCAAGGATCTTCCATCTTCTGTGGGGTGAGTAGCCAAATGATCAGCTACGGTCTACCTCTTAATAGATTTCTGAGTAACATAGGTGATGTCAAACTCTGCTAACAAAAGTAACCAATGGGCCATCCTTCCTGGTAAGGCCGGTTTCTCAAAGAGATATTTGATGGGATCCATCTTTGAGATCAAATGCACTAGATAGGAAACCATGTAGTGTCATAACCTTTTAGTTGCCTAAATCAATGCAGCACAAATTCTTTCCAAAGATGTATATTGGGTCTTATATTCTAGAAACTTCTTGTTGAGGTAATATATGGCATGTTTAGCCCCATTTCTGTTTCCTTCTGTGCTAGTAAAGAGCCCATGGAATATTCTCCCATGGACAGGTACAACAGAAGTGGTAATCCTTCCACCGGCGGTGTCAATATTGGTGGGTTCATCAGGTATCCCTTGATCTTATCAAAAGCTTGCTGGCATTAGTCATTCCATTCCGTTGACTGACCCTTCTTCAACAGCTTAAAAATAGGTTCACAGATTGTAGTCAAATGAGCTACGAATCTGCTAATATATTGGATGTGACCTAAAAATCCTTATATTTACTTCTTAGTGTGAGGCTTGGGAATTTCTTGAATTACCTTGATCTTGATAAGGACCACTTCAATGCCTCTTTCACTCACCAAGAAGCCTAATAACTTTCCCGTCGTTGCCCCGAATACACACTTCTAAGGGTTCAACTTCAGCTGATACTTTTTTATTCTTTTAAAGAATTGCCTTAGTGCGGGAATGCCCCTGCCGATCTTTAGACTTTACTATCATGTCGTCCACATATTTTTTTATCATGTCATGTAATATGGCCGTGGCTGCTCTTTGATAAGTTGCCCTGGCGTTCTTTAGTCCAAAAGGCATCACCTTGTAACAATACGTTCCCCATTGAGTGGTGAAGGCTGTTTTCTCACGATCCTCTGGGTACATGCTTATTTGGTTGTATCCTAAGAATCCATCTATAAATGATAATAAAGCATGCCCTACTGTATTATCCACCAATACATCAATGTGAGGTAATGGGAAGTCATCTTTAGGGCTTACTTTGTTAAGATTGCAGTAGTCTACGCACATTCATACCTTCACATCTTTCTTCGGTACTGATACAATATTGACCAACCATTGGGGGCATTTCACCACTTGTAAGAAACCTGCATTTCATTTCCTCACAACTTCTTCTCTGATCTTCTCACTCTATTCTGGCCGTATTCTTCAAAGATTCTGTTTTATCAGCTTTGCCCCAAGGTAAGTCGGCAATCGATGCTGCACAATGTTGGGCTCGATACCAAGCATATCCTCATAAGACCAAGCAAAGACCTCGATGAATTTCTTCAGAAGATTACTCATCCGTTCTGCTTCTTCGTCATTAAGGGTAGTGCCAGTTTTTACCTCTCAAAGGCATTGGTCGGTTCTAGATTAATAACCCGAGTATCCTCACGGATGGGTTGGGCTTTCTTTGGTTTGCATTACTTTATTAATTCTTGATATTTATTAAGATCATCATCGGAAAAAGGAGGCAAGTCATACTTGGAATCAAAAATTTCATTCATGAAAGAAGGGCTAACAGACTCATCATACAAGGACTCTGGACTCTTCTCAAAAGGGGAGATTGACACAGAATCACAAATAAATTCGACTATAGACTCGATAACTGGCTTGATACTTTCACCAGGGGTAATCAGGCTAGTTGACCCAATAGCATGAGTAAAATTGAAGTTTTCTCCAATGCTTGTCTAGTTCAGAAGTGGTTCAGTGGCTTGATGGATGAGGAGATGTGGCAAAGGGCCTTCTTCGCTTTCTGAGAAAGTTGTTGCTATTCCTTTAGTGGTGTCATGTTTCCTCTGGACAAGTGCCCACTTTTTCATGAATACCAGATGATCAATCTCGTGCTCTCAGAAGCTGAACTTTCTGGGTGAAGATCAATGGAGACTGCTCAATCCTTTTTCTATTAAATCTATATTTTCAAGCCTATTGAGGGATGCCATCCCGGTACCTCGGTCACATCTTTGACCACCTTCATGAGCCTTCCCATTGCATTTGGTTTGGGAACAGTACATACAAACCATCATCCTCTGTGCTCTCCTTTGTTTTGCATACACACTTCTTCCTCTGAAAGGATGGGGCTTGAGCTCATGCAACTCTCAGGTTCTTGGCTCTTGAAGGAGGGAGCAAAAGAAGTCTTTCAAATCAATGGGAAGTGGTAGACTCCAGGTGAGCCTTATCTTCTTTTCCCATTCCCTTTTCAGGAGGACTTGAGGACTTGGCAATTCTTTAGATTGGATTAGTGTTGTGGGGTTACCAGAGGTGAACCCATCTTCAATCATTACAACTTCCGCTATCCCAATAATGCAGCTGTCTTGGTCACTTTCCTTAACCAGCATTTGCTATTGTTCCACTTCATGAGTCACCCAATCAAATTCGTCTTGGAAAAACACTTTAAGTCCTAGTTGCATTTTGGCGGCGGTTTCATCAAACCATGGCTCCACATTTCTATAAAAGGGGAAATCCTCTCCTTCTTTCACAAAGTATCCATTGAGAGTAGGGTAGTAAGTGACGGAGATCTTCCTAGTCATCCTTAGCACTTTTTGCCCTTTGACAGTTGGAGGAGTGTACCCGAGACCATTCTTTCCTTTGTTCACTTCCAAACTAGGCTACTTTGGAACTCCTTGGTGATATTTCCCCAGTCCCATGCCAGGAAAATACTGCATGTTCTTCATCATCTGATTCACTAGCGGACTTCAAATGGCTTCATAGTTAGCTGGGATTTTCTCCTTTAGAGCTTCTTTGGCAATGGCTACGCAAGTGGTGTCTATTTCAAAACCACTTAGTTGCACCTCCTGGTTTTGTTCTTCTCTATTTTCAATGTTGGCCAAAGTGTTAACCACTTCAGGATCTTCGGCCACTAAGACCACCTTCCCCTCATGAATGAACTTCATTTTTTGATGGAGACTAGAGGACACCGCCTTCTCAGGATGCAACCAAGGCCTTCCCAAGAGCATGTTAAAAGTTGTCGGTATATCAATGACTTGGAAATCAACATCAAACTTCACCCCGCCAATCTTTATAGCAAGGGTAATGATGCCAAGGATCTTCCTCTTAGTATTATCATAGACCATTATGGTTTGGGTGGTTGGCCTCATTTCTTCCAAGTTGATGTCGATACTCTTTGCTGATCTCAATGGTAGCACATTCAAAGTGGACCCATTGTCAACAAGAACCTGGGGAACCACTTTGTCAAGGGATTCAACTGTAATGTGGAGAGCCCGATTGTGTTGGGTTTCCTTAGGAAGCTCAGAATCTAAGAACATCAGGGACTACACTGCATATGTTGTTCCTACTATGTATGTAAGGAGCGTTGGATTTATCTCGATCAACATTTGCACATTAACGAGAGACCTTAAGACTACTTTATAGTGCGAAGGGGATGCCATCAATAATCCTCAAATGGAGATGTTTGCCTGGGACTTCTTGAGTTGAGCCAAGACTGGGTTCTCTGGCTCTTTCTTTATGCTACTAGTTTTGGCCTCATTAGCCCTTGACTGCTCTACTGCTAGAGCCTTGCCCTTATAGTCTTTCCCACTTCTAATTTTCATCACGTTGATTGGTTTTTTCACAATAATCTCGGTGGGATAATTATCTTCATCATCACTATTGGTTAGGGTGATTATCCCCACCATAGAATTATCTTCTTCTAATTCTCCTTCCCTATTTGGGGTGGGAAGTCGAGGACCTCCACAAATGTCCACTGCCCTAACTCGTAGCTTCTTGACTGCATTAGAAAGTTGTTGGAATGCAGCGTCTACCACCTCTGTGATTGTGTCATCTGGTCCTATTTCCTCCAGATCATCCAATTGCTCCTGGTAGTAAAGATCATTGATGGTTACTTCCCCTAACATTTTGTCAATTTCTTCTACCCTTTCTTGCATTCTCAATGTGTAGGAATACACATCACATAATTTTTCTTCCAACTCAAATGTGGGATTGGTATGAGGGTGATGAAAGATATGAAGTGGGATGGTATGAAGATGATGTAATGTCAGAGGTAGGATATGAAGATTGGGGGTGATAGGACGAAGAGGTTCCTCCACTTTGATGGTGGGGGAAAGGTTGATGATATGGCGGAGGTTGATAATGTCGCATAGGCTGGTAATGCGATGCAGTGGATTCTTCTGATGAGGAGGGATGGATGAGGGGCACTCGATCTTCTGACTCTTCCTCTGATGATTCTCTTCTTCTGGGGGTTCTTATGACTCCAGCACTTTGACTCATGATTTTCCTATAAGCACGGGCATTCATATGATTCTTCTGAGCTCTAGGTATAATGAGTTAAATAGGGTCACTCTCTATAGTTTCCTCATCCAGATTGTTCACATGATCAGGGAGTGGATTGGTATTAACATTGGGAGGTTGTTTGATCTTCACCTCAATGGTTCCATTGTCTACCAAGTCCTGAATTGCATGCTGTAAACCCAAACATCTTTCAGTATTGTGCCCCTTCAGAGTGTGGTAGGCACAATACTCATGATCCCTATACCAAGCTGGTGGAGGGCTGCTGATCACTCTTGGAGCCACTATCCCTAGCAATCCTTGCTTCTTTAACTTCTCATATGCGGCCCTTACGGGAATTCCCAGATCAAAAAATTACCTTCTTGGGCAAGGAGCCTTTTGGGTAGGTGCAACTGCTTGTATTATGAAGGGCAGTGAAGAAGTGGCTGGTGAGACTGACTGCTGAACTACACTTACCATATTAGTTTTTGGACCCTTTCCCCATCCGACTCAGATGTTCTTGCTTGCATCTTGGGAGGATCCTTGATACTGGGCCTCTCTCAGAATTTTGTTCTCCACCCGTGTGCCGGTGGCTATCAAGGCATCAAAAGTTTACAAATACTGATAGTAAAGAACATCATAATAGGGCTTTGACAAGTTCTCTATTAACATCTCTACCTGCTCTGCTTTTGAAGGCCTATCTGCCATCTTAGCGGCCTTGTCTCTGAATCTCATCCAGAAGGCGGTGAATCTTTCTTTAGGCTACTGCCTCAATGTCTTAAGTTCCTGATGTTTCACATCCATCTCAGTATTGTAGGAGTACTGTTTGGTGAAGGCCTTCACTAACGTCACCCAATTCTAGGTTCTGATGACTCCAACTGCGTGAGCCACCTCAGTGCTGGACCTGATAGGGTTATCATGAAGGGTTGCCCTATCTAGTTATCTACAAGTTGCCATGACTTGACGATGCTAAGGAAGACCTTGAGATGAGCCTTGGGGTCTCTTGACCCATAAACTCTATTAGTCTGCCATTTAAATTTTTTTAGAATTCTTGCTCCAGAGAAGAAACTCATTTCCTCAGAATCCACTGCTTGGCCTTCTGAGCCTTTTCTTGCTCGAATCATGTTCTCTAACTTCTCTAACTTCTCTCTAAGCTTCCTTTCCTTCTCCGTCTCTGGAGGCTCAAAGCGGTTTTGTGCTGCAAATTCCTCTTCTTCATCTTCAATCACTACCTTAGGAGGGACCCTGAAATAGGCCCCTCGTTGACCATTCCGCTGGGTAGGTGAAGATCTCTCTGACCGGTTGGCCAAATATGCTCTGGTTCTCCTGAGTTGACTAGGAAAGAATTCCCATGATGACCTGTAGCTCCATTCTGGTCTACATCTCCTGTTGCTGGTGCCAGCTCAATCTTGGGATCAGCTGTGGGAGGGTTCTGAAGTGTATACAATATCTGAGCTATCCCTCTTTTGAATTCAGCCATCTATGTCTGCAAGGTCTCTATGGGACGGACCCAGGCCTATTCGGGCATTTCCATATTGGGTGGATCCATAATTACTGGGCTATAATCACCTAGTAGTAGATAATCTCAAGGAGATGACAGAGGTGATTCTGGATTTAGGCGAGTCAACCGATTACCCTGACATGTCCAAAGGGACCACGGTGAATACTTAAGGTGTGGAACTGTGCCTGAACCAAAAGTGGTTTATTTTAGGATTCTTGAATTCCCAACCCCCTGTTCATACATTCACTAAATTAACAAATGTTAATTCATCCAAGGTCAGTCTACTAAATGGTAGGGGTGGATAGGGTTTAATGCCCATTGGTCCACCCAATGCCATGAGCGGGAAGTTCATACAATTGGCTTGTTGAGAATATTCCCATAAGACATTCCACGTAATAAAGTCATGCTTTCCTTACTCTTTTCCCGCTAGTGTCCTTCCTCCTGATTTTCTTGGGACTTCTCGGGACTTGACATGACTTAACGAGATTGCCCCTGAGTCACGTATCTAGACTTTTTCCTTAAGGAGGAGGGACACCTATTATCTATAACCCACTTTAGGAAAGCAATTCTTTACGATTGCAATACAGTGTAGGAACATTCTTTTTTAAGACCGCAAACAAGTTCTACAATTAGCTTGTGGCGCTCCTAACTTCAGCATCTATTTTTTACATGATGCGAACATGCGGTGGATGCAATAGGACCGACAAGGCTTCCTTAACAGGATTTATATATGCAAGGTACATGATCCTTTTGAAATACCCATAGGTACGAGATCAAGAGGGTGACTTCCTTGCCCATTACTCGTGACTACACACGAGGTTAAGCAATTGGTCATGGGGTGGTGGAACTGTGAGTGATTACGTGCAGAAGTGTAATGCAGGGTAACCATCATTTAATCTCAAAATGCCGTAAAGTTCTCGGACCTCCCCGAGGGTGTTGGCACAAATACAGACATCCTCTCCGTTTGATGATACATTCGATCTCAGAATATTATAAAGTGCACGGACCTCCCCGAGGGTGCTGGCACAAATACAACATCCTCGCCATTTGATGATACCTTCCACTCTTGTACAGGAAGCAGCTCTCATTTGCTCTCAAAATACTCTCCATGACATACGATTACCTCCCCGAGTGTGCGGGCATGACAGGGAGTCCCTCGCCAAATGATTTCACTTTGAGCACGATGCATAATGTGGTTAACAAATACAATTACAAACATGGGGTAAGCCAAACACGTTTTCAAAAAAATGTGGTGGAAAATGTTTTTGCATTTAAAGGTAGCATCTAGTATTGGAAGCTTGACATTTATTCCTTAGTGGAGTAGCCACTGTGAGGGTAGCGGTAGGAGAAGAATGGACTATGCATCCCCATCCTCTCTCCTCTCTCTCTCTTCACCTTCATGTGAGGGGGAGGGGTTAGAATTGTGATTGTGCTTCGCTTTTGAGCCCCGCATCGTCGTATCACCACTTGGAGATACGTGGAAGCCTATTTCACAATAGTGTAAAATTCATTTTTTGAGACGAGGGTTTTGATGATGGTCCAATTCGGGGATCGGGATCATGCAAATGGGGTTTGGAGTCTCCATCTAGGGTTATAGGCCTAGGACCCAAGGGTGGGCCCGATTCCTGAGAAAAGTTCTCAAAATTTGGTCTGGTCCAGAGATTTAGGGCAAGTGTTAGGTTATAGAGTTGGGAAGGTGTTAAGCACCCAATCTGCTCAGTTCAACCGGTCTTCTTGCTAGATGCTTTAGAATGAACATTTTCCATAATTATTACTATTCCACATGTCTGGCTAAGTTATCACACATATATACATTAATTGAATTCAAACCATTATATACACTAAGACAAGGTCTGTTTATAGTCTACATTATGACAAGTTGTTGAGAAATTTTACCTAAACTTAACCCCTGTTTCGGGTTAAGAGGGGTGGGCCCTTGATTAGTACCAGCTCGGACTATTTTTTGGATTCTCCTGGCTCAGGGGAAGATGGTCTTGACCTCCAACTTCTTTTCTTGAGAGATTATAATTATGATGGTATCTGGATAGAGTTTCGGCTAGGGAAGGCTATTTCTAGATTTGGATTCAGATAGAGCTTCCGCTAGGGAAGGCTATTTTCAGATTTGGATTCGGACAGAGCTTTGACTAGGGAAGGCTATTTCTGGGCTTGGGATGAGGTGGTACTCTAATAGAGCTTCCGCTAGGGATAGGCTAAGGGAGGGCTAGGTTGAGGTGGCACTTCGGCAGAGCTTCCACTGGGAATGGAAATTTTTAGAAAGATTCCAGGGACACTTGGATAGAGGTTTGGCTAGGAAAGGCTATTTCTAGGCTTGGGATGAGGTGCCACTCCAGCAAAACTTCCATTGGCGATAGGCTAAGGGAGCGCTAGTCTGAGGTGGCACTTCAGAAGAGGTTCCACTTGGAATGGGTATTTCTAGAAAGATTCTAAGGACACTAGGACAAAGGTTCGGCTAGGAAAGGCTATTTCTGAAAAGAAATGGGCTGACCTAAAAATGGATTGAAGAACTCCAAAGTCCTGAAGAACACTTTGAAGATCTGAACAGAGTTTCAGATCGTAACAAAGATCTCTTCGTAGACTCGAAGAAGCTCAAAAGGGGGGTTTCTATCTCAAGAACACTCAAGAATGCTCAAGAACACTCAAGAACACTCAATTTTGGCTAAAAACTGGATCTAACTACGAATTTGGATTGAAGATCTTCAAGATCCTGAAGACCACTTCGAAGATCCGAATGAGTTTTCGAATCTTGACGAAGATCGGTCCGAAGATCAGAAGAAAATCAAGAGGGGGAGGGGAGGAAATTTTCACTCTGAAAGAGGAGCGGGATTCTGGTGTGTTGGTCTTTTTTTCTAAGGGAGGGGGGTATTTATAGTTTTTTTCGGCCAAATAGGAGAGGGGGAATCCCTTTATCCAGTGGACGGAAGGGGGCTTCTTGCCTAAAGTGAAGAGATAGGATTTTTGTCCAATGGGTAAAGGGGGGTTTTTAAGGTAAAATGGGTGGGGAAGATTTTTGTCCAGTGGATAAAAGGGGGTTTTCAAAAAGTGGGAGGAGAGAAAAATTTTAACTGAAAAAAGGTGATTTTTTAAAAAGCAGGAGGAGAGAAAAAGTTTAGCCAGAAAGGGCAGTTTTTAAAAAAGCGGGAGGAGAGAGAAAGTTTAGCCAAAAAAGGTAATTTTTAGAAAAGCAGGAGGAGAGAGAAAGTTTAACTAGAAAAGGTAGTTTTCAGAAAAGTGGGAGGAGAGAGAGTTTAGCCAAAAAAATAGTTTTTAGAAAAGCAGGAGGAGAGAGAAAGTTTAACCGAAAGTGCGGGTGATGTCACGGGTGCGCGAATGCATTGGTGCAGGAAGGCATGATTTTCCACGGATGATTGCTGGAGATCCATGGGTCGGATTATGACGTATCATATATCGTCAGAATTGTATTTCTGAGCACCATTCTTCTGTATGGTTATCTTGACCAGATTCCTTCATAAATGAAAAGTCAAAATTAGACCTTCCTCTCTCCCTCGTAGAGATTTTCAGGGTTTTGGGTAGGGGAATGTTTCCATCAGCACCTCTGTCGGTCGAAAGTCAAAAGTCGCATTCAAGGTCCAAATTTCATCATAGCCAGAGAAGGGTGACAAAATTGGGTGTCTACACAGGGTAACTATTTGACTTGCTTAAGTCCAATGTCACCTCCGTTGTCTCTCTGAGATTGTCTTCTTCCAGGTGATTACAGCCCAGTTCATTTGGATCCACACAACCCTAAATCCCCTAAGCAAGCTTGGGTCCACCCCATAGAGATCTTGCGAATAGAAATTGTTGAGGTCAAGAGTGGGTTAGCCCAGATATTGCACATGCTCCAAAACCCTCCTAGGTCCGAACCAACTTGTGGGAATTCTTCCCAAGTAAACTCAGGGGAACTAGAGCATGTCAGGCCAACTGATTAATGTGGAGTTTCACCTACTCATCCAAATGGTCAACGAGGAACCTATTCCTAGATCCCTACACCCATAGTCGTGATTGAAGATGAGGAAGAGAAATTTACGGTGCAAGTCCGAATGGAACCTTCGGAGATGGAGGAAGAAAGAAAACTCAAAGAGCAATTAAAAAAGTTAGAAAATCTGATCCGCACAGGAAAGAGTTTAGTAAGTCAAGTGGTGGATTTCGATGAGAAGAGTTTCTTCTTTGGGGCAAGAATCCCTGAGAAGTTCAAATGGCAGACTGACAGATTTAACTGGTCAGGAGACCCCAAAGCTCATCTCAAAGTCTTTCTCAACATCGCCAAGTCATGGTACCTTGCTGAAAACTAGATGGGACAAGCTTTCATTTTAACTCTATCAGGGCCAGAGGTGGCTCATAGAGTTGTTGGTGTCTTTGTTCTTAGGTTAGGAGTTGAGACCATATTCTTGGCATGGTATAAAAATATATGATATGGATATGCAAAGAAAGTGAAAATTTGTCAAAAAGTAGAAAGTAAGTATAGAATTTCTAGGAGCTAGACAGAACACTGCGCCTCATGAAGCAGGGTGTTTTGATAAAACCTCTTAGAAAGGAACACTTCCAAAAAGAACTTAGCATCACTGTCTTTGTTGGCATATGCATAAAGCGAAGCTACTTAGTAACTTGGGTTTCTGGTGTTTGCTCCACCATGTTATTCAAGCCAAATGTAGTGGAGTAGAATGAGTTCTCTACTTAAAAAAAAAAAAAATACCACTATGCCTTGTTGTTTATGATTGGTTAACGCTCCAAAACCCTAGTTCATGGTCCCTACCTTACAATGTGGTTTGCCTTTGGATTGGTCGTGCTTTAGAAGATAAAAGGGTCATTCCTATTTGAGATGTGTGATTGTTCCTAAATCTATATAGAGTATTAAAGTTCAAGTGTGGGGGTTCCTTAGTTGATGTGCTCTAATTGAAAGAGGGTGTGTGTTTTGTAGTTATTGGAAACTTTAAATGGTAATTTTTCAAGTTAATTTGAATTTTGGATGTATATTTACTGCAAACACCCACGAGACACGACTCATCCACTAGGGTAACTTAGGGGTTTAAAGGCTTGTTGCATGTTGTAAATGCAACCGCGATTCCTACGAAAGTGAGTTAGGCTTTTTCTTTCGTTTCTTTATTTATTTGTCTTGCTCGAGGACGAGCAAAAGTTAAGTATGGGGGAATTTGATGAGCCTAATAATGTGTGAAATCTTAGGGATATAAGTGTACATTTTGCCCCACTTTGGATAGTACTACTTTTATTTTTCTTATTTTTTTTTAGTTTCCAAGTCTACAAGAGAAAGTGCTTAAAGTGAATCAAGAACCGATTCAAGTTTGAACTAACTTGTCCAAAGGTGGGACCCACTCATTGGTACCACATCCTCTCTCCTACAAAATCTTGAAGATTATTCTCTCTCCTTGCCACCTCATAAGATCTTGAAGATGCTATGCAGAGATTTCTTTCTGATTTAATCAAGATTGTAAGATATTGGTTAATATCGCAGGGAATGAATAGAATTTGTTAATTTTGGAAACAGATTCTCTCTTTCCTCACACAATATCTCAGAGAATGAGGATTTTTACCAAGATTTAATTTAGTTTTACTTTCTTTATTTTCTTAAAGAAGACTTGTAGAAGGAAGGAGGTAAGACCAAAGCCCTATAAAAGCCCCTTCCTCCCCCTGCTATTATTTATTATTCCCCTTAGTTTATTTTCTAGTTTATGCTTAGTTCTCTTCTCTCTCTCCCTCTCTTACTCTCTTTAGTTTTAGTTCTTCTTTATTTTTGTTTTACTCACTTTTGTAATAGCTTTTTATATCAATTAATGCAATCACTCTTTTATTCTTATTCAGCCTTTTATGTTTATGATTTATGCAATTGAGTTGTAATTTTTAAAGTTATAGTTATAGTTCTAGGCTTAAATCTAGGTGATAAGATCACGAGCCGTGGAACATCTTTTTTTTTTTTTTTTTCAAGTTCAGTTTTTTTTTTCAAGATTTGTTTTCTCTAGTACTAGAAATTTCAGATTTGGTTTATTCCAGATCTTATTTTTAGTATTGGTAGTATCTCAAATCACCCAAGCTTTCTAGTTCTTGATTCAAGTAAGTAGGCTCCTTCAGTAATCTTCTCTCCCCCCTCTCATTCCCTCTTCTGACTACCCTTTCTTTCTTAATTTAGGATTTTAATTTCAGTTATTATATTATTCTTTTCCCTTTCCCCCAAGGTTCATGGCTAGTGTATGTGTTGGCTTTGCCCCTCCTAGCCATAGAACCATCATTTTATTGCTTTTATTTTAATTGCCTCCCTTTCCCTAAAGCCAAGTAGAGTAACCCTTGTAAGAGTGACTCTCTGGTCAAGTAGGAAAGCTCATATTATGATGCATCCCTCGGGCTAAGTAGAGAAACCTACTTGTGAGTCTCTCTCTATCTTTATCCCCTTTCTTTTACTTTATTATATTTCAGTATTTTTTTTCTTTATTTTTTTTAATTGCGTTGGTTGTTTATTTTCAGTTATTTATTTATTTAATTTTGATTGCGTGGCTTACGTCTTTAAATTCTTAGATGACGAATGGTTAGGACGTTATTTTAGATACATATGTTTAGGATGGTAGTTAGAATTAGATCACAACCATTAATAGGTTCACTTTTGCATTATTAAAAGAAAAAAAAATAAAGTGGCTGCTCTTCCTGAGTTCGACCCGTAGGTACACTGATCCGTATGCTTACGGTTACATTTAAAATCTCAAACAACAGGCTTATTTCTTTTTTCTCAATAGGACACGGGTATCTTAATCAAATTATTACTTTCATACATCAAGCAACCAAATGGTATGATCATTAACCAAAATCCAAAGTAGGACTTCATCCTTAGCAAGCTTAAAAACAAAAAGAAAAACAAACTAAAAAAAAAAAAAAACAAACAAAAAACAAAAAGAAACTAGTTTCCCTCCCCCACACTTAAGTCATGCAATGTCCTCAATGCATAGAAAGAACTAAAAGCAAAGACAATGCAAGGGGGTTCATACATAGGAAAAAGTTAGTCATCTGTGTAAAGAGGTTCATGGAGATCCATGACCTCTTCAGTAGCAGCAGTAGGAAGCTTGACGAGTGATTTTAAATGTTGACCATTAACCTTCAAAATTACTCATGTTCCTGGATTCAGAATCTCCATAGCCCCATAGGTATATACATTATAGACAATGAATGGGCCATCCCATCGGGATCTACACTTACCAGGGAAAAGGTGCAATCGAGAGTTGTACAATAAGACCTTATCACCAATTACAAAAGATTTGCACATAATGTGCTTACCATGGAAAGCTTAGGTCTTTTCTTTGTAAATCCTAGAACTTTTATAGGTATTATTCCTCAGTTCCTCCAACTCAGATAGTTGAAGCCTATGATGAATACCAACATCAGAAAAATCAAAGTTGAGCTTCTTGATGGCCCAAAAGGCCTTATGCTCCAGTTCAACCGAAAAGTGACATGCTTTCCCATACACCAGACAGTAGGGAGATTGTCCAAGATCAGTCTTGAAAGCAGGTCTGTGAGACCACAAGGCGTCAACGAGTCCAAGAGACCAATCCTTGTGATTAGGGTTAACAGTCTTTTCAAAGGTTTCTTGATCAACCTATTGAATACCTCAACTAGGTAGACACCCAATTTTGTCACCTTCTTCTGGCTATGATGAAATGTGAATCTTAGATACGATTTCTGACTTCCGATCAACAGAGATGATGATTGACCTGGAAAACCTAGAAACATTCCCCACTTACCTAAAAACCATAGAAACCCCCACAAGGGAGAGAAGAGGGTCCAAATTTGACTTTTTATATACGAAAGAATCTGGTCAAGATGACCATACGAATGGATAATACTCAAAAATAAAATTTCAATGATATATGGTATGTCAAAATTGGATCGTCGGATCTCCTGCAATCGTCATCAGAAAATTCCATAATTCACGTGCGTGCTACACACAGGCCAGCCCACATGCATGCTGCACGCGCTGGCCTGCTGACCTGCCACCTCGGTCTCTCCTCAAGCTGACCTACCACCTCGATCTCTCCTCAGGCTGACCTTCCACCTCGGTCTCCCTTGCACAACATGGCCTACGCCCAAGGACAATATGGCCTGCGCCCCCACATAGCCCTGCCCACACGCATATTGCTCACGCGCTTCCTCGTATATCCTAGCCTGTGCCCTGCATGTCCTAGCCCGTGCCCCCGCATGACCCAACCTGTGCCCTCATACAATGCTTTTAGCTATAGCCCGTGTGCACTCATGGCTGCAGCTAACTGAAAATAAAAATAAAAAGGGGAATAAACCTAGAGAAAGGCATATGAGTAGGTTCTTTACTTAGCCCGAGGGATGCACCACAAATAATGCAAGCTTCCCTACTTGACTAGAGAGTAACTCTTACAAGGGCTTCATTACTTTGCTTTAGAAAAAGGGAGGCAAAGTAAATAACTGAAAGTAAAGACAATAAAAGGATGGTCCATATCTAGAGAAGGGCAAAGCCAACATATGCATCTAGCCAAGGACCTTGGGAGAAAGGGAAAACAATAAGGTAAAACTGAAATTAAAAACTTAAGTTAAGAATGAATGGGTAGTCAGAAGAGGAATGAGAAGGGGGGGAGAAGATTTATGAAGAAGCCTACCAACCTGAACTTCCATACTTGAATTAAACTTGATTGTTTCTTGTTTGATTTGAAATACTACCAGCCCTAAAAACCAGATCTGGAATAAACCAAATCTGAAATTGCTAGGCCTAGAGAAGACAAATCTGAACTTAAAAACTAAACCTGAAAGGAGATGCTCCAAACTTGGTTCTTGTCACTTAGAACTAAGCCTAGAACTAGAAATTAATCTTACAACTTCAATTGCATAAAAAAATAAAAATAAAAACTTGCGTTAACAAAGAGAGAGACTTCCATTCATTAAATAAATATCCATTACATAAGTACTTAAACCAAAAAGTAAGAAGAAGACTAGAAGAAGATCTAGAGAAAAGCTAGAGAAAATAAAACCTAAAAGTGAATTGCTAGAGAGAAAACCCTAATAGAGAATTGCTAGAGAAAGAGAGGAAAACCTAATCGTAAAGTGCACCCTCTCCCCTTTTGTATGATATTTATTTATAGGGAATAGGGGAGAGGATGTCCAACGATTAGGATTTAATAAGGGTTTGGTAAGGGTTTGATGAGGTGGAGGAGAGAGAAGAAAGAAAGGGGGTAGAATAGTAGGAGATAGGGGAGAGAGAGTCTCCAACGAATTGGGTTTGATTAGGGTTTGATGATGATGTGGATGAGAGAGAAGAAAGAAAGGATAGAAAGGAGAGGAGTACTACGACTAGGTTTCCTAATTAGGGTTTTTCTAGGGTGATGATGTGGAAAATAGGAGGAAAAAAGGGAAAAGAGAGAAAATAGGAGAGATTCCAACGATTTGGGTGTGATTAGGTTGAGGAGAGAGAAGATAGAGAAGGAGAGAAATCGTAGGAGATAGGGATCTCTCACGATTTGGGTTTCTTCTTTTTTTAATTTTTTTTATTTTCTATCTTAAACTTGCGCACAAACTACGATTTCTCTTGCTTGGACAATCTTCTAATTTATTGGGAAATCCCATCCATGCCCCTTATCTTTAAGTAGGTGGAAAATAGGAGAATCTACAACCAAATCTTCCAAAAAAATAGGAGATTTTGTGTTCCATGCCCAAGGAGAGAGAGAATGGTGCCCAAGATGGGTCCCTCTTGCTTTGTTGGCATCTAGAATATTCTCTTGTATCCCTGGTACATCTGCAAACGGGCTGGGCTTGGATCTTAGTGATCTTCTTGTTCATTATTCTTTTTCTGGTCTGAAAAGAATAATCAAATGTATGGGTATCTAAAATGTGTACTTTTAATGCAACACGTCCATCTTGCTCAGAATTTCGTCCTCTTTACAACCATTAAAAGAAATTGGACCTCTTTACATGTAAAATTGGAGATACAATGCCCGATAGTCATTAAGGCGTTGTAAATGCAAAACTTGCAAAAAGAGAGTAAAACCCAAGGTAGCTCCATCCTAAATATGTAAAATGCATGCTTTTTACCTTAAGATTCCACATACAAAATTGCTCATCAGCAGGAGTATCTGCTTGTATCAAAAATGGTTGTGAAAAGGTGATGGGTGACACGGACTGTTGGACCGCACCTACCACATTGGTTTTAGGATTCTTTC
The DNA here is from genome assembly GCA_022985045.1 of Macadamia tetraphylla. Lineage (NCBI taxonomy): Eukaryota > Viridiplantae > Streptophyta > Magnoliopsida > Proteales > Proteaceae > Macadamia > Macadamia tetraphylla. The sequence continues at coordinate 58,411,628 of CM040966.1, read as the reverse complement.
CTCACCCAACTTTCGCATTCATTCTCACATCATGAGAAGCTCCTTGATACTATGCATCCCTTAGGATTTTGTCCTCAACACGTGTCCTAGTGGCTATCAAAGCATCAAAGTTTGTAGATGCTGATAGTAGAGAACATTACAGTGTAGACACCCAATTTTGTCACCCTCCTCTGGCTATGATGAAATATGGACCTTGGGTGCGACTTTAGGCTTCTGACCGACAGAGGTGCTGATGGAAATATTCCCCTACACAAAACCCTGGAAATCCTAGCACAGGAGAGAGGAAGGTCTAATTTTAACCTTTCATTTATGAAGGAATCCGGTCAAGATGACCGTACAGATGAATAGTGCACAAAAATACAATTCTAACGATATATGATACGCTAAAATTGGACCGACGGATCTCCCGTAATCATCATCGGAAATACCCAATCATGCACACAGCCCACAGCCATGCACAAAGCTATGCACAAAGGTCTGCTGCCCATGGGCCTACTGGCTTGCGCCCCCTCGGGCACAGGCCCGCGACCTTGCAACCTTGCCTACCCTGCTGCCTATGGGCACAGGCTCGTGGTCCTGCTGCTGCACCCCCCTCATGCATATGTGCATGCTGGCCAGCAGGCCAGCCTGCACACCTGGGTGCGTTGGCTGCTGCCCATGCATGCACGCGCTCGCACAGCCGTGCCAGCCTGGCCTGCACACTATGCCAGCCTGGCCCGCACACCCATGCCAGCCTGACCCGCACATGCTGTGCACATTGCCCTCACACCCATGCATTCGTGCACCCGTGACATCACCGGCACTACCTACCTAAACTTTCTCTCTCATCCCGCTTTTCCAAAAACTACCTTTTTCGATTAAACCTTCTCTTTCCTCCCGCTTTTTCAAAAATTGCCTTTTCTGGCTAAACGTTCTCTCTCCTCCCGCTTTTTTGAAAACTACCTTTTGCGGCTAAACCTTCTCTCCCCTCCCGCTTTTTTTAAAATTACCTTTTTCGGCTAAACCTTTTCTCTCCTCTCGCTTTTTTGAAAACTACCTTTTCTGACTAAACCTTCTCTCTCCTCCTGCTTTTTCAAAAATTGCCTTTTCCTGCTAAACCTTCTCTCCCCTCTAGCTTCTCTGAAAACTACCTTTTTCGGATAAACCTTCTCTCTCCTCCCGCTTTTTTGAAAACTACCTTTTCTGGCTAAACCTTCTCTCTCCTCCTACTTTTTTGAACACTACCTTTTTTGGCTAAACCTTCTCTCTCCTCCTGCTTTTTTGAAAACTTCATTTTTCTGCTAAACCTTCTCTCTCCTCCCATTTTTTCAAAAACTACCTTTTCTGGCTAAACCTTCTCTCTTCTCCCGCTTTTTCGAAAACTAACTTTTTTGACTAAACCTTCTCTCTCCTCTCGCTTTTCTGAAAATCACCTTTTTCTTGCTAAAGTTCTCTCTCCTCCCTTTTTTGAAAATCACCTTTTTCCAACTAAAATTTCTCTCACCTCCCATTTTTTCTAAAAACCACCTTTTACCCACTGGACAAAAGCCCTCCCCACCTATTTTTTCCGTCAAACCCCCCTTTACCCATTGGATAAAAATCCTATCTCCTCACTTTAGGCAAGAGCTCCCCATTTTGTTCACTGGATAAAGGGATTCCCCCACTCCTATTTGGGCCAAAAAAACCATAAATATCCCCCTCTACCTTAGAAAAAAATACACCAACACACCAGAATCCTCCTCCCCTTTCAGAGTGAAATTTTCCTCCCCTCCCCCCTCTTGATTTTCTTCTGATCTTCGGAGCGATCTTCGTCAAGATCCGAAAACTCATTCAGATCATCAAAATGTTCTTTGGGATCTTGAAGATCTTCAATCCAAATTCTTAGTTAGATCTAGTTTTTAGCCAAAAATAGTATGTTCTTGAGCCACCTACCTTGAGTGTTCTTGAGTGTTATTGAGCATTCTTGAGCGTTCTTGCGATAGAAACCCCCCTTTTTTTAGGTTCTTCTGGTCTACGAAAAGATCTTTGTTAAGATCTGAAACTCTGTTTGGATCTTCAAAGTGTTCTTTGGGACTTTGGAGTTGTTCAATTAATTTTTAGGTCAGCCTATTTCTTTTCAAAAATAGCCTTTCCTAGCCAAAACTCTGTTTGAGTGTCCCTGGAATCTTTTCAGAAATAGCCATTCCCAGCGGAAGCTCTACCAAAGTACCACCTCAACCTAGCCCTACCTCAGCATATCCCCAGCGGAAGCTCTATCGTAGTGCCACCTCATCCCAAGCCTAGAAATAGCCTTCCCTAGCCAAAGTTCTATCTAAATCCAAATTCAGAAATAGCCTCCCCTAGCCGAAGCTCTGTCCGAATCCAAATTCGAAAGCGACCGTTCCTAGCCAGAACTCTGTCCGAATACTATCACAATAAGCATCTCTCAAGCAAGAAAGGAAGTTGGAGGTCAAGACCATCTTCCCCTAAGCCAAAAGAATCTGAAAGATAGTCTGAACTGGTACTAGTCAGGGGCTCACCCCTCTTGACCCGAAACAGGGGTTAAGTTCAGGTATAATTTCCCAACCAACTTGTCATAATGTAGACTTTATACATGCCTTGTTTTAGTGTTCAATTAATGTATATATGTGTGATAACTTAGCCATACATGTGGAATAGTAATAATTATGGAAAATATTCATTCTCAAGAATCTAGCAAGAAGATAGGTTGAACCGGGCATATTGGGTGCTTAACACCTTCCAAACTCTATAACCTGACACTTACCCTAAATCTCTAGACCAGACCAAATTTTGGGCCCTTTTCTCAAGAATCGGGCTCACCCCCAGGTCCTAGGCCCATAACCCTAGGTGGTGACTCCAAATCCCATTTGCATGATCCCGATTCCTGATTGGACCATCATAAAAAATCCCATCTCAAATGATGAATTTTATACTCTTACGAAATAGGCCTCCACGTATCTCCAAGAAGCGATATGGTGGTGCGGGGCCTGCAAGCGAAGCACACACAACTCGAATCCCTCCCCTCCCATGAAAGTAGAGAGAGAGAGGAGAGAGGACGAGGATGCATAGTCCATTCTTCTCTGGCTGCTACCCTCGGCTACTCCATTAGGGAAAAATGTTAAGCTTCTGATACTAGATGCTACCTTTAAATGCAAGAACATTTTCCACCACCTTTGTTTGAAAACATGTCTGGCTGATCCCTATGTTTGTAATTGTATTTACTAACTGCATCATGCATCATACTCGAAGTGAAATCATTTGGCAAGGGACTTTTTGTCATACCCGCACCCTCAGGGAGGTCAGTGCATGTCTTGGAGAGTACTCTGAGAGCAAATGATACCCGCTTTCTATATAAGAATGAAAGGTATCATCAAATGGTAAGGATGTTGTGTTTGTGCTAGCACCCTCGGGGAGGTCCGTGCACTTTATAACATTTTGAGATCGAATGCGTCATCAAATGGCAAGGATGTTGTATTTGTGCCAGGACCCTTGGGGAGGTCTGAGCACTTTACGACATTCTAAGATCGAATGATGGTTACCCTACATTACACTTTTGCACACAATCACTCACGGTTCCACCACCCCGTGGCCAATTGCTTAACCTCGTGTGTAGTCATGAGTAATGGGCAAGGAAGTCACCCCCTTAATCTCATACCTATGGATATATCAAAAGGATCACATACCTTGTGTATATAGATCTTGTCAAGGAAGCCTTGTCGGTCCTATTGCATCCACTGCATGCTTGCATCATGTAGAAAATAGATGAAGAAGTGGTCTTGAAAAGGAATGTTCCTACGCTATATTCCCATCGTAAAGAATTGCTTTCCTAAAGTGGGTTTCGGATAAAAGGTGCCCTCCTCCTTAAGGAAAAAGTCCAGATACGTGACTCAGGGGCAATCCCGTCAGAGTCACGTCAAGTCCCGAGAAGTCCCCGAGAAAATTAGGAGGAAGGACACCTAGTGGGGAAAGAGTAAGGAAAGCATGACTTTAGTACATGGAATGTCTTATGGGAATATTCTCAACAAGCCATTTGTATGAACTTCCCGCTTATGGCATTGGATGGACCAAGGGCATCAAACCCTAACCGTCCCTACCATTTAGCGGACTGACCTTGGATGAATTAATGTTCATTAATTTAGTGAATGTATGAACAAGGGGTTGGGAAGTCAAGAATCCTAAAATAAACCACTTTTGGTTCAGGCACAATTCCACACCTCAAGTATTCACCGTGGTCCCTTTGGATGTATCAGGGTAATCGGTTGACTCGCCAAAATCCAGAATTCCCTCTGTCATCTCTTCCAGATTGTCTACTACTAGGTGATTATAGCCTAGTAAGCAAGGATCCACCCAACATGGAAACACCCGAACAAGCCTAGGTCCATCCCGTTGAGACCTTGCAGACAGAAATGGCTGAATTCAAAAGAGGGATAGCTCAAATACTGCATACACTTCAGAACCCTCCAAAGCTAGTCCCAGAAATGAGCCGGCACTGGCAACGGGAGATGTGGACCAGAATGGAGCTACAAGTCATTGTGGGAATTCTTTCAAAGTTGACTCAGGGGAACCAGAGCATGTCCGGCCAACCGATCAATGAGGATTTTCACCTAACCATCTGAATGGTCAACGAGGGGCCTATTCTGGGATCCCTCCTAGGGTAGTGATCGAAAATGAAGAAGAGGAATTTACAACATATGTCTGCTTTGAGCCACCAGAGACGGAGAAAGAAAGGAAGCTCAGAGACCAGTTAGAGATGTTGGAGAACATGATTTGAGCAAAAAATGGCTCAGAAGGCCAAGCAACGGATTCTGAGGAAATGAGTTTCTTCTCTGGAGTAAGAATTCCAGAAAAATTCAAGTGGCAGACTGATAGGTTTGATGGGTCAAGAGACCCCAAGGCTCATCTCAAGGTTTTCCTTAGCATCACCAAGTCGTGGCAACTTGTAGATAACCAGATGAGGCAAGCCTTTATGTTAACCATATCAGGACTAGCACTGAGGTGGCTCATGCAGTTAGAGTCATCACAAACTCAGAATTGGGTGATAGTAGTGAAGACCTTCACCAAATTGTACTCATACAATACTGCGGTGGATGTGAAATGTCAGGAGCTTAAGACATTAAGGCAATAGCCTAAAAAAGGATTCATCGCCTTCTTGATGAGATTCAGAGACAAGGCCACCAAGATGGCAGATAAGCCTTCAAAAGCAGAGCAGGTAGAGATGTTAATAGAGAACTTGTCGAAGCCCTATTATGATGTTATTTACTATCAACATTTGCAAACTTTGGATGCCTTAATAGCCACCGGCACACGGGTGGAGAACAGAATTCTGAGAGAGGCCCAATATCAAGGATCCTTCTAAGATGCAAGCAAGAACACCCGAGTTAAATGGGGAAAGGGTTCAAAAACTAATATTCTGAGTGCAATTCAGCAGTTAGTCTGACCAGCCACTTCTTTATAGTCCTTTATAATACAAGCAGATGCACCCACCCAAAGGACCCCTTGCCCAAAAAGGTAATTTTTTGATTTGGGAATGCCCATAATAGCCGCATATGAGAAGTTAAAGAAGCAAGGATTGCTAGGGACAGTGGCTCCAAGAGTGATCAGCAACCACTCAGAAGGGGCACAATGCTGAAAGATGTTTGGGTTTATAGCATGCAATTCAGGACTTGGTAGACAATGGAACCATTAAGGACAAGGTTAAACAGCCTCCCAATGTCAATACCAATCCACTCCCTAATCATGTGAATAATATGGATGAAGAAACTTTAGAGAGTGACCCCACTCAACTCATTGTACCTAGAGCTCGGAAGAATCATATGAATGCCCATGCTTATAGAAGAGTCATGAGTTAAAGGGCTAGAGTCATAAGGACCCCCAGAAGAAGAATCAGAAGATCATACGCCCGCTGTTCATCCTTCCTCATCCACAGAAGGTCCACCGCACCACATTACCAACCCCCACCATATTTTCCACCCCCATCATATTATCAACCTCCACCATATTATCAACCTCCGCCGTATCATCAACCTATCCCCCACCATCAAAGTGGAGGAACCTCTTCATCCTATCACCCCCAGTCTTCATATCCTACCTCTCACATTATATCATCTTCATACCATCTCACTTCATATCCCTTATCACCCTTATACCAATCCCATTCTTAGGGTTTGTTGTATAACCCAAAAGGATGGACGGATGAGTACGATTGGAAGGATATGCTTGCACTACCAGATTCCCTAAAGATCAGAAGAGTGATCCCACTTCTCTAATTCAGCCTGTTGTAGCTTCAGAAGACAATTCAAAAGTAATTGAAGAGATTACAACTGATCTTCTCAAAGCGATAACCATATTGGTCATAGGGGAGCAGATCATGGAATACACTTCCTTAATCCACATAGGAAGTGACACAGAGGATGATGATGATGACGATGAGGATGAAAATGAAGATGAGAAGGATGTCTATGACTCTGATTCTCGAGAGGATGATGGGTATCCAGACTGGGATGACTACCAAGGGACTTGGTACAATGATTATGATGATGAGTCAGAATATTACTCATCAGAACATCCGATATGTTTCTCAGTCTATGCTATTGGTGGTGATGATCTGATAGCTGATCCAACAGGTGGCATTTACCCTTCCCTCTGCAAGGGAGGATATGACTCTACGTCAGATTCAGAAAGTGATGAAGGATCTATAGTGCCGATGCAAGTTTATTTGGATGCACCAGATTCCCTAGTTGAGCGGAACAAAAGTTGTGTGAAGTATATCCACTACCTTAAACATGCAAGAAAGGATAGAAGAAATTGACAAAATGCTGGATGAAGTAACCGTCAGTGATCTTTACTACTGGGAGCAATTGGATGATCTGGAGGAAATAGGACCAGATGACATATTCACAGCAATGGTAGACGCTGCATTCCAACAGCTTTTCAATGTAGTTAAGAAGCTACAAGCCAGGGCGGTGGATATTTGTGGAGGTCCTCGACTTCCCACCCCAAGCAGGGAAGGAGAATCAGAAGAAGATAATTCTATGGTAGGGAAAATCACCCTAACCAATAGTGATGACGAAGATAGTTATCCTATGGAGATTATTGTGAAAAAACCAATCAACGTGATGGAAACTAGAAGTGGGAAAGACTACAAGGGCAAGGCTCTAGTAGTAGAGCAGCCAAGGGCTAATGAGATCGAAACTAGCAGCATGAAGAAAGAGCCAGAGAACCCAGTCTTGGCTCAACTCAAGAAGTCCCAGGAAAATATCTCTATTTAGGGATTGTTGATGCGTCCCCTTCGCACCGTGAAGCAGTCTTGAGGTCTCTCGCTAATCTGCAAGTGCCAATCGAGATGCACCTAGCACATATAGTAGGAGTAACATATGCAGTGCAGTCCCTGATGTTCTCAGATTTTGAGCTTTCTAAGGAAACCCAACACAATCGGGCTACAGTTGAATGTCTTGACAAAATAATTCGCCAAGTTCTTGTTGACAACGGGTCTACTTTGAATGCACTACCATTGAGATTAGGAAAGAGTATCGGCATCAACATAGAAGAAATGAGGCCAAACACCCAAACCATAAGGGTATATGATAACACCAAGAGGAAGATCCTTGGCATCATTACCCTTGCTATAAAGATTGCCCCAATGAAGTTTGATGTTGATTTCCAAGTCATTGATATACCGTCAGCTTTTAACATGCTCTTTGGAAGGCCTTGGTTGCATCCTGCAAAGGCAGTATCCTCTAGTCTCCATAAAAAAATGAAGTTTATTCATGAGGGGAAGGTGGTCTTAGTGGCCAGAGATCTTGAAGTGGTTAACACTTTGGCCAACATTGAAAATGGGGAAGCACAAGACTAGGAGGTGCAATTGAGTGGTTTTGAAATAGACACCACTTGCGCAGCCATTGCCAAAGAAGCTTCAAAGGAGAAAATCCCAACTAACTATAAAGCCATCTGGAGTTCGCTAGTGAATCAAATGACGAAGAATATGCAGTACTTTCCTGGCATGGGGCTAGGGAAATATCATCAAGGAGTTCCAAAGCAGCCTAGTTTGGCAGTGAACAAAGGGAAGAATGGTCTCGGGTACACTCCCCCAACTATCAAAGGGTAAAAATTGCTGAGGATGACTAGGAAGATCTCCGTCACTTACTATCCTACTCTTAATGGGTACTTCGTGAAAGAAGTAGAGGACTTCCCATTTTACGGAAATGTGGAGCAGTGGTTTGATGAAACCACCACCAAGATGCAACCAGGACTTCAAGTTTTCTTCCAAAATGAGTTTGATTGGGTTACTTATGAAGTGGAACAACAGTAAATGCTGGTTAAGGAAAGTGATCAAGATAGCTGCATTACTATAATAGTGGAAGTTGCAATGATTGAAGATGGGTTCACCTCCGGCAACCCCACAACATTAATCCAATCTAAAGAATTGCCAAGTCCTCGAGTCCTCCTGAAAAGGGAGTGAAAAAAGAAGATAAGACTCACTTGGAGTCTACCACTTTCCCTTGATGTGAAAGGCTTCATTTGCTCCCTCCTACAAGAGCCAAGGGCCCGAGAATTGCATGAACTCAAACCCCATCCCTTTGGAGGAAGAAGCACGTATGCAAAACAAAGGAGAGCACAGAGGATGATGGTTTGTATGTAGTGTGCTGGAACCAATTGCAACTGGAAGGCTTGTGAAGGTGGTCAAAGATGTGGCCAAGGCAATGGAATGGCATCCCTCAGTAGGCCCAAAAAGATGGACTTTATAGAAAAGAGATTGATCAGTCTCCACCGATCTTCACCCCTCAGAAAGTTTAGCTTCTGAGAGCACGATATTGATCAACTGGTATTCATAAAGAAGTAGGCACCTGTCTAGAGGAACCATTGCGTCCTTGAAGAAATAGCAGCAACTTTCTAAGAAGAAGAAGAAGGCCCATTGCCACATCTTCTCATCCATCAGGCCATCGACCCACTTCGGAACTAGACAAGCATTGAAGAAAACTTCAAGTTTGATCATGCTATTGAGTCAACCAGCCTGATTACCCCTGGCAAAAGCATCAAGCCAGTTATTGAGTCTGTAGTCGAGGCTATTGTTTATGATTCTGTGTCAACCTCCCCTCTTGATAATAGTCCAGAGTCCTTGTATGTCGAGTCTATTACTCCTTCCTTCATGAATAAAATTTCTGATTCTGAGTATGACTTGCCTCCTTTTTTCGATGATGATCTTAATAAATATCAAGAATTAGTAAAACAATGCAAACCAAAGAAAGCCCAACCCATTCGTGAGGATACTCGGGTTATTAATCTAGGAACCGACCAATGCCTTCGAGAGGTAAAAATTGGCACTACCCATGATGACGAAGAAGCAGAATGAATGATTAATCTTCTAAGGGAATTCATCGATGTCTTTGCTTGGTCTTACGAGGATATGCTTGGTATCGACCCCAACATCATGTAGCATCAATTGTTGACTTACCTTGAGGCAAAGCCAGTACAACAGAAGCTCCGAAGAATGTAGCCATAATGGAGTAAAAAGATCAGAGAAGAAGTTGTGAAGCAATGGAATGTAGGGTTCCTACAGGTGGTGAAGTACCCCCATTGGTTGGCCAATATTGTACTAGTACCAAAGAAAGATGGAAAGGTACGGATGTGTGTGGACTTCCGAGATCTTAACAAAGTGAGCCCTAAAGATGACTTCCCATTACCCCACATTGACATATTGGTAGATAATACGGTGGGGCATGCTTTGTTATCATTTATGGATGGATTCTCGGGATACAACAAATAAGTATGCACCCAGAGGATCGTGAGAAAACAGCCTTCACCACTCCGTGGGGTACCTATTGTTACAAGGTGATGCCTTTTGGACTGAAGAATGCCAGGGCAACTTATCAAAGAGCAGCCACGGCCATATTGCATGACATGATGAACAAAGATGTGGAAGTCTATGTGGATGACATGATAGTAAAGTCAAAAGATCAGCAGGGGCATATTCCCACACTAAAGCGATTCTTTGAAAGAATCAAGAAGTATCAGCTGAAGTTGAACCCTCAGAAGTGTGTAATCGAGGCAACGGCGGGAAAGTTGTTAGGCTTCTTAGTGAGTGAAAGAGGCATTGAAGTCGACCTATCAAGATCAAGGCAATTTAGGAAATGCCCACATCTCGGACTGAGAAGAAAATATGAGGATTTCTGGGTCACATCCAATATATTAGCAGATTCATAGCTTAGTTGACTACAATTTGTGAACCAATTTTCTAGGTGTTGAAGAAAGATCAGCCAACGGAATGGAATAACTAATGCCAACAAGCCTTTGAGAAGATCAAGAGCTACCTCATGAATCCACAGGTATTAACACCACCAGTGGAAGGAGAACCACTTCTGTTGTATCTATCCATGGGAGAATATTCCATGGGCTCTTTGCTAGCACAAAAGGAAATATAAAAGGGGGCAGAGCATGCCATATATTGCCTCAGTAAGAAGTTTATAGAATATGAGACAAGGTACACATCTTTGGAGAGAACTTGTGCTGCGTTGATTTGGGCAACTAAAAGGTTGCGATACTACATGGTTTCTTACCCAGTGCACTTGATCTCAAAGATGGATCCCATCAAATATCTCATTGAGAAACTGGCCTTAACAGGAAGGATGGCCTGTTGGTTACTTTTGCTACCAGAGATTGACATCACCTATGTTACTCAGAAATCTATCAAGGGACAGGAAATAGCTAATCATTTAGCTGCTCACCCCACAAAAGATGGAAGATCCTTGGATGATGCCTTTCCCGATGAAGGAATCACAACAGTAGAGGAAGAATATATGATTAATGAATGGCAGTTATTCTTTAATGGAGTGGCCAATCAGAAGGGATGTGGCGTAGGAATATTACTTATCACTCTTGACAGCCTTTATTTAACTTCATCATTTCGCCTCGACTTTCCCTATACCAATAATATTGCCGAATATGAAGCTTATGCTTTGGGGCTCGAAACTACTTTAACTATTGGGGTGAAAAGGATCAAGGTTTACAGTGATTCATCCATTGTCATCTGTTAGACACAAAGAAAGTGGAAAACTAGAGATGAGAAGCTAAAACCATATCAAGAACATCTAGAAGAGGTGATTCAACACTTTAAGAAGATTACGTTCGAATACTTCCAGAGGGATAATAACAAGTTTGCTGATGCCCTTACAACCCTGGCTTCTATGGTAGAGTGCAACCCTATGGCTAGAGTCTGACCATTCTTAGTAAAATAAAGAAGCAGACCCATTTATCAGAATACAGTGAACTCTCTCACTATAGATGGTCGGTCTTGGTTCACTCACATAGTGGATTTCATCAGGGAAAGGAAGTATCCAATTGAAGCAACTGACAGAGAAAATAAGTTTCTGAGGAGATATGCCACCCAGTTTATTCTTCAGGAGGTTTTCTTATACAAAAGATCATATGGCAGAATACAATTGTTGTGTGTAGATGAGGAACAAGCTACATATATCATGGAAGAAATTCATCAACATCTCTGTGGACCCCACATGAATGCCAAGATGTTATCTAAGAAGATCCTCAGGCTAAGATATTATTGGAACACAATGGAAGTAGATTACGTGGACTTTGTCAAGAAATACCACAAGTGTCAGATTGCTAACATCATACATATCTCGCCAACAGAGTTGGCCATTCTCCACTTAGGGTATTGATATCATTAGAAACGTCAACCCTAAAGCATCCAACGGCCATAAGTTCATCTTGGTAGCCATTGATTATTTCACCAAGTGGATAGAAGCTTAGTCCTATGCAGTCCTCACATCTGCTAAGATGGCCAAGTTTATCCAGGAAAACATCATTTCCCGATATGGAGTACCTCAAGAATTGATATCAGATCAAGGATCCCACTTCTGGGGCAAGACCGAAAAAATCTGCACAAAATTTGGTATTAGATGGCATTGCTCTACCACTTACAGGCCATAGACCAATGGGGCAGTAAAAGTAGTTAACAAGAATATCAAATTCATTCTATAGAAAATAGCAAAAACAAACAAGGATTGGGCTGATAAGTTACCCCTTGCCTTATGGGCATACCAAACTTTTGTACGATCTTTGACAAGGGCAACTCCTTTGTCTTTGGTGTAAGGAGTTGAGGTGGTTCTACCCATGGAAATCCTAGTACCGTCCTTAAGGGTACTCCTTACTTGAAGGAGAATGGGTGAAGTCTAGACATGATGAGCTCAACTTTCTCGATGAAAGGCACATGAAAGCCATGGATAATCTGAAGAAATATCAATTGAGAATGGCGAGGGCCTTTAACAAGAATGTAAAGCCCATCACATAGAGGAAGGTGAACTTGTTTTCAAGAATAAAGAGCCCCAATTCATGATCCAAGAGAAAAATTCAAGGCCAACTAGAGCAGCCCATTCATTGTCAAAAAATTCTACCAGGCAAAGCTGTGAAACTTAGACCACAATGGTGAAGAAACACCCGGACTGGTTAACATAGATCAACTCAAGAAATATTATGTCTAAAAGGGTGAATGTCCTGAACTATGTCAAACCTGATTCCTTTCGAGGGATATGTAGGCAACTTGACATGTGCAAGTGCGGTCTCAACCATCTAAAGGCGATAAATTGGTTCCTTGATTAATAATCAAAATATTTTAGAAGATCATCATAGTTTGTGTCCCCCAAGAATCGCCATTTGGCATGAAAGGCCATTAGGTATCTGTCATCCACCCATTGGTCCATCACTTCTTACCCAGGATTCTATCCCTCAAAAATTGCCATTTGGCATGCAAGGCCATTAGGTATCTGCCATTCACCTATGGTCCATCCATTCTTATCCAGGATTCTATCCCTTGAAAAAAATCACCACCCTGCACCAGTTTATTCTCTACCCTTGATCCATCAAAGTCAAAAGAAAAAAGGAAGAGCTTGATGCAATAGTGGTAAAGGCTTGTTTGAATCATTAGCCAATAATTAATGCTTTGATAAATCATCATATCTCGTTGTTTGTATTGGTTTTAGAAAAATTCATGGGCTCGTTGGATAAGACGTTGAGGAAATGGACCTTAGACATAAATATGAGGGCACAGGATTGCTGGAATCCATGAATGTGTCATTTCTTGGCCAAGTTGGATGTGTGAAGTTACAACACCAATTACTCGTACAGGTGCCTCAACACTGGGATGTTGACCTACATGTATTTCGGTTTGGATTAGCGGAGATTTGCGTAACTCTTGAAGAATTTTGGGTTTGTATGCTATCTCCACCCAAAGATAGTTTGTTCCAACCCCATTTGAAGAAAGATTGCTTAGAGGAAATTCAGGGTTTCTTTGGATGGAAAGAAGAAGTAAAGCAGTTTGTCAGGTATGGGAAGATCGACATTCTAAAGGTGGCTCAGATCTTCATCCAATATCTACCATGGGGAGGAATCTATCAGCAGCGATCCCTGGATACTTATTTACTTTGCATGATAGCTCGTTATGTTTTCCGCACTCCCGGGTATGGTGCATCATCTGTTCTGATTGCGGTAGTAAAACAGTTGAAGAAGGGAGGTGACATTGTCCCTACGGTTCTTGCAGAAACATTCAAAGGATTTGATGACATGAGTTATTGCCATAGATTCAGACTAGATCATTATCAGGGAAGTCCTGCTATTTTTCATATTTGGCTCCTCGAGAAACTGAAGCTCACAACACTATTAAGGGGAAGCCCACTCTGAGTTTTTTATTACAGGGATAAGAGAGAAGTTCCAAAATTCAACCTTATCACCAATTGGGAAAAGTACCTACAGGAAAGGACTGTGCAGGATATCGCATGGAGGTGCCCAGGGAAGCCACAAAAAGATTTTCTGATGAAGACCCCTAGCCACAACTATATCAAATTGATGAGATTGGCTCACACGTCCTTTTATTTTCCTATGTACATCGGCCGACAATACGGGCTCGAGGAGATGGACCCAGAAGAGTTATTGAACTTTCACCCACCTCAAGAATTGTCTCCCCAACTTGTTATTCACCTATCCCATCTATGGTAGGAAAGTGGTCCCCCTTTTCATGTAATTCACTTGGTAATGGAATGAGGAAATATTTGGATTTTCATGTTATCCTGATTATTCTAATTATGACTTGAGTTATGGAATTGATTGTGCCTAAGCATTGCAAGCAAACAAAAAAAAAAAAAGAAGAAAGATTTTCTTTGTGCCAAAAGTAAGTTTTCATAGAATAATGAACAAACAAGGGGAGGAAAAAAGAAAAAAGAAAGAAAATATCCATGTGTTTGTGTGTGCAGGAAATATAGGAACAAATCCCTATGGGTCAGAAGCCATCACTTGAACTGTACTCCAAACCATCCTCATGAAGCACCGGGGAGTCCACAGATGCTACTCCAGCCTACTCCATCCTTTGGGTCAGGTCCTCAATCAGTGCACCCTGCCGAGTAATCTCCCAATCCTTGGAAACTATCACCTTGCACAGGCCATAGTGCATCCTCCTAATCTCAGCATAGACCTCCGGAGACACCTGAGAAAGAGCATATCAGCCAAAGGAAGTTGAGAGTTAATTGGAAAAAGATCAGATACTCACATAATCATAAGGAATAGGCAGCCCAAAGAAAGAGTCTACATCTGTGTTTGGCTTCAAAAGATGAGGGAGACTGGGGTTGGCCGGGTTGGGATAGGTCCAGGCAGGGAAGCCACGAAAAGGGACATTAGCAACTCTGAGAGACCCGTCGGCACTGGTAGAGGGCCCTATTTTTGAAGGATCGATAGCACTGGCATGCGACCGAATAGCAAAAGGATCTTCACATCTCACTTTCCCCTGAAAGAACATCAGTCAAGACCAACACAAGGAAGAATCTGCAGGAAATACTCAAGAAGGGGCAACATACTACTGGACCATTGGGACCAAGAGGATGCACACTGTCTCCTCCTCCAGGAAGGCTCCATAGTCCCTATCTGGATCAAGTACTTCATCTCATCTGTAGGGACAATCTTTGGGCAATGCATAGTGGGCTGAGGAAGATCGGGAGAAGGACATGGATCGATGTCTGACCACTGGGGTACTACTCTCTCTCCTAAGTACCAGGTATGGCCCCATAGGCCCTAGAAAAGGACTCGGTTCTCAGACAGTTGATGAACCCAGACAACTCTCTCGGAATTCAAAACACAAGGTCATGTAATGGTCTCCAAGTAACCTGCAAAACCAATGAAGGGTAAGTACAGCATCAGGCGAATAGAATTTCAATGTCAGACATGGCATACCTCAGTGAGATCGTTCAAAAGAGAATGAGCGGTGATCCCCAGAGGATGGCGTCAAGCCTAGACCACCTGATTATTTCCTCATTTTGTGGCAAAGGGGAAGAAGAATGTCTCAGGATCCCTCAGTTTAGGGTCTATGGTTCCTAGATGCTCAAAACACTAGGGCTATTTCAAGAAATCAAAGTAAGAAAGTGCAGACCAAATGACTGAAAGAGAATAGATATGAGAAGGAAAGTTACTTGGATGATGTAGCCTGCCCCCTTGAGGCCCCTATCCCCATAGGACAACAAGTCCAGGGATCGCAGGAGATATGCATAGGCGGCTCCACCCCAGTCCCAAGTATCTACTATGCGAAGATATTTGAGGAAGAACACTAGGCAGATATCTACTCCCCCTCAGAGGTCACTGAAGAGGCACTGACCCACGACAAATAGTAGGAAGGAATGTGCTATCTGAGACATGTTGTCGGGATTCTCCCCCAGGCTGACTTTCCACCATCGGGCACTAATCTCCCCTAGGTGGATGCATGTCTGGCCAGCTTTAATGGTGATACCGTCAAATCTGCAAACTCCCTAGCAATCAGGAATCCTGCGGGTAGGGTCATGGTTCTACCCCCAAATGGAATGCCTATCAAGGCATAAAACCACATAGGCGTAATGGTAACCTCACCAACAGGAAGGTGGAAAGTGTGAGTACTTGGTCACCACCACTCCATTAGGGGCCCCACCATTGCTGGATTAAACTTTCGGGTCTCTACAAGGGCTGGCCGGCATAGATAGGTATCATCAACCATCTCCTTCACCCTGCGAGGGAGTATCCTATGCCAGGACTGAACCATGTTCGGATGGCCATAGGAGGCCAAGGTAGGTGATTCCTTCCCCTCATGCTAATGGAAATAATAAAAGAAAAGAAACAACAAAAAGCAAAAACAATACAAAACAAGAATATAAGATGATCAAAATAATGAATGATATGTAAAGACTTACCCAGGAACCCCATATAGAGTTGCAAATATGATTCTGGCTATTGTGAAGGGTTTGCCCAGAATACCAATCGGCCATGCCCTCATCCCTGTGGGAAAGATTGCTGCAACTCTCGAGTTGAACCTCTCCCAGAGTCTTCCTCTTCCTCCTTTCAACCATATTTTCAAAAATTGCAAAAATCCTCATAAACTTTCAAAAATTATAAGAAGCCCCAAAAAGTTTCCCAAATTACACAAAAGCCCTTAAGAATATCAAATTCTCCAATAGCTCCTCCCTCAAGAACTAGATGAATATCTTCAAGAACTCCAAGAGCAAAATGAAGAACACCAAGAATAAAAGGAGAAACTTCAAGAAAAGCCAGAGGATTCTAGGAACTCACTTCACTCAGAAAAGTTAGAATGAAGAATGAACAGGGGAGGGGACCCATTTTATATAAAAAAAATTTCTCCCAAAAAAAAAAATAAGTTTAAGATTCCGAATCAAGCATCAAGAATCAAAAGATTCCAAATCAACATCAAGAATCAAATTCCAAATCAACTTCAAAAATCAAATTCTAAACCAAAAATCAAGAATCAAGGAAAAATCAAGAGGAGACATAATTTACTCGGCCCCAGGTGGCCCAATCTCATTTACTCGGCCCCAGGCAGCCCAATCTCATTGACCCCACCCCAGGCATCCCAATCACATTTATACGGCCCTAGGTGGCCCAATGTTGTTAATTCGGCCCTAGGAGGCCCTTTTTCTTTGAGTCGGATTCGAGTGGCCCGATCTCATGGACTAAAATTCCCTAAACTGGCACATGTGAAGCCCCACTAAGGAAAATCCAAGCATTAAACATTTTTTTACTTATTGCAAGATTAGAAGAGCAGCGAATTTCTCTCTTGTAACCATCGGTCCCATATAGCCCAGATTGGCTCAAAAGACCCAGCTTGGAGATCATATTCCCTGAACTGGTACATGCGAAGCCCAGATTATGAAGAATCAGGATCAAAGCACTAACTTATTTTACAGGATTGGAATAGCAGCGAATTCCTTTCCCCCAATTGGCAGCCCAGGTAAGTCCTCAAACTCTAAAAATTGAGAGATATTTTCTGTTGCATTTTTCAACTCCGTCATAAATGAGTAAGATGACGGTAGTACATGCTCTGGGTGACAAAATGTGTTCGTTCTTTTCTTTTCCCTTCGGCTATTGGCACAGGCCTCGGCCAAAGTGGGGCATTTTGTAGACACCCAATTTTGTCACCCTCCTCTGGCTATGATGAAATATAGATCTTGGGTGTGACTTCCGGCTTTCGACCAGTAGAGTTGCTGATGGAAACATTCCCTTACCCAAAACCCTAGAAATCCCTATGCGGGAGAGAGGAAGGTCTAATTTTGACTTTTTATATATGAAGGAATTTGATCAAGATGACAGTACAGATGTATAGTGCTCGAAAATACAATTATGATGATATATGATATGTCAAAATTGGACTGATGGATCTCTCGTAATCATCACTGAAAAAACCCATAATCATGTGTGTGTTGCACGCTCAGGCCAACCTGTGCTCATGTTCGCTGCCCACGGGCTACAGCACATGCACGTAGCCATGCCAAGCCCTACAGCCATGCACACATCCATGCACACAGCCCCACATCCATGCACACAGCCCTGCTGGCCATGGGCCTGCTGGCTTATGCACCCGCGGGCACAGACTAGTGCCTCTGTGGCATTGGCCTGAGCCCTCGCTAGCACAGGCTCACGGCCCTACTGCTGCATCACCCTCATGCACATGTGCATGCTGGCCAGCAGGCCAGCCCGCACACCTACGTGTGCTGGCTGCTGCCCATGCGTGCACGCGCCTGTTGCCCATGCATGCACGCGCCCGCACACCCATGCCAGCCTAGCCCACACACCTGTGCCAGCCTAGCTCGCACACCCATGCCAACTTGACCAGCACATGCTATGCACATTGCCTGCACACCCATGCATTCGCGCACCTATGACATCACCTGCACTACCTACATAAACTTTCTCTCTCCTCCCGGTTTTTTGAAAACTACCTTTTTCGGATAAACATTCTCTCCTCCCACTTTTCTAAAAATTACCTTTTCGGATAAACCTTCTTTCTCCTCCCGTTTTTATGCAAACTAGCTTTTTCAGCAAAACCTTCTCTCTCCTCCCGCTTTTCTAAAAATTTCCTTTTCTAGCTAAACCTTCTCTCTCCTCCTGCTTTTTTGAAAACTACCTTTTTTGGCTAAACCTTCTCTCTCCTCTCGCTTTTTTGAAAACTACCTTTTCTGGCTAAACCTTCTCTCTCCTCCTGTTTTTTCAAAAATTACCTTTTCTGGCTAAACCTTCTTTCTCCTCCTGCTTTTCTGACAATCACCATTTTCTAGCTAAAGTTTTTCTCTCCTCCCATTTTTTCGAAAATCACCTTTTTCTAGCTAAAATTTCTCTCTCCTCCCTTTTTCCAAAAATCTCCTTTTTCCAGCTAAAATTTCTCTCCTCCCATTTTTTTTCTAAAAACCCCCTTTTAGCCACTAGAAAAAATCCCTTCCCACCCATTTTTTTCTTCAACCCCCCCTTCACCCATTGGACAAAAATCATATCTCCTCACTTTAGGCAAGAGCTCCCCTTTTCGTTCACTGGATAAAGGGATTCCTCCTCTCCTATTTGACCGGAAAAAACTATAAATACCCCCTCCCTTAGAAAAAAACACACCGACACACCAGAATCCCCCTCCCCTTTCAGAGTGAATTTTCCTCCCCTCCCCCCTCTTGATTTTCTTCTGATCTTCGGAGCGATCTTCGTCGAGATCTGAAAACTCATTCGGATCTTTGAAGTGTTCTTTAGGATCTTGAAGATCTTCAATCCAAATTCTTAGTTAGATACAGTTTTTAGCCAAAAATAGTATGTTCTTGAGCCACCTCCCTTGAGTGTTCTTGAGTGTTCTTGAGTTTCTTGAGCGTTCTTGAGATAGAACCCCCCTTTTTTGAGGTTCTTCGGGTTTATGAAGAGATCTTTGTTAAGATTTGAAACTCTGTTCGGATCCTCAAAGTGTTCTTCGGGACTTTGGAGTTCTTCAATCCATTTTTAGGTCAGCCCATTTCTTTTCGGAAATAGCCTTTCCTAGCCGAACCTCTGTCTGAGTGTCCTTGGAATCTTTCCAAAAATAGCCATTTGCAGAGGAAGCTCTATCGAAGTGCCACCTCAACCTAGCCCTCCTTTAGCATATCCCTAATGGAAGCTCTACCGGAGAGCCATCTCATCCCAAGCCCGAAAATAGCCTTCCCTAGCCAAAGTTCTGTCCGAATCCAAATCCGAAAATAGCCTTCCCTAGCTGAAGCTCTATCTGAATCCAAATCCAGAAATAGCCTTCCCTAGCTAAAGCTCTGTCCGAATCCAAATCCAAAAGCGACCATTCCTACCTAGAACTCTATCCGAATACTATCAAAATCAGCATCTCTCAAGAAAGGAAGTTGGAGGTCAAGACCCTCTTCCCCTGAGCCAGGAGAGTTTGAAAGACAGTCCAAACTGGTACTAGTCAAGGGCCCACCCCTCTTGACCCAAAACAAGGGTTAAGTTCAGGTATAATTTCTCAACCAACTCATCATACTGTAGACTTTATACATGCCTTGTTTTAGTGTATATAGTAGTTTGAATTCAATTAATGTATATAAGTGTGATAACTTAGCCATACATGTGGAATAGTAATAATTATAAAAAATGTTCATTCTCAAGCATCTAATAAGAAGACCAGTTGAATCGGGTAGATTGGGTGCTTAACACCTTCCCAACTCTATAACCTGACACTTACCCTAAATCTCTGGACCAGACCAAATTTCAGGCCCTTTTCTTAGGAATCGGTCCAACCCCCGAGTCTTAGGCCCATAACCCTTGGTGGCGACTCCAAACCCCATTTGTATGATCCCGATCCCAAAACCTGACCATTATCAAAACCCTCGTCTCAAATGATGAATTTTATACTCTTGTGAAATAGGCCTCATGTATTTCCAAGCGACAATAAGGTGGTGCGGGGCCTGGAAGCAAAACACACACGACTCGAACCCCTCCCCTCCCATAAAAGTAGAGAGAGAGAGGAGAGAGGATGGGGATGCATAGTCCATTCTTCTCCAGCCGCTACCCTCACATATAGTAAGGCTTGGATAGGTTTTCAATAATATTTCCACCTGCTCAGCTTTAGAAGGTCGATCTGACATCTTGGCGGCCTTGTCTCTAAATCTCATCAAGAAAGTAGTGAATCCTTCTCTAGGCTACTGTCTAAAGGTCTCATGTTCCCAATGCTTCACATATACTTCAGTGTTGTAAGAGTACTACTTGGTGAAGGCTTTCACCAATGTTATCCAATTTTCTATCTGCATAGACTCCAACTATGTGAGCCATCTCAGTGTTGGTCCTGATAGTGTCAACATGAATGCCTAACCCATCTAACGTTTAGTAAGCTGCTATGATTTAGAGATGTTGAGGAAGACCTTTTGGTGAGCTTTGGGGTCCCCTGACCCATCAAATCTATCAGTTTTCCACTTGAATTTCATAGGAATCTTTACCCTAGAAAAGAAACTCATCTCATTAGAATCCACTACTTGACTTTCTAAACTCTTTCCTGCTCAGATCATATTCTCCAACTTTTCTAACTGCTCTCTAGTTTTTTGTTCTCTCTTCATCTCTGGAGATTCCATTCAGACATGTGTTGCAATCTCTTCTTCCTCATCTTCAATCACAAACCTTGGTGGAGGAACTTAAGAATAAGCTCCTTGTTGACCATTCGACTGGTGGGTGAAATCCTTGTTGACTGGTTGGTCCAACTTGTTCTAGTTCTCCTAAGTCAACTCAGGAGGAAGTCCCACAATAACCCATAGGCCCATTCTGTTCTAATTCTCCAGTAGCTAGAGTCGGTTCAGCCCTGGTATCAGTCCTGGGAGGGTTTCGTAATAGGTGCATTACTTGAACTAATCCATTCTTGACTTCAACCATTTTTGTTTGAAATGTCTCTATTGGGTGGACTCATGCTTGCTTAGGTGATTCAGTGTTGGGTTGATCCATGTGAACTAGACTGTAATCACTTAGAAGGAGACAAACTGGGATGACTACCAAGGGCCTTGGTACAATGATAATGATGAGTTGCAATATTACTCACCAGATCACCAAACATGTTTCTCAATTTATGCTATCTGCGGTGATGACCTAATAGCTGATCCGATAGGTGGCATTCACCCTTCCCTCTTTATAGGACGTGATGATTCTATATCAGATTCAAAATATGATGAGGAATCTGGAGAGCAGATAAAAGTTTATATAGATGAACAATACTCCACATTTGAATTGGAAGAAAAGCTATGTGAAGTGTACTCTAACACATTGAGGATGCAAGAGAGAGTAGAAGAAATTGGCAACATATTGGGTGAAGTAACTATCAGTGATCATTACTACCATAAGCAGCTGAATGATCTGGAGGAAATAGGGTCAGATGACATATTCCCAAAGGCAGTAGATGTCGCATTCCAACAATTGTCTAATGTAGTCAAAAAGTTACGAGCTAGGGCTATGGATATTTTCGAAGGACCTCGACTTCCCACCCCAAGCAAGGAGGGAGAATCAGAAGAAGAGGATGATCTCATGGTAGGGATAATCACCATAACAAATAGTGATGATGAAGATTGTTATCCCATAGAGATTATTGTAAGGAAACCTCTCAATGTGATGGAAACTAGAAGTGGAAGAGACTATAAGGGCAAGGCTCTAGCAGTAGAACAATCAGGGACCAATGAGGCCGGAACTAATAACTTGAAAAGAGAACCTGAGAATCCAGTCCTAGCTCAACTCAAGAAGTCTGAAGCTAAAATCTTAATTTGGGGATTATTGATGGCATCCCCCACACACCGTGAAGCAGTTTTAAAGTCTCTCACTAATGTACAAGTGCCGATTAAGATAAATTCGACACATCTCACACATATAGTAGGGGCAACCTATGTGGTACAATCCTTGATGTTCTCAGATTCAGAGCTCCCCAAAAGGGGTCCAGCACAATCGAGCTCTCCCCATCACGGTAGAATGCCTTGACAAGGTGGTTCCCCAGGTTCTTGTTGACAACGGATGTGCTTTGTATGTGCTACCTTTGAGATCAACAAAGATTATTGGCATTAACCTGGAAGAAATGAGGCCAACTACCCAAACCACAGGGGCATATCACAATACCAAGAGGTAGATCTTTGGCATCCTTACCCTTGCCATAAAGATTAGCCCTATGATGTTGGATATTGATTTCCAAGTCATTGATATATCGGTAACTTTTAACATACTCTTGGGAAGGCCTTGGTTGCATCATGCGAAGGTAGTGTCCTCTAGTCTCCATCAACAAATGAAGTTCATTCATGAAGGATAGGTGATCACGATAGCTGGAGATCCCGAGGTGGTTAACACCTTAGCCAATATTGAAATAGAGAAGAACAAGACCAGGAGGTTTAGCTAAATGGTTTTGAGCTAAATACAACTTGTGCGACCATTGCCAAGGAAGTTCCAAAGGAGGAAATCCCAGCTAACTATGAGGCCATCTGGTGTCCACCAGTGAATTAGATGATGAAGAATATGTAATATTTCCCTAGCATGGGGCTAGGGAAATATCATTAAGGAGTTCCAAAGCAGCCTAGTTTGGCAGTGAACAAAGGAAATAATGGTCTTGGATACACTCCTCCGACCACCAAGGGGTAGAAAGTACTGAGGATGACTAGGAAGATCTCCGTCTCTTACTACCCTACTCTCAATAGGTACTTTGCAAAAGAAGGAGAGGATTTCCCTTTCTGCGGTAATGTGGAGACATGGTTTCATGAAACTGCCACAAAGATGCAACCAGGATTTGAAATATTTTTCCAAGATGAGCTCAATTGGGTGACTCATAAAGTGGAACAACAAAAAATGCTAGTCAAAGAAAGTGATCAAGATAGTTGCATCATTGGGATAGTGGAAATTGCACTGATTGAAGATGGGTTCTTCTCTAGCAACCCCACGACACTGAACCGGTCAAAGGAATTGCAAAGTCCCTGAGTACTCCTGAAGAGAGAATGGGAAAAGAAGATAGGGCTCACCTAGAGTCTACCACTTCCCATTGATTTAAAAAGCTCTATTTGCTCTCTCATATAAGAACTAAGAGCTTGAGAGCTATATGAGCTCAAGCCTCGTCCTTTCAAAGGAGGAAGTGCATATGCCAAGCAAAGAAACCACAAAAAATGATGGTTTGCATGTACTGTGCCCGAATCAACTACAACGGGAAGGTTTGTGAAGGTGGTCAAAGATGTGACTGAGGCACTAGGATGGCATCCCTCAAGATGGATTTTATAGAAAGAGGATTGAGCAGTCTCCACCAATCCACACCCCTCCAAAAGTTTGGTTTTTGAGAGCACGAGGTTGACTAGCTGAAGAAGTAGGCACCTATCAAGTAGAACCACTACACCGTTGAAGAAATAGCAGAACTTATTCAGAAGGAGAAGAAGGCCCTTTGCCACACCTCCTCATCCATCAAGCCACCGAACCACTCCTGAACTGGACAAGCATTAGATAAAACTTCAAGTTTGCTTATGGTACTGAGTCAATCAGCCTAAATACCCCTAGCAAAAGCATCAAGCCAGTTATCAAGTTTGTAGTTGAGTCTATTGTTTATGATTTCATGTCAGCCTCTCCTCTCGAGGAGAGTCTAGAGTCCTTATATGTCGAGTCTATTACTCCTTTCATGAATTTTTGATTTTGAGTATGACTTGCCTCCTTTTTCCATTGATGATCTTAATAAATATCAAGAATCAATAAAACAATGCAAACCAAAGATAGCCCAACCCATCCGTGAGTATACTTGGGTTATTAATCTAGGAACCGACCAATGCCTTTAAGAGGTAAAAATTGGCACCACCCTTGATGACGAAGAAGTAGAACAGATGATTAGTCTTCTGAAGGAGTTCACTGAGGTCTTTGCTTGTTCTTATGAGGATATGTGCAACATCGATTACTGAGTTACCCTGGGGCAAAGTCAGTAAATCAGAAGCCTCGAAGAATGCATCCAGAATGGAGCGAAAAGATCAGAGAAGAGGTTTTGAAGCAGTGGAATGCAGGGTTTTTACAAGTAGTGAAATACCCTCAATGGTTGGCCAACATAGTATAAGTATCGAAGAAAGATGGCAAGGTACGAATGTGTGTAGACTTTCGAGATCTTAACAAAGTAAGCCCTAAAGATGACCTCCCATTACCTCACACTGATGTATTGGTGGATAAAATGGTAGGACATGCTTTGTTATCATTTATTGATGGATTCTCGAGATACAACCAAAGAAGCATGAACCCAGAAGATCGTGAGAAGACAGCCTTCACCACTTCATAGGGAACCTATTGTTATAAGGTGATGCCTTTTGGACTGAAGAATGCCGGGGTAACATATCAGAGAGAAGCTACGGCCATATTACATGACATGATGAACAAAGATGTGGAGGTCTATGTGGATGACATGATAGTGAAGTCAAAGGATCGACAGGAGCATATACTCGTGCTAAGGCGATTCTTTGAAAGAATCAAGAAGTATCACCTAAAGTTGAATCCTTAGAAGTGTGTATTCGGGGCAACAGTAGGAAAGTTGCTAGGTTTCTTGGTGAGTGAAAGAGGCATTGAAGTTGACCCTATCAAGATGAAGGCAATTCAGGAAATGCCCACACCTTGGACTGAGAAGCAAATACAAGGATATTTGGGTCATATCCTGTATATTAGTAGATTCATAGCTTAGTTGACTACCATCTATGAACCAATTTTCAAGTTGCTAAAGAAGGATCAGCCCATGGAATGGAATGATGAATGCCAACAAGCTTTTGACAAAATCAAAGGAACCTCATGAACCCACCAGTATTGACACCGCCGGTGGAAGGAGAAGCACTTCTCTTGTACTTATCAGTGGGAGAATATTCCATGGGCACTTTCCTAGCACATAAAGGGATGAAAGAAGGGGCAGAGCATGCCATATAATACCTTAGTAAGAAGTTCCCAAAATATGATACACGGTACACGACTTTGGAAAGAACTTGTGCGGCATTGATTTGGGCAACAAAAAGGTTACAACACTACATGATTTCCTATCTGGTGCACTTGATCTCAAGGATGGATCCCATCAAATACCTCTTTGAGAAACCAGACTTAATAGGAAGGATGGCCCATTGGTTGCTTTTGCTATCAAACTTTGACATCACTATGTTACTCAGAAATTTATCAAGGGGCAAGCCATAGCCGATCATTTGGCTACCCACCCCCAGAAGATGGAATATCCTTGGATGATGCCTTTCCTGATAAAGAAATTACAGCAATAGAGGAAGAAGACACAACAAATGAATGGCAGTTATTCTTTGATGGAGAAGCCAATCAAAAGGGGTGTGGTGCAGGAATATTGCTTGTCACTCCTGACAGTCTTTATTTGCCTTCGTCATTCCGCCTTGACTTCCCCTATACCAATAATATTGTCGAATATGAAGCTTGTGCTTTCGGGCTCGAAACTACTTTAACTATTGGAGTGAAAAGGATCAAGGTTTACAGTGATTCGTCCATCGTCATCTGCCAGACACAAGGAAAGTGGAAAACTAGAGATGAAAAGTTGAAGCCATATAAAGAACATTTGGAAGTGGTGGTTTAACACTTTGAGAAGATCGCGTTTGAATACTTCCAGAGAGATAACAACAGGGTTGCTGATGTCCTTGCAACCTTGGCTTTAATGGTAGAATGCAACCCTATGGCTAGGGTTCGACCATTCTCGGTAGAACAAAGAAGTAAGCCCATTTATCAGAATTCGGTGAATTCTCTCACTATGGATGGTCGATATTGGTTTACTCACATAGTGGATTTCATTAGGGAAAGGAAATACCCAATTGAATCAACCGACGGAGAAAAGAAGTTTCTGAGAAGATATGCCACCTAGTTTATTCTTCAAGAGGATCTGTTATACAAGATATCCTATGACGGAATATAGTTGTTGTGTGTAGATGAGGAACAAGCTACAGCTATCATAGAAGAAATTTATCAAGGACTCTGTGGACCCCACATGAATGCCAAGATGTTATCTAAGAAGATCGTCAACTTGGGATATTACTGTAACACAATGGAAGCGGATTGTGTGGATTTTGTTAAGAAGTGCCACAAGTGTCAGATATTTACTAACATCATACATATCCCGCCAACAGAGTTGCATTCGCTCAGTTCACCTTGGCCATTCTCCACTTGGGGAATCGACATCACTGGGAAGATCAACCCCAAAGCATGCAATGGTCACGAGTTCATCTTGGTAGCCATTGATTATTTCACCAAATGGGTAGAAGCTCAGTCATATATGGTCCTCATGTCTGTTAAGGTAACCAAATTCATTCACGAAAATATCATTTCTCGATATGGAGTACCTCAAGAATTGATATCTGATCAAGGATCCCATTTCTGGGGTAAGACCGATAAAATCTGCACAAAGTTTGGTAACAGAAGAGGGAGAAGTTGTTCTTCGATAACAAAGAGCCCCAATTCATGACCCAAAAGGGAAATTTAGGCCCAAATGGAGTGGCCCTTTCACTGTCAAAGAGATTTTACTAGCCAGAGCTGTGAAACTCATAGACCACAACGGCAAAGGAATACCCAGACTAGTCAACATGGATCAACTCAAGAAATATTATGTCTAAAAGGGTGAACAACCTGATCTACGTCAGACCTGATTCCTTTCGAGGGATACGTAGACAACTTGACATGTGCAAGTACGGTCTCAACCATCTCAACACATTAAATTGATTTCTAAATTAATAATCAAGGTATCCTAAAAGATCATCATAGTTTGTGTCCCCCAAGAATCACCATTTGGCATGTAAGGCCATTAGGTATTTGTCGTTCACCTATTGGTCCGTAAATTCTTATCCAGGATTCCATCCCCTAAGAATCACCATTTGACATACAAGGCCATTAGGTATCTATCATTCACTTATGGTCCATCAAATCCTTATCCAAGATTCTATCCCCCAAAAGTCACCACTCGGCACCAGTTTATCAAGGCCATTTTATTCCCCATCCTTGATCAGTCCAAAAAAGAAAAAAAAAAAGAACTTGATGCAACAGTGGTAAAGGTTTGGTTGTGTCAGTAGCTAATGAGTAATGCTTTGATAAATCATCACATCTTCTCTTTGCTTATGACAACTGTAGGATAAATCATAGGCTCCTTGGATAAGGCTTTGAGGAAATGGACCTTGGAATAAGCATAGTGGCACCAGGACTACTAATCCATGAATATGTCAATGCTCAGCTAAATTGGGTGTATTGAGCTACATCACCATCTGTTCCGATAGATGCCTCGGCATTGGGATATCGATCTTCATATATTTCGGTTTGGGTTGGTGGAGATCTATCCAACTCTTGAGGAATTCAAAGTTTATATGCTATCTCCACCTAAGGGCAAGTTGATTCAATCGTATCTAAAGAAAGATCATTCGGAAGAGATTCAATACTTTTTGTGATGGGAAAAAGAGGAAATGAAGCAATTCATTAGATATGGAAAGATTGACATTCTTAAGGTGGCTAGGAGCTTCATTCAATACCTACCACTGGGAGGAATCCATCAGCAAAGGTCACAAGATGCTTATCTACTGCGCATGATAGCTCGCTAGGTTCTCCGAACTCTGGGACGTGGTGCACCGTCTTGATAGAAGTGATAAAGCAATTGAAGAAAGGAAGAGATATCATTCCCACAGTCCTTGTAGAGACATTCAAGGGATTCGATAACGTGAGCCATGGCCATAGATTCGGACTATCAAAGGAGTTTTTCTATTTTTTAGATTTGGCTCCTTGAGAAACTAAAGTTAACCAAGCCATTAAAAGGAGGCCCACTCGAGGCTCTTTGCTACCAGGATAAGAGGGAAGTTCCAGAATTCAACCTTATCACTGACTGGGAGAAGTGCCTATAGGAAAGGACAAGGCAAGATATTGCATGGAGATGTCCAGGGGGGCCACAAGAAGATTTTCTGATGAAGACCCCTGGCTACAATTACGTCAGGTTGATGGGATTGACTCACACATCCTTTTACTTGCCTACATACATCAGCCAACAATATGTGCTCAAGGTGATGGACCCAAAGGAGTTAGTGAACTTTCACCCACCTCAAGAGTTGCCTCCCCACCTTACTACTTACTTATCCTATCTATGGTAGGGAAATTGTTCCCCTTTCCATGTAATTCACTTGGTAATAGAATGAGCATGTATGTGGATTTTTGTGTTATCCCGATTATTCTAATTACGGCTTGAGTTAGGGAATTGATTATGCCTAAACATTGTAAACCACAAACAAAAATAAAAGGAAAAGTTTCTCTTTATGTCAAAGATAGATTTTCATTCATAAGATGCCAAAATAAAAGGGGGAGGGAAAAAGAAAAGGAAAAAATATATATACATGTGTTTAAACTTGCAAGAACTATAGGAACAGGTCTCTAAGAAGTAAAGTCATCATCTAAACCATACTCTGACTAACCCCCATAGAGTACCAGGGAACCCACGGATGCTAGTCCAGTCTGCTCCAGCCTCTGTGTCATATCCTGAATCAGTGCATCCTGCTGTGTAATTTCCTGGTCGTAGGAACTGACTTGGCTCTCCAAGGCGACAATCCTTCCATCCTAAGGAATATAAGAAAGAATCAAGAAGAAGAATAATGAAAGAAGGAGGGAAAAAAGAAAAAAAGGAGGAAAGTAGGAAATACCTCGGCAACCATCACCTCGCACAAGCCATAATGGATCCTTCTGATCTCAGAATAGAACTCCAGAGACACCTGAGAAAGAGCATATCAGCCAAAAGACGTCAAAATTCAATTGAAGGAAGGTCAGATACTCATATAATCATAAGGAATAGGTAGCCCAAGGGAAGCATCTACATCTGTTCTCCACTCCAGAAGATGAAGGAGGCTAGGGTTGGCCGTGTTGGGATAGCACCAAGTAAGGAAGCCACGGAAGGGGATGTTGGCTATTCTAAGAGACCCCCATGCACTAGTAGAGGGTCCAGCTTGTGAAGGATCAACAGCCCTGATGCGCGACTGAACAGTAGAAGGATCTACACATTGTGTTCTCCTCTGAAAGAACATCAGTTAAGACCAAAGCCAAAAGAAGTTAAAGCAAGCAGGAAGTAGTCAAGAAAGGGCAACATACCCCCAGACCATCAAGACCAAGAGGGGTGCATAGTGTCTCCTCCTCCAAGAAGGCCCTATAGTGCCTATCCCAATCAAGAAATGAATCATCTAATGGTCCGCAGGGATGATCTTTGACATTTATTCACTATCATTGCATGACAATCATGATACTGAATTGTCTCATTCTCATACTTCTAATGGTTGTACTAATTCCAATTTTCAGCAGCTATTGTAGTCTTATGAGGACGTGTTCCAAGAGCCAAAGGGACTTCCTTCTCAGCGTGCTCAAGATCATAGAATCCCGTTAAAGGAAGGAAGTGGCCCGGTCTCTATCCGTCCTTACCGTTACCCTCATTTCCAAAAGAATGAGATTGAGATGGTGGTGGCAGATTAATTAAAGACAGGCATAATTCGTCCAAGCGCTAGTCCATATTCTTCACCTGTCTTGCTCGCAATGCATGGTGGGTGGAGGAAGACAAGGAGAGAAGCATGTATCAGTATCAGACCACTGGAGTATGACTCTCTCTGCCAAGTACCAAACATGGCCCCATAGGCCTCGAAACAGGACCCGATTCTCAGATAAGCATCTGGCCAAGACAACTTCGTTAGAGTCTAGAAATATGAGAGACTGGAATGGCCTCCAAGTGACTTGCAAATCCAAGGAAAAGTAAGTACAGCACAGGAAAAAAGGAATTTTAGTGTCAAATGTGGCATACCTCAGTAAGACTATTTAGAAGAAAATGAGCAGTGGTCCCCCAAGGATGGCACCAACCCCTAAGCACCTGATTGTTTCCCCACCTTATAGGTATGGGAAAGGAAAACACCTGAGCATTCTCAATCTGGGAGTTGTAATCTCCAAGTGCTCAAAACACCAAGGCTGTTTTAAAAGATCAAAGTAAGGAAGTACAATCCACATGAATGAAAGGCAATAGGTACAAGAATGAAAATTACCTGGAGGATGTAGCCCACTCCCTCGAGGCCTCGGTCTCCATATGACAACAGGTCTAGGGTCTGCAAGAGGTAGGCATAAGTAGCCCCACCCTAGTCCTAAGAATCTACCTCCTAAAGATCCCGAAAGAAGAACACCAGGGGAATGTCTACCCCTCCTCGGAGGTCACTTAAGAGACACTGACCCACAACAAACAATAGAAAAGAATGGGTCACCTGGGCTATGTTGCCAGGGTTCACCCACAGGCTGGTTCTCCACCATCGTGCACTGATATCCCCAAGATGGGTATGTGTCTGATCAACCGCAATGGTAATACCTGTCAGGTCCTCAAACTCCCTGGCTATTGGAGTCTCGGAAAGGGTCATGGTTCTACCCCCAAATGGAATGCCCGTCAAGGCATAGAAGCACAGAGGCGTGATGGTAATCTCGCCAACAAGAAGATGAAATGAGTGAGTACTCAGCCACCATCATTCCATCAAAGCCCCTACCAGTGCCGGACTGAATTTCCGAGTCTCTATAAAAGCTAATCGTTTTAAGCAGGAGGAGTCGACCATCTCCTTCACTCTACGAGGAAGTATCCTATACCATGATCGAACCATGTTCGGGTGGCCATACAGGGCCAAGGTAGGTGGTTCCCTCCCTTTATGCTAATGGAATAAAGAATATATATATATAAACAAAAACTACATAAAAAAAAAGATGATCAAAATAAAAGATGAATGAAATGTAAAAACTTACCCAAGAACCCCATGCCAAGTTGCATATATGATTCCGAGTATTGTGGAGAGTCTATCCGGAGTACCAATCGGCCCGACCCTCATCCCTTTTAGAAGAATTACTACAACCCTCCAGTTGGATTTCTCCACAACTCTTTCTTTTTTATTTTTCTGCCATGTTTTCCAAAATTAAAAGAAACCCCAAGAAGTTTCTCAATTTCCACAAAAGCCCACAAGAATGTCAAATTCTCTAAATGACTCCTTCCACAAGAACTTTGAAGATCTTCATGAGAAAGATAAAGAACTTCAAGGAAAACCTGAAGATCTTCGAAAAAAATTTGAAGAAACTCGGAAAGATGCAAAATGGTTCGGATCTTCAAGAAGATTTCAAAAACCCGAACTCACTCACTCACAAATCGTTCCCCACTCAAAAAAGTTAGAATGAGGAATAAATAAGGGGGGGACCAGTTTATGGGTAAAAAAAATTCGTTTTCCAAAAAAAAAAAAATTTAAGATTCTAAATCAAGGCTCAAAGTTCAAAGTCCAAATTCAAGATTCTATTTCAAAGGTCAAAATTCAAGATTCCAATTCAAAAGTCCAAAAGATTAAAAATCCAAAGAAGAATCAAAGAATCAAGGTAAAAAAAATCAAGAATCAATTATTAATGTCTTTTACAGGGTTGAAAGAGCAACAAATTTCTTTCCTATAATTGACAGCACCAGATAGCCTAGCCCGATTCGAAAGCACTCGCCTGGAAGACCAGATAGCCCAGCCTGGTTCGAAAGAACCCACTTAGAAGACCAAATAGCTCAGCCCAGCTCGAAAGAACCTACCTAGAAGACTAGATTGCCCAGCTCGGTTCGAAAGAACCCACCTGGAGACCAAATTCCCTGAACTGGCACATGTAAAGCCCAGCTAAGGAAAAATCAAAGATCAAAGTACTAACATCTTTTGCAGGATTGGAAAAGCAATAAATTCCTTTCTTATGATTGGTAGCCTAGGCAAGTCCTAAAATTCTAAAGTAGTTGAGAGATATTATCAGTTGCATTTTTCAACACCGTCCTTAATGAGCAAAATGACGGCAGTACATGCTCTGGATGATAAAATGGGGTCGTTCTTTTCTTTACCCTTTGGCTATTGGCATAGGCCTCGGCCAAAGAGGGGCATTCTGTAGACACCCAATTTTGTCACCCTCCTCCGGCTATGATGAAATGTGGATCTTGGATAGGACTTCTGACTTCATATCAACAGAGATGATGATTGTCCCAAAAACCCAGAAAACCCAGAAACATTCTCCACCTATCTGAAAAACCCTGAAAACCTCTACGCAGGAGAGAAGAGGGTCCATATTTGACTTTTTATATACGAAATAATATGGTCAAGATGACCATATAGATGGATTGTCCTTAGAAATATGATTCTGATGATATATGGCACATCAAAATTAGACCGTCGGATCTCTCGTAATCGTCCCCGAAAAGTTATATTTTCTCGTACATATGCCATGCACATTGGCAAGCCTGCTAGAAACCTGGAAAAATTCCCTACCTAAGCAAATACCCCAAATTCATCCCCTACCTAAAAACCCTGGAAACCCCCGCATAGGAGAAACGAGGGTCCAAATTTGACTTTTATGTACAAAGGAATCCGATCAATGTGACCATACGGATGGATAGTACTCAAAAATGTGATTCCAACGATATATGGCACATCAAAATCAAACTGTCGGATCTCCTGCAATTGTCGCCAGAAATTCCGTAATACACGTGTGTGTTCGCTGGCTGCAGCTCGCGCGCACGCCAGATTTTCACCCGAGTATCCTCATGGATGGGTTGGACTTTTATTGGTTTGTATTGTTTTATTAACTCTTGATATTTATTAAGATCATCATTAGAAAAAGGAGGCAAGTCATACTCAGAATTAGAAATTTCATTTATGAAAGAAGTAATAGACTCGTCATTCATAGACTCTGGACTTTCCTCAAGAGGGAAGGCTGATTCACAATCATAAATAGGAAATTCAACAACTAAGTCAACTACAGACTTGATAACTGGATTGATGCTTTTATCAATGGTATTCAGGGTGGTTGACTCAGTAGTATGAGTAAACTTGAATCTTCTCTAATGCTTGTCCAGTTCAAGAGTGGGTCAATGGCTCGGTGGATGAGCAGATGCGACAAGGGACCTTCTTCTTCTTCTAGAAAAGTCACCGCTATCTTCATGGGTGTTGACATTGGACACTTGTTTCTTCACAAAGATGAGTTGATCCAACTCATATTCTCTAAAGCCGAACTTCTTGAGGGGTGAGGATTGCTGGAGACTGCTCAATCCTCTTTCTATGAAGTCTAATTTTTCAAGCCTACTGATTGAATCCATCCCTACTCCTCGATCACATTTCTGACCACCATCACAGGTCTTCCTATTGCAGTTGATTCAGGCATAGTGCATGCAGACCATCATTCTTTGTGCTCTCCTTTGCTTTACATAAGTGCTTCTTCCTCTGAAAGGCCTGGGCTTGAGCGCATATAACTCCTGAGCTAGTGGCTTTTGTAGAAAGGAACAGATGTGAATTTTTAGATTCGAGGGAAGTTATAGACTCCAGATGAGCCTTATCTTCTTTTCCCATTCCCTCTTCAAGAGTACTCAGGGTTGGCAATTCCTTTCACCGGATTAGTGTTGTGGGGTTGTTAGAGGAGAACCCATCTTCAATCAATGCTACTTCCACTATTCCAGTGATGTAGCTATCTTGATCATTTTCTTTGGCTAGCATTTGCTATTGTTCTATCTCATGAGTTACCCAGTCGAACTCATCTTAAAAGAATACTTCAAATCCTGGTTGCATCTTTGCGGCGGTTTCATCAAACCATAGTTTAACATTTCAAGAAAAGGGAAAATCTTCTCCTTCCCTTACGATGTACCCATTGAGAGTGGGGTAGTAAAAGGCGGATATTTTCCAAGTCATCCTTAGTACCTTCTGCCCTTTGTTGCGATTCTTGCTCCTTGGTCCGGGGGTTTGAGGAATGTACCCAAGACCACTCATTCCTTTGCTAACCACCGGAGTAGATAATTTTGAAATACCCTGATGATACTTTCCTAGTCCCATCCTTAGAAAGTATTGCATGTTCCTCATCATTTGGTTCACTGGAGGGCTCCATATAGTTTCATAGTTAGCTGGAATCTTTTCATCTGTTCCTTAGCGAGTGCTGCACAAGTTTCCTCTATTTCAAAACCCCTAAGTTGAACTTTATGGTCTTGTTCTTCTCCATATTCAATATTGGCTAAGGTGTTCACCACTTCGGGATCCCCGATTACTATAATCACCTTCCCTTTATGAATGAATTTCATTTTTTGATGGAGACTAGAGGACACTGCCTTCGTATGATGTAGCCAAGGCCTTCCTAAGAGCATGTTGAAAGATGCTAATATATCAATGATCTAGAAATCAGCATCAAACTTCACCGGGCCAATCATTACGGCGATGGTGAGGATGCCAAGGATTTTCCTCTTGGTGTTGTCATATACCCGTATGGTTTGGTTTGATGGCCTCATCTTTTCTAGGTTAATGCCAATACTCTTTTTCGATCTTAAGGGTAGAACATTCAAAGCAGACCCATTGTCAATAAGAACCTAAAGAACCACCCTATCAAAACATACCGTGATGTGTAGAGCTTTATTCTGCTAGACTCCTTTGGAGAGTTCAGAGTCTGAGAACATCAATGACTATACCACATATGTTACCCCTACTATATGCGAGAGATGTACCGAATCTATCTCGATTGGCACTTGCATATTGGTGACAGACTTCAAGACTGCTGCATGGTGTGTGGGGGAGGCCATCAACAATCCCTAAATCTAGATATTAGCTTGGGACTTCTTGAGTTGAGACAGGATTGGATTCTCCGATTCTTTCTTCAAGCCACTGGTTCTTGCCTCATTAGTCCTTGAGTGTTCTACGGCTAGGGCCTTGCCCTTGCAGTCTCTTCCACTTCGAGTTTCCATCATATTGATAGGTGTAGCCACCCTATTTTGTCACCCTCCTCCAGCTATGATGAAATGCGAACCTTGGACGTGACTTCTAACTTTCGATCAACAAAGATGATGATTGACCCAGAAAACCCAGAAACATTCACCACCTATCTGAAACCCTGGAAAACCCCACATGGGAGAGAAGAGGGTCCAAATTTTACTTTTGGTAGATGAAGGATCCAGTCAATGTGACTGTATAGAGGGATAGTGCTTGGAAATACGATTCCGGCGATATATGGCACGTCAAAATTAGACCATTGGATCTCCCTCAATCATCGCCAGAAAATTTCATAATTCACACGTGCGCTGCGCGCTGGCCAATAGGCCAGCCCGCATGCCTTCTGTATGCCCCCACCTATTATAGCCCACAGGCCTGCTGGCTACTGCCAATGCCCCTGCCTCCTGCAACCCGCGCCTACTGCTGCCTAGCCTATGCACGGTTGCAGGCCAACCCGTGCATTCTGCCTACCCATCCTTGCCCATGCATGTCCAGCCCATACACTGTGCCTACCTAGCCTGTGAACATTACCTGCCCTCCCGTGCATCCGTGCTGGTCATGCCCTATGCATTTTAACCCAACCTTGTGTGCCACCATTGACGGTCGGGATTTGTGTTCCACTAGCCCACTGGGTGAAGAAATTTCCTCTTCACCCATTTTTGCTATTTACTACTCTGCTGGTATACCCTATGCCACAACCTCCTATTAGTCCAAAAACCCACTTTTTTCCCCCATTGTCTAAAATTTCTCTCTCCTCCCGTTTGTCCAGAAACCTACTTTTTACCTATTGGCTAAAATTTCTCTCTCCTCCCATTAATCCAAAACCCCCTTTTGTCCATTGGTTGAAAAGACCTCTTCACCCACTTTAGTCCAAAACCCCCTTTTGTCCAGTGGTTAAAAGAATTACCTCTCCTCACCTTGGGCCCAAAAATACTATAAATACCCCCTACTTTGGATTTAAACACACCAGAATCACAACCCCATTAGGAAGTGAAGCTCTACCTTCTCTCCTCCTCCCCTCCCCCTTTGAGTTTCTTTGGGTCTTTGGAGTGATCTTCATCAAGATCCAAAATTTTGTTCGGATCTTCGAAGTGTTCTTCGGGATCTTGAAGATCTTCAATCCAAGTTTGTATTTCATTCCATTTTTTTTCTAAAAATTGCATGCTCTTAGCCACACCCCATTGAGTGTTCTTGATCTTTACCAAAAGTAGAAATCCCTTCCCCCTTGAGGTTCTTCGAGTTTACGAAGAGATCTTTGTCAAGTTCCAGAGTTCTGCTCAGATCTTCAAAGTGTTCTTCGGGGCTTTGAGGATCTTCAATCCATTTTTAGGTCAATCTATTTCTTTTCAAAAATAGCCATTCTCATTGGATGCTCTATCTAAGTGTCCCTGAAATCTTTTTAGAAATAGCCATTACTAGCGGAAGCTCTACCGAAGTGCCACCTCAGCCTAGCCCTCCCATAGCCTATCCCCAACGGAAGCTCTATCGGAGTAACACCTTAACCTAAGCCAAGAAATAGCCTTCCCTAGCTGAAGCTCTGTCCAAATCCAAATCCAAAAATAGCCTTCCCTAGCCGAAGCTCTATCCAAATCCAAATCCAAATCCAAATCCAAAAGTAACCATTCTTAGCAGGAACTCTGCCCGAATATCATCACAATCAAAATCTCTCGAGAAAAGAAGTTGGAGGTCAAGATCATCTTCCCTTGAGCCAGGAGAATCTGAAAGATAGCACGAATCAAGGGCCCACCCCCTTGACCTGAAATAGGGGTTAAGTTCAGGTACAGTTTCTCAACAAAATTGTCATCATGTAGACTTTATATAGACCTTGTTTTAGTGTACATAGTTATTTAAATTTGGTTAATGTACATATGTATGATAACTTAGCCATGCATGCAGAATAGAAATAATTATGGAAAATATTCATTCTTAAGCATCTAGTTTGAAGACCGGTCAAACCGGGTAGATTGGGTGCCTAACACCTTACCAATTCTACAACCTGACACTTACCATAAATCTCTGGACTAGACCAACTTTTGGGCCCTTTTCTCCAGAATTAGCCCCACCCCAGGGCCCATAATTCTAGGTGGCAACTCCAAACCCTTTTGTATGATCTCGATCCTAGTACTGGACCATCATCAAACCCCCATCTAGAATGATGAACTTTACCCCCTTACGAAATAGGCCTCCATATATCTCAGAGTGGCAATATGGCAGTGCAGGGCCCATAAGAAAATCACACATGATACACCCCTCATGAAAGAGAAAGAGTGGAGAGAGGACGGAATGGATGCGAGTCCTTTTCTACCCCCACAAAGGGAAGAGAGGAATCGTCTCATCATTCTCTGGCTGCTACCCTCACAATAGGTTTCTTCACGATGATCTCCGTAGGATAACACTCCTCATCATCATTATTTGTTATGGTAATGATTCTTACCATAGGATCATCCTCTTCTTCTGATTCTTCTTCCCTACTTGGGGTGGGAAGTTGAGGTCCTCCGCGAATGTCAAGGGCCCTGGTTTGCACCTTCTTGACTGCATTGGAAAGCAACGCAGTTGCTGTATCCACCATTTCTGTAAGTGTGGCATGTCCCCCTATTTTTTTAAGGATTCTCAATTGCTCGATATAGCATTGTTCACTAATGGCTGCTTCACCTAACATTTGATCAATCTCATCAGCCTCGAGTTTGATGTCAACCAAACGATTATAGACATAAGCCATGTGTTCTGCTATAGGATTTCCTTCACCTTTAAAAGTGATCTCATATCCTTCACTATTTTCTGAATTTGATGCCGGATCTTCCCCTTCCATGTGGATTGTCAGTGCCGACTGAGTAGCATCTATGGGATCAACCATTGGGTCATCCTCTTCGTTTGCATACACCGAATATCCTCCTGGATCCTTGGCTGAATAATACCCTGATTCATCATCTTCATTATTGTCCCAAGGCTCCTGCTTGTCATCCTAGTCCAAGTACTCATCATCACCTTGAGACTCAAAGTCATCTCCATCATTCTCATCTTCACTCTTGTGCTCATCATCATCGTCATCATCCTCTTCTTCGCTGATTTCCCCCTCACTTGGTTCTTCATCAAATTCCTCTTGACCATCAAATTCCCCTACATCCAAATGCTTGTAGTATTCAGAGCATATGGACCAAAAGATTTGCATAGGGCCAGACTTGACCTCCCTGGCCTGAAGCCAGACTAAACTGGATTCATCATCTTCTGTGTCACTCCCTATGTGGATTAAGGAGGTATGCTCTTTGACTTGCTCCCCTATTTCCAATACTATTACTTCTCTGAGAAGATCATCAGTAATCTCTATAATTATCTCTGAATTATCCTTTGGAGATATATATGCTTGTCTAAAGTAGTGAAATGGGGTCATTACCTTGGCCTTCTCGCAAAGCATTCACCAATCCTTTTGATGATGTTATCTTTGGGGATTCTGGTAATGCAAGCATATCCTTCCAGCTGTACCCATCCATCCATCCTTCTTTTGGGTTATCCACCGAACCTTGAGAATGGGATTGGTATGAGGGTGATGAGGGATATGAGGTGGGATGATATGAAGGTGATGTAACATAAGAAATAGTGTATTGTAAGGAAGATAGGGGGTGATAAGATGATGAGGTCCCTTCCCTTTGATGGCGTGGGGAAGGTTGATGATATGGTGGAGGTTGGTAACATGGTGGAGGTTGGTAATATGGTGAAGGTTAGAGGTATGGTACTATGGATTCTTCTATTGATGCGGGAGGGAGAATAGAAAGTGATTGATTTTCTAATTCTTCTTCTAATGGCTCTTCTTTTTTGGGAGTTCACAGGGCCTTGGCCTTTTGACTCATGGCCTTCCTGTAAGTGTGGGCATTCATGTGATTCTTCCAGGCTCTGGATGCAATGAGTTAAGTGGGGTCACTCTCTATTTCCTCTTCGTCTAGGCTGTTCACATGTTCATAGAACATAGGATGAGAAAAGTGCTTATCCTGAAACATGTGAATGGCCCTTCAGAAGGAGTCGCACTCCTTTTGACAAGCATCCCTAACAAGACCATTGATGTGCCCTACCAATTCTGGGGGAAGAGACAACTTGTGCACAAGCAATAATTTCTTTCTCCACTCAATACACCTCTCCTCTTGATGCTTCGTAGAATCCCTAATAAAATGGGTTGGATCATAGAACCGAGGGTCCCAATTTTTCCAGTCACTTATTATTGGCAACATCTTAATGGTTCCATGGTCTAAGAGTGGATTAGTATTGACATTAGGGGATTGCTTGACCTTGACTTCAATAGTCTCATTGTCTACTAAGTCCTAAATTGTATGTTGTAGACCCAAGCATCTTTCAGTGTTGTGCCCCTTCTGAGTGAGGTAAGCACAATATTCAAGATCTCTATACCAAGGTAGGGGAGGGTTGCTAATTACTCTTAGAGCTACTATCCCTAGCAATCCCTATTTCTTTAGCTTTTCATACACCATTGTCATGGGCATTCCCAAATCAGTGAACTATCTTCTTGGGCAGGAAGCCTTCTGAGCAAGGGCATCTGCTTGAATCACAAATGGTTATGAAGAGGTGACAGGCGAGACTGTCTATTGGATTGCACTTACCACATTGATTTTGAGACCCTTTCCACGTCCAATTATGGTGTTCTTCCCTGCATCTTGGGAGGATCCTTGATACTGAGCTTCCTTTAGGATTTTTTTTTCCACACGTGTACCGGTGGCTATCAAGGCATCAAAAGTTTATAGATGTTGATAATAGAGAACATCATAATAAGGCTTTTACAAGATGTCATTCAACATTTCTACTTGTTCTGCTTCTGAAGGCCAATCTACCATCTTGGCTGCCTTATCCTTAAACCTCATCAAGAAGGCAGTGAATCCTTCTCTGGGCTGTTATCTCAATGTCTCAAGCTCCCAATGCATCACAACCACTTCAGTATTGTAAGAGTATTGTTTGGTGAAATCTTTCACCACTATTGTCTAATTCTGAGTTTGGGCAGACTCCAACTGTGTGAGCCACCAGAGTGCTAGTCCTGATAGAGTTAACATGAAGGCTTATCCCATCTGGTTGTTAGCAAGTTGACATGACTTGGCGATGCTGATGAAGACTTTAAGATGAGCCTTGGGGTCTCCTGACCTGTCGAATCTGTCAATCAGCCATTTGAACTTCTTGGGAATCCTTACCCCGAAAAAGAAACTCATTTCATCAGAATCCATTGTTTGACTTTTTGAACTCTTTCTCGTTCAGAGCATATTTTCCAATTTTTTTAACTGCCCTAATTTTTCTTTCTCTCTCCATCTCTAGAGATTCCATTCGTACGTGCATCACAAACTCTTCTTCTTCATCTTCAATTACTACCATGGGAGGAGGGACCCTACAATAGGCCCCCCATTGACCATTTGGATGGGTAGGTGAAACTCCTCTTTGACCGATTGGCTTGACTTGCTCTGCTTCTCCTGAGTCAACTCGAGAAGAGTTTTCGCGATGACCCATGGGTCCGTTGTGATCCAACTCTCTTGTAACTTGTACTGGTTTGGCCCCGGGATGGTTTTGGAGTGTATGCAGTATCTAGGCTATTCCTCTCTTGACCTCAGCCATTTCTATTTGGAAGGTCTCTACGGGGTAAACGTATGCTTGCTCAGGGAATTCAGAGTCGTGTGGATCCATGTGAACTGGGTTGTAATCTCTTACCGGTAGTGTGAGGGTAGTGGCCAGAAGATGACGATGAGATCTCTCTCCTCCCTTATGGAGGAAAGAGAAAAGACTTGCGTTCATTTCGTCCTCTCTCCTCTCTTTCTCTTTTATGTGGGAGGGGTGTGTCGTGTGCGCTTACCCATAGGCCCCACATGCCATATCACCACTCAGAGATACGTGGAGGCCTATTTCGTAGGAGTATAAAGTTTGTCATTCGAGATGAGAATTTGATGATGGTCCAATATGGGGATCGAGATCATGCAAAAGGGTTTGGAGTCGCCACCTAAGGTTATGGATCTAGGACCCAGGGTTGGGCAATTCCTGAGAAAATGGCTCAAAAGTTGGTATGGTCCAGAGATTTAGGGTAAGTGTCAGGTTGTAGAATTGGGAAGGTGTTAGGCACCCAATCTACCCGATTCAACCTGTCTTCCTACTAGATACTTAATAACGAACATTTTACATAATTATTCCTATTCCGCATGCATGGTAAGTTATCACACATATTTACATTGATTGAATTTAAATGACTATGTACACTAAAACAAGGTCTATATAAAGTCTACATTGTGCTAATTCTATTGAGAAATTATACCTGAGGTTGACCCCCTGGTTGATGCTGGCATAGGCTTTCTTATGGATTCTCCTGGCTCAGGGGAAGATGGTCTTAACCTCCAACTTCTTTTCTCAAGAGATGCTAACTGTGATGATATTCATGTAGAGTTCTAGCTGGGAACGATTACTTTCAAATTTGGGTTCAGACAGAGCTTTGGCTAGGGAAGGCTATTTCTGGGTTTTGGCTGAGGTGACACTCAAACAGAGCTTCTACTAGGGATAGGCTATCGGAGGGCTAGGCTGAGGTGGCACATGGACAGAGCTTCCACTAGGGATAGGCTATCGGAGGGCTAGGTTGAGGTGGCACTCGGATAGATCTTCTACCGGGGGTGGGCTATCGGAGGGCTAGGAGGGAACTTTTCCTAAAAATATCACTCAAAGATAGCAAAGGATTGAGGAATCCTGAAGGCCTGAAGAACACTTTGAAGATCCGAAGAACCCTTCGGATCTTTGGAAGATCTCTCTAAAGACTTGGAAAACCTCAAGGGGGGAGAGGGGAAGAGAGAGGGCAGAGCTTCTCTACTATGGGTTGCTCACTAGGAGACTTGGAATATGGTGGAAATGTTGCATCAAAATCAAAGGGAGGGGTGGAGGGTAATTTTCTATAGCCAATGGGGTAAAAGGTAAAATGTTTTGGACCAATCATGGGAAAAGATTCCTTTTTGGACTAATGGGAGGCTGTGGTGTAGATGCGCTAATAGGGTAGTGTAGTGTACACAGGCAGGTGAAGAGGAAATTCCTTCTCTGATCTGACTATTGGAAGGGGATTTGGCAGGGGTTTGGCAACTTTGACGGGGGTGCTGGAACTCCAGCATAGCCTCTGGGGCTCTAACACAGTCGCAGGAGCTCTTACACAGCTGTAGGAGCTCCAGCAGTGGTGCTGGGGCTCCAAAAGTGGGGCTAGGGATTTAGAATGTGTGCAAGAATGTGTGGGACTTAGTTAGGAATATGTGGGACTCAGTCAGAATACGCAGGACTCAATCGGGTCCACGCGAGGCTTGGTCATGTGCACGCAAGGCTTGGTTTCATGCACATGGGGCTCGGCTGTGCACACACGAGGCTTAGTTGCATGCACGTGGGGCTTGACAGTGTGTGCACAGGGCTTGGTTGCGTGCACACGGGGCTTAACCATGTGCATGCTGGGCTCGTATGGGTGGGGTTTGGGGGCTCAAGGCAAGGCATGGGGGCTTGCATGGGCAGAGTTTGGGCACTTAAGGCACGATGT
The DNA here is from genome assembly GCA_022985045.1 of Macadamia tetraphylla. NCBI lineage: Eukaryota > Viridiplantae > Streptophyta > Magnoliopsida > Proteales > Proteaceae > Macadamia > Macadamia tetraphylla. Next base: position 58,369,061 of record CM040966.1, on the reverse strand, counting down.
GGGTGCTCTCATGGGCGGGGCTTGGGCACTCAAGGCATGGCATGGGTGCTTGCATGGGCGGGGCTTAGGCACTCAAGGAGTGACTTCCGGGAGTGATTGCAAAAGATCTAATGGTCCGATTTTGATGTACCATATATCATTGGAATTGTAATTCCGAGTACTATGCATCCAATGGTCCAATTGTACGGTCACTTTGACTAGATTCCTTCATGTATAAAATGTCATAATTGGACCCTTCGTTCTCTCACATAGGTTTTCTGAGAATTTTGGGTGAATATGGAATGCTCCTGGGGATAGTTACCTCAGTCAGTTATCGTCTCTGTTGATCGGAGGCAAAAGGTCACGTCTAAGATCCATATATCATTATAGCTGGGGGAGGGTGACAAAATTCGGTGTCTATAGGTAGACAATCTCAAAGAGACGATGGAGGTGACACTAGACTTAATTGAGTCAACTGGTTACCCTAACATGTCCAAATGGACCGCAGAGAATACTTGAGGTGTGGAATTGTGCCTGGACCATAAGTGGCTTATTTTAGGATTCTTATATTCCCAATCCTTTATTCATTCATCCACTTGCGAGGCTAGCGGTTGAAGATGATGATGATGTCTCTCTTCCCTTTTTAGGGGTGGGGAAGGACTTGCATCCATTTTGTCCTCTCTCCTCTCTTTCTCTTTTTAGTGAGGGAGGGGTGTGTTGTGTGTGCTTTGTTTGTAGGCCCCGCACCATCGTATCGCCGCTCAGAGATATGTGGAGGCCTATTTCATAAGAGTGTAAAGTTCGTCATTCTAGACGGGGGTTTGATGATGGTCCAATACGGGGATTGGGATCATATAAAAGGGTTTAGAGTTGCCACCTAGGATTATGGGCCTAGGACCTAGGGGTGGGCCCATTCTTGAGAAAAGACCCCGATAATTGGTCTGGTCCAAAGATTTAGGGTAAGTGTCAGGTTACAAAGTTGGGAAGGTGTTAGGCACCCAATCTACCCAGTTCAACCGGTCTTCCTACTGGATGCTTAAGAATGGACATTTTCCATAATTATTACTATTCCACATGTATGGCTAAGTTATCACACATATATACATTGACCGAATTTAAACTACTATGTATATTAAAACAAGGTCTATTAGATATCTACATTATGCTTAAATGAGGAGAGAGATTATGCCTGAATTTGGCCCTTATTTTTGGTCAAGAGGGGTGGGCCCTTGATTAATACTGACTCGGACTGTCATTCGTGTTCTCCTGGCTCAGGGGAAGATGGTCTTGACCTCTAACTTCCTTTCTTGAGAGATGCTGATTATGATGATATTCGGACACGGTACCGGCTAGGAACAGCTATTTTCGCTTTTAGATTCGGACAAAGCTTTGGCTAGGGAAGGCTATTTCCAGATTTGGATTCTGATAAAGTTTTGGCTAGGGAAGGCTATTTCTGGGCTTAGGATGAGGTGGCACTGCGGTAGAGCTTCCACAGGGGATAGGCTATGGGAGGGCTAGGCTGAGGTGGCACTTCGGTAGAGCTTCCATTGGGGATAGGCTAGGGAGGGCTAGGCTGAGGTGGCAGTCTAGCAGAGCTTCCGCTGGGGATAGGCTAGGGGAGGGCTAGGCTGAGGTGGCACTCTGATAGAGCTTCTGCTAGGAATGGCTATTTCTGGAAAGATTTTAGGGGCACTCGAATGGGACTTCCATGGAACTGCTATTTTTGAAAAGAAACGGATTAACCTAAAATGGATTGAAGATCCCTAAAGCCCCAAAGAACACTTTGAAGATCCAAACAGTGTTTTGGATCTTGAGAAAGATCTCTTCATACACCCGAAGAACATCAAGGGAGAGGGATTTCTATTTCGGGTAAAACTTAAAAACACTAAAAGGAGGGGGTTGAAGAACACACTATTTTTGGCAAAAACTAGATTGGACTAAGAACTTGGATTGAAGATCTTCAAAGTCCCGAAGAACACTTCGACGATCCAAACAATATTTCGGATCTTGACGAAGATCGCTCTGAAAACCCGTAGAAACTCAAGAGGGGGAGGGGAGGAGAGAGGGCAGAGCTTCACTACTATGGAGTGAGATGGGGTTGTTTGGTGTGTAAAATCCAAAGGAGGGGGATATTTATAGGTTTTTCTGGCCAATGGAAAAGAGGGAACATCTTTATCCAACGGACGAAAGAGGGAACATCTTTATCCAACAGACGAAAGAGGGTTTTTTTAACTAAAATTGGTAAAGGGGGCTTTTATATAATGGGTAAAAGGGGGTTCTCGGACCAAAATGGGTGAAGAGGGCTTTTATACAATAGGTAAAAAAGGGGTTTTTTGGGAGAGAGAATCCTTAGTAAAAAAGGGTTTTTTTGGTCTTAAGTGGGTGAAAAGGGAATTTCTTCACCCATCGGGTCAGGAGAATATCAATCTCGACCATTGCCGGCGGAGCGCAAGATTAAGCCGAAGTGCGTAGGGCATGGTTAGAATAGGAGGGCAAGCAATGTGGACAATGTCATGGATGTGCGGAGCATGGTGCGTGGGTAGTGGCATGTGGGTGTGTGGTGCATAGTGCAACACCATGGCATGGGTAACAACTGGCAAAGGGGGTGCAGGCAAGGGCAATAGTCAAGCAAGCTAGGTAGCAGCCAATGCGCACATATATGCGGGCTGGCCTACTAGCCAGCACATAGGCAGCAGGGTGAGGACGCAGGCTTGTGCCTGCGGGGGTGTGGGCTTGTGCATACGGGGGTGTAGATCAGCTGGGTGGGGTTGGCAGGGCACATGGCGTATGACACCATAGCTGGCAACATGTGCTATAGCCCATGGGCAGTAGCCATGGGCAGCAGCCATAGGCTGTGGCCATGGGCAATAGCCACGGGCAGCAAGCACGCGTGTGGGCTGGCCTACTGGCCAACGCTCATAGCGCATGCAATTTAAAAATTTTTTTGGTGATGATCAAAGGAGATCCGTCAGTCCGATTTTGATGTGCTATATAGCTTTGGAATCATATTTCTAAGCACTATCCATCCGTACAGTCATCTTGATCGGATTCCTTCATATATAAAAAGTCAAAATTGGACCTTCTTCTCTCCTGTGCGGGAGTTTCCAGGGTTTCAAGTAGGGGAATGTTTTCGGGTTATCTAGGTAGGTAGGGGATGATCTTTAGGGTGTTTGGGGTCCGTAGGGGATTTTTCCAGGTTTCCAACGGGATTGTCCGCATGCTTGGCATACGTGCAGGAAAGTGTAATTTTTCAGAGATGATTGTGGGAATTCCATCGGCCCTATTTTGACATGCCATATATCATCGGAATTGTATTTTCGAGCACTATCCATCTGTATGGTCATCTTGACCAGATTCCTTCGTATATAGAAAGTCAAAATTAGACCCTCTTCTCTCCTGTGTGGGGATTTCTCGGGTTTCAGGCAGGGGAGTGTTTCCATCATCATCTCTACTGATCGAAAGCTGAAAGTCAGGTCCAAGATCCACATTTTATCATAGCTAGAGGAGTGTGATAAAATTGGGTGTCTACAGAATGCCCCTCTTTGGCGGACGCCCGTGGCAATGGCCGAAGGGTAAAGAAAAGAATGACCACATTTTGTCACCCGGAGCATGTACTGCCATCATCGTGCTTATTTATGAAGGAGTTGAAAAATGCAACAGATAATATCTCTTAACTAATTTAAAGTTGAGGACTTACCTGGGCCGCTGATGACAGAAAAGAAATTTGAGCCCTTTCAATCCTGTTTTGAAATATTGAACAATTGTTTTGCAGAGATTTGAGCCCTTCCTACAGAAGATGTCAATGCATGAAAAATGTTCTTCCTAGGCTAGACTTCCATCTGCCAGTCCTAGGGATTGGTCCATCAATTACAGAGATTTGAGCCCTCCCTACAGAAGATGTTGGTACATAAAAAAATGTTCTTCCTAGGCTGGACTTCCATCCGCCAGTCCTAGGGATTGTTCCATCAATTATAAAGATTTGAGCCCTCCCTGCAGAAGATGGTCGTACCTGAAATATGTTCTTCCTAGGCTAGACTTCCATCTGCTAGTCCTAGGGATTCATCTTTTGTTGAGATTTGAGCCCTCCCTATGGACTTCCATCTGCCAGTCCTAGGGATTGGTCCATCAATTATAGAGATTTGAGCCCTCACTGCAGAAGATATTAGTATATGAAAAATGTTCTTCCTAAGCTAGACTTCCATCCACCAGTCCTAGGGATTTGGTCTTCCAGGCGGGTTCTTTCGAGCCAGGCTGGGCTATCTAGTCTTTTACGCGGGTTCTCTTAAACCAGGCTAGGCGATCTAGTCTTCTAGGTGGGTTCTTTCAAATCGGGTTGGGATATCTGGTCTTCCAGGTGGGTTCTTTCGAATCGAGCTAGGCTATTTGGTCTTCTGGGTGGGTTCTTTCAAATCAGGTTGGGCTATCTGGTCTTCCAGGTAGGTTTTTCCTAACCGGGCTTGGCTATCTGGTCTTTCAGGTGGGTTCTTTTGAACCGGGCTTGACCATCTGGTCTTCCAGGCGGGTTTTTTCGAATTGGGCTTGACCATCTGGGATCGGGTCAATGAGATTGGACCATTAGGTTTAAGTCCCTGGTTCTTAATCATTCGGGTCTTGAACTTTTGGTTCTTTATTTGGAATCCTTGATCTTTGCTTTTTTATGCTTGATTTTTGGATTTTTGACTTGAATTTTGATGTTTGATTTGGAATCTTGATTTTTGGATTTTTTGACTTTAATTTTGATGTGGTAATTTCCATCTACCTCACCAATTTTGACTTTTCATCAACCAATTTCACTTTCATATGTTTTTATCTACCAAGTAGATTTTACTTGCCATTTGATCACAATTTTGCCTACTATTAGGATTTATTTTTTAATTTCTCTTTTTGGTAGTAAAAACTTTTAAATTGCACCTTGGAACTGGAATCTTTTTTTTTTTTTTTTTGGAATTCTGATCTTTGATTTTTTTTTTTAAATTTTGAGTTTTGATTTTGAACTCTGAAGTTCGATTTATTTCGATTTTTGCATCTTGATTTGAATTTTGGATTTTGATTCTTGATTTAAAATTTTTCTTTTGATTTTTTGATTTTTTTTTTTTTTTTTTTGAATTTTGTATTGAGGATGGGGATTTTCACAGATTTTTTTTTTTTAATCTTTGATTTTCTTTTTATTATTACTCCTTGCTTTGACCATCTCTTATGCATCCTAAGATGGGTGGGTTGCTTCTCTGAGGGAACAAAGTGCTAACCAGGCCGCCCAGATTGAGGACGTCATAGCACAGCTGGCGAGCTCACGGTCAACACATGATACTGTTATGTCTAGTAACTTGATGACTTCCGTAAGTGGGTCCAAATATGGCACAATTGAGGATGGTGATCCCTAGAGATTTGTTCCCATTGTTCCTACAAAACATAAATGTTGCTTTTTTCTTTTTCTTTTTCCCTCCCTATGTTCATTTTTTTTTACCTTTTATATGGCAAGACTTGGCTCTTTATTTTGGAATGAAAACTTATCTCTTTTCCTTTTTTTTTTTTTTTTTTTTGAGTTGAGAAGTTTGAATTTTTAGGCACGATTAATTCCACAACTCAAGTCTTCATTAGAATAACCGGAATGACGCTAAAATCCAAACGTCATCTCATTCTATTATCAAGTGAATTACATGGGAGGGAAACAACTCTCCTACTATAGATAAGATAGGTAAGTAACAAGGTGGGGAGACAACTCTTGGGGTAGGTGGAAGTTCACTAACTCCTTTGGGTCCATCACCTAGAGCCCATATTGTCGGCTAATGTACGTAGGCAAGTAAAAGGATGTGTGAGTCAATCCCATCAACCTGACATAATTGTAGCTAGGGGTCTTCATTAGAAAATCTTCTTGTGGCCTCCCTGGGCACCTCCATGTGATATCTTGCATAGTCCTTTCCTCCAGGTACTTCTCCCAATCAGTGATGAGGTTGAATTCCGGAACTTCCCTCTTATCCTGGTAGCAAAGAACTCCGAGTAAGCCTCCTTTTAATGGTTTGGTTAACTTCAATTTCTTGAGGAACCAAATTTGAAAAATAGCAGGATTCCCTTGATAATGATCTAGTTCGAATATGTGGCCATAGCTCATATCATCGAATCCCTTGAGTGTTTCTACAAGAACCGTAGGGTTGATGTCACCTCCTTTCTTCAACCATTTTACCACCTCAATCAGAACGGATGATGCACCACATCCGGGACTACGGAGAACATACCGAGCTATCATGCAAAGTAAATAAGCATCCTATGATCTCTGTTGATGGATTCCTCCCATTGGTAGATATCAGATGAAAATTTGGGCCACCTTCAGAATGTCGATCTTCCCATACCTGAAAATTTGCTTCACTTCCTCTTCCTCCCAACTGAAGAAGTCCTAAATTTCCTTTGAATAATCTTTCTTCAAAGATGGCTGGAACAAACTGCCTTTGGGTGGAGATAACATACAAACCCGGAATTCTTCTAGAGTTGGGTAGATCTCAACTAATCCAAACCGAAATACATGCAGGTTGGCATCTTAGTGTCGAGGCACCTGCCAAAGTAATTGGTGATGTAGCTTCACACATCCAATCCGACCAAGAAATGACACATTCATAGATTCCAACAATCCTGGCGCCCTCATGCTCATGTCTAGGGTCCATTTCCTCAACGTCTCATCCAACTAGCCCATGAGTTTTCCTGAAACCATCACATACAAAGAGATATGATGATTTATCAAAGCATTACTCCTTAGCTAATGACTCAAACAATCCTTTACCACTGTTGCATCAAGCTCTCTCTTTTTTTTTTTTTACTTTGACTGATCAAGGGTGGAGAATAAACTAGCCTTGATAAACTGGTGCCGGGTGGCGATTTTCTTTTAGGGCATAGAATCCTAGATAAGAATGGATAGGCTATAAGGGAATGACAGATACCTAACGGCCTTGCATGCCAAATGGAAATTATTGGGGGGCACAAACAATGATGATCTTTTAAGATACTTTGGTTATTAATCGAGGAACCAATTTATTGCCTTTATATAGTTGAGACCGCACTTGTATATGTCAAGTTGCTGTATCCCTCGAAAAGAATTAGGTCTGACGTAGTTTAGGCTATTTGCCCTATTAGACATAATATTTCTTGAGTTGATCCATGTTGACAAGTTTGGGTATTTCTTCACCGTTGTGGTCTATGAGTTTCACAGCTTTGCCTAGTAGAATTTCTTTGACAGTGAATGGGCCACTCTAATTGGGTCTGGATTTTCCTCTTGGGTCATGAATTGGGGTTGTTTGTTCTCGAAGAACAAGTTCACCCTCCTCTATGTGGTGGGGCTTCACATTCTTGTTAAAGGCCCTGGCCATTCTCAGTTGATATTTCTTCAAGTTATCCATGGCTTTCATGCATCTTTCATTGAGAAAATTAAGCTCATCATGTCTAGCCTTCACCCACTCTCCTTCAAGTAGCTGACTATCAAGAAGCACCCTTAGGGATGGAACCAGGATTTCCATAGGTAGAACCACCTTAACCCCATATACCAAAGAGAAAGGGGTGGCCCCTGTCGAAGATCGTACAAAAGTCCGGTATGCCCACCAGGCAAGTGGTAACTTATCAACCCAATCCTTGTGCGTTTCTACTATTTTTTACAGGATGACTTTGATGTTCTTGTTGGCTACTTCCACTGCCCTATTGATCTATAGCTTGTAAGTGGTAGAGCGATGCCTTCTGATACCAAACTTTGAGCAGATTTTATATGTCTTGCCCCAGAAATGGGATCCCTAATCTGATATCAATTCTTGAGGTACTCCATATTGGAAAATGATATTTTCTTGGATGAATTTGGCTACCTCAACAGACGTGAGGACCATATAGGACTGAGCTTCTACCAACTTGGTGAAATAATCAATGGCTACCAAGATGAACTTGTGACCGTTGGGTGCCTTGGGGTTGACCTTTCTAATGATATCGATGTCCCAAGTGGAGAATGGCCAAGGTGAACTGAGTGAATGCAACTCGGTTGGTAGGATATGTATAATGTTAGCAAATATCTGACACTTATGGCATTTCTTGACAAAGTCCACGCAATCTGCTTCCATGGTATTCTAATAATATCCCAGCCTGAGGATCTTCTTAGATAACATCTTGGCATTCATGTGGGGTCCATAAAGACCTTGATGAATTTCCTCCATGATGGTTGTAGCTTGTTCCTCGTCCACACACAACAACTATATTCTGTTATAGGATCTTTTGTATAACAAATCTTATTGAAGAATAAACTGGGTGGCATATCTTCTCAAAAACTACTGGGTACTTCCTTTCCCTGATGAAATCCACTATGTGAGCAAACCAAGACCGGCCATCCATAGTGAGAGAATTCATCGAATTCTGATAAATGGACCTGCTTCTTTGTTCTACAAAGAATGGTCAGACCCTAGCCATAGGATTGCATTCTACCATGGAAGCCAAGGTCACAAGGGCATCAGCAAACCTATTATTATCTCTCTAGAAGTATTCGAACGAGATCTTCTCAAAGTGTTTAATCACCTCTTCTAGATGTTTTTGATATGGCTTCAGCTTTTCATCTCTAGTCTTCCACTTTCCCTATGTCTAGCAGACGACGATGGACGAATCATCGTAAACCTTTATCCTTTTCACACCAATAGTCAAAGTAGTTTTAAGCCTCAAAGCACAAGCTTCATATTCGACAATATTGTTGGTACAGGGGAAATCGAGACGGAATGATGAAGGCAAATAAAGGCCATCAGGAGTGACAAGCAATATTCCCGCACCATATTCCTTCTGATTGGCTGCTCCATCAAAGAATAATTTTCCTTCACTAACTGTGTCTTCTTCCTCTATCGCTGCGATTCCTTCTTTAAGAAAGGCATCATCCAAGGATCTTCCATCTTTTATGGGGTGGGCAGCCAAATGATCCGCTATGGCCTGCCCCTTGATAGATTTTTGGGTAACATAGGTGATGTCAAATTCTAATAGTAAGAGCAACCAATGGGTTATCCTTCCTACTAAGGCTGATTTCTCAAAGAGGTATTTGATGGGATCCATCCTTGAGATCAAGTGCACTGGATGAGAAACCATATAGTGTCACAACCTTTTCGTTGCCCAAATCAATGCAGCACAAGTTCTTTCCAAAGATGTATATTGTGTCTCATATTCCAGGAACTTCTTGCTGAGGTAATATATAGCATGTTGGGCCCCTTCTTTTGTGTCCTTCTGTGCTAGCAATGAGCCCATGGAATATTCTCTCATGGATAAGTACAAGATAAGTGGTTCTCCTTCCATCGGCGGTGTCAATACTGGTGGGTTCATGAGGTATCCCTTAATTTTATCAAAAGCTTATTGGCATTGGTCATTCCTTTCCGTGGGCTAATCCTTCTTCAGTAGCTTGAAAATTGGTTCACAGATTGTAGTCAGCTGAGCTATGAATCTACTAATATATTGGATGTGACCCAAAAATCCTCGTATTTGCTTCTCAGTCTGAGGTGTGGGCATTTCTTGAATTGCATTGATCTTGATAGGGTCGAATTCAATGCTGCTTTCACTCACCAAGAAACCTAACAATTTTCCTACTGTTGCCCCAAATACATACTTCTGAGGGTTCAACTTTAGCCAATACTTCTTGATTCTTTCAAAGAAAAGCCTTAGTGTGGGAATATGCCCCTGCCGATCTTTTGACTTTGCTATCATGTCATCCACATAGACTTCCACATCTTTGTTCATCTTGTCATGCAATATGGCTGTAGCTGCTCTCTGATAAGTTACCCCAGTATTCTTCAGTCCAAAAGGCATTACCTTGTAACAATAGGTTCCCCATGGAGTGGTGAAGGCTGTCTTCTCACGATGTTCTAGGTGCATGCTTATTTGGTTGTATCCTAAGAATCCATCCATAAATGATGACAAAGCATGTCCCACCATATTATCACCAATACATCAATGTGAGGTAATGGGAAGTCATCTTTAGGGCTCTCTTTGTTAAGATCTCGGAAGTCCACATGCATTCGTACCTTTCCATCTTTCTTTGGTACTGGTACAATATTAGCCAACCATTGGGGGTACTTCACCACTTGTAGAAGCCCCGCATTCCACTGCTTCATAACTTCTTCTCTGATCTTCTTACTCCATTCTGATCACATTCTTTAGAACTTATGTTTTACTAGATTTTCCCCAGGGTAAGTTGGCAATCGATGCTACATGATGTTGGGGTCGATACCAGGCATATCCTCATAAGATCAAGCAAAGACCTCGGTGAATTCCTTCAGAAGACTAATCATTTGTTCTACTTCTTTGTCATCAAGGGTGGTGCCAATTTTTACCTCTCGAAGGAATTGGTCGGTTCCTAGATTAATAACGCCAGTATCCTCATGGATGGGTTGGGCTCTCTTTGGTTTGCATTGTTTTATTGATTCTTGATATTTATTAAGATCATCATCAGATAATAGCTATCTTTGTTTACTCTTTCTGGAAATGACAAGTATCTATCTTTGTTTATTTTTTCTAGCATTGAATTAAAATATCTTATTGAACTTTACACTGTGTGTCATTTCTTGTATTTGGTTATATTTCCTGTGTTTGTTTGTCATCACCAAAAAGGGGGTGATTGTTGGGACACATGTCCACACTCCTTACTATGTTTTGGTGTTAACAAACAAACAAACATACGTCTTAAACTTGATTTAATAAAATGTGATTAGCTTGAAGAAAGTGTAATTAGTTTGAAGAAACACTTAGAAGGGTCGAATCAAGACATCTGGGTTTGAACTCATGTAGATATGACCTTGAAGCTTAAAGACATTCAAGACCCAAGATAATAACGACATTCAAGACCGAAGATAAAGACATCAAGACCCAAAATGATGAAGACATCAAGACCCAAGATGAAGACCATAGGAAAGAGAATATATTTTGTAATTTGTACACGCACCTCGTGCATCATACTAGAATGACCTTAGGTGGTCGAGTGCAATATGCTCTAGTAAAACTTTGTGAAAACTGATTGACCTGACTCAAGGGCATTTTGGGTAACCTTAGAGTTAATATCAAGAAATGGACCTTTCGTAAAAGTTGTAGGAAATCGAGTTACGATTCCTACACATTTAGTTTCTGGTTAATTTGAGGTCAGGCCAAAAATTTATGGTCAAATCACCGACGACAGGTCAGTATGATAGAATTCTGACATAACAGAATCTGTCAAGCTGGCGGTCGACCGGATAGAAGTACCGATCAATCGAAATAGTCCGAGATCATAGCCGATCGATCAGTTGAAAGTCCTGGTAGATCGGTGCCTCCCTGAAAAAGTTCCAATGGCTCTTTTTGATCGATCGGCTACTAATGGCGGTCGACCGGTGGTCCCAGAATACGACCGTTAGAGCCTGATTTCTTGCCTAAAATGCTTCACTAAGCTCAACTATAAATACCCTAGCTGCTCTTAATTAAATGTCAATTAAGAAAGAGTACTAGGAGCATTAATGTAAGCATTCAAGAGTCATTAAGATTATTCTATCCTACTGGTAGTTGTTCGATTATTCTAATCCCAACAAAAAGCTCAAGTCTCAATCAAGTCCTCCACTCTCTCATGTGCAAGTCAAAGCCATAAGAGAGGACTTTACAAAAGGTGCATCATTCATCTCTCATTCCTATCATTTACACCACACTTGAGGTATTCCTCTTATTCCACTACTCCTTATTTATTTTTGTTTTTATAATTCTAGACTGTACTTAAGGTTGTAAGGATTCTCTTATCCTAAAAAGAGGAAGGTGTCTCTCTACCTCCAAAAGAGATTGTAAAGGCACCTCTCTGCCTGTAAAAGGGATTTGTAAGGATATTCTTATCCGTGAAAAAGATTGTAAAGGTTTTCTTCCCTACCTACGGTACTAAAAGGGAGAACTAGTGGAATACCTTACAAGAGGATTCTTGTAGGGAGCGGACTAGACTCGGATTGAGTTGAACCACTATAATTCTCGGTGTTGTGTGATTATGCTTGTTCTATTTTATTCCGCATTTCTTATTTACAATCACACTTGGGACAGTACTTCGAAAAGAGTCAAAATTCCACTAGTATAACCTATTCACCCCCCTCTAGGTTATTTCATATAAGATATAGCAGATGGTTGGAATTGATGAAGCACTATGATTACACAATTCATTACCATCCAGGTGAAGCAATTGTGGTGGTAGATGCATTAAGTAGGGAACATAAGACTACTAGCCTTATTGCTCTAGCTACCAATCAAATACTAATAGAAGAGGCAAAGAAGCTTGATTTGGAAGCCATAACAAATGCAGAAGTATTAAAAAAAATGACACTTGCTACACTGACACTGGAACCTTCATTGTTCGAGATGATCAAAGAAGCACAACCATCTGATGATGGGTTGAGAAAAATAATAAAGGCTATTAATTCTGGGAGACAGAAGAACCTTGATTTTGCATTAAGAGATGGGGTCCTATGGTTTCGGAATAGGTTATGTGTTCCAAGGGATGAAAAATTATTAGAGCTGATAATGAGTGAAGCCCATAGTACTCCATATTCTATACATCCTGGAAGTACAAAAATGTACAAGGATTTGAAAAAACCATATTGGTGGTATGATATGAAGAATCAAATAACAGATCATGTGGCTAAGTGTATGAACTGTCAGATGGTCAAAACAGTAAGACAAAGACCCCATAGATTGTTGCAATCTCTTCCTATACCAGAATGGAAGTGGGAGCATATCACTATAGATTTTGTGACTAGATTACCAAGAACCAGGAAGGGCAATGATATTGTTTGGGTTATTGTTGATCGGTTGACCAAGGTAGCACACCTCATTCCATTGAAGATTTCTCACTCTATGGAAAAGCTAGCACAATTATATGTTGATAATGTTGTTAAATATCATGGAGTGCCCATTAGCCTTTTCTCTGACCGTGATTTTCGATTAACTTCTAAATTCTGGGAATGTGTGCAGAAAGCAATGGGGACGAAGCTAAATTTCCACATAACTTTTCATCCACTAATAGAGGGCCAGTTATAAAGGTTCCACTACAATTGGGATGAGCGTGTGTCTTTAATTGAGTTTGCATATAATAACAGTTATCAAGCAACCATTGGTATGGCACCATTTGAAGCATTGTATGGGAAGAAATGCAGAACTCCATTATATTGGGATGAAATTGGTGAAAGAAGAATCTTCAGGCCATAATTGATACAAGCTACATGCGAAAAGGTAAATTTGATCAAAGATAGAATTAGAACAGCACAATCGAGACAGAAAAGTTATGCAGACAACAGAAGAACACCTCTGGAATTCAATATAGGAGATAAAAGTCTTCTTGAAAATTTCATCCATTGAGATTGTAAAAAGATTTGGCAAGAAAGGGAAATTTAGCCTTAGATATGTGGGACAATTTGAGATATTAGATCGGGTTGGTCCAGCAGCATACAGATTAGCATTACCCCCACAGTTGGAAAGATTTCACAATGTCTTCCATGTTTCTATGTTGAAATATGTTCCAGATCCCTCACACATGATGACCACCACTACATCATTGGATCTAGACAGTGATCTAAGTTATGAGGAGCAACCTAAAGGAATCTTTGATCGGAAAGAGCATCAGATCCGTAATGAACAATCTCATATGTGAAGGTGAAATGGAGAAATCACCCAGAACAAGAAGCATCATGGGAACATGAAGATGAAATGAAAGAGAAGCACCCTGAATTGTTTGAGCCACCAGGTATGACTTACAATTTCGTGGATGAAATTTTTGTGAGGGGGGAAATTTGAAACCCTGATTCAATCTAACACTTTATTTATGTCCAAGGAAAGATTCGGAAGAAAGGAAGGCTGCATTGGGATGGTTGGCAGTGGTAGAATGCTTGGAGGACAGAGATGATCCAACCTATCAATGCTTAGCTTGCCAGCATCATTAGAGAACTCATTAGAAAACATAGGCACAAAGGTAAAATTCCAATTCAAACAGAACTATGTACCTCAGACAAGAGAATGGACCTAAAATTTGGCCAGATGGTAGCAATCAGTAGGTCCCAACCGGCTGGCCGATGGAGCTGTCAGAACCCAAAATTTAATAGTTTGTAAGGTGGGGTGCACTCCTCTGTCCCACTATTCCCCATACTTGCACCATGTAAAGAGTCCAGCATATTTTACTTCAATGGGCAAGGAAATACAGAAAACGTTATTAAGCATTAAAGTGATGGATTAATTTTTTGGGTGAATAAATAAATTCATTACCAAGGAAAAAGAATACAGCCCCCAAGGAGAAAAAAAGAGAAAAACACAAAACCAACACACCCTCAAGGAGTGGCTTGAAGACAGGTAAGAGGGAATCTCCAGGAGACAACAATATGCCTGTTCGTTGGAGAGTCAACACAAGTAGAAGAGATAGAGGAGAGCTTTCCTTTGATGTTAAAGGAGATAGAATCCCAAATCTTTTGCAACGGCCGAGAGTTGGAGGTCCATTTCCTAATATTCCTCTCCATCCAAATTTGATTAATGGAGGCATCGAAAGCAAGCTTCCCGCCAAATCGCAGATAGAGGAAGATCCTCCAAAATTTATATCAACCCAGATCCATTCTTGCTGGATGGGAAGGATTCTACGCCAAACAGGCCAACATTTCTCCAAGACACCTTTTCAAATGGCAACTGAGATAAGGCTGTGATACCCTACTTTTTAAACCCAATCTAATTACATGATTGACCCGGTTTAACCATGCAGGACCAGAACCGAAGAGGGTTAAGGCGGGTTCCTTATGGACCATGATGGCAAGGGTAACTTTGAACACCGGTTGGCCGGATAAGTCCGAGTCAGTGCCAGAGGAGACGGGTGTACCCAAGCTGTGTACATGTACATATCATAAGGCCATGTACGGATAAAGCAGGTATGTAGCCGTATCCTAAAGCGCATACGTATAATATACCTTATGCCAAGAGTGAGATTCGTGTCGAGAGTCAAATTCCATCAAAATCCCACTTGTTGGCCAATTTTCGGCCCTCAGGTGGGCGGTCACAGGTGGGCGCATCCACCCACCTGAGTGACCCACCCATATGTTACTAATAGTTTTCAAAAAGTATAAATAGCTATTATTATGTTTTTATTTTCTCATTTATGACACTCGGGCGTTTGGTGAGAAGAAAAGGAGGGAGAAAAGAGAGCGGAGAAGGAGAAAGGGAGGAAGAGGAAGAAGGAATGGATTTAAGTGGGGCCAAGGCTTGATCTTCCCATTCCGGCCGAGGAAGAGTGATCCCCAATCGAGATCTGCGTTTAGAGGTGGCGAAGGCTATATTCCCTAAACGTTCACCATACCCAAGTAAAACCCTTGATTTGGGTAGTGTTTCTTGAGGTCTTGTAAATCCCCCTTGAGATGATGAATCTAAGGTTTAATAGATGGTTTATGTGTTGATTTTGAAGGATTTGAAGAAGTGTTTCCATGGTTGGAGGAGCATTGGTGATTTGAGGTGATTTTGGGGTTTTTGAAAGAGTTCTTGAGCAAAGAAGGTAAGATGGCTTCCATTCCTTAAATCTAACCTAGATCTAGGTTAGAACCATCTTATGAGACCTTGAATGTGTGGAGAATGGGTTTGGAAAAGCCCCATTTGATTCCCCAAAGGTTAGGGAAGGTTTGAGGAAAAATGGCATTTTCCCGCCAAGACCGGTGGGCCAAGACCGATGGGCCAAATGGCCGGCCTGAGGGCACCCGCCTGAGAGGGTAGGCCCTCTGGGCCAACTGGCGGACCCTACCGGTGGGCCGACCGGTGGGCCAACCTGCCCGTCGATCTTAGCAGGGCCTCGGGGCCAACCGGTGAGCCCAACTGGTGGGCCGACCGGTGGGCCGACCTACCCATCGGTCATGACCGATGGGTCAAGACTGGTGGGTGGACCTACCCGCCAATCATGGTGAGTGGGTCATGACGGTGGGTGTCGACCCACCGAGAGCTCCGCGTGATTTTTACGTCCAAATGGACCCAAAATGGACGTGCGACCTTCTTTTAGGATTCTAAACATGATTTTGTCATTAAATCTTGTTAGTTTTGACCCCAAAGTGGTGAAATGCTAACCCCATTCACTCATGATAGGTTCACCAAAACTTACGCTTCTTGCACCGGATCTCACCCGTACTAGGTGTGAGTCTTTGTACACTTCAGCTAAGTGGGGAGAGGATGTTTGGCCTTGCTTCAAGGCTTGTTTTCCATTCATTTAATTATATCTAGACTAGCCATGTCATCATGCAAATGCTATGTAGCTTAGCCATCCTCATATTTTTATGCCATGCGTGTTGTGTTTATTTTCTCAATGTCAAATGGTGATGTGCTTATGTGATGAATGTTGACATCATTGTGCATAATGCATTAATAGACTAGATTCCGTAGTCACCTTGGAAACGAGTGTAATGGTGGCCCGTGGAATGGGATGCGAAGGCACTATGCAATCGTATTATATCATATAGGAGCATGCGGTGTAGGATTATCATCTTCCCGTGCTACAACCCTTCCCAAAAGGGGTTGAGGTGTTGGGTTACCATTTGGGGGGAAGCAGTGGTCGCGGTTGTCAGGTCACTGTGGTGGTTAGACATACGCCCGGCTGGTCATTAGGACAGTCGGCAACCCCGGTGGTATATTCAAGAGGGCCAATCGTACTGCTTTTAAATTGCTAGAGTCAGCACCTTTATTTTTTGTCATTTACTTTTATGTTGAGAGCCGATGGTCGGCATGCTTTACTTTTTTGAGTACTCACGGTGGGCCTTCTCCGATAGCCCTATGGGCGTATCGCGGGATGGAGTTCAGGCTCGTCACAGAGTATCGCTGCTGTGGTTGTAGTAGCACTAAACCAAAGACTTAGTAATGTTGTTAGGTGGATGTGATTAAAAATGAATTGCATAGCATATAGTGCATATGGTTGTGATTGTTGTGTGGACTGTTGTGTGGTCCTTCTTTCCACTTACTGAGCTAGTGAGCTTATCCCACGTGTGCACCTCTTTTAGATGATTTTACAGGTCACCAGCCTGAGGATCAAGGGTCGGGCCCCACGGTGGAATTCCAGGAGGATTGGTGGGTCCCAGGAATATGAGCACGCACGGATTATGCGTCGGGGGTTGTGCTTTGGGACCACGGTGATTCCATCTGAGGTTACTTTTTATTCTTTTGACGACCCCTTTTGTGTACTTGATATGTAAATTGTATTCTTTTTGGTTAAATATCATGCCTGCGGGCCACATATACTTAACTATGTATTACAATTTGGGTATCAAGTATATCGAGATATTCTGAGATAAATTAAGTCTTCCATGAAGCTGTTGAACATTTTCTTAGTTGTGTGTATGTTGTGGTGGATCTTGTGTCAGATGATCTGGCGAGTTTGGGTTAATCGGAGTTAACCTGTCACGATCGTTACGTGTGAGCGAGGGTGATAACGGTGGTATCGAGGCGTGATGCTCTATTCACTCCGACATACCATTTAGACCCCATAGAATCTATAATAGGAAATGGGATTGGGTAAATGTAAAAAAAAAAAAAACTTTAAAGAGTTAAAAGCCAAAGAAAGAAAGGAACAATAATGGTTGTAGTTAGTTGTTGCATTCATGGCATGCATGAGAGAAAATGAAAGATTAATTAGTTGATGTCATAACCCATTGAGTACGAGTTTAACAAAATTTCGGCACATAACGGCATAAAGCGAGATTTCCAAAATTTTCACACAAACACGATGAACAACATATATATATATATCAATGATCATAATTAACCAATGACACCACAACTAAACTACACAAGTTATCAAACATACAAATTCACCACAAACCACCATCAAAACACATCACCCCACAAATAAGTCCAGTTACAGAGAAAGTACAAAGAACGAGAAAAGAAAGAAAAATACAATAAGGTCAACAACATGAAACAGGTGAGAAGCTGGTGTGGACGGACGAGCTAAGTCCTCCCTAATCATCATCATCGTCCAATACTACTACTCCGTTCACCTGAGGTCTAGAGTTAACGTTGAGTCAACGGTCGTAGTAGTCAAACCTCGAGTTCACCAACTGTACATCCCTCAGAAGTCGGGCAAAATCTGCTGAAATGGCATTGGCCGTGGTATCCAAGTCATGGCCCAATCTGAGGAAGGAACTCTCTAAGGTAGCCTGTCTCTCTAGGATGTTTTCCTCCCTAGAAGCACTCTCATCCAATCTCCTAAGCAGCTGATCTTGCCCTTCCTTCAAGGCCCTCATGGTAGTCATCATGCCCTCAAAATCAAAGGTACCACTCTCAGGTGGTGGGGCTCTGTGCTGTGGGCCTGCAGCTCTCATGAAGTCAGGATCAGTACCTCTCGAGTCAAGAGGCTCCTCCTCGCCCTGAGGAACATAGTCCTCATCCTCCTCACTAGACTCCTCCTCCATGGGAACATCCTCCCTATGGGCATTCCCCCCGTCCCTACCTCCCTGAACCCCTGCTCTCTGAGGAACATCCATGAGTGTGTGGAGACCCATCCTCAGTAGGTTTCCTCGGTCAAACTTGTCCGCTGGAGTCTTCCCCTCCTCACCACTCAGGTCCACCCCAAAGAACTCAAAGATCCTAGTGAGGATCCTACCATATGGAAACCCTCTATCCTCAGGGTGTGAGGTATGGTGCTCCATCGTCTTGAGGATGACGTAAGGCAAGCACAAGTGCTCGGCACCTCCCTCTAAGGCCCTATAAATGCAGAAGGCTAAGAAGGCTGCCATGAAGCCCACCTGGTTTCGGTGACCTCCTCTGGGGAGCAAGTTGAACTGGACCAAACGGGCAAACACATGAACCTCTGGGTAAAATTATGTCTCGGAATCTGGATGCTCCCTGCTGCCACAGATGGTCTCATAGATGTGGTCAGGTGTCTCCGAACTTAAGAACGGGCCCATGGGCTTACTCCTGGGAGGACTGTAGAAACGGTGCCCAGCTGAAGAAATACCCAAAATGTTAGCCAGGGTGTCCACAGTCAACTGAATGTCCACCCCCTTCACCATACTAGTTATCACATACTCTCCGTACTGGTAGGAAACCTCCAGGTTGCAGTAGAATCTACGAACCAGCTACTCGTAGCACGGACGGTCTAGGTGGAGGATAGACTGCCAACCCAGTGGTGAACCTCTCCTGAAGTTGAACCTTGTGGAAGTTGTCAACTACCACAGTCTTCTCCATCATCACAGACCTCTTCGGAAGGCCTGCCAGTTGGTTGTTGCCTCGAACAGCGGAAGAGTTCCTCGTGGTAGTCGGAAGGATCAATAGGGGCAGGTCTGGGTCACCTTGTGCGAGGGGCTGGGGAACTAGTCCCCGCACTCTTCCGTTTGGAAGCGGTGGTCTTACGCCGAGTAGAAGAGGATGTGGGTTCTTTGCCCTTGCGAGAAGACATCCTGGCAAGAAAAGAGGAAAAAATGGTGAGTAAGGAAAAAGGGAATAACAAAGGGAATAAATAGATGGGTGAGCAATAAGGGGAAGCCCCAAAATCCAAATTATGGCAAAATAGAAAAGTGACAAAAGGCATATAAAGCATGGCAACTAAGGAATGGAAAGACCCCAATTCTCAATGTGCAAGTTCAATCTAAGAAAAATTTAAAAGACTCACAATAGAGTAAAGCTTGAAGTTACATGTTCATGGATGAAATGCCATCATTCTACAATCTAGAATATGCAGAAACATCTACTATTATGATATTGAGGTGAAATGAATCCACAAGTATGAAGGGATGGAAAGAGAATCAAAGAAACCCAACACAAAGAGATGGATTTTCATGGGAAGAAATGGGATTTCAAGCATACGTGACTTTCTATGATCTCTACAACATGTCAAGTACAAATCAAACATAAGGCATTGCATTTGAGTTATTAATTGGGAAGAAAAGAGTAGAGATTGAAGAAATCCCCAAATATGAGAAAACTAGGGCACGGTTGGGGTTTTCTCTCAAAAATTGAGAAGTAAATTCTAAAACTAGAAATAAATCACAGAGAAAACATCACATTCACATGAAATCACTGTTCTATGGAAAGAAACACGGAAAAGAATTGAGATTGAAGACTACACATGAGTTCTACCCCCAAGGTACATGTTCTGAGAAGAAAATGGGGAAGAGACTTACTTGGACGTGGAGGGGTTGAATCTTCCAAAAAAAAAAAAAAACCGTCGGATCGTTGAGTGAGATCGCGAGTGGAAGCGTCAAGGAGCTCTCAAAAATCGCCTGAGAGAGAGATGGAGGAAGAAATGGGAGAAAAAGAGGAACATGGGCTTAAAAGCCCTTTTCGTATTTTTGCTCGAGTCGGACCGACGGGCCGATCGGCAGGCCAACCTGCCCGCCGGTGGCAGCCCGCCGGTTGAGTGAAAACCTGAAAATAAAAATAAAAAGGGACAATGTGGGGGTATTATAATTATTATTCTTATTATTATTATAATAATATACTTGTGAAAAAAAAGGGGGGGTGTGTGGATAGCACCTTATGGTCGAGTGGGACCATCGTCCTACTCGTTGAAGCACTAGCCCCATATTTTCGGGATTAAGCTATGGCTAGTGCAAAACGTCATACACTATAATATCCCGTGCGTTGGCATATGATTATGTGCTGATATAAATTCTGAGGTGCTTAACAAATGTCGTGTGTGGTATGTTCCAGGTGCAAGGACACGATGGTACGTACTAGATCCGGAAGCAATGCACGAGGTACCTCGCGCAGTCCTCGTCCGGTCGGTCGACCACCGAATCCCAGAAGGTCCCGCTCTATGGGGCAAACCCCACTTCCACACCCTCCAGAACCTTTTGGTCAAGGTGTGGCACAAGGGGACCCACCTATGACTACACTTCCGAACCCTCCACTGATCATTACTCCGGGGGATGTTGCTACCATAATCCAGTGATCCAATGAGCTTTCCAACAACAATTGCTTCAACAATGACAAGCATTTATGGCTGCTATACTGACTTGACTAGACCTTTCACAAGCGGGTCAACCTCCCGGATACTTACTCCACAAGACCGCTGCGAGTGCAGCCGAACCACAAGTGGGAGGTACACCTCCAATTCCACCCTTCAGCATTCCTCCATATGTGGTGCCACCTCCATACCCTTACTATCCGGCGTATGCACCCAATTATCCGTCGACGAATAATACGTCAAGGGTAGTGGAGTCATTCAAGAGAAACTTGCCACCTGTATTCTCTAAGGTGGGAAGTGATCCTCTGGAGCCAGACCAGTGGATCCAAGAACTGGAGAAGATATTTGAGGTGATTGAGTGCACTGAAGCATAGAAACTTATTTGTGCAGGGTTGCAACCCAAGAAGGAGGCCAACTCTTGGTGGCAAGCCTCCAAGCCCATATTGTTGGCTGCTCATCCAGAACCCACCTGGGAACAGTTCAAGCAATTGTTCTTGGCCAATCATTACCCATGTAGCTTCAGGGACCACAAGGAAATGGAATTTATGGCCTTAACTCAAGGGAGTAAGACTATCCTTGAGTATCAGCAGCAGTTTGAAAGCTTGTTCCATTTTGCCCCTAGGCATATGAGGACAGTTGAAGAAAAGGCTGCAAGATTTTTGAAGGGCCTAAAGGCATCCATTGGGTCTGTACTTGAGGTCTTAGATTTGACAGACTATGGCCAGATTGTGCAGAAGGCTAAGACCATGGAAGATAAGCAGAAGGGAGAACAGACCCTCACACCAGGATTGTGGAAGAGGTCAAATCCATTTCCGGATATGGGCAACTCCTCCAAGGCATACCGTGGGTCGTACAGTTCTGGGCCTACATATAGGCAGCCCTATAGGCCATCTGGCTACCCTCCTCGACCAGCTGGTGGTTCGGGCTCTACATCTTTTCACCCGAACACTAGTACGGTGCCTACAGGCCCAAGGCCGCCCCGACCTCCATCTCTGGGTCAAATGCGAGGGCCCCACCCGTTTGACATCACAGATCCGTTGCTTTAGCGCCATTCCTATGGGCATTATGCTAAAAGCTGCGGTCAGACCAGCCTTGCCCTCCATTCAGCCCTCTGCGTTCCGACCTCCCTTAACTCGGGGGAATCAGTCGCAGGGAAGGATGTATGCCCTATTAGCTGAGGAAGCTGAGGCTAGCACGGAAGTGGTAGCAGTACATTTAAATTTAAAATTTCCTTATGTTGAATATTGATAACTCTTTGTACTTATATGCATTGTTACACTAGGTGTTCTACCTATATCGGGCATACCAGCCTATGTTTTATTCGATTCAGGAGCTACACATTCATTCATATCTAAAAGATTTTCTGGGAAACTTGGTATGTCACCCAGGACCCTAGATCATGGATGATTGTTAGTATGCCTACTAGTAAAGTTACACAGTTGAAGGAGGTGTATGGGTCGTGCCCAGTGGAAATCAGTGGGAAGAAATTGGATGCACAACTCATTAAGTTTAATATGTAGATATTCAATGTTATACTGGGCATGGATTGGTTGTCGGCTCATCGAGCTAATGTGATGTGTGCTAAAAAATTAATCAGGGTGACAGATGATGAAGGGAAAGAATTGGTTTACCGAGCAGATAAAATGAAACGGGCAAGAAAGGTCCTCGTCTCCGCCCTCCAAGCGGTAAAGTTGTTGGAGAGTGGATGTCAGGGCTACTTAGCATCGGTACTTGATGTTGATGCAAGGGTTACACCTCTAGAAGAGGTAAAGGTGGTTAAAGAGTTTCCAGCGTCTTTCGGATGATCGATGCATTTACCGCTGATAGAAATGGATTTTGCCATAGACTTGGTTCTGGAGTAGCTCCGGTGTCTAAAGCCCATCTGAGGATGGCACCAGCCAATGAAGGAGTTCAGATCGATTGCAAGAATTGTTGAAGAAGGGTTTATTAGCCCAAGTGTTTCACCTTGGGTGCCCGATTTGTTTGTCAAGAAGAAGGATGGCAGCTTGCGTATGTGCATTGATTACCCGGAATTGAATAAGCTAACCATTAAGAACCGGTACCCATTGCCATGCATTGATGATTTGTTTGACCAACTGCAGAGTGCAAGGGTATTTTCAAAGATAGACCTTAGATCAGGCTATTATCAGCTCAAGATAAAGAGTAGCGACATACCCAAGACAGCATTCAGGACTCGGTATGGTCACTATGAGTTCCTAGTGTTATCTTTTGGATTAACCAATGCACCGACAGCATTCATGGATTTAATGAATCGAGTATTTCACGATGTCCTCGACAAATGGGTAATTATTTTTATTGATGACATCTTGATCTACTCTAAGACAAAAGAGGAGCACACTCAACATTTGAGAATAGTGTTACAGAGGTTGAGAGAACAACAATTGTTTGCCAAATATAGCAAATGTGAATTTTGGCTTGAGCAAGTTGGATTCCTGAGACACGTAGTGTCTAAGGCTGGAATCGAGGTGGATCCTGACAAGGTGAAAGTGGTAGTAGAATGGGAAAGCCCTAAGAATGTTATTGAAATTCAAATTTTCTTGGGTTTGGTTGGGTACTACCGCCGCTTCATTGAGAATTTTGCTCGGATCTCAGCACCAATGACCAAGTTAACCAAAAAGGGTGTGAAATTTGGCTGAGTAGAGGAATGTGAGAAGACTTTCCAGGAATTGAAGAAGAGGTTGGTGTCGGCCCTGTGTTGACCATTCACGAAGCACAGTGGAATGACAGTCTACTCTGACGCTTTTAAGGTTGGTTTGGGTTGTGTCCTTATGCAACGCTGCAAGGTAATAGCGTATGCATCCCGACAACTAAAGGAATATGAGAAGAACTACCCCACCCATGACTTGGAATTAGCATGATCATTTTGCCCTAAAATTTGGCAACATTATTTGTATGGGGAGAAGTCGAGATATCTGATGATCACAAAAGCCTTAAGTACTTTTCACGAGAAAGATTTGAACATGAGGAGAGGAGATGGCTTGAGCTCATGAAGGATTATGACGCAACATTCGGTATCATCTTGGCAAGGCTAATGTAGTGGCGAGATCGTTGAGTCGAAAACCATGTATCACTCTCACACTTAGCGATCAGCCCACCACTCATACAAGAGCGGCGCTAATGGATGAAACCCTCTTATCTGAAGGAGCAACCTTAGAGCATGAACATCAACTAGAAAACCTTAAATGGTTGTGTATCCTGGCGGCTCTCGGTGCATCCTTCTATTAGGCAAGAGGTGATAATGAAACAACCTTTGGATCCTGAATTGCAGCGAATTAGAGTTAAGATTCAAGATCAAAAAATGAACGACCCTGATTTTGTTTTAGCCAATGATGGGGCATTATTATTTCAAGGAAGGTTGTGTGTGCCCGATGATTTGGATATACAAGACAAGATAGTGTGGGAAGCACATAGCTCCAAGTACTCACTCCACCTAGGAAGTACAAAGATGTATAAGGACCTTAAACAAAATTACTGGTGGCCAAGCATGAGAATCACAATAGCCATGTATGTGGCGACTTGTCTTACATGCCAGAAAGTAAAAGCTGAGAGGCATCGACCTTATGGTACACTTTAGCCACTCCCAGTACCAAACTGGAAGTGGGATAGGATCACAATGGACTTCGTCACCGGACTACCATGCACACCTAAGGGGATGGATGCGATATGGGTGATAGTCGATCGGCTTACTAAGACTACTTACTTCATACCCATCAAGACCAAGTTCTCTATGGCCAGGTTAGCACAACTTTATATGGATAACATAGTGCGCTTGCATGGAGTGCCAGTGAGCATTGTGTCAGATAGGGACCCAAGGTTCACTTCCAGATTTTGGAAAAGCTTCCAGCATGCCTTGGGGTCACAGTTGAATTTGAGTACTGCTTTCCACCCACAGACTGATGGTCAGTTGGAGTGAACCATACAGATATTGGAAGACATGCTCAGGGCATGTGCAATGGAAATGTGTGGTAGTTGGGAAGAATATATACCCCTTATGGAGTTTGCCTATAACAACAGTTACCAAGCTACAATTGGGATGGCTCCGTATGAGGCATTATATGGTAGGAAGTGCAAGACTCCTCTGTATTGGAATGAGGTAGGCGAACGCCGAATGTTAGGACCTGAAATGATACAAATGACTTGTGACAAGGTCGATGTTATTCGGGAAAGGATTAAAGTAGCTCAGTCACGTCAAAAGAGCTATCTGAGACAACCGAGGAAAGACACGAGTTTGAGCGGGAGAAAAGGTGTTCCTCAAGATCTCTCCTACTAAAGGGTTGCAAAGATTCTATAGAAAGGGTAAGTTGAGCCCGAGATTCATTGGCCCATTTGAGATCTTAGCTCGGGTTGGCTCAGTAGCCTACATGCTCGCTCTGCCACCTTCACTCGGGAATGTTCATAACGTATTTCATGTATCTATGCTGAAGCAATACGTTCATGATCCATCTCATGTATTACCCGTGGAACCAGAATATCTAGAAGTTGATATGACCTATACAGAGCAGCCAGCTGAAATCTTGGACCGAAAGGTGAAAACCCTTCGCAACCGCTCCATTTCCTTCGTAAAGGTACGATGGGCTAATCATTCACTTGAAGAAGCATCTTGGGAGAAAGAGGATGAAATCCAACCCAAGTACCCTCATCTTTTCGAACAACCAGGTACGCCAATTTCGAGGATGAAATTTTCAAAAAGGGGGGGTAAATGTGATACCCTACTTTTTAAACTCGGTCTAATTACACGGTTGACCCGGTTGAACCATGTAGGACCCGAACCGGAGAGGGTTAAGGCGGGTTCCTTAGGGACCATGATGGCAAGGGTAACTTTGAACACCGGTTGGCCGGACAAGTCCGAGTCAGTGCCAGAGGAGACGGGTGTACCCAAGCCGTATAAATGCACATATCATAAGGCCATGTACGGATAAAGCAGGTATGTAGCAGTATCCTAAAGCGCATACGTATAATATACCTTATGTCGAGAGTGAGATTAGTGTCGAGAGTCGAATTCCATCAAAATCCCACTTGTTGGCCAATTTTCGGCCCTCAGGTGGGCGGTCATAGGTGGGCGCATCCGCCCACCGGAGTGACCCACCCATGTGTTACTAATAGTTTTCAAAAAGTATAAATAGCTATTATTATATTTTTATTTTCTCATTTATGACACTCGGGCGTTTGGTGAGAAGAGTAAAGAGGAGAGAGAAAAGGAGGGAGAAAAGAGAACGGAGAAGAAGAAAGGGGAGGAAGAGGAACAAGGAATGGATTTAAGCAGTGCCAAGGCTTGATCTTCCCATTCCGCCGGAAAGTGATCTCCAACGATAGATCTGCGTTTAGAGGTGAGCGAAGGCTATATTCCCTAAACTTTCACCATACCCAAGTAAAACCCTTGATTTGGGTAGTGTTTCTTGAGGTCTTGTAAATCCCCCTTGAGATGATGAATCTAAGGTTTAATAGATGATTTATATGTTGATTTTGAAGGATTTGAAGAAGTGTTTCCACGGTTGGAGGAGTATTGGTGATTTGAGGTGATTTTGGGGTTTTTGAAAGAGTTCTTGAGCAAAGAAGGTAAGATGGCTTCCATTCCTTAAATCTAACCTAGATCTAGGTTAGAACCATCTTATGAGACCTTGAATGTGTGGAGAATGGATTTGGAAAAGCCCCATTTGATTTCCCAAAGGTTGGGGAAGGTTTGGAGAAAAATGGCATTTTCCCGCCATGACCGGTGGGCCAAATGGCCCACCTGAGGGCACCCGCCTAAGAGGGCAGGCCCTCGGGGCCAACCGGCAGGCCGACCGACGGGCCAACCTACCCGCTAGTCTTAGCAGGGCCAACCGATGGGCCCTACCAGCGGGCAGACCGACGAGCTAACCTACCTACCGGTCTTAGCAGGCCCTCGGGGCCAACCTGCCCACCGGTCATGACCAGTGGGTCAGGACCGGTGGGTCGACCTACCCACCGATCATGATTGGTGGGTCATGACAGGTGGGCTGTCTGACCCACCCGAGAGGCTCCTGACGTGATTTTTATGTCCGAATGGACCCAAAACGGATGTGCGACCTTCTTTTAGGATTCTAAACATGATTTTGTCATCAAATCTTGTTAGTTTTGACCCCAAAGTGGTGAAATACTAGCCCCATTCACTCATCATAGGTTCACCAAAACTTACGCTTCTCGCACTAGATCTCACCCGTACCAGGCGTGAGTCTTTGTACACTTCAGGTAAGTGGGGAGAGGATGTTTGGCCTTGCTTCAAGGCTTGTTTGGCATTCATTTAATTGTATCTAGACTAGCCATGTCATCATGCAAATGCTATGTAGCTTAGCCATCCTCATATTTTTATGCCATGCGTGTTGTGTTTATTTTCTCAATGTCAAATGGTGATGTGCTTATGTGATGAATGTTGACATCATTGTGCATAATGCATTAATAGACTAGATGTCGTAGTCGGCTTGGAAACAAGTGCAATGGTGGCCCACGGAATGGGACGCGGAGGCACTATGCAATCGTACTATGTCATATAGGAGCATGCAGTGTAGGATTATCATCTTCCCGTGCTACGACCCTTTCCAATAGGGGTTGAGGTGTTGGGTTACCATTTGGGGGGAAGCAATGGTCACGGTTGTTAGGTCACTATGGCGGTTAGACATACGCCCGGCTGGTCATTAGGACAGTCGGCAACCCCGGTGGTATATTCAAGAGGGTCAATCGTACTACTTTTAAATTGCTGGAGTCAGCACCTTTATTTCTGTCATTTACTTTTATGTTGAGAGCCTGTGGTCGGCATGCTTTACTTTTTCGAGTACTCACGGTGGGCCTTCTTCGACAGCCCTATGGGCGTATCGCGGGATGGAGTTCGTGGCTCGTACCCGGAGTACACGCGCACTGTGGTTGTAGTAGCACTAAACCAAAGACTTAGTAATGTTGTTAGATGGATGTGATTAAAAATGAATTGCATAGCATATAGTGCATATGGTTGTGATTGTTGTGTGAACTGCTGTGTGGTCCTTCTTTTCACTTACTGAGCTAGTGAGCTCATCCCACGTGTGCACCTCTTTCAGATGATTTTGCGGTCACCGCTGAGGATCAAGGTCGGGCCCCACGTGGAATTCCCGAGGAGGATTGGTGGATCCCGAGGAATATGAGCACGGCATGGATTGTACGTGTGAGGGTTGTGCTGTGGGACCACAGTAGTGATTCCATACAGGGTTACTTTTTTATTCTTTTGACGACCCCTTTGTGTACTTGATATGTAAATTGTATTCTTTTTGTGTAAATATCATGCCTGCGGGCCCACATGTACTTAACTATGTATTACAATTTGGGTATCAAGTATATCGGGGATATTTACAGATAAATTAAGTCTTCTGCTGAACTGTTGAACATTTTCTTAGTTGTGTGTATCTTTGTGGTTGGATCTTGTTCGAGATGATCTGGAAAGTTTGGGTTAACCGGAGTTAACCCTGTCACCGGTCCGGTTCTATGTGAACGGGGTGTGACAAGGGCAATCAAAGAATAGGTGATCTGAGTCTTTAGTTCCATTCCAACAAAGGGTGCAGGCTAGGGAGATCGGCATCTGACAATGGATAAGGAAGGATTGAGTAGGGAGGCAATTGAAGAGGGCCCTCCAAATAGTGAAGCTTTGCCGAGGGATGTGATATCTGAACCAGACGATCTTGTGCCAAAGTAAAATAATTCATGTTGGTCTGATGAAGTCCCAGGCTGCTTTTGAGCTAAAAACACCCAAAGAATTATAAAGCCATAAGATAGTATCGTTCCCACCATAGGGGCTAATAGTGGGGAGGTTGTCCCAAATGTGAGCAAGAGCTGGGAGTCCAACTACCATTGCTGATGATATCAGAGTCCTTTGAGTCTTTTGATAGGCTCACACTATAAATGGCTCTGGCAAGTACCTGATGAAGGAGAACACCCACGGGGGTGCCAATGATCAACCCAAAGGGAGGTGGAGGATCCATCACCAATCTTGGAGGAGATAGCCTCGGATACCAAGGACCAAGCCAATAAGATTTTGCGCCAGACCCATGAGGCATCAGACATAACAGGGGCTATCCAGATGGAGTTCGAACGGAGATGGCCCGAATAAATCTAATCAACCCAGATACTTTTCCTCTTTGAAGCAATCTTCCAAATTAGCTTAATAATTCCAGCTGAGTTGACATCTTTTATATGCCTTAATCCCAGACCACCCTTAGACTTGGGCAAACAGATCTTGGCCCAGCTAATGGGGTGAAGAAATCTTGAAGACTCAACTCCTTTCCATAAAAAGGCAGACATAAGAGATTTCAATAGCTTGATTGTGGATTGAGGAAGCCATAGATGCCAGACCAGTAAATGTGGGAAGCATGGAGGAAGGTACTAGCCAAATAGACCCTTAGGTCTGATATGGGCTATACTATAAATAGCTTTGGGTAGCATTACCCTAATTGAATTGCTGCTAATAGTAAGGAGAAGAAGAAGGAGAAAGGACAAGGAAAGAAGGGAAGAGGAAGAAATTGAGAGGGAGTCACTGCACCTAAAATTGCTTCTGGACAGTTCTACACCCAGGTGAGAATTTAGCCAAGTAGTCAGGGTTAGGAATATTAGCTAATTAGGGATTGTAATCAAGTCCTTGTGAACTAATTAACTGCCTAGTAGAAAAAACCCCAATTTCAAGAAGGGTTCTGTGACCCAATTTGCATAGTATTTCGCAATGGTTAGTTATTTAATTATTGATAAGTTATGGTGTGATGTATTAGTGAGTGGTGGTTATCTATTGTTTGTAAGGCATGGAAAGAATGGAGTATGGTATAACGACTACTTCCTCAGCCCTATTTATTAGCAAAAGTAAAGGAATAAAGATAGATATTGAAATCCCAAAATTATCTCAAACAAGATGAGATAGGCTTCGTCACTCCAAGCTAGACACCATTGCCTTCATCAATAAGGCCAAACCACCTATTCTCTTTCCCATTTCTTCTGTATCCTTCTTTATTTTCTCTCATCTCCCCTTGTGTGCACGTAACAAAATCAAGTAAGTTATTCATTGTATATCTACCCTAGTGAAAGTGTTATTTATTTGCACATTGATTCCTTTATTTGCCTTTTTATAGGTATAGTGTATGCTAAGTTGAAAGACTCAAACTCAAAAACTGCCACTCGTGTCATAGAGTTAGCTACGAGTGTCAAATTTCAGGTACTGCTAGAGTGCATCACTCCGTCTTTTATGGATCTGTATTTGCAAAATTAATGATTAAACTATATTTAAGGACTAGAAATTAAACAAACACAATTATGAATTAATTAATTAATTAATTTTTTTTTGTGGAAAAACAAACGCAATTAAGGATAATAGAAAATGAAGATGTAATACAAATATAAGTTTGAAATGTTAGATCTAATTTAGGGTTCTCATCAGACCCTAATTGATTTCCATATAGACAACTAGAACACGATATCAAATAAAAATGTTTGGATCAAAATATAGAATATGTGTACCTGTCACCTAGTATGCTGAAGATGATCGATGTTGGTCACTCCCACTTTCACTCTATTGGCTTGGCTAGGGATCTTCTATAGCCCCTTAGACCTCCTTTGTTTTCTCACTTTAGTGGTAAAGTAGGGAAGAGTGAATACTGGCTGTAGGGACCCAAAACACAGTATTTATGTTACTATCCTACACCCA
The DNA here is from genome assembly GCA_022985045.1 of Macadamia tetraphylla. Taxonomy (NCBI): domain Eukaryota; kingdom Viridiplantae; phylum Streptophyta; class Magnoliopsida; order Proteales; family Proteaceae; genus Macadamia; species Macadamia tetraphylla. The sequence continues at coordinate 58,338,495 of CM040966.1, read as the reverse complement.
AAACCTTAATCCACAATGGGTTGGGCCAGCATATCCCTAAACTTGAGAGTGGACCGAACCAGTTCATACAACTTGATTCTCACCCATGTAATCAACCTGAATAATTAATTTAGCCCCTAAATCCAACAATCTCTCACTTGGGCTACATTAATTATAAGGATGTCTTTTAAATTGGTATACCATAGAACCTTATTACATTAACCACTCTTACTGTGATTCAGTTGAAAAACCACTCACATCGAACAACAGCAGAAGATACACCTCAATATACGGCATACAATTTTCTGTCATTACAAACATAAGTAAGTTTCTCAATATGAATCTATGTGGGATACTATCATAGAAACATTAACGTATCTTCAAATTACACTATTGTCATTCCATGTAGGTCCTTAACTGTGATATTAACCTTCACTAAGGCAAATCGCCTTTGATCTGGGGTTAATATCTAACTGTGGCTTGCTACCTATAAACTGTGGCAAATATTGCCTTTGAACTGTAACAAATACTGTCTTAAAATGTGGCAAACATTACCTTTTGAACTGTGACAAAATATTGCTTATAACTGAGACAATTACTGCCTACAGAAACATTCTCAAATGAAAACATAAACCAAATAATAAAAGAAATAACTGTGCATAATGTAAATGTTAAAACTTAACCATAATTCATCAAACTGTGCCCCAAAACATATGGGCTAAGGTTTTAAAACATCAACGAGTATTAAACAAAAACAAAGTTCCCACTAATCAAGCATTTCAATAACTGAATATAAAGAAATCGTAACTACTTAATGAGACCAATTTTTACTTGCTCTCAATTGCCGGTGATCAGTCTACCTCACCCTTTCTTGGCATCATCCTGCTTATTAGCCCCAAAATTCTTCCTCTTTTCTAACCATTTCTTGAAAATAAAGCATTCATTCTTCACATGTCCTTTCTTTTGGCACCAGAAACACTCTATGTTGTTGGTCTTCTCTTCATCATGAGTATTTTGAGATGTGTCAAGTTCTTGAGAGCTCTTAGTCCTGTCATATGGCTTGTAGCTTCCTTCGTTGGAAAAATTCTTGTTCCTTCTGCTTGGTCCACCAGAAGATCCCTTGTGGAAAGTTGCATCTGCTCTCTCAAAGCTGGTTTGTTTCAATTTTTCTTCCTCTTGAGTGCAAATGGAAATAAGCTCATTTAAGCTCCTATCGTACTTCAGTGCAATGTAGGTAGACTGGATAACCGTATACTGACTAGGGAGGGTATTCAGTGCAATGTGAACAATATATTCTTCATCGATTTGTATTCCAAGATCCTTAAGTTTACCAACATCAGCAGCTACACCCAAAATGTATTCTCTAATACTCCCATATCCATCATACCTTGTATTCATTAGCTTGGTCATCAATGTGACTTTCTCGACTTTCTTGTTGTGTTGAAACCTAGCTTTAATAGCATCCAGAAATTCTTTTGCAGTGTCTTTGATCTCTATGTTCCCATATATAATCTTAGGAACTGCCTTTTTCAAAACCAGTATGCACTTTCTGTTTGCATTTGTCCATTTCTTAAACTTGGTTCTTTCAACACTTCTGCTTGAATCTGTGAGAGACTCAGGTTTATGCTCCCTAAGTGCCAAGTCTAAGTCAAGAAGACCTAAATGCAATTCTAATTTCTCCACCCACTTTTGATAGTTGTTACCAATGAGTATTGGGATGGAAAATACATAACTTGAAGGAATGACCATCCTACTAAAGCAGCAACAACAGCACAATACATGCCAAATTTCAAAATATAAACCAAAATATTAAAGCATGTAATATCATCACTATATTTTAAATAAGAGCTACAATTAAAATTGTATCCCTATCCTTTGGGACAAGAATTAATTGATGCACTTATTTCTTTCTTTTAACTATGAAAATAATACTAATTTCAGAATTCAATCACCTTTGGGCAAAAGAACTCCTAAGTCAATGTCCCTTTCTGAAATGTGGATATTTATCTTCAAACCTTGATGACATAACCTTTGAAAAAATATCACCTTTACTGTTGGGGAAGATACAATCGAACTGAATGTACCACTTTGGTGGGTTTCACTTAGTTCTATCATATCTTTCCCACTGGAGATGTATATCTTTATGTTCAAAACATATATTTAAATAAGTCACTAGGACAACAATAACCATACAAGAGTCACAACTGTTACTACATTCCTATCCTTTGGGCTAAGAATACACTGGTCCTCTTGCAAATCCATATTTACTGTGAAAAGAATAATAATTTTTGAAATCCCCTCACATTTGGGCTTAGGAACCTTTAGGTTACTGTCATTTTCTTTAACTTTGGTGGCATCATCTTTGGACAAATGTCACCTACTTTGCTACCCTGGGGAAAATCATGGAATAATAAGATGTGCCACTTTGGTGCATTCCACCTCATCTTTTTATGATTTTCAGAAAAATTACTTTGCAGCTAAGAATGTGCGGAAGCTTACACCCTTTTCAATATTATCATATCTCAATTTAAAAACCCTTTCCAATCTCATGGTAACCAATAACAAATACGTTTTTCAAAACATTGATTTATATCATTTTGTTTCAATGATTGAAACTAAATACAACATAAAATTTCAAATAAACATGTCATATTAAAAATTAGATCATCAAATGTGACCCGAAACAAGGAATCCAACACAAAAAACAGATTTCAGTTTGGCCTTAAAACGAACCTTAAAATGACATTTAAAGTAGTTTAAATATAAACCCAAAAGGAACAAAAAACCAAACAAGCCTTTAAGGTTTTTTTTTTTTTTTTTAAATAAATACTTTCCTGTTCAACGATGGTTTGTTCCAGGCTTGGCCCAGTTCAACTATGTGTGGTCACTATTTGGTTTGGTTTGGTCGGTTTGATTTGTTTTAGTTCAATCCATTCTAATTAGAATTATACCTATGGGCTTAAACCCATTACTTGAATGAATATGGGCTTGGTCCATTAGTTTTTAAGAAATATTAATATGAAAGGTTTCTGGGCTGAGCCCATTAGATATGACTTCAAGTTTTAAAACAAAAGCACATGTTACCCTAGTTTTTTTTTTTTTTCCAAAACAAATCAGCCGCCGCTGACTTTGCAACTGTTCTGCAGTTTTTTTTTTTTTTAATTAAATATTTGACAATGGCATACCAAATGACCAAACTTTGCCTCTTCAAACGGATCCAAACCGCTTTAGGAATTCAAATTGGATTCGATTTCTAATATGGTAATATAATAATAATATTATATACAAATCTAAAATTACCCATCTCCATTATAAACGTAGAAGAATCATATCATATTATGATTTCCAAAACCTTTTTATCATTATTAATTAAATATAACGTAAATGATTATCCATCTACTTCAATCTGATTTCAACAAAAAACAAAAACTTTAGATAATCCTTCAGCCATTAACAACGATCTCAAGTAACCATTGGCTTTGAGAATAATGAGTAATACCAATCATCGGCTGGAGAACGTGATGTCGACAAAAATTGTAGAAGAAAACAACTATAAACCTTTACTTTATGAAAACCCAATTCATATTCAAAATACTCAAATAAAACCCACTTTAATGTAATGGTTTTCATGAAATTGGACTGATCAAATGCTAACATCTTTCAATTTCAATATCAATAGAACTTCAAATCCAAAACCAATCGATTCTAGCTCCGTATGGGTGGCTCTGATACCACTTGTTAGATCTAATTTAGCGTTCACATCAGACCCTAATTGATTTCCATACAGACAACTAGAACACGATATCAAATAAAACCAAATGTTTGGATCAAAATATAGAATATGTGCACCTATCACCTAGTATGCTGAAGACTATCAATGTTGGTCACTCTCACTTTCGTTCTATTGGCTTGTCTATAGATCTTCTACAGCCCCTTAGACTTCCTTTGTTCTCTCACTTTAGTGGTAAAATAGGGAAGAGTAAATTCCGGCTGTAGGGACCCAAAACTCAGTATTTATAATACTGTCCTGCACCTAAAATCCTAAACCACAATAGGTTTGGCCAACATACACCTAAACTTGAGAGTGGATTGAACCAGTTCATGTAACTTGATTCTCACTCATTTAATCATCCCGAATAATTAATTTAGCCCATAAATCCAACATGAAAACCATAGTGAACGAGTTTTAATCCCCTTGCCAGTCTTTATCAGTTATGAATCATCATTTGCAGTTGGATTTTGCGACCCGGGCAACATTAAAAATTAGATATCAAAACTACTACTGATCATAAGAATCGAAACTAGTTTCACTTCTTTGATTGCTGAATCACAGGCATCTAGGTTTTTGTTTCTTTGGTAAGAAACAAAAAATATTAACCACTAATAAGGGAAAAGAACAGAAACCAAGTCCACAGAGATTATGTCCCTATGTTTGTCTATTCTAGATTTGTTTGCAAACCTATGGGCTAGGGAAAACCAAGCTCTATCCTACGTCATAATAATATTTACATAACCAGATTGTTTATATATATATACATAGCAAAAGTTTTAAAACCTAGATCTTAAAAGTTGATGTCCAGCATTAGCGAAAACATCTCTCATGGCCACTGTAACTCTTTTCTTTGATCTAGCCAATCAACTAGGTCCTGATAGTCGGTCCAAATGTCTATAGTTGTGTCTCTCAATGACTACGTCCTTGGAGTAATCCCCTGACCAAAATCCATAGAGGCCAACATGAATTTCCTGCCAAGTATAATAATAGAAGCCTAGCGACCTCATGGGGAGGGATGGATTGATTTTTTATTTTTTTTACCAAGGAGAAGAATATACCAGGAGGAAAAAAGGGGGTACTATGAAACCGAAAAGGAACAAACCCAAAAGCACCGAGGATAACAAACTTAATTGAATAGGCCACAAACCAAAGGGGAAACAAAATCAATTGGGGGGAGGGGGGAGGGGGGAGAGTGGTGGAAGGGAGACCCAAGAAGAGAATAAGCCTCTTGGGAAATTCCTGACCGAGGGGGAGGCTAATTTGGACCTGAAGTTGAAGTAGATGAAATTCTAAATCTTGTTAAAAGAACAAGAGTTGGAAGTCCATCTACGTAAGATTCCTCTCTATCTAGATATGGTTGATGGCAATACGAAAAGTAAACTTTCCAACGGTGTAACAAATGGATGAACCAACAAAATTCAAATTAACCCAGATCCAAGATCCATTCTTCACTGAGGGGGAGCATTCTTCTTCTAGTAAGCTAGCAACAACTAAGCACCCTCTTCCATATGGAGGACAAAAAAATATGATCAACATCTCCAATATCATTCCAGCAAAGACAACAAGCAAATGTGACATGTTTGTGCTAATAGTAAAGAAAAGATTGCGTTGGAAGACAATTGAAAATGCCTCACAGGAATCCTTGTCAAAGCTCCCAAGACGCATAATAATTTAATAGTAGGGTGATGTGACTGAGCCAGCTCCAAATAATCCAAATGAGATATATAGTGTTAAGAGGGAATACAATCTTTAGGCTGTGTAAAAAATCATTACAAACCAAATCAATAAGCCAATAATTGATATTTCTTAAAATTACATAGGGTCTATTAGATATTGTCTCTCTATGGGGACTACCAGGTTTGCTATTATTTAAGATTCTAAACATGCCAATCCATTTCTCTATCATTCTCATCTTGACCTTTCGTGTTGATGCCTTGCTTATAGAAGAGACCAACTCCGCCACTAGATAGTTTTCAATGCTCAAGATACATTCCTTAATGTCTTCTCCACCTAACAGCTTTTCCCTTCGCCATAAGGAGGTAAGTTAATTCAAGTATTGAAGGAGGCCAGTGTCCATAAAGCTGAAAAGTGAATTTGAGTTACCTAATAGCTAAACATGGATAACAAAAACGTTTACAAGATCAATGAACATATCATATGATAAATCAGGACTCTGTGAGTATGACCCAAGGATATAGTCTTGGGGGGGTTATACATAACTTGATCTATCATCTGGGTTTGGATACGAGCAAATGAGCAAGTTAATTTTCCATTTTTTTTTTTTTTTGGGGGTTTTCTTTTCTACTTGGTAGATGCAGCCCTAGCATCTCCCTGGTTCCGGTTCTTGCTCTGATCAAAATGCAGATTCCCTGTTGTATAAATTGAGAACCTTCATTTCAAGCAAGTACCAATCAGCATATGATTCAGATTCACTTCACACTTCGCCGTGATAGCCAAGTGCTAATTGCCACCAGTGGGAACATAATTATGAGCCCATAATTCACCAAGGTGTCGACATCTTCAATTTCCTTCACCTTTTTATGCAAAGTACTCCATATACAATGGATAACATCACTCTCCTGTGTAATAAATAAATATAGTTGATTAGTTGCAATCACTGAGAATATAAAAGTGAGCTGTTTATGGAACTAAATATGCAACACTTGCCTTACTGTTAGGGTCCCTAATTTGGTCCTGAAGAGTAACACGATTCAATGTTCTCCAGTCTGCCTGGTTATCTGCTTGATGGAGCAGAATTTTTATTATAGCATCTCCAGATCCTTTGACCGAGAAACCTCTGTAAGCTGAATCTGTATAAATTGTTTCCATGACTGAACCAAAGAAATTTGTCACAGGTACCTATGGGAGATTGAAATGGATGTGAAGTTAGTTATGGCTTGTAAACATGTGGCAAGAAGATCCTCTCTTCCAAATGTTGGTACCCTGCGGTTAACCTTCGCTAAAGCTTCCGCAGGGATTAAAAAACCACCTGCAGGGAGGCTGCGAATAGTGCAGATTCACACCAGGGGACCCTTTGAGAACACTAGTAAACATTAACAGCAAGCAAAAAGGTATCTGGTAGTATTGGCTGAAATTTTTATCTAATTCAGATCTGACATTGTGACAGTAAGAAACCATTACAGGAGATCACTGAACAAGCCATTGACACCTTATATAAATCCAGATTGATATGCTCACATTATCCAGAGGTCGTTGGTAGAGATCAGTCCGGTAATATGCAGTTGACATCAACATATTTGGGTTGTATGAATTGAAAAGGCTGCAGAACAACCAAATAATAGAGTCACAAAATAAGGTCCCCTTTCAAGAAAAGAACTAGTTAGCTGGTAGGGTCAGAACACAAAAAAATTAGAATAAGGACCAAACCATATAAATAGTAAAGCAATGTATAAAATGAAAATATGCCTATGGATCAAAACAATCATCACTCGAGATCCATTTAGTAGTAGTCAACAAAAGAGGTATCCCTAAAAACTATCAATGGATGTTTTTTCCACATGACATAAGAAGCTGCAAAGCGTTTGCTACTGCATCTCAAGTTGTCAGTCAGATATGCTTTTGTTGAATTTGTAGTTCTCATACTTTAGACGCCCGGTAAATAGTATATGATCCAGAATAAGGAAGACTCCAGTGGGCCATTTGAAATAATTAGACCAAAATGAAATTGACGACAATAACTTATCATTAAAGCACATCTAAAAATTGCTTTCATAGATGCAGTTTCAAGGAAATGCTGACTCAGTAGAAACAAACAAAAAACCAAGGATGATGAAGTTTCTGTTGGAATATTGATGTTGCATACTAAAATTCATTTTTCTGATTAAATACCATGTATAATGAATGATGAAAAGGCTTTCTTTTTAATATGAATATTGCAGGGTCAAGTCGAGTTGCATACTAAGATGTATTTTTGTGATTAATACCATGTATAATAAGTGATGAAAAAGCTTTATCTTTAATATGAATATTGCAGGGTCAAGTCGATGAGTAAACACCAATCCAGTCAATTCCTCCCAAGCATCAAGACTAGCATTCAGAAGCCAAATGGGTCACTGAGCTAAGAGCTTTGTCGGCAAATCTCCAAGAGCAATCAAATGGAAGACAACATGTTGGAGATAAACTATAAGACCTCTTTCATCAAGCTCTTGGCCCAAATGGAATCAAGACTTCAATACTTGAAGAGTAGTTACTTAGGTTCTAGGCTTTGGATTTATTCTTTCACTTGATGTAATTTTGTGATCATAAGTTGTAAGGTTCTAACAACCTATAATGCCTTATTAGACACTAAGTGGTATATCTGTCCAATTGGGACAAAGGTTATAGCATTCTCAGGATGGGACTTCACCAGACTTGACAACGAATATAGAATGGTTAGATAATGTAAAATAGCTAAGCTGCGACAAATTCTACAGGAGGATCTTTCAGCAGAATTCTTTTCAAGAAACCCAATTGCATGCAACACCGACCCCTTGAGCCTAAAACGAACTCAGAAGATGTAGGTCAAAAGGACCAAACCACTCTAAATCTTCTCTCTCCCTTTGTGTGATTGTTTTTTGTTTCATATCCCCTCTACCTCCCTTGAAAGTGAATTGAAAAAATGACCAACGTCTTTTCAAGACCTGATTTACCCCTCTCTTGGGTTGCCATAAGGTCCAACAGTTTCAGAATAATTGTTGTCCCAGTTGGCCCTAAAAGTATACACATATAACGATACAGCATTTTTTTTTTTTTTTTTTTAACTATTGTTTGTGAAGTAGCATTGTAACAAAATCGTATTAGGCTTTTAATTATTTTTATTTATTTTTTGTTTTTTTTCTTTTTTGTGACGTAAGACGGTATACACATATAGTTGTATATCTAGTACACCTCTTGTTGGCATGGATTGACACACACAACTCTCTTATAACCTTTGGACACATGTATTCTTTCTCTCTGCGCTCCTTGCGCCTCTGCAAGAGCCCTAGCAGGTTCGGGGATTTTGTTACAATGTTACTTCACAAAACAATAACTTAAAAAAAGAGAGAGAAAAGCCAGGCCTAATGCCTTGATGTAAAAAACTTGAATAATTATAATTCTTCCATTCGTTGCTTAAAAGAAAGTAAACCAGGGCACGAGGCTCACGCTACTGCAGGGTCTGGGAGGGGCAAATGTACGCAGCCTTACCCCCATTGCTTCACATGTATTATTATACCTTTGTGAAAAAACTTAGTTTCATGAATGTTTTGCCAATTGGATAAACAATAACGACACTCGAGGCACAAACTTAGCATGCTGCATCCTGTATCGAATTTGTCATCTGTTTTATAAGCATAATGCCATGACAGTCATCGCACTTCCAAAATGATTCTTACCTGCTCAGTGAAGCATTGTCGTACATATTTAGCTTTTCAAAGAATGAAAGGGTATAGAAAGTAAAACGATCCACAACAGAGACACCAACCTGCAATAAAAAAAAAAAAAGGATTAACAACTCACTGATTAATCTATTAATTACAGGACGAATACAAATTCCAGTGAAAAGAAAAAATGCAGAAACCTTTTCTTACATCTGAGTCCAGGTGATGTGAATAAGAATTTTCGCCTTTCATGCTACTCCCAATAGCCAAAACACCAGGTGAATGAAGCTGCAGAGTTTAAGAAGTGAAGGCCTTTATTTATTGTGACAGTGGAGAAACTAATAACCAGTCAACTCAATAGCTTGAAGAAGAGAAGGAGAGAATGCGATGGAGGAAGAAGAAAGAGCTGAACCACTATAGATTTGGTGTGCTATATATCGTGGTCACTCTATCCTTTATTTATACTCACAATTACAAGCTAATAGCAGTTGTACTCTATTGGCAGTTGATACTAATAAAGGGAGAGGGAATCGTGGGCTGCTGATTAGAGAAAGTCCCAATTCCTCCCTTAGGGGTATTTTAGTTGAAATAACCTAGAGGGGGGGGGGGTGAATAGGTTATCCTAGTGAAATTTAAACCTTTTTGAATAATAGTTCCCAAACGTGATTGCAAAATAAAAACTGCGGAATAAAATATTCACAATCACACAACACCAAGGTTTATAGTGGTTCGACTCAAGTCCACTCCCTACAAGTTCCACTTGTAAGGTATTCCACTAACTCTCCCTTTCAGTATAGTAGGTAGGGTAGAAAACCTTTACAAAATCTTTTTTAAGACAAGAATATTTTTACAATCTCTTTCCAGGTAGAGAGGCACCTCTTACAATCCCGTTTTACGATGGAGAGTCACCCAACTCTTTTTAGGATAAGAGGATCCTTACACAATCCTAATTACAGTCTAGGAGAATGTAAAAGTAATAAAACAAGTGAAATATAATGGTTCGAGTTTACCTCGTGCGGTGCGTGCAAAATGAATATGCAAAATGTAAGCTTGAATGCACCTTTTGAAGTCTTCCCTAGGTATGGGAGACTTTGCCGAAGTCTTTGAGTTTTTAGAGAACGTGTTTGACTTTAAGAATAACCCCAATGATAATAGCAGTTGAATCTCAAAATTGACTTTGATATAATTGCTTAAAGCTCACTTAAATTGTTCATTATTAAAGTCATTAATGGGGTATTTATATAGGTAGAGACTAGGCTCAATTAGGGTAGTAAGTGTTGTTGTATGGTTGTCCTTGTTGGCAACCTGGCCATGTGGCAATGATGATGTGGGAAATTTGGGTGATGTGGCCGAAAGTGATGACATAACATCGTTGAGTGTCATCGATGAGATAATATAGCCACATTGTGTGCATGGAGTGGTTTGATTCATCCATGGTAGGTGGTGCGGGTTTCTGGGTCAAAATTGGCAAAATTGGCCTATTTATGCTCGAGGGCATTTTCGACAGTAAAAATGACATTTTTGGAAAACCGTTTCTTCATGAAAAAGATAGATTATAATTTATCTAGTCCAGTGTATCTAATTTTGTCGCATTACATACCGTATGAAGAAGTTACGATATTTATGGCAGTCAAGGGGAATTTTGACATTAAAGATGAAATTTTTAAAAGAAGTGTTCTTCATGTAACGATACGAAAAAAATCCGATCTTTCCAATGGTTCTGATTTTATCGCGTTCCGATTCTGTATGAGGAAGATGCATCATTGGAAAGATCTAGGGGCATTTTTGTCTTTTTACATAACTAAGTCAGATGAGCAGGTCTTCTAGAAAGTCGTAGAGTGTCCAGTCACGGTTCCAACGCACTTTGTTTTATCTCGATCGGATATCATATGAAAAAGTTACATGTATTTCCGTGAAGCCGGTTCAAAAATCCAAACCGAAAAATCAACAGATGCTCTCGGTGTTGGGTGGATTTTCTAGATTTTAATTTTGAAATTTCAGGGGCTTTTGTGTAATTTCAAGATTTTGAAGGTCTGAGTTGATAAGGGGTTTTTGGCACTGAAATATATGGAAGCAAGGGCTTGATTGTAATAAAAATGAGTATAGTGTTGTAGAATGAATGGCTCAGATTGAGCCACGTAGGCCAAATGCTGATCGAATGAAGCGCGCTGTGCTGACGCAAAAGATGCTTACGCATGTGTTGGGGTTGGTCGGGTGCATTGGCAATGATGGTCTGGCACTACACCATATTGCATTGACTAGTGTGTGTCACATGTGCATCATCACCAAAGCTTAGATTCCAATCCCTTAGATCTAGATCAACTAGATCTTATAGATCTAGATCAACTAGATCTTATAGATCTAGATCTAATGGTCATTCAATGCTTCTCCTTTATGGGTTAAGCGACAGATCCGAAATTTGCGCTGACATAACCAATGGTAGCTCTACAACGGGTCAGATGATGTCAGCGCCTGTGTCATGATGACGTCATCTTTGACTTTGAGAGATTCAAATCCTATGGTTTAGATCTATTGTCCGTTGGTTTAATCGGACGGCTCAGATTAAGAGATACCTTTTGATGAGATCTATGGCCAGATCTGCGCCTCTGTTGCGCACCGCCGGCGTAGCCTACACCACTCCTACGAAGATTCCATTTCAGGCTATCTCATTACTCCAACTTCAAATGGCCATATCTCCCTCATCTTAACTCCGATTTGGGTGATTCAAGTTGGAGATTTTTCAGAATTCCAAGCTCTACACACCAAAGGGAAGAAATCAGGTAGAGGGGTTGCAGAGGTGGTCAAAAGAACGAGTTGAAGCTCATGGAAGGCTTAGGATTTGAAGGAAAGACTTCCATCCTCTTGCACTTGATCCATAGTCCCCATTAGAGGCTTAGGAAGCTGCTGGAAACCAAGGCAACAAACTCTATTGGTTGTTGCCAATAGAAAGAAAAAGAAAAGGGAAGAAAAGAGAAGAAGGAAATAGAGAAGAAGTTTTTCCCTCTTTGTGTGTGAGTGTGAATGCCATTATTGCTCCATTGAAAGTACAGACAGAGAAAAGAAAGAAGAAGAACCTAAAATTTGGTTCTTGTGAGTTGTTTCAAGAAACCCAAGTGCCAACCGGGGTTGAAGCATTGGCGGCACTGAGACAACGTGGTCATGGTCCGCATCAAGTGGAGATCGACATTATTGTATCTCCGACGGTTACTCCTTGCCAAGGTAACCTCACTTTTGCCAAATTTCCATTATTATAAATCATTGTAGGCAAGATGTTTGATAAAATGCCTAAGTGACAGTTGTAGTCTATTTGTGGGAAATTTGCATGTATGAGTGTTTCAATATAAGGGCATTGTTATAAGCATAGTTGTCACGGCGCCAAGGCGGTGGAGGGTTGTCTAAGCGCTTAGGCGCATGCCTTGAGGCGAATAAGGCGACCAATTGTTATTTTCTATTTTTCCTATTTTCAAACATTATTTAGTAAGCTATATATACCGTGTATCATAAAAAATCAAGATTAAGCAACATCAAGTCATTAAAAATCAACATTTAGCCATATTAAATCATAAAAAATTAACATTAAGTCATATTAAGTTATAAAAAATCAAAATTTAGAGAAATGCTCTAGTTCTATAATAAGTTTGATTGGTCAAATGATATTATTTTTACATGAGACTTTTTGTATCAGTTATAATATAAAACCAGCTTTCCAACAAGTCTAAGATTACTTAAATCTAAGTTGTAATGACAAAGTTATGCTCCGGTCAAACTTATTTTAAGTGCGAATCTTGTTAAAATCGCCTGAATGAAAATAATTTTATGGATATCAAAACAAAAAATTATTTTATCGGACTTTTGGTTTTTAGCAATGTTTTAACATGATAGAATTTATAAAATTTTCATAATTGAGAAAAACTCCAACATTTAAAAGTTAAAAATCGCCCCTATAACCAAAATCCAGTTTTTCTTCTTGGACTGGGGGGTTGACTTTTTATCCTTTTGGAATTTGATTTTTAAACTATTTTTATTTGATTCAAATAGGGGGTATTTGCTTATTTATGAATAATATCTTAAGTAAATGAAATAACAAATATAAAAATGAAATAACAAATATAAAAAAATGAAATAACAAATATAAAAAGCATTTACTTAAATGATATTTGGCATAAATAGGCGACGCCTTGACAACTATGGTTATAAGCTCAACATTATTTTTGATTGGTGTTCAGTGGGTGCTAGACACAGGGGCTATATGTTCCTTGGTAGTTACTACTACCTAAACCTATTTGCCATGGGTGCGGCCTCTCAGATCATTCTAAGAAAACTAGGGTGAAGACCTAGCCATTGTATGTCATTGGTGGAAACTGAGAATGTGTTCCCTTGGCTATGGGTGCAGTTATAATTAGTATTAAATAAATGCTGAGCCCGACAATGGGCATTACTCCGTGCATGTAGGCAACTGGCTGAAGCACGTATTTCTTGTGTTGTGGATGTGTATGCTCGTATTTGTATTTTGGATTGGAGTGATTGGCTGCAGGATGGGTGTGTACATCTGGTAGACCTGGCCACTTGGTGGTGAAGTGTGGATGTGCATACGACTGTGTATGTATGAGATAGTGATTACCGTGTGAGGTTTATGAGACAGCTCTGTGCAGCAATATATGTTATGTGAGTAAGTTCCGTGCAGCAGTAAGAATTGTCAGTAGTATGCATAACAACTCTGGGTAGCATTAGTAGATTGTGTATGTATCTATTGAAGTGCAAATAGTGATTGCCACATCAGGGGTACAGCTGAAAAATGAAAAAGGATTTGGCACACTGATTCACCCCCCTCTCAGTGTCAATCGGGACCCAACAATAAGATCACCCAATTTGGAAGGAGAATAATTTCTAACGGGTAGAAATTTTCTCAACCAGCAGTTGCCGCTTCCTAGTCTAGTTGTATGAAACTAGCCGTTAGACTAAAAAATATAACCGTTATATAGCCGTTGGAGTCTTTAGAGGTCAACCGGCAATTGCCGGTTGTTCTCTGTGGGCTAAGTTATATACAGGCATATGATCCGGAATTGATCCGGCTAGCCGGTTCAATTTACGGTTATATCCGACAGTTGCCGGTTGACTGTTGTTTGCAATTTATGATGGAAAATCCATCACAAAGGCAAAGCGACAGTTGCCGATTCCCATCTGGCAGTTGCCGGTTGACCTCTGTTTTGTGTTTTGACTGTCTGGCAGTCACACAAGGAGGTTAATATGCCTTGGGTTGATTTATGAGTGTTGTCCATGATTAATATACATGAGTGTAGTGTGTGTGGGAGTGTGTGAATTACATCTTAATCTAGAAGTATCCAACTCTTCAATTTCTTCAATTTGAGTTCTTCCACTTCTTCAATGTCTCTCAGAGCTCTTCAGTAAATCTTCGTATTCTCCATCATGAGTTCTTCTAAATTGTCAATCCCACTTGCATCTTGGGCTTCATTGAAGTGGTCCCTTACATGGTGCTTCCACAATGTGATCCTTTACATAACACTTAGAGAAATAGTTGTTAGAGCCCGACTTGTTTGTTATCATCAAAACCTTTATGGAGAGGGATATTCCCAACAATCTTCCCCTTTTTGGTGATGACAAACAAGTGGATTAAAGGATTAAAACCAGGTGGTCATGAAAAGTAAAATGCATATTTAATCTTTAATCAACTCCCTCTTCTTCTCCCCCTTTTGTCAACCATAGTTGTCACGACGTCAAATCGATCCAAGGCGGTGGAGGGGTGGCTAATTGATTTGGCGATGAATCGCCCGTTATGGCGTTGCCATGGCGGTCAAATGGCCCATGTGTCATTTTTTATTTTTCCTATTTTCTAAAGTTATTTAGTATGCTACTTTTTATTTCCCCTATTTTCTAAAGTTATTTAGCATGCTACAAGCCTACAATATATACCCTATAACATATAAAACCAACATTAAGCAACATCAAATCATCAAAAATCAACATAACCCTATCAAAATCACCCTGCATTTTACAAAAAATTGACCGCTTAGTGAATCAGGCGTGACCTGGCGTCTATGGCGACACCATGGCGACGCCTATCAGCCATTGGCGACCGCCATTTGTGAGTCACGTAAATCGTAGCACTGCCATGAACTTCTTTTCTGCCAGGACGCCAAATCGCCACCTAGGCGACGCCATAACAACTATGTTGTCAACAACAAAAATGGGGAAAAAAAATTATAAACAAGGCTCCCCCTGAGCATGTGCATAAAAAAAAATAGATAATAGAGACAGTTAGAGCATGGGAAAATACACACAATCATAATGCATCAATTATATATATAGAACTTCAAAACAGTGCATTACAAAGATGCCATACTTAAGGCATTACACATGACTCCATTTCCTCTAGCTTCTTGTCAAGCAACTCCATAGTCACAGGTTGATTTGAGGAGCTTCCTTCTTCAGAAGTAGAGCGAGGATTGTTGATCCCCATATGACGGATGGAGTTGATGTTGAAGGCCATTTTATCCTCGACCATAGGTTCTCCATTGAGATCGACTCCAAAGTGGGCAAAGATTTGTCCCAGTAGACGTCCACAGTGAAGGTTGTTGATTCTTCCCTTGCCACCGGCATGAATCATGTGATGGATCATAGATGATGAGGTAAGGTAGGTTGATTTGAATTCCATCACAAATGCAATAGGTGACATAGGCCTGAAAGCGGCTAACTGCATCTTGGTGTCCACTCTTGGGAAGGATGTTGAGTGAGACAATGTAGTAGATGATCTTGGCAAGTTCGGTTAGCTCGTTTTTCGAAGCCGCCACTCCAAGGTAGTTCTTCATTATCTTCCCATAGACCTTGTCTTGATCCATGAAGTCCTTGTGATCTTTCTTGGTGAATAGGTATTTGAGATGTTCAATAGGGAGAACAATGAGTATTTCTCCCAATTCTTCAATCCCAAAATCAATGTCAACGCCTTTGACCATACTCTTGATTCGAATGTTCTCTTCATAGCCTTCAACCCTTAGGTTCCAATAGAAAAGTCGAACGAGTCTTGGATAGCATCGAAATCCGCATTGGAGTATGCCAATCCAACCAAGAATACCAAAGTATTCTTCCAGACCAAAAGAGTACAAGGATTGAGTGTCAATATCCTTACCGGTCTCAATCTTACGGTTCTCAAACAAATCCCACAATTCCATTGTTTCCGTGGAGACGAGATCCATCTCAGTTGCTGGTCTCTTCTTGTCGGCACGAACTTTCTTAGGAGCCATGGAGATGGAAGAAAGATGGAAGAGAGATAGGGTTTTGGAGGAATGAGGTGAGAGTTGTTGAGTATCTAGGGTTTTAGACAAAGGGATTTAGGCTTCTCTGATTTCGTTTGGATGAAATGAGAGTGGAAGATGAATAGTGCAATGAAATCCCTTAAAAAGGGTTAAAAAATGACCTGTCCGATGGGTTTAACTCGCAAACCCGAGATGAACCGGTAGTTTCCGATTATAAACTGCAAGTGCCGGTTGGTACAGAAAAATTGAGTTTTGAGCATTTTTGAAGAATTTTTCGGATTTTTTTATTTTAAGTTCAAGGAAGAAGTTTAATTCTCCCATCATACTCATTTCAAATTTATTGCTTATAATGCTACTGAACTCAGTACACATACTCTCATTAGATAAGCCAGAAATAATGTCATCGACATAGATTTGAGCTATAAGTATGTCATCTTTAAAGTTCTTCACGAACAAGGTAGTGTCAATCTTCCACCTTGAGAAGCCACTTTCTATTAAGAAGGTGCTTAATCTCTCTTACCAAGCTTTAGGAGCTTGTTTGAGGCCATAAAGGGCTTTCTCAAGTTTAAAGACATGGTTTGGAAGCTTGGGATCTTCGAAACCAAGGGGTTGAGCTACATATACTTCCTCTTGAATGTAACCATTTAAGAAGGCACTTTTTACATCCATTTGATATAATTTAAAGTTCTTATGGCATGCAAAAGCTAGTAGCATTCTAATGGATTCTAGTCTTGCTACAGGGGCATAGGTTTCATCATATTCAATTCCTTCCTGTTGGTTATATCCTTTAGCAACTAGCCTAGCTTTGTGTCTTACAATATTACCATCTTCATCCAACTTGTTCCGAAAGACCCACTTGGCACCGATGATGGTGTGGTGGTCAGGTTTTGGAACTAGTTTCCAAACCTTACTTCTTTCAAACTGGTGAAGCTCTTCTTACATTGCAACAATCCAGTCACTATCCTTAAGTGCTTCTTCTATGTTCTTGGGTTCAATCTTGGAGATAAATGTAGGGTGGTTGCATATCTCACGGGATTTAGATCTAGTTTGCATTCCTTGGTTCAAATCTCCTATTATAGCATCGAAGGGATGGTTTCTATGGGGTATGATGTCCCTAGGTAAGGTTTCTACTTCTTGATTAGACACATCCTTTTCCTTAGGTTCTTCAAAAGAGAGAACATCTACTTTATCTTTTAAGACATCAATACCATCATCATCATCAATAAGAGGTTCATGCATAGTAATAGGCAGAGATTCATCAAATCTAACATTCATAGATTCTTCAACCATTAGAGATCTTTTGTTAAAGACACTATATGCTCTACTGTTAAGGGAGTATCCTAAGAATATCCCTTCATCAGATTTTGCATCGAACTTTCCATGGCAGTCTTTAGTGTTTAGGATGAAACACTTGCAACCAAACACCCTAAAGTAATCTACCTTAGGTAGTTTACCAAAGTATAGCTCATAGGGAGTTTTGGAAAGTAGGGGTCTAAGAATAATTCTATTAAGCATATAACAAGCAGTATTAACGGCTTCAACCCATAAGGATTTGGGCAAGGAGTACTCATTGACCATGGTCCTAGCCGTCTCTTGTAGTGACCTATTTTTCCTTTCAACAACCCCATTAGGAGAAGTTATGGCCAATGCCATGTTATTGCAATATACATCAAATTGATATATATTGTCAAACTCTCCTCCATGGCCACTCCTGATAGAGGTTACTTTATAGCCCTTCTGATTTTGTAATCTCTTGCATAAGGTTACAAACTCATCAAAGGCATCATTTTTGTTTCTAAGAAATATAGTCCAAGTAAATCTTGAGAAGTCATCCACAATGACAAAAGTATATGATTTACCATTTAAGCTTGATATATTGATAGGACCAAACAAGTCTAGGTGAAGGAGTTCCAAAGGCCTTGAGGAAGAAACAATGTTCTTAGCCTTATGGGATACCTTGGTTTGTTTGCCCTTTTGACATACATCACAAAAATTATCTTTATTGAACATAATCTTAGGAAGATTTCTAACAAGGTCCTTAGATGCAATTGTTTGGATTAACTTGGCATTTACATATCCAAGTCTTCTATGCCATAATAAGGACTCACTATGGCTAGAAACCAAGCAAGCATTCAAGGAGCTTGTTTCATCATCAAGCATGCATACATATCTGTTGTTCTTCCTAGATCCTTTTAAGATTAGATCATTATTAGCATCTTTTACATAGCAGTGAGATACATCAAAATCTAACTTATAACCTATTCCACACAACTGACTTACACTAAATAGGTTATAGTTCAGGTTTTTGACTTAGTAAACATTTGAGATAGAAATACCGTTTATCTTGATTTTCCCAATACCAACAATTTTCCCTCTGCTATCATCTCCAAATGAAACCCATCCTCCGTCGTAGTCACGTAGGCTTGAGAATAAATTTCTATTGGATGTCATATGCTTGGAGCATCCATTGTCAATCACTCACTTAGCTTGTGTTTTATTCTTCAAGCAAACCTACAATAGAAGATCAGTTGTACATTGGTCCCCATAATCTCATGGGTCCATCATTGTTAGTATCAAATGTTCCTATGGGGACCCAAGTGGTCTTGTATCTTTTAGGTCTTTGATATGACCTTGGGTTTCTTTGAGATCTCTGAAATTCATATGATCCATAAGATTCTTGAGATGTATAGGATCTTTGAGGTTTGTATTTCCCATAAGGTCTATATGACTCTTGAGGGAAGGCTCTTTGGGGCTGCCTATAAAATTTTTCAATAGAGTATCCCCTTTGAGGTTGGGGTCTATATCTAGGTCTAGATTCCTCTTGTGGCTTATATTGCCTTCTTTGAGGTGTGTAGTAGTAGGCATGGTTTACCTTGATCCTAGATCTCTCATTTTGAGAGGTAGTGGGATTTTTCTTCTTGGTATTGCATTGTCTTGTTGAATGCCCTGTTCTTTTACAGAGGCCACACTTGACATAGGATGTGGATGCTTGATTACCTCAATTCCTTCTTGGATTCTCTTTTTGTTTTCTCTTTGATGGGTTTTGTCTATAACCCAATCCTTCTCTATCATTAGGACTTTTCCTTTGAGATCCAAGAAAGTTATCAAGGTTCTTTTGACCTTGGGTAAAGGTGCAAAGAGTAGAGTTTAACTTTGAGTTCTCTTCCTCAAGTTCACTCACTTTGGAAGTCAAGATATCCACTCTCTTGTTAAGTGTGTCGACTTCTTTTTCTAGTTTATGTTTTTCTATTTCTAACTTAAGACTCTCTTCATACAAATCCTCGAAGGCTTCTTGAAGTCCTTCGTTGGAGTCATTTCCTAGAGGTCAGTTTGAGTATGTTGGCTTACCTCTTGTTCTTCATCTCCAAGAGCCATCAAGGCTAGGTTGGTGACTTCTTTTGAATCACTCTTTCTTCATCACTTGAATCACATGTGGTAGCATCTGCTTTCTTCTTTGTCTTATGTGGGCACTCAATTCTAAAGTGACCCGGTTTCCTGTAATCAAAACATACTACATCCTTTTTGTTAGATGAAGATTCTTTAGTTTTGTTCTTAAACTTACCTTTCTCACCATAGGATTTTGTCACCAAAGGTTTTGCCTTTATATGGCATTCTTCCCTTCTTCTTCAGAAACTTGTTGAATTTCCTAGTGATGAGTGATATCTCCTTTTCCATGTCGAAGTCTTCCCATCATCATCATCACTTACCTCTTCAATGTTTTAAGAGGATTTCAATGCTATGGTCTTCCTCCTTCCTTCTGGAATTTGCTTATCAGCTTATAATTCGACTTCATGGGTTTGTAGAGAACCAAACAAGTAGTCTAGGGATATCTTTGTGAGATCCTTAGCTTCTTCAATTGCGGTTTTCTTAGGTCGCCATGACTTTGGTAGAGACCTTAGTACTTTTCTTACTTTTTCCGCATTGGTGTAAGTTTTTCCTAGGCTCTTAAGACTATTGACAATGTTGGTAAAACGAGTAAACATCTCAGTGATAGTTTCATTTTCATACATAGTAAATGTTTTATAATTCGAAACTAACTTATCTACTTTTATTTCCTTTACTTCCTCTGTGCCTTCATGAGTAACTACGAGCATATCCCAAATTTGCTTGGCTGACTCACATGCTATGACTCGATTGAATTCTTCTTCGTTGAGAGCGCATTGGAGGAAAGTAATTGCTCTGAAGTTGTATTGGATGAGGTTAACATCATCGGCCGTCCATTCATTCTCTTCCTTGGGTACCGTTTTCCTTCAACTTCTTTGGTGATGACGTATGGTCCATGTTCTATGGCCTTCCATACGAATATGTTATGACCGTATACAAAGTTCTTAAATCTACACTTCCAGAAAGAGATTTATTCCATTAAAGTAAGGGGGGTCTTGAGGCATTCATGCCCTCTGGTGGTCCTTGGGATGTGGCCATGGTCTTTCACTCATGTTAAAACTAAAATAGTCCTAAAACTTTTGAGCTCCCACTCTGATACCAATTGAAATAACCTAGAGGGGGGTGAATAGGTTATCCTAGTGAAATTTAAACCTTTTTGAATAATAGTTCCCAAATGTGATTGCAAAATAAAAACTACGGAATAAAATAATCACAATCACACAACACCAAGGTTTATAGTGGTTCGACTCAACTCGAGTCTAGTCCACTACCTACAAGTTCCACTTGTAAGGTATTCCACTAGCTCTCCCTTTTAGTACAGTAGATAGGGTAGAAAACCTTTACAAAATCTTGTTCAGGACAAGAGTATCCTTACAATCTCTTTCCAAGTAGAAAGGCATCTCTTACAATCCCGTTTTACGGTGGAGAGTCACCCAACTCTTTTTAGGATAAGAGGATCCTTACACAATCCTAATTACAGTCTAGGAGAATGTAAAAGTAATAAAACAAGTGGAATATAATGGTTCGAGTTTACCTCGTGCGGTGCGTGCAAAATGAATATGCAAAATGTAAGCTTAAATGCACCTTTTGAAGTCTCCCCTAGGTATGGGCTGATGAGAGAGACTTTGCTGAAGTCTGAGTTCTTGGAGAACGTGTTTTGACTTCAAGAATAACCCCAATGATAATAGCAGTTGAATCTCACAATTGACTTTGATATGATTGCTTAAAGCACACTTAAATTGTTCATTATTAAAGTCATTAATGGGGTATTTATATATGTAGAGACTAAGCTCAATTAGGGTAATAAGATCACCCAATTTGGAAGGAGAATAATTTCTAACGGGTAGATATTTTCTCAACCGGCAGTTGCCGCTTCCTAGTCTAGTTGTATGAAACTAGCCGTTAGACTAAAAAATATAGCCATTGGAGTCTTTGGAGGTCAACCGGCAGTTGCCGCGTCCAACCGGAAGTTGCTGGTTGCTCTCTGTGGGCTAAGTTATATACAGGCATATGATCCGGAATTGATCCGGCTAGCCGGTTCAATTTTTGGTTAAATCCGACAATTGCCGGTTCCTATCCGGCAGTTGCCGGTTGACTGTTGTTTGCAGTTTCTGATGGAAAATCCATCACAAAGGCAAAGCGGCAGTTGCCGGTTCCCATCCTGCAGTTGCCGGTTGACCTCTGCTTTGTGTTTTGACTGTCTGGCAGTCACACAAGGAGGTTAATATGCCTTGGGTTGATTTATGAGTGTTGTCCATGATTAATATGCATGAGTGCAGTGCGTGTGGGAGTGTGTGAATTACATCTTAATCTAGAAGTATCCAACTCTTCAATTTCTTCAATTTGAGTTCTTCCACTTCTTCAATGTCTCTTAGAGCTCTTCAGTAAATCTTCGTATTCTCCATCTTGAGTTCTTCTAAATTGTCAATCCACTTGCATCTTGGGCTTCAGTGAAGTGGTCCCTTACATGGTGCTTCCACAATCTGATACTTTACATGACACTTAGAGAAATAGTTCTTAGAGCCCGACTTGTTTGTTATCATCAAAACCTTTATGGAGAGGGATATTCCCAACAATAGTCCTAGTAGATTTTACTGTGTTAGAATTAGTTAGTCCTTAAGTTTCTAATGTGGGGACCGATGGGTCCCGAAGGCTTAACTCGGATCGCTTGGGCCCACCCAAGAGTGCAATAACCAAACACTAATGGATGATGGCAGTTTTTATAAATAAAATGAACTTATAACAAAGGATGGCAATACTGTAAATGATTGAAGTTTCTAATAAGTGGCAGAATTGTAATATAGCACAACTTCAACAAAGTAAGGGAGAGTGAGTCACGTAGTATGATAGGATCATAGGATATGAAAGAGGTTTTGATTTATTCACTAGGGGTAAAATAGGAAGGGGCCAAGACTCAATGGCAGGCAGTAATAAATGGGAGAAGAGAGGGTCATTAATATGGGATAAGAGGAATTGAAGGTTTACTGATAACCCACGATGTTTGTATTCAACCTCCAGCCAAGAAGAACAGGGCGGAAGTCCAAGCGGTCTTCAGGTGAAGAGAACTCCCTCAATAGGGATTCGATGGGTCTGAAACTTCAGAGAGAGATTCTGCACTCAAAAACCTCTTGATTGCAAGCAACCATAAGGTCAAACGACTAGGGACTGCAAGATCTAGGGCTGCTGAAACAGATCTGGTGGTGTAACTTAGGTTCAGGTCTGAAATCTGGTTTCCATCTCAAGATGGAAGGGGTTTTCAAGCAAAGTTCCGTATGTCAGATGACGGAAGAAATCATAGCATCTTTGGGGAGACCGGAGGAGTAGACAGCTCTATTTGAGAGAAGGACTCCAACGGGGTGCCAATTGTCGAGCCAGAGAAGGGTGGAGGTGCCATCATCAATGAGGGAGGAGATGGCTTTAAGCCCAAGGGTCTAAGGGAGAGGATTTTACACCAAACCCATAAGGCATTGGGGGGATGGAAACAGTCCAAAGGGAGTCCCTTTTGAGAAGGTGAGAAATAAACCAAAGGACCCAGATACTGTAATGCTTGGAGGCAATTTTCCAAAGAAGTTTGAGGATACCAGTGGAGTTGATATCCTTAATCCTTCTAGTACCAAGACCACTTGCTGATTTGGGGAGACAGATAAAAGCTCAAGTGAGGGGATGAAGAAATCTGAGGAATCATTTCCTTTCCAAAGAAAGGAGCAGAAGAGGGATTCAACTTTCTTGATAGTGGAGAGGGGGAGCTCATAAACACCAGAACAATAGATGTAATAAGGTTGCAAGACTGATCTAATGAACTCCAGACGACCAGCATAGGAGAGAAGCTTGCTTTTTTATAGCTAGAGTTTCTTCCTGATAAGGTCCAAGCATAAGCGTGCAGTGGTGAGCAGATAACCTAGTAGAGATAAGAGGAAAGCCAAAATAATGGACAGGAAGGGTTCCAGGAGAGAACCCAGTGAGAGCAAGGAGGTGGGCTTTGGAGACCTCAAAGACTCCAGAAAGAAAGGGATGGGATTTAAGAAGGTTGACACGAAGACCAAATAATTGCTCAAAGAGGCGGAGAGAGGACATGATGGAAGTAATTTAGAGGGAGTCAGCCCTAGAAAATATCATAAGGTCATCATCAGCAAAAACCAGGTGGGTGAGCCTAAGAGATTTACACTTAGGGAAGGGGAGATGAGGTGGAGGTTGGTGGATGATTGGATGGATCTGGAAAGGACTTCCAAGGCAAGGGAGGAGAGGAAAGGGGAGAGAGGACAGCCTTGACGGATACCGAAAGATAAGGGGAAAATAACCAGTAGGCTTCCAATAATAAGGGCAAAGAAGCGGGCAGAGGAAATACAAGAGTGAACCCAGTGAATAAACATAGGAGAGGACATTAGAGATGTAGTTCCAGCAGATAGGGTCAAAAGCTTTGTGAAGATCAATCTTGAGAAGGGCAGCCGGGGAATGGGACTTACGATTAAATCCTTTTACCACTTCGTGGCAAAGAATGATGTTGTCAGAGATGCTCCTACCCGCAATAAAGACCGATTGATTAGCACTAACAAGGGAATCAATGACAGTCTAAATCCTTAGAGCGAGGATCTTGGCAATGAATTTGTAGAGGAGGTTGCAGAGGGAGATGGGTCTAAAATCAAACATGTAGGATGCCACTTCTTTCTTTGGGATGAGGCAAAGAAAGGAGTGGCCAATGCCATGGATCTGAGAGGGGTTGAACAAGAAACTTTAAATGGCTTTAAGGAGGTCAGGCTTGATAATGTCCCAGCAAGAGGAGAAGAATCCCATACTGTAGCCATCGGGGTTAGGGGCTTTATTTGTTTTATGGGAGAGGACAGCCAAAGTGATTTCCTCATCGGAGGGGATGACATAGAGGGGGGGGGATGAGATGGTGGGGGATGAATTTATCGAGAAGAGCAAGGGGATGGGGGGAGTGGGTGGGTAGGGAAGGGGGTTGAACAGATCAGAAAAATAGTTGGAGGCTTCTGATTTGAAGCTATCCAAAGAGGAGAGGAGTTCCATCTCTAGTGGTGAGGGAGAGGATAGAGTTGGAGTCATTCCTGGCGTTGAGGGATCTATGAAAATAGGTAGTGTTGGAGTCACCAAGCTTGAGCCATTTGATGCGAGCTTTTTGCTTGAGGAAGCTCTCTTCTTGAGCAAATAAAGAGGTGAGCTCAATGGAGGAGGATCTCTCTTCCTCAGCAAATGCTGAATTAAGAGGGTAAATTTGAAGCCTGGGTTGGATGGAGACAAGGGAAGCTTTGCAGGAGGAGACCCGAAAAGAGATGTTGCCAAAGGTGGAAGAGTTCCAGACATTTTTTAAGTTTTTAGGAAAAAGCAATGAGGGGGGAAGAGTAGGCTTAGGTTAGCTTATTCCACTCATAACAGACAAGTGGTAGGAAGTCCTGGTGAAGGGACCACATATTGAAGAATTTGAACAGTTTGGGACCAAAGGATAGGGGAGGATGGACAAATAGGGAGATTGGGTTGTGATCAAAGATACCAGGGAGGTCGAAGGGGGCATAAGAGGAAGAAAAAGAGTCCAGACAGTTGCTATTAACCAGCAGACAGTCAAGGTTGCAGCCAATTTTGTTGGAGGCACTTCTCTTATTATGCCAGGTAACTTTATAGTCAGTCCAACGGAGATCATTGATAGCAATATCATCCAGACAATTATTGTAAGCATCAACAGAGGGGGGATCAATGAGGGATCCTCCCATCTTCTCATGGGATATCCTAAACACATTAAATCACCCCCCCCCCGAAGCCCACAGGAGGGGGCCAATCAGAGGGGCGAGGGAGAAGGTCATTCCAAAGGGAAGTCCTGTCAGAAGATAGGTTGAGGCCATAAATTGTTGTGAAGGCCAAGGAGGAGGAGTTGGAAGGGTCATAGATAGAGAGGTGGATAAATTGGGAGGAAGAGGAGAGGGAGATGACAAGCTTGGAGGGATCCCAGAGGATCCAAATTCGACCTATTCCAAATAAACCGGATCATTTAGCCTTAGGGGCAATGAAGGCACATTAAGAGTGGGGGAGAAAAAACCTTTGCGAGAAGAGGTTTTCTTCTTTCAGCGCCTTCGGTACTCATCAATAGTGGGGGAACGAGCTTCAGGGGCATGAAGGGGAGTGGCCATAGAGCTGGGAGTAGGGCTCAGCTCAGTGGAAGACGTGGCAAGAGAGTCATGTTGCAATGGTTGGTGTTGAGAGGCCGGGAACTGGGTAGCAGTCCGCAGGAGGAGCTTGCAGAGGATGGAGTTGAGAGGCCACAGGAGGATCAAAGGTGGAGGGAGACAGCTCTGAAGGAGACCGAGGGGTTATCAGCACAAGTTGAGACTCACAGTGTGAGTGCGCGAAGGAACAATCTGCAATAGGAGCCTGTAAGGTAACTGTAGCAGTTGGGCGATCAATGTAGGCGATGATATCAGGGAAGGCGATGCCAGTCGAGACAACATCCGTAGGTGGAGCCTGCACAGGGGTTCCCATGGTGCCTAGGTGGGTGGAAGAAGTTGCCAAAGGGTGGATGAGGGAGCCATAGTAGCCGAAGGAAGAGCCTCAGTTGGAGATGACGAGCCCAGAGGGGGCAGCATTCGCAGGTGGAGCCTGCGAAGGAACCTGCACAGAAAAGGGGGGAGTCTGTTGCCAAAGAAGAAAAGGAAGGGTTGCTTGCGGGGTCGACAGGTGTGCTAAGGAGAGGAGTAATCGCAGTCGAGGGAGGGAGGGAGAAGTTGGGGCAAAGAAGAGACATCTAATGGGTTAAAAGAGGGAGGCTGGTTGGCAGTTCGAAATGGGTCCGAAAGTTTAAGGTTAGGTGGGTGGGCTAGGTGGTCAAGGACATGGGCTTGGGCCGAGTTGAGGGGAGTGTTGGGTGGCCCACTCCCAAAGTGGGCCAGGTTCATGGCAGGGTTAGGAGGGCCAAAGGAGTGGATTGGATGGGCCTAGACAAGAGGAGGGTATAAGGGTTCCAAATGAGATGGTAGTGGTAAGAGAGGAGGGTTTCCGTAAGAAGGGTTAGAAGGGTGCAAGGAGGTAGGAGTAGAAGGTTCGATAAGAGGAGGCAAAATGGCAGAGTGCCTAGGGTAGGTCGTCAACCGACCAATAGGAGGCATAGAGGATATTGACAGAGATCTGAAAGTGGCTGAGGGGGAGACAAGGAGGCTAACGTCTTCCATACAAGAATCAGGCGACCAAAGGTGGTCAAAACAGTTATGTCAAGTCGTCAAAGGAGTAACCGAAGGATCTTCAGAGGGGTCAGAGTCGCTATTTTGCTTGGATGTTTATGCCTAGCAAGGGGGTCTCACCAGCGTCTACTCCATCTCCGACCATAGCAAGGCTCACAATTGACAGGAGCAGCAACAGATGGCTGAGAAGGGTACACAGAAGAGTGAGGGAGCTGCATGGAGGAAGTAGCCTGGTCACAGGGGGGATGTCTAGGGCCCCGGTGTTGGTTGTAGCAGTTAGCAGAGCATGATTTGGTGTGATGCCCAAAGACCTTGTATGTGAGACACTAAGTGTTGGTGTACGATGTCTTGTATTCCGTCATAGTTTAATCCAGGGAGTATTGGTGCAGCACCTCGATAGGAAGGATGACGGTCCCGCTCATTTTTTATTTGAGGGCAGTTGTGTACTTTCCGGATTAGGGTTTTTCGCTATATATTTGTAGCGAGGGTTTCTTTCTCTGTAATGCAAGCAATACTGAGAGGTGTGAAGGACGAGCGTTGTAACCCTATTCTCCATTGATAGTGAAGCAAGATCTCATCTCACCGGGGACGTAGGCAATCTTGCCGAACCTTGTATATCTGTGTGCATTGCTTGTTGTTGCTTTTCCATTATCTTCTGCATCGTTTTAGGGTTGCGTTTCTACAACTAAGGTGGTATCCAGTCAAATTGAGTCTTCTGGTGGAAGAAATGCCCTTCATCTTCTATGATATTGACAAACGATGGATGAGGAGCTTCAGCCAAAATGTCAGCACAGATCCTAGCAAAGGCGAAACAGTCCATATGTTTGGTACGAACATCATATAAAGCAGTTTGCCAATGATGGATCCGACGAGGCTTAGCCCAAGTTTGCACCAATAATGGAGCGGCAAGTTAGGAAGGGAAACCCACAGGGGGATAGAACTGAAATTAAATTTGTTTAATTAGGTGTGTTGATCCCATTGCTTGAGGAAGATAGGTCTTTTTCCCACTTGCCAAGGACCACCTTCAAGAGCATGAATTTTGTCACTTTCATCAGACAATTTGAAGAGAAATGCTCCATTATCGAGCGAGAACATAGATAAAGTACTACATGGTCTCCATTGATTGTTGAGGGAGGATTTGACAACCAAGAAAGGGGGCTGGCTACCAAGGAAATGACCTACGATGCAGTTCTGCCACTTCGAGATTTCAGAGGATAGGAAGCCAGGAGGGCAAAGGCCGACCTTGGAATTTTTGACAATGGAGGGGGGATAAAATGGAGGGAAAATCCATCGGAAGTGGGGGAGCAAGGGGCAGGTTGGAAGTAATCGGAATATGGTTTAGGAAGTAGGCAGGAAGGGGGAGAGATGGAGGGGGAGGGGGAGGGGAAGAGGAGGATGAGTGGTTGGATTAGGGGTGCTAGAAAGGGTAGGGAGGTGGAGGGGAGGATGGGGAGTGTAAGAGTGAAAGGAGTAAGGTGGGGTTCTCGTGGTTGCAGCCACAAGAGCCGGAGAAGGGGCTGGCACGAGGGTTTAGGACATGGGGTCAGGTATGTAATTTGCAGGATGTTTTTCTTCTCTTATATGGTGGAAGATGTCCTAGTAACCAAGGTTCACGGTATCGGGTTTCGACCCCTGGGGAGACCGAAATTTCGGTCGAAACCTGGGAAATTTCCAGGATACTGGGGAATTTTTCCCGGTATGGTGGAAACTTAGGTTTCGACCCCAAACAATGTTTTTTTTGTTTTATTTTTTGCGTAAATCCTATTTTAAACATTTCTAACACATTCACATCATTAGTTTCGTTAAAAAAAAAAAAAAACACATAAAGTCTTACTTGAGTGGTGAAACAAAGGTTCGATAATCATTACGCTGACTTGTTGACTTAAATTCTGAAAATATACTACATAATGACTGTATCAACAACAACAACAACAACAACAACAACAAAGCTTAGCCTTATCCCAACTAAATGGGGTTGGCTACATGGATCCGCAAAAAAATAAATAAATAAATAAAATAAAAATAAAATTACATCATCAACAGTTATCTATCAACACTCAACAGTAGTGACTCAATTACTCAACACTAGAAAGTAGTAACTCAATTCCAAGTAGAGTGTCTAGGTGGTTCCAGTCCACTAGCTGCCTACCACTGCAGATGTCATAGTTGCTCCTCTGAATGCACCACATACGAGTCCCATGACATGTTTTGGGCCCAATTGTTTTAGTAGTTCGTCACTGCCCATCTATAAGATGCATCATCAACATTAGCAGGAGTGGCTCAGTCATAGATCATAGTAATAGGATGTGGATGTGGCATACAAGGTTAGGATGGATATCCAGAGATATTGTCAACAAAAGATGACCCACCCCCTGAACTACCCTCCTGTCCAAATGAAATTAAAGATCCACCCTACTGTCCATACCCACCACCATATCCAAATGAACCGGTGCTCTCGAAGGATGGCACATAAGGTTTGGGAGATGGGATTTACCTTTCTGGTCCAAACTCCCTTCCTTAGGTAGATTTGCTATGAATGTGTAAGATCCAAGCTTAGAATGAAGACTTGATAGTACAAGGGAAAATCTTAAGTGTTTTCCCAAGTTTCCCACTTCATAGAGAAGAAATAAGGGGAAATGGTCAAAATTTTGAAATAAGAAGGCTTGGTTTTCCATTTAAGAAGGTTATATAAAGGTTGACCCATTTGGTCCAATCAAAAATTCCCACATTTCGAGGAAAATTCCTATATTTCAAGGAAAATTCCCACATTTTGGTCAAAATGTGGGAATTTTGGTCGATACTAGTGGAAACCAGTGACTTTTAAAAGTCACATGGTATTTGGTATCGGAGTCCTAGGATACCGTGGAACCATGGGAAATTTCGACGGTATCGGTGGAAATCTTGAACCATGCTAGTAACCTTGAGTTTCCTATTTCAGTAATGCTTTCTAGTTTCCTATTCATGTTATGTGACTTATGTCTCTGAAATAGCTAGCCTATATATTGAATGAAAGGGACAGTCCCAACCTTAAGGTTGTGACTCCCAAAGTTACGGCCATCTCTTGTTGTCTTCCTCTTTCTTATTATTTATATACTCTAAGTAGGAATACAACACTAATTACAATAAAAAAATGAAACTGTAAGAAGAAAACAAAACAAGTATTTCATGTTAGAGACAAACCCCCAATGTGACTAGCAGCCAACACATTACCGCAGGGTATTGGACAATAATACAGCTGCGGTACACTTAACAACTTAACACTCTCCCTCAAACTATAGCATATAAATCACCCATGCCCAGCTTGGAATAGTCTTTCTGGAAAGTAGGACCAAACAAAAGCTTATTTCAGTCAATAAATCAGTTCATTAATGGTTGTGTAAGTCAATGAAATTATAAGTCAGTTCAATTATGGTTGTGTAAGTTCTTGAAAATATAAGTCAGTTCATTTATGGTTGTGTAAGTTATTGAAAATGTGCAGTTCATTAAATGGTCAAAGAGTCTACGGGAAAGTCCCAATGAGAGTCTAGAACCCTTCGAGCCACTCTATAAAAGTGCTGCCTGTAAGCATTTTGAACAACAGAACAAGTTAAAAAGTTGAAAGAAATTTCTAGTTTTATGCCCATAGCTATGAGATGCAGTGGATCCTAGCATGGTTCAAAATCTCGCCGAGATCGTTATTTCATGATTTTTTTTTTTGCCGAGACGAGATAGGCCACGAAATACACGTTGTACATGGTCTCGGTCAAAATCTCGGCATCTCGGCCGAGATATCTGTATTGTCTCAGTGAGATACCGAAATGTTACATTATAAAGGCTTATAAATACCTCATTTCGCCTATCTCGTCTGTCTCGATGAAATCTCGGTTCCATCTTGCATTTTGAACACAAAGTCACCCTATTGGCCTCTAATTAGTCACATCATCACACATATTGCCTTCCAAATCACTCCTACAACAAGATCTACACATTCCAAGTTTAGGAAATGTTAAGTTCTTCCCCTAAAACCAACTTTTTTTTTTTAAATAGTATATAAATACATGTTGGATGGGGTTAGATTGTTTATATGTTAGACACTAGAGGTTGATCTATGACCTCAAGGAGTCAAAATTTTTTTCTGGTACATAAATTTTTTTTTTATTTTTCTGGTTTAAAAATGCATTTTTCATTAACATAAATTGTTACTTTTAATGGTAAATATATCTTTGATGAAAGTTAATTTTTATATTTGTTACTCAGCATTGGTTGTTCTACGACTTTATTGGAGTGGAATTTTTTTTCAGCAAGTAATTATATATTTTAATTTAAAAAAAAATAAAAAAATAGATTAATAATTGAAAAATAAATTTAAAAATAGGGAAAAATATTCTTTTTTATTTTAAAAAATAAAATAAAAATAAGAGATTAATATTAAAGTACTCGACGGTTGCTGCCAAACAAGGGTACAACTCAAACAATGTCATGTTCTAATATTTTTGCAAATTTATGTTCTAAGCATGTTTATTAACCTTAAAACAAGCTACCCACCAAGTTTTAGGTCAAAATATGGCCGTTTGACCACCGAAACAGTCAACAGAGTAAAAAAAAATACACCAACTCGCCAAGATCTCACCGAGTTGGTGATTCTGAACCCACCAAAACACCGAAACGAAACGAGATTTCGAACCTTGGATCCTACTGAGATGCTGGGTTAAGGTGAGATGCCTTGTTTCGGCCGGTGAGATGCTAACCAAGGCCTTGGTGAGAATCCCTGGTCATACCCCTCTTTTCTCTTTATTATTTCTTCCTTTGTTCATGCGGTTCTTTTCCGAATTTATCCACCTATTTGTTCTTAAGTTGTGCTGGTAGTTTGTTATTGTTGTGGTTGATTCCTGAAGGTGTTTGGTTGCTGATCATAAGTGACAAACAGTAATCAAACTGACTTCAGTTTTGCAGCTGTCACCTCCCTGCGATCCTACCTATTGAGAATTTACTGAACCAGGATCCCATTACTAGGTTTAATGACTTGCATGGTAGAAATAAAGCAACATCTCCAAGACGCAAGCCATTTCACTTTCAATTCTGGTGTAGATTAGCATCAGTAGAGTCTGACAAAAGATCACCAACATAAAGAGCATTTATATCATTTCACTGTTCCCTGCCACAACTAAAGACATTGGGTATCAGCCATGATATAGAAACTTAATATAATATTCCACCAAATGAACATTTCCAAAAAAGCAAGGAATAGTTAATGGTCTTTATCCTTAAAGAATCAAGTTCCTCCATTTTCAAAAACCAAACCACTGCCAAGCTTGGTTTTGTTTAAGCATCGTAGCAATAATTACATCATGTTTCTCTATTTAAGGGGGCAAAAAATTGTCTTTCACAAAACAAGAAACAAACCTGAGAAAATAGAGTAGCAGCCTGGCAAGTGTCCACCATTATCAGCAGCTCCTTGAATCTAATTATAAAAATTTAAATTAAACAAAATTTGATGAAAGCTGAGACAAATAAATCAATTATAAATTATGATTTGAAACTTATATACTGATTTTTCCCCATAAATCCTAAATATGCTGTGCAAGTTTAATAATGAACAGAGTAATTATAGAGACCCAAGTTCAAATAGCCATGGCAGCCGAAAGGGCACATGAAAGCCATAACAGAAACTTCAGGACCATATTTCAAATTTTATTGAAATTATCTCACCTACGCTTTTCTCTCATTTGCTTTACTACATCAGCTAAATCGTGACTTTGAAGCTCTTCAGAATCCTGGAATTTAAGAAATTCATCTCCTCCATGCCCAGTCATATATAGAAGTATGTGGCTTCCTTCATCACTTAAAAGACGTTTGGATCTTGGAATAGCAGTTTCATGTCGTCCGGTCAGAACCCGTAAGAAGTTTCCAACAGTCACTTCATAACCTCTGTAATCTACCTAGAAGATTGATTTATAAACCAGCACTAAGAAGTCAATACTTGAAATATAAAAACATAACAGCCCTCAAAATTATGATCGACAGGAAACAAGAATATCCACTTTTTTCCATTTTCCAATGTATGATGATGGACCTTTCACCTATGATTTGATTGATAAAGAAAGCAATGATAAACCTAAATGAAAAACCAAAAATATACAAAAGAAAAAATATGGGTTTACACTATAATCGGAATCACAATGTGAAATTACTTTATCTCAAGTAAAGTCTCATGCGTACCTCTATAAAAGATGAAATTTCTAGAAAAATCTTAAAATTATGTGTCTACCTTTGATGCTGGCTATACCCTCAGCATGGGTGGATCCTTGTAGCCTCCCCTTCTTGCCACCACCTTCTATGCTCACAACCTTGCCTCCCTTAGGCTTTCCCTTTGGTTTGAGCTTCTCTCCTTTGCCCCCTCCACCTCTAGTCCCTAGGGGATTGCGGGAGACTTCAATGCTATCCATTTTAGTCATGAGAAGCATAGGGGTAACCCCATTGCTACCCAGGATGTTGACTCCTTTAATGACTGGATGGATGACCTTTGCCTCCGTGATCTCAGATGGTCAGGTATCAAATTCTCTTGGCACAACAGAAGATCTGGCAACTTTCGTGTCCTCTGAAAACTTGGCAGGGCCTTTGTTAATGAAGCTTGGCTTGATTCTTTTTCCTCTTCCCATGCCTACTTTGATCTCCCTGGGATCTATGATCATAGCCCTATCTCCATTCATGTCCTCCCCTTCCGCTCTTTGGCCCAAAGGCCTTCAAGTTCTTCGACATGTGGTCCTTGCACCCGGATTTTCTCCCAATTGTCCAAGGTGCTTGGTGCATTCCTATTCACCCCTCCTCTTTGCTTATCGCCTTCGCCAAAGCTCAGGAATGTCAAAGTTGCTCTTAAACTCTGCAACTCTACAACTTTTGGCAACATCTCCTCCCGTGTCTCCTCTTGCCGAGACAAGTTCCACTCCATCCAATCCAAAATCCAATCTGATCTCCTTAACCTTGATCTTGCCGCAGAGGAAAAAGCCCTTGCTTCTGTCCAAGAAGAGAGTTTTCTCCTCCAAAAAGCTCGTATCAAATGGCTTGACCTGGGTGACTCTAATTCTTCCTATTTCCACCAGTCTCTTAAGGCCAAAAATAATGTTAATACCATCCCCAAACTCATTTTGTCCTCTGGGAATGATATTCATAATCCTAAGGACATCAATCTGAAGCTCTCTCATTTCTATGGGATCTTTCTCCTGCCCCACTCTCCCCCTCCCCTCCTATCCCTCACAACCTCCTCAACAAATTCGTCCCAGATGATCTCCTCCCTAGCCTTCAACCCATCCCCACTGGGGAGGAATCCTCTCGGCTATCTTTCCCACAAAGCCAATAAAGCCCCTGGCTCACACGGCTTCAATATGGGATTTTTTTCCTCCTGTTGGAATATCATTCGCAATGACCACATTCTTACAGTCTGGATTTTTTTCTTCAACCCCAACCAGATCAATGGAATCAATCATATCGTCCTCTGCCTCATCCCCAAAAAAGAGGGTGCGGCTTCCATGAATGATTTCAGCTCTGTAACATTCTCTATAAGTTCATTGCCAAAATTCTCGCCAATAGGATTTAAAACTTCATCGACTCTCTTGTGAGCCCTAATCAATCTACTTTTTCATTGCTGGAAGGAGCATTGCGGATAATATCATCCTCGTGGGACCCCTCCAAGGTTCAAATCACTGAAATTGCTTCGTCCTTGCAATTCATTCACCTCTCCATCTCGGACCCAATTGGCGGTAGGTCTCTCTTCTTTTCTTCTATTTACGGTTGATGTAGATACGCACCCGTGGAGCAATCCATACCCATCTGGGTTTCCGGATAGGAATGAACCAGATCCATATTGGTTTTAGGTCTAGTAGGATTTTAGACATTTACTTTACTTAAGAAGATTGTCTTTGATTTTATTTTATTCACTTTATTTCAGCAAAGTTAGATTCACATAGGATTTAGAGTCGGTTTTCAATTTGTTTCCTTATTTAGGATAGTTTCTTATTCAATTGAGTTTCTATTTTATGTCTTTTATTTTCCTTTAAATTGGTTGTAACCAATAGACAAGTCAGACTGAAGAAAATATAAATTAAGTGAGTATTTGTGAAGCCTGCGGGCTTGTGTGAGCGATTCTCATTCCCCCCACCCTTTCTTAGTGCGATTTCTCCCTCTCCCCTACAACTCTGAGACCCATCTCAGGGAATTCTTCCCTACCCCTACCGACTCTCCATCAATTAGTATCAGAGCCAAAGGATCCCATTCCTTCCCCATCTCCTTTCTTCCCTTCTCATTCTCTGTTTTGGTTCTACTGAGACTGAGAACCAAAAAAAAAAAAAGTCGATTCTTCACAAGATCGACCCTCTCTATCTCACTTCCTCGTCACCCCCTTCACCAACTTCATCGATCCCTCCCCTTCCCAGTTTTAGGGTTTTGGCAAGTGAGGAAAAAAAAAAAAAAGAACAGCACAATAGAGAGAAAGGACAGAAGAAGCAATGAGATAAAGAGATCGAAGGAGAAGAAGCCATACCCAGAGCTTCTTCTCAGTCGACCCTTCTCTAGGGTTCCGCCAGCAAAAGAAAAAAAAAAAAAAAAAAGAGAAGCAGCAGAAAAGAGAAGAGAGAACAGAAGACAAAAAAAAGAAAAAAACAAAAGAAGACAGAAGAAGACGAGAAAGAAGAAGAGAGAAATTAAAAATAAAAGAGAGAAAAGACGAGAAGAAGAAAGAACAAAAGGAGTAGAAGAAGAGAAGACGAAAAAAGAGTAGCGAGAGACGAAAGTACTTGGCTTTTCCATCGTCACCAGCAGATCCATGAACTCCGGGAATCTAGTTCAGTTCCCTCATCGCAGGCGACTCCTCGTTGCAGTCCAAGCTGCTCCCTTCACTGGTTGAATCTCAGTCCAAGGTGGAGACAACCTCCTCTGTCGGTATTAAAACCCCACAACCACGATTCTGTTTTTTTATTTTCTCCTAATCCTTTTTCTAATTTTCCAATTTTGCCCCTCTGTTTCTTTTTAATTCTTTTATCCCATTTTTTCTTCTCACTTCCAATTAAACCCCTACCCACACCTTTGTGGTTTAAATTGAACTTCAAAATATTTACACTTTTGCCACCTTGATCTAAACTTCCATTTAATTACTCTTTACCATTCACCCTTTGCTTTAAATGTTCTCTTGCCATAGTGGGTCCATAAAAAAAATCTGAATACAAACCTAGACAATGGATCTCAATCTTTTATTGGATATCCGTCAACAAATGCAATTGATAATAAAGAAGCTCGATGAGGCTCAACGACATTGCACGAACATCAAAACCCTAACGCACTCTACCTTCAACTATGTGATCTCAGTTGTTGAGCAACAGGTAGACGAACCAGAAGATGAATCACCAGTGGTAGAAGATGAGATGATGCCACTGGAAGTTGAAGATCCACTTGTGGAAAATATTAAATTGGTTGATCTCTTCAGTGAACCAATAGATTTTATTTTCCCAAGTCACTATTTCATCAATGAACTTTGCGTCGTGGATTTCATAGCATTTGATCATGGTTTCGATGGTGACTTCATACAGACAA
Source organism: Macadamia tetraphylla (assembly GCA_022985045.1). Taxonomy (NCBI): domain Eukaryota; kingdom Viridiplantae; phylum Streptophyta; class Magnoliopsida; order Proteales; family Proteaceae; genus Macadamia; species Macadamia tetraphylla. The sequence continues at coordinate 58,301,990 of CM040966.1, read as the reverse complement.
TGATGGATACTGATCGATTGGTGTTGATTCTCCCGTTTTGCAAAACTCGTGGACGAGTTTTTCTCAACGCCGGGAAAATTGATGCAGATACGCACCTGTGGAGCAGTCCATACCCATCTAGGTTTCTGGATAGGGATGCACTAGATCCATATTGGTTTTAGGTCTAATAAGATTTTAGAAATTTACTTTACTTAAGAAGATTATCTTTGATTTTATTTTATTCACTTTATTCAGCAAAGTTAGAATCACGTAGGATTTAGAGAGTCCGTTTTCAATTTCTTTCCTTGATTAGGATAGTTTCTTATTCAGTTGATTTTCTATTTTATGTCTTTTATTTTCCTTTAAATTGGTTGTAGCCAAAAGACAAGTCAAGCTGAAGAAAATATGAATTGAGTGAGTATTTGTGAAGCCTGCGGGCTTGTGTGAGCGATTCTCCTTCCCCCCCTTTCTTAGTACGATTTCTCCCTCTCCCCTGCAACTCTGAGACCCATCTCAGGGAATTCTTCCCTACCCCTACCGGCAAGGTTCAAAATCTCGTTTTGTTTCGGTGTTTCGGTGGGTTAAAAAACACCAGTTTCGTTTCGTTTCGTTTCAGCTAAATTTCGGCCAAAATGGTGTATTTTTTTTGTTTGTTTCGGTTGACTGTTTCGGTGGTCAAACGGCCATATTTTGACCTGAAACCTGGTTAATGTAGGAATAGGTTTGACAAGTCAAACTAGACCCAAACAACAGGATCTTGTAAACCAAAGAACAACCAAGAACCCAATATACCAGAAATAACAAATCAGCAAAAGCAATAATAAATCAGCAGTCCATCGATCTCAGTCCAACAGTATTGATTAGGACAGAACAGCAGTACTTAAATAAATATAACCAGGAGCTGCATATGACTCTTAGAGGTCCAAATCAACAAGAATAATGATCCACAGTCCTAAGACAATAGTATATTAATAAATCTGAGACTGCAGGTTCTAGAGACTTGCAGCCGATCCCAATAGCTTCAGAAAAGTCTATAGCAAAATATTAGATAGCATATTATAAACTCAGATCACCAATCAAAAGGTCCAATCCATTGGAGAGTAAGGGCAGCATTCAACCTCCACATCCAACACAGATCAGACAGCAGTTCTGGACAAAAAAATCCAATCGGCCAGAATAGGAATAATTTCTATAACTAACAACTCCCTAGTCAGATTACTCTAAAAATTGGATCGAGTCTTCCATACAGCAAGGGTAACACTCGACCAGAAACTCAAAGCCATCGGGTGGCCAGAACTCCAAATAGACTAGGTCGACAGAATAGGAAACAGAGAGCTTAACCCAGAAATTTCTACAGAAAATTCAGATTACTTACCTGTTCTGCTGGAGAAGATAATCCACCAAAGAAAACCAGAAAATAATAACAACCCACTCGGACTTCTCGCCACAGAATGTCGATTGGATCAAACACCAATCCCTAGGCCTTGATCAAACATAAGGAACCACCATTGATACCCAGCGGCAACAACAAGAGAGTTTTCTTTTAAATTCAAATCGTGCTCATAAAAGAGCCATGTCCTTTATTTATAATGATGGGGAGGGTTTACAAGTAATAGTAACTCAGAGTTACTAAATCTGAGTTACTAAAAATTGATTACAAGAAGTTACTAAAAACTGAAAATTAGAATCTAATGAAAATAGAAACTAGTCTAGACAGAAATTAGAAACTAACAATGACTTGAAATTAGAAACTAATTTAGGTACTGAAATTAGAAACTAAATAACCCCATCTAAAAAGGAAACTAAAGAAAAGAAAAAAAATCACTGAATCCCGTATGCAACCTTAGAACCCCTAGTTTAGACCCATAAAAGTAGCCCAATACATTCCAAACCACATGGACTGAAGGCCCAACACGTATACAACCCAACCCTAAGCTTATTCCTAATAAAACAAGCCTAGTTTGGTGAAGAATCTGCATCAACTCTCCCTGGCTTGGAAACATTCGACTCCGACGAATGGATAAGGGACATGTAGCGCTCATACAAGTCAGGATCAAGCCTCTTGAAATCATCAGCATGAATCCAAGTACAGTCACTACGGGGACGGCCTTTCCACTTTACAAGAAAAGTGTGATAACCGGTGCCACGGCGGGAGGTCTTGTAATTATCATCCAAGACGTCTTCATTAACTTCAAAAGTGGGTGGCTTCAGTTGAGGTAACCTCAGCATTTGCTCCATGTCTCCATCATCTGAATGATGCCCAACATAAAGGTGAAGATCAGCCACATTAAACACGTTGCTTATGGTCATGTCATCCGGCAGCTCAAACACATAAGCATTAGGTCCTATACGTTTCAGCACCTTGTAGGGACCCATCTTTCGTGGATGTAGCTTGGTATTGACACCCGTCTGAAACCGTTCAGGATTTACTCGAATCATCACCATGTCCCCGGGTTTGAACTCCACATAATGCCGATGACGATCAGCAGAAGCCTTATACACCTCATTATTCAAGGCAATACGCCATCGGACGTTGGCATGCACCTCAGTGATATGACGTAAGAACTCATCAGCTTCAATACTAACTCGAGCCTGGGGTGGGAGTGACATAAGGTCAATAGGCCGCTTAGGTTGGACTCCAAGCAAGATCTCAAAAGGAGTACGACCTGTTGTCCTATTCACTAAGCTGTTGTAGGCAAATTCTGCAATGTCAAGAATAGAAGGCCATGTCATCTCATAGTCTCGAACCAAACACCTTAACAAGTTTCTCAAGCTACGGTTCACCACCTCTGTCTGTCCGTATGTGGATGAAATGCAGTTGAAAAGTTCAGATTTGTATTTGTCTTCAACCACAATGTCTTCCAAAAATAACTCATAAACTTAACGTCACGGTCAGATACAATACTAGTTGGCAACCCATGTAGTCGTACTATTTCCTTGAAGAAGAGCTTTGCAACCTGATAAGCATCAAAAGTCTTACGACAAGGTATAAAATGAGATATCTTAGAGAAACGATCCACAACCACCATAATGGAATCATATCGTTCTCTAGTAGGGGGTAGTCCAAGAACAAAATCCACGCTAACATCAAGCCACGGTGCATGAGGAACAGGTAGTGGAGAGTATAAACCTGTGTTCTGTTTTTCCCCTTTTGCCAACTGACATACACGGCCTCTCTTAATCACATGATCAACATCCTTTGCAATGCATGGCCAATAATATTGATCAGTCACCTGTGCAAGCATCTTATCTTTCCCAAAATGTCCTCCTAATCCTCCTCCATGTAATTCTCGTATGATGTGATGACGTAGGGAAGAGTTTGTGCCAAAGAACAAGTACCCATTATGAATAGAGTACTTTAGGTGCTGCCCACCTTGTTGTAACTCCATAAAGACAGTGTTGGAATCAGAATCAGATGTATACTCACCTCGTATCTGATCTATGTTAATAACATGTGCTGAAAATGTGTTAAGTGTGAGCACTTTCCGGCAAAGTGCATCAGCCACTGTATTCTCTTTTCCCGCCTTACTTCATAGCAAATACAAACTCCTGCAAGTAGACTACCCATTTGGCATGTCTGTGGCTAATCGAATTCTGTGAGTGAAGGTGCTTCAAGGCCTCATGATCAGTGTACAAAATGAACTCCTTACCAATGAGGTAGTGCCTTCAATGGCGTAGCACTTGGACGACTGCATACAACTCCAGATCATAAGTCGAATAGCGCTTCTTGGCCTAATTCAATTTTTCGCTATACAAAGCGATGGGTTGTCCTCCTTGCATTATCACTCCTCCTAGCCCAACATGTGAAGCATCCGTAGCTACCTCAAATACTTTGTCAAAATCTGGTAGGCGTAGGATGGGTGCCTCGGTCATCTTCCTCTTCACAAGAGCGAAGGCTTTGGTCGCTGCAGCTGTCCATTCAAACTTCCCTTTACTCGACTTCATACATTCAGTGATGGGTGCCATTACTGCACTGAAGTTCCGAATAAATCTCCTGTAGAAGGAAGCCAACCCATGGAAGCTATGGACTTCTGTTAGAGTCTTAGGTGTGGGCCAATCAGTGATGCTCTTGATCTTCTCCGGATCAGCTTCAACCCCCTTTGATGACACTATAAATCCAAGGAATACAACCTTGGGCAGCATGAAGGAACACTTCTTGAGATTAATGTATAACTTCTCAGCACGGAGTATTCTCAAGACTTGCCTCAAGTGATCCTTATGCTCTTCTAGGTTCTTACTGTATACCAGAATGTCATCAAAATAAACAACCAAAAAGCGACCAATGAAGGGACGAAGGACCTGTGTCATCACCCTCATAAAAGTACTAGGTGCATTTGTCAGACCGAACGGTATGACTTTCCACTCATATAAGCCATCCTTGGTCTTAAAGGCGGTCTTCCACTCATCCCCAGAACGGATGCGAATCTAATGATAGCCACTCCTCATATCTAACTTGGAAAAAACCTTTGCCCCGGACAGCATATCCAACATATCATCTAGTCATGGTATAGGAAACCTATACTTGACTGTTATCTTGTTGATAGCATGGCTGTCCACACAAATACGCCAAGAACCATCCTTCTTTGGCGTGAGTAAAGCTAGTACTGCACAAGGACTTAAGCTCTCCTCAATGAAGCCCTTCTGTAGTAACCCATCCACTTGTCGTTTCAGCTCGGCATGCTCAGTAGGACTAAGTCTGTAAGCAGGAAGGTTGGGTAAAACCGAACCAGGTACCAAGTCAATTGCATGCTGTATGTCCCTCATGGGAGGCAACTCATCTGGGAGATCATCAGGGACTAAGTCAGAAAAATCAGATAGGAGCTCTCTGATAGGTGCACTATGCGTTACTTCAGGTTGGGGAGTGACTTCCCTAGTAACAAGTGCCATAACCATTCCAGTCTCATGACTTGTGCGTAAGAACTGTTTATGGGAAATAGTTAGCAACTCCTTTGTGGGCATAGCTAATACCTTCTTCTCATTGTCAATGTCCTTCTGATTTGACCTTAATGATCTCTTTCGCCGTATTTCAGCCGGCACATTTACCGGATAGAAAGTTGTAGGAACACCCTTCCATATGAAAGTACACAGATTCTTCTTCCCTCCAACCATGGCATCATTGTCATACATCCAGGGACGACCAAGCAATACATCTGTGAGTTTCATTGGGATCACATCACACCAAACTTTCTCTTCATATCGGTAAAGTTTCAAAGGAACTGAGCACCTCTTATTCACCTTACCATTCAGCAAGTATACCTTATAAGGCTAAGGATGTGGGTCAGCTTTCAAGGTTGCTTTCTTCACAAAGGCTTCAGAAACAACGTTGACACAACTGCCACTATCAATGATAATCTGACAAGTATGCTCACCTGACTTCATACGGCTGTAGAATATGCAGTTACGTCGCCAATCCTCTCCTTTGGTTTCAGCCCCCAATATGCGAGTAACAATATTTATTCCCTGGGTATCATCCTCATTAGTGTCTTCCATATCATAGTCATATCCACCATCATCAACATCATCTAATGGGTAGGGATAAAGAGCTGACTCATCCTCCTCATTGGAGTCTTCAACCTCAGCTACTGCATTAACCCTTTGCTTATGTGGACAAGACTTAGCAAAATGTCCTATCTCTTGACAATGGAAACACTATACCTTATTACTACCTGTCATGGGTGCCTTTCCTTTATGATCAGCTCGTGGAGGAAAAGTGGATTTTGGAGGTGCTGAGCTACTAGGTTTAGTGGCTGGAAAATTCTTCTTTACCTCCCCAGCTTGGAAACCAAACCTTCTAACTGGCTGTGCTAGAAGCTCCTCTGCTCGTAGGGCCTTGTCAAAACAATCCCTCACTGAGTGCACTTCAACAACTCCAATACCCCTGTTGATTTCAGCTCGCAATCCCAGTCGAAACCGAGATAACAGTTGCCTTTCATTCTCCCTTATGCCTGTACAAGAATAAAGTGCGTCAAACTTGTTCATGTACTCGGCAACAGTCATAGACCCTTGACGAAGAAAGTTCAGCTGGTCTTGTGTGCGAGCTCTGCAGTTGCGTGGCAAGTATTTATCTGATAACTCAAGCTTCATCTCTTCCCAACTAGTAAGTTCTCTACCACGGTCTTCTAACTCTAGCTCATAAGTCCTCCACCACTCATGAGCAGCCCCAACTAGCTTAGCACGAGCTAGTTTCACCTTCCGTTCCTCAGGTAACTCATAATAGTCAAAATAGTCGTCTAGTGCCACTACCCAATCATAGAACAATTGGGGGTCATATCTCCCATCAAACTCCTTCAGATCGAGCTTGACCTTCTATGAATCTCCAGAATACCTTGGTTGCACAGGACGCTCAGTCTCAAAATATCCTCTTACATACTCTTTAAAAGTAGGTTGTGCTACCGGAACCCTCTGTGGTGCTCTTAGATTAGGGTTTGCTCTCCTGTTAGTCAACTGAGCAACTACATTCAATGGTGTGTCCGCTTCGGGTGTTGTACATGAACTGCCAGTAGGCTGTTGGGGTGGGGTCTCTTCATTCAACAACCTGGCATCCAATTCAGCCTTTAGTTCAGCTCTCATATTATGTATCAACTCCATAATAGAAGCTAAGGTGGGGGTGTTGTTCTCAGCCATGCTCTGATACCACTTAATGTAGGAATAGGTTTGACAAGTCAAACTAGACCCAAACAACAGGATCTTGTAAACCAAAGAACAACCAAGAACCCAATATACCAGAAATAACAAATCAGCAAAAGCAATAATAAATCAGCAGTCCATCGATCTCAGTCCAACAGTATTGATTAGGACAGAACAGCAGTACTTAAATAAATATAACCAGGAGCTGCATATGACTCTTAGAGGTCCGAATCAATAAGAATAATGATCCACAGTCCTAAGACAAAAGTATATTAATAAATCTGAGACTGCAGGTTCGGAGACTTGCATCGATCCCAATAGCTTCGAAAAGTCTATAGCAAAATATTAGATAGCATATTATAAACTCAGATCACCGGTCAAAAGGTCCAATCCATTGGAGAGTAAGGCAGCATTCAACCTCCACATCCAACACAGATCAGACAGCAGTTACGGGCAAAAAACTCCAATCGGCGAATAGGAATAATTTCTATAACTAACAACTCCCTGGTCAGATTACTCTAAAAATTGGATCGAGTCTTCCCTACAGCAAGGGTAACACTCGACCAGAAACTCAAAGCCATCAGGTGGCTAGAACTCCAAATAGACTAGGTCGACAGAATAGGAAACAGAGAGCTTAACCCAGAAATTTCTGCAGAAAATTCAGATTACTTACCTGTTCTGCTGGAGAAGATAATCCACTAAAGAAAACCAGAAAATAATAACAACCCACTCGGACTTCTAGCCGCAGAGTGTCAATTGGATCAAACACCAATCCCTAGGCCTTGATCAAACACAAGGAACCACCATTGATACCCAGCGGCAGCAACAAGAGAGTTTTCTTTTAAATTCAAATCGTGCTCATAAAAGAGCCATGTCCTTTATTTATAATGATGGGGAGGGTTTACAAGTAATAGTAACTCAGAGTTACTAAATCTGAGTTACTAAAAATTGATTACAAGAAGTTACTAAAAACTGGAAATTAGAATCTGATGAAAATAGAAACTAGTCTGGACAGAAATTAGAAACTAACAATGACTTGAAATTAGAAATTAATTTAGGTGCTGAAATTAGAAACTAAATAACCCCATCTAAAAAGGAAACTAAAGAAAAGGAAACAAATCACTGAATCCCGTATGCAACCTTAGAACCCCTAGTTTAGACCCATAAAAGTAGCCCAATACACTCCAAACCACATGGACTGAAGGCCCAACACGAATACAACCAAACCCTAAGCTTATTCCTAATAAAACAAGCCTAGTTTGGTGAAGAATCTGCATCACTGGTGTGTAACTTATTTTAAGGTTAATAAACATGCTTAGAACATAAAAATGCAAAAACATTAGGACATGACATTGTTTTAGAATTGCAGCTTTGTTTGGCAGCAACTGTCGAACTGTTCTAAAAATTTTACCTGGTTTTGCAAAAAGAACTTTACCTTTCCTAAGCTTTGAATGTGTAAATCTTGTAGGAATATAATGGAAGTTTAAATGTGTGATGATGTGGCTAATTAGAGGCTCGTTGGAGACTTGAGTGTTTTTCCTTCAAAATATGCAAATGAAACCGAAACCACCGAGATAGGCGAGACAGAGTCAAAATTTCGATCGAAATACAGAAATTTCGACTGAAATATGTTATTTATAACACATAGAATGTACCGAGATGACTGAGATACCGAAACGAGATCGAAATTTCGGCCGAAATACCAAAATTTTGTACAAATGTTATTTCCAACCTTGTTTCGTTTTGACAAAAAAAAAAACCGAAATTTCGGCGAGATTTCAAACCATTCCTACCAGCCCTCCATCAGCAGTCCTAACCATGCCCCGTATCGAGTCCCCCTCTGCAATGACCTCAGGCTTCTCGCTTCTTAGGTTGGCTAGCTCAATGGGGCTGGGGAGGAGACTTCAATGTGGTCAAATGTGCCCACGAAAAGCACGGTGGCTTTTCTATTGATCCCACTTCTATTGATGCGTTTTTAACTCTAGCATCGGGGACACCATCTTAGACAACCTTAGATGGTCTGACATCAAGTTTACCTAGCACAAGAGATCTGGTGCCAACTGTATTGCTTGCAAACTTGATAGGGTTTTGGCCAATGACGCTTGGCTCTCCTCCTTTCCCTCTTCTCATACCACATTCGATCTCTCGAGTATTTCCAGCCACACCCCATTTCCCCATTCATCCAACCCTATGTCTCCTTTGGTCCTAAGCCTTTCAAGTTCTTTGATATGTGGGCCCTTCACATTGGTTTCCTTCTCGTCCACTCTTTTTTCTCCCCCCTCGATGCCTTTGCCTATAAAATTAAAAATGTTAAACTTGCCTTAAGAGATTGGAACTTCTCCACCTTTGGCATCATCTCTTCATGTGTCAACACTTGTAAAAAAAAGTTGAGTCCATCCAATCTTGTCTTCAATTTGACATCCATACCCCCTCCCTTGCCCTCGAAGAGAAGGAAATCTCCTCTCCAGTCTCTTCTAGCTCAAAAAGAAAGTTTCCTCAAGCAGGAATCCCACATCAAATGCTTAGATCTTGGTGATTTCTACTCTTCCTACTTCCACAAATCCATGAAATCCAAGACCAATTCCAATTCCATTCCCCAACTCACAACCAGAGATGGGTCTCTCCTTCTCGACCCTAATGCCATCAAGGCCGAAGTTGTGTCCTATTTCTCTGATATTTTTTGTCCTCCCTCCTCCCCCCTCCCTATCCCCTCAACCCCCTTTCTCCTGAACAAATTCATCCCCAATGACCTTCTCCCCTCCCTTCAAGTCGTCCACTCCAATTTTGAAATCCTCGCCGTTGTTTCTATTCATAAGTCCAACAAAGAACCTGGCCCTGATGGATTAAGCATGGGCTTCTTCTTCTCCTCCTATTGGGATACCATTGGAGTTGACCTCACCAAAGCCATCAAAAACTTCTTTTTCACCCCTCCCAAATCTATAGCGTTAATCACATCTTCCTTCATCTCATCCCTAAGAAAGGAGCCTCTTCCATATCCGACTTTAGACCCATTTCCCTATGCAACCTTCTATACAAATTTATAGCAAATATCCTAGCTAACCGTCTCCAGCTCGTCATTGATTCCCTTGACAATGCAAACCAATCTGCCTTCATTGTCAGTCAGAGCATTGTCGATAATATTATCCTTTGCCATGAGGTTGTGCGTGGGTTCGATAGCAAATCCCACTCCCACGCTGGCCTCCTCATAATAGACATTCATAAGACCTTTGGTTCCATTAAATGGGATTTCATTTCCAAAGTCCTTGCAATGTCCTTCCCCGGATCTTTGAAAATTGGATTCTCTTGCATTTCCTCCAGATTCTCTGTCCTAGTGAATGGTTCCCCGACTGGGTACTTTGCCTCATCCATGGGCATCCGTCAGAGTTGTCCTCTCTCCCCTTTTTTTTTTTTTCTTGGCCGTTGAACTCCCCTCGAAATTCGTCTAATCCCAAATTGATAATCTCCTCATCTCTCCCATTCCAAAGTGCAAATCCCTTAAGCTTACAAATCTCGCTTTTGCTACTGATCTCATGATTTTCTCACCATCATGTCCTCCCTCCACCTCTTCGAATCTCTCTCAGGTCTCCGCATTAATCTCCTCAAGTCTCCTCTCTTCCTAGTTGGGGTTCTAGATTCGTCTAAAGCCCGTCTACTTGAGCTCATAAGGTTCTCCCTTGGTTCCCTCCACGTCAAATACCTTAGTCTTCCCCTCATCTCTTCCAGGCTAAAGACTCATCATTGTTCCCCTATGCTAGTCAAATCCGTAAAAGGCTCTAACTTTGGAAAGGAAAACTCGTCTCCTATGCGGGTCCACTGAAGCTCATTTGATCTGTCCTTCAATCTTCTTACATCTATCGGCCAGGAGTCTTCTTACTTCCTAAATCCACAATTAAGGCCATTGAATCCCTTTTCTACACTTCGTGTGGAAAGGTACCGATTCTATCAAATTCCCGCACCCCATCTAATGTTCTTCCGTTTGTCTTCCTAAGTCTGAAGGAGGCTTTGGATTTAGAAGGATCAAAGATGCTAACTCCACGAGCATTCTTAAACTTATCTAGAAATTAGTCTCCAAGAAATCCAGTATTTGGGTCTCTTGGGTACACTACTCTTCTCTGTAAGGACTCCCTATGGACCACCACCCTTAACCCAAATGCCTCCTGGGTTTGGCACAAAATCCTCCAAGCCAGGCCTCTCTCCGTAGGAGCCATTTGCTCTTGCAATGGGAACGGTGCTTCCACCTCCTTCTGGTTCGACAATTAGCACCCTGATAGAGTCTTCTTCCTTAAAGTTGGACAAAAATTGGTCTACTCTTCTGGTCTCTCCAAGGACACCCTAGTCTCTACAATCATCTCCAATGGCTCTTGGTCTCCCCCTTTGATAATACCTCTCTTTCTACAATCCGGTCCTCTCTTCCCACCCCCCTTCCCACTAGTGTTCAAGATGATATAGTTATTCGGTCCCCTCTTCCTCAATCTGCTTCTCTTCCTCCTCTACTTAGCATCTTATTCAATCCATCAGCCTCTTTATTCCTTGGCATGAGGTTGCCTGGTTCAAGTTCCACATTCCCCGTGATAGCTTCACTGTTTAGAGAGCCCTCTCCAACTGTCTCCCTACCTAATCCTTTCTTATCCACATCTCCTTATCCTCGACCCATTTGCCTTTATTTGAATGGTTCTGAAGATAGTAATCACATATTCTTTAAATGCCCTTTCTCTTCCTCCATCTGGAAGCGTGTGCTAACCAAATGCTAGCCAACTAGGAGAAGGCCCCTCCCCATTGTGAGAGAGTGGATTTGGATTGATATGACTTTCACAGGTAGATCTATCTGTGACACTGCCATGAAGCTCGCCTTTAGAGCTACAATCATTAAATGAAGCCCAATCTTCGTAGATGGACTTACAACTCTAGATCATTTGATATGATTTGGAACACCATCTACTTTGACGTCTCCTCCAAACTTGCTTTGATCCCTCATCAGTCGGATGTTGATTTCTCAAGGAACAAGCTTATTGTTGTCTCCTAGGGACTGCCTTTGTCTATTTTGCTCCCCCTCCCGCTACCCTCTAGGGTTGTATCTTATCCACTATAGCCCTTAGGGGCCTTGTATACCACCCCCCTTTTTCTCCCTTTGGTATTGAATTATTTGTTCACCCAAAAAAAATGTTGTCAAACAAGGCCTTAGTCTCTAAGAAATAGAATACTTGAACACTAAGGCTCTATATGGTAACGTTTCCGTTTTTAAAAAATTGATTCCGGGTCTGGTACGTATATTTGTGTTTCTCTGTTTTTGGAGTGATTTTGTGCCTTAAATCAAGTATGCTAAAACCAGAAAAAAAAAAAAATGGTTTCCATCACTAGAAAAAAACAGGAACATGTATGGAATAAAATTAACAGATCATCTCTTCTGTTTATACATAAAATTCCACCCCCAACATATTTTAATGACATGTATTTTTGAAAACATTATTTTTTGCCACATAAGCAAGATAATCTCCTTTACAAATCCATAAAATCAACAAAGAGCCATTAGTAACTAGTTACATTGTTTATCAAGTTCGTCCACAACTATCATGTTCGTCCAAAAGTTAAAGCAAAATTTATTACACAATAGTTAATACTTAAAAGAAAATGAAAAAAGAAAAACACCTCCCTTACATTCGCCTCAAGAAGTGTGTTAATCCTTGGGGCCACTCAAGGGGGTGTTTAGTGTTATTCACTGCTTTCAGTGAAAGTTGAGTGGTTCTCATTCAACTCCGGAATGATCTAGTCCATGCGGTTGCGGGGTCAGTATGGGCCCACGGGACTAGTCAGACCGAAGGCCTAGATACCCGTCGTTAGCAAAAAAAAAAACCTCCCTCCCGCTCCCCCTCCCCCTCCCCATCTCCTTAAACCCTAAACCCAACCCAATAAAATGATGAATAAAAATCATCCTCCCATGCATGGACATTGGACAGTCATTGATATGTGTGCCATCTTCCCAACTAACCCAAGGAGACAGTGAATGTAGTAGTGGACATTACCCAAAGGAAAGGAAACAATGAATGAGAGTTTGAATAGACCCATCTTTTCATGTAAGGTGAAAGAGCATCCAAGTTACAAACAGGAAATTCATCCATCCATAATTATGATGATGGTTGGTCTTGGTTATTGGTGTACTCTTCACTTCGAAAGACTTTTGGACAAAATTAGTTCTTTTTTTTTTCTCTGTCATGGGATTGAGGATCCCAGAATGAAGTTTAGAGCAGATAGTGTGACATTCACAAGGTACTAGAGACTACATGTATATGCATACAACACCACAGCAGGAGAAGTCCATGGGGAGAAGATGGCCTTATGTATATGACAAGGGCTAATACTGATTCCCATCATTATCCCAAAAAAAGTGGGAAGCATTAATGATTCAGCAGTAATCATAGAGAACACACTAAAACTCAGGACCTATTGTGTCTTCTTTGACAACAAATAAAATGCACTAGAAAACAAACTACTCAAATATGCTGTGCAATTTTGTTCAACACTTGATCAACTCTAATTTGTCTCCACCAAAATGCTCAATTTGAACAGTTAAAACTGGAAATCAAAGGGAAAAACTACTTGATTTACAGAGAGAAAAGAGTAGAAAATCAAACCATCAATAAACAATTCCAAGTTACATATGAGAAGTTAGGATCAGGGGTTCACATTTCAGTGCAAGGACTCAACTTAGGCAGGGGCGAAGCCAGATTGAATTTAGATTCATAGTTCTTTACCTTTGAAATGAGACCTATCTCAACACCACAGATACCTTGGTAGTGAGCAACTAAGACATTCTGCCAACTCTAGAAAAAATCTTTACAGATTCAAGAGCACAAAAATGCATTGCCCTCATGTATATGACACGGGTTAATGCTGATTTCCATGATTATCAACAAAAGAGTGGGATTCATCAACTTCACATTCCCCATATATGCAGTAAAGGTTGCAGAAGAAAACTTGAAGCCATAGATATGTAAGTGAAATTTGGGGATTTTAGGATTTGGGGTTGGAAACAAAGAGGGAAGAAATACATGAGGGTTTTTTTTGTTCTGACTTCTATAGGATTAGAATCAAATCATCCTGTCTATAGTAAACAAAATTAAAATTATATGCATAGATTAAGATACGGAGAGGATTGTTACTTTCGATTGAAAGGGTACAAAGTGATTTGAAGGAAGTTGAACCTTGTGAACAAAAAGCCCCTTGTTGTGGCTGCTATCCTATTACCCCAGGGCATAGGAGATTTCACGATAGCGATTTCACTTCTCAATGGTATGCAACATGTATTTCAAAGGAGAGAGAACTATGGTTACCAGTGCTTTCCAAAACGATGGAGTGTGGAGTTCTTGCCAAGAGGATAGGCCCTTAAATGGAGTTCTTTAGCAATGGAGGTCTTCAATGATGAGTGTGGAGTTCCTACTGCAGAGCACTTCCACGATGGAGGTTTTTTAATCTTTTTTTGGGGAAAGACTTCAATGATGGAGTTTGGACAACGATGGAGAGGAGAGAGAGAGAGAGAGAGAGAGAGAGATGAGAGCAAGAGAAGAGAGTGTAACCCGCGAACCTTCTTCACACCATTGCTCCTCTTTCGCCATTCCAAGTTGGAAGATAGAGTTAGTAGATTGAAGTCCTCAATTGTTATGTTTTAAGTGCCAAATTGCTATATTACCCCCTCGTAACTTAAGTTGGCAATTTGTTTCTCCATCTTCTGGTCATAATTGAATCTGAGATTTCAAAACACCTATTTTGTGTGCTAAATATGAGACTCAAAACTGTACCAATACCCAGTTCATTAAAAAATAAATAAATAAAAATAAATAAAAAATAAAAAAAACCAGCCATACCATGCAAATCTTACCCAATTTCTGTTCCAGAAAAAAAAGGGGGAAAACACCATAATCCATTTTTTAGAGCGTTATCATACAGAACCTAAGGAACTACCTAATAGCAAAAGTATGAAAAATGCCTTTTGACTGAAATATAAATTTAAGTTAAAATTACGAAAATACCCAATGAAAAACTAGCAATTTGAGATCCTCATACTCATTCCAACACCTCTGGGCCCCTCATCTTCATGTTGATGCCAAATATGAATGGGAGCGTCAGAGTTTTTGATAAACCTTAAGTGGCTGGAACTGATTCCCATCACATATTGTTTTCCATTAGGGCATGATACCTACTAATTTAAAAGCTTATCTTTGACCCATAGTTGTCACGGCGTCAAATCGATCCATGGCGGTGGAGGGGTGGCTAATCGATTTGGTGATGAATCGCCCGTTATGGCGTTGCCATGGCGGTCAAATCGCCTGTGTCATTTTTTTCCCCTATTTTATAAAGTTATTTAGTATGCTAGTTTTTTTATTTCCACTATTTTTTAAAGTTATTTAGCATGCTACAAGCCTACAATATATACCATATAACATATAAAACCAACATTAAGCAACATCAAATCATCAAAAATCAACATAGCCCTATCAAAATCACCCTGCATTTTACAAAAATCGACCGCCTAGTGAATCAGGCGTGACCTGGAGTCCATGGCGGTGCCATAGAGACGTTTATCAGCCAATGGCGACCGCCATTTGTGAATCACGTAAATCGTAGCACTGCCATGAACTTCTTTTTCAGCCAGGACGCCAAATCGCCGCCTTGGCGACGCCATGACAACTATGCTTTGACCTTCCAACATCAAACCAGCCCCTTTATCCAGAGATATTTTGAATTTGAAGGCCCGAAAGTCAAAATTTATAGTTATCTATAATATAGTTCACAGGGTAAATTACAGATTAATAAAATTTCATTTTAACAATACAGATATAAATTTCTCAGTTTCCTTCAAGAGCACCTGATGTAGATACACATGCTGGCCTCTATTATAAAAGAAGGAAGAACCCAGCCCAGCCTTAGGCTGATCAAGCCAGCCCAAAGCTGGCCAGTTTTTCTCAGATCCGGTTCATTACAGCAGGCCATCGAACCAGCTGATATGGCCTCAGTATTCTACAGTATTTTGTCTTATTTGATGTCTTCTAAGCCCCATCACAGCAGCCATCAATCCAGCCAAGTAGCAGCCAGCCTAGAAGCTTCCTTCTTGCCTGTGATTTGTCTTGGAAGGTGTATTTTGTCTGGTCGACCACAGTTTAGAGTATCAAGTTAGCCTTCTAGAAGAGTCTAGTATTGTCCTTTATAATTGTCTTAGTGAGCAAGTTATTAGTTTTTAGTAGTTTCATGTCAAGTCAATTAGTTTCTAATTTCTGACTATTACCTTTCTAGGATTTTTACTATGTTTTGAGTCTCTACCCTCTACTAGAAAAAGAGGTGTTGCTGTAACACAAATTACTATTGATGAATCAATGAATTTGCAGCCTTGCTTCCTCCCTAATTCTGAGAAAGAATTGATTCAACAGCTGAGATAACTGTGGGTAAGAGACTCAGGACTGAAAAAGTCCATCCCACCCACATCTAGCCCATCTTTGTTCTCTTTTCTTCTTTGTTCTACTTTGTGAG
Organism: Macadamia tetraphylla; assembly: GCA_022985045.1. Classification (NCBI taxonomy): domain Eukaryota; kingdom Viridiplantae; phylum Streptophyta; class Magnoliopsida; order Proteales; family Proteaceae; genus Macadamia; species Macadamia tetraphylla. Next base: position 58,285,865 of record CM040966.1, on the reverse strand, counting down.
AGACTGATTGAGTGTCGAACTGTGGATTGCAGCAAAGCTGAAGGCCTAAGAAGCCTCTACAGTTTGGAGTTCATAAACAGCCCCAAAAGACAGAATCGATCCAAGCTAGTCAGGGCTTTCTCCCCTTGGTTCGAATCTCAGATCTCCCAGATCTGAGCCCCTCTCTTCAGCCCTTTGAGGGCCTGTTCTACCCCACGAAGAGACATTCGACCAGCTTCTTGGAGCCTTTGGAGGCCTGATCAGCCAGCTACAGGGAATCTCCCTATCAAGCTACTCTAAACCCTAATTGCTGCTGGTCTTTTCTGTTGCTGTGTTACTGCACCTTCACAGGCCTGCTGTAGTGCTGTGGGCCATCTTTGGAGGAATTGTTGGCCTCATACCAAGCAACACTCGACCACGTTTGCTGGTCCTTTGGACTCCTACTTTGTGACTTCTCAGATTATCTCACTTCAGCCCAGTTGGATCCAAGATCTGAAACCTAAATCTGAGTTTGATGTGGAGTTTATGTATTACCTGGGGTTATTTGCTGAGGTGAGTAACCTTACATAAGCACCAAATGTTGAAATTAGATTAACCTAACATTTTAATTTTAGGTTTTCAATAAATCCAAAACCTGCAAGCTGCATGTTTCTAATAAACCAAAGCAACACCTAAACGGGGTTTGCAGGCACCAAAGCTCAACCGAAAGCTACAACAGACTGTGGAACTATAAAAAGGAGTCTAACCTCAACATTATCTCCGTATAAATTAAGGCGGTGGTTCTCATTGTTGAAGACTTGAGCAGGATACTTGTTCCTAGCATTACAAGCCATGTCATCAGCCAGCATAAGTATTATCCTCTCATCAGGAATTCCAAGCCTTTTTACTGTCCTGGAGAAGACAGAAGACAAGATCAGTTAATTAAATGAGCCCAACAGAACAGGGGGAAAAAAAAGAACTTGAGACCTACAACCCCGTATGCTTACCTATACAAAGATAGAGTATTGGCCATATGTCGATAATTAAACCTGCCCAAGAGAATTCATTAAATAAACTAACCCCCTTAATCTTAGGATATCAAATAAAAAGTAAATGGAAATAATTAACCACAGTAACACCTTCAAAAAGTAACTTGCAAGAGTCTAATTTTGGAGATATCCGAGAAAATAAAGAATATACTAATCAACTCAATAATTACAATATCTATGGTCATAAAATGTCCACTTTCCAGTCTATAATGGACCTGGGGTATCCAACTCAATGTTTACGGTTAGCAAGCATCACGATAAAACAAGGCCTATCAGTCACTCAACCGAGAATAACTGTGTAAATTTATCCAGTGCAAACCATGTGTATAAATTGGTAAAACCTCTGATATTCTAGCTCAAACTTCTCTGCAGCCCTGGTGCATTGCACTAAAAGAATCCAACCTAGGTGGAGATGTTGCTCCACATACTCCTCTCACTAATCTCTCTTCTTAAATTATAAAAGCTGGTTGAGACGTCATCTTTTCCCACAACGGGAATAAAATTCCAACTTGAGAAGTCAGTCAAAAGATTCACTCTCCTCTATACTTGAAGCATGTGATTTGGACCAGGATCCCTTGCTGAAGTGGTGATAACTCACAAGATATTTGCCACTGTAAATATTGCTGAAAGAAGAATAACCCTAGTTGTAGCTGAAGTGCAGATCCAATCTGAGTTTGAAATTCATCTTCATCCTGAAAACTAACTGCTTGACAGCTTCAACATCCACAAAAAGAAAAGGACTATTACATCATAATTGATAAAGAGGCGCCATAAATTATTAACCATCTTATAATTTCAAAAACATCATTTTATTCAAGTAACACAAAAAAAAAAAAAGGGTACTCCACTGACTTTAAAATATTTAAGTATGAATGTAAAACAAAAAACAAGAAAAGGTGAATGAAATAATACCTACTGAAGGAAAAACAAAGAAAATTATGCATATTTTATTAAAACTACATATTTTTTTTTTTTGGATGAATAAATAAACTCATTACTATTGTGATAACGGGTTTAGGAAAAGTGTCAGTTGCCAAACGGACCCTAAGGGGTTTAATGGTCTTTGTAATTCTCTAGAACTTTCTCTCCATTATTATAAATAAAGAGGGCTGGTGTCATATTTGACACAAGTCATTACCCCATCCAACATGATATCAAAGCCATAGGATCAGAAACCCTAAGGGCTCTCTCTCTTTTCCATCTCTTTTTCTCTTTTTGGTTTCTCTCTCTCTCTCTCCCATCGCTTCCCTCCATCTCACTTCATCTGCTTCTCTCGCGTGGTGGAAGCTTCTTAAATCACCAAGAGGGTTTCTAGCATCCATTCATCCTTCCTCTGGGCTCCCAAACTCTCTTCTACAATGATCTGAGAGAGCCAGACCCTTTTTTTCATTACTTTTTCAAGGTTTTTTCCCTAAAAACGTTTTACCATTGCCAGGATGCTTTTTCCCTGCTCGATGCTCCAATCGTCTCGATGTTTGTTGTGATTGGTGCTCCTTATCTTTGTAGTGGTATGTACTAACCACTTTTCCATTTGAGGTATTCATAGTTGTCACGGCGTCAAATCGATCCAAGGCAGTGGAGGGGTGGCTAATCGATTTGGCGATGAATCGCCCATTATGGCGTTGCCAGGGCGGTCAAATCGCCCATGTGTCATTTTTTATTTTTCCTATTTTCTAAAATTATTTAGTATGCTATTTTTTTATTTCCCCTCTTCTCTAAAGTTATTTAGCATGCTACAAGCCTACAATATATACCATATAACATATAAAATCAACATTAAGCAACATCATATCATCAAAAATCAATATAGCCCTATCAAAATCACCTTGCATTTTACAAAAAAATTGACCGGCTAGTGAATTAGGCTTGACCTGACGTCCATGGCGATGCCTATCAGCCAATGGCGACCGCCATTTGTTAGTCACGTAAATCGTAGCACTGCTATGAACTTCTTTTTCCGCCAGGACGTCAAATCACTGCCTTGGCGACGCCATGACAACTATGGAGGTATTTGTTCTATAGCTATCCCCAAAATCGATTTCTCAGGGTTTTACTCCCTTAATTGATTTTTGGGTTTTTTAGCCTTTTCTGATTTTTTTGTGCTTTCTCTATCTCCGGCTAGTGTCTCTTCTATCTGCATAGCCCCTTAAGTAGAAACCATGTCTACTAGCTCGTCTGCTTCTACTAGCAGAGACACCATGGTTCTTCCTACCTTTCCTCCCTTTGCTATCATGCTTGATGGCACAAACTACTTTATGTGGTCACGCTTGGTCTGCAACTCCATTAAGTCATGTGGCTATTACAAGTACCTCAGTAAACCACGAAGCATCGGACCATCAGTCCTAAGATTGATAAGTGGGAGTGTGCAACTCTCTGGTTATGGCCTTCCATGTCAACTCCATGTTGCCACAGCTTTCACATGGCTATCTCCTCCTTGACTCCTTCGAAGATTTGGAAGTCTGTCCAGGATATCTATTCCCAGGAGGGGAATGATGCTCAGGTCTTTAAGCTACGCCTGAAGGTTTGTGATCTAAGGCAAAGGGCTCACTCTGTCACAGTACTACTATGAGTTGCAGACATTGTGGACTGAGCTTGACTTTTATGAATAGTATACTCCTTGCACCCCTGCAGATGTCACTAGTTTTCGGAAGCGAGAGGACAAGATCCAAATCTATGACTTTCTGGCAGGTCTGAATGTGGAGTTTGATCAGTTGTAGTCCCAGGTTTTTAGTTGTAACCCCTATCCTACCTTGGATCAAGCTTATGCTGTGATCCAACTAGAGGACAGCCGATGTACCACTATGCTTCCACAACCTACTACCACTCCTACTGAAAAATCTGAACTTGTCTTTAGCACTCAATCCCTCAGTGTAGCCCCATAGTCTGGTGGCTCCTCTACCAAGACTCCATTAAAGTGCAATTACTGTGAGGAGCATCACACCAAGGAGCCTGCTAGAAACTTAGGGAATGTACAGTAACGTTCTAAAAAATGGGTTCTAATGTTTTTTCATTTTGTTGGAACAGAAATAGGGTAAAAACTGTATGGTAAGCCCGGTTCAATTTCTTGTTTTATTGAAATGAATCGGGGCATTTGTGAGGTTTTGGAGTATGAAAATCTTGCTTTTCAATCCCAGAATTGATTATGAGCAAAAGGCGCAGAATTGGAAGACTCGCTTAAGTGAGGAGAGGCGTAAATGTCAAATGCTACTACAAACATAACATTCTCCTAAAAACCTCCCATTACTCCTTCGTCCTCTCTATACTTGAGTATGAAGTTGCAAAAGCAAGCAACGATTTTGTGCACGAAGTTGAAGAAGCTCACGGCGACCTCAATCTCTACCTCTTCTCCTAATTCGGTAAATTATATTCATAATTTCTCTGCATTCAAAGCTCTTGTTCTACAAAGTATAATATGCAAGAAGTTAGGATTTCTCAAGTTAGGGTTTTGGAAAACACCCAACTCAGTAATCAAAGCCTAGAAGAACCATCCGTTTTCGTTCCATTGTTCATTCCCTCAATAAATACTTTCTGAAAAAAAAAAAACTTACGGCTGTAGTGATCGATTTTTGTAGGACCCAGTCATCGAAGGTTTAAATTCTCGTTTTTTGGATGGGACTCTTATTCTAGTTTAAGGAGGAGAAAGGAGGGGAAGAAGCTAAAGAAGATTGCAGAGTTTAATATTTTATTTAATTTTTTTTTCCAGGTACTTGGTATTGTGCTTCTCTAATTTCCAATCTAAGCCTTCAAATCTCCTATGGGTTTTTCTTTATCTGGGCAATGCTGAATGAATAATAACTTGTAATGCAAGATAAATTGCAAATGAATCATCGTTTCATTGCTTTGTTCATATGTTAATTTTTTCACCTCTTGATTGCCCAATTCACAATTTTAAGGGCCTCTCCTCCAACAATTTGCTAATACTTCTTTTACATTGCAAAATTGTAATAATAAAATGGGATGTTGCTCAAATGTCACAATTTAAGGCTTGTTCATCATTCTCACTCGTTTCTGTGATCCGTTGTGGCAATTGGTTGTTCCCTAAAAAATAAGTCCCAAGAGTTCAGTTTCCTAACATTGAAGAGCTTCTTCTCCTTCTTCAAATTCAATCTCAACCAGCTTTCAGTTATCTGTGATTTCATGATAGATTTTTCTAGGATAAAGTTCTTACTTGTAAAGCTCTTGCTTTTCTCTTTTCTTTTCTTCTGTAGCATCATTTCCATATATTTTTATCTGAGTAGTGCTAACAGAAAATGAATTGGCAGATGGGTAGTGTTTAACCAATGAGTGGTTAATATGGCTCAGATTATTCAGATTTAACTCCCGTAGTCCCCAACCAGAGTGAGTGAGTCTCAAATGAATTGCTTTTCTCTTTTCCTTTCTGTTTTACTGCTTTTCTAAATGGGTAGTGTTTAACCAATGAGTGGTTAATATGGCCTCAGGGATCTTTGTTTTAGGGTCTTACAGTCGTGCTTCAAGGATCCTTGTTTTTGCTATACTGGTGCCAATGGAAATCTTGGTTAGGAGTTATAAATGATAAAAATTTATTACTACTATACTACTTTTCTAAATGCATTAGTGTTAAACCATGGCATGTATATGGCTATTTTGAATCCTTAGGGTTGAAAATTGTGAATAAGTATAGATGATGAATGAATTCAACAGAAACGATTATGTTAAGTGCGAACAATACAAGTTTCTGTTTCTTCCAGGTTACAAAAACATTTTTTTTTAGCATTACCATACAGCATTTAAGACGTAAAATCACTCCAAAAACACAGAAATAGAAAAAAGTGTGTTGGACCCAAAATCAAGTTTTTAAAATAGAAGTGTTACAGTACAGAGCCCTAATGGCCACCCTGCTGATACATCTGGAAAAGGGCGAGGGAAGAGTCGTTCCGGTACTCGTGGGCAGGCCAACCATACTGAGAGCCCTGACTCTGACTCTGCTCCTAGCACCTCAGCAGCTTTGCTATCATCTGATGAGCTTACTGCCCTCCGGGTCTTCTGACATGTCCGGACTCTCTTGCCCCAGCCATTGAGAGCTCTACTTATTCCACCCCTTCTAGATCAGGTATCTCATTCTGTGGCCATACTATGTCTGTCCCTTCTACCCCTTGGATTATAGACACTGGGGCTTCTAATAATATGACAGGCCGCTTGCCGCTTTTTTCACAGAACACTACCTTACCATTGCCGCAATGGTAAGGTCAAGTTGGCTAACGAAACTTATTCCACTATTCAGGGAAAAAGCTCTGTTAGTTGTACCCCTTCTTTATCACTTTCTACTGTATTGCAAGTTCCTTCTTTCCCCAATAACCATTTGTCCATTAGTAGTCTTCCAGTCTTAGTTGCAAAGTCACATTTTTCCCGTCTCATTGTATTTTTCAGGATCTGGTGATAAGGGCAATGATTGGCTCTGGTAGGGTGCGTGGTGGTCTGCATATGCCTGATGGTGACTCGGCATTGGTCTCTAGTCAGGCTCTTCAGACTTCTTCTACGTCGCCTCCCATCTCTGAGTTACTACAGTGGCATCGTCGGTTAGGACACCCCTCTTTGGGAACTTTAGCTAGGGTTTTTCCTTTTTTTTAAATTGTGATTCGAGTCACTTTTTTTGTGAGCATATGTTTTGGCCAAACAAACTCAAATCACTTATTCTGTTTCTGGAAATAAAAGTCACTCATTTTTCATTGATACATTCTGATATTTGGGGTCCACCCGCAATATGTCTGACAATCGTTATCGGTGGCTTATCTCTTTTATTGATTGTCATTATCGGACCATTGGGTTTATATGATGCAAACCAAGGGCGAGACCTTCTATTGTTTTCAGCAATTTCACTATATGGTTTAGACTCAGTTCGGTGTTACCATTAAGATCCTTCGAAACGATAATGGTAGTGAATACTTCAAAAGGTCCTTTCAGACTTACCTTTCCAATCATGGGATGATCCATCAGACTAGTGTGGATACACCGACTCATAATGGTGTTGCTGAGCAGAAGAATCGCCACCTTTGTGAGGTAGCACACTTTCTTATGTTTGAGATGCATGTTCCTTCCCAGTACTGGAGTGACATGATTCTCACTGCTGCCTTTTCAACCGAATGCCTTCTCGGGTCCATTCCTTCTTCTCCCCTCTGGATCTTCTCCAAGCTTTCGCTACTTTTCCTATTCCTCCTAAGGTATTCGGTAGTGTTTTCTATGATCGCGAATGTCATCCTCATAGAAAGTTTGATTCTCTTGGTCACCGATGCATTTTTCTGGGGTATGCTCCTACTCAGAAAGGTTATCGGTGTTTTCATCCTCCCACTTGACGTTGGTTTGTGACTATAGATGTTGTCTTTCACGAATTGGTGTCCTACTACACTACAACACCTCTATAGGGGGAGTCTCCTTCCATTGTGGAAGATGTGCTGCCACCTATTGAAATTGTTGTCCCAACCAATATCCCATTTCTGAAGGAGAGTGACACTCTTACTTCGCATCGGCCAGAGATACGTGTTTATAGTCGCAGAGAGCAGACTCATACCACTATACATCCAGCATCTACCCTACCATGCCAATTGTCTCCTCTTGAGCTTGATCTTGTCCCCTTAGACCCAGGTAATTCTCCTTCTCCTTCTATTGATCAGTCTTTTGAGTTGCCTACTGTTGTTCGTAAAGGCAGTACGTCTTGTACTTTACATCCAATTGCTAAAAATGTTTCTTCTGATTCACTTTCTCCTTCCTACTATAATCTTGTGTCTTCTCTTTCCTCTGTCTATCCCTAGACCCTGACAGTAAGCAAGTGTAGACTTATAATGGCAGGCATCTATGGTTGAAAAGATGTAGGCTCTGAAGAAGAAAAGCACATGGGATCTGGTGTGTTTTCCCTCACAAAAGAAGATAGTTGGGTGTAAGTGGGTCTTCATAGTAAAATAGAAGGTTGAAGGTACCATGGATCGGTACAAGCCAAACTTGTTGCTAAGGGCTTCACTCAGACTTATGGGATTGACTACCATGAGACTTCTGCTCCAGTTGCTAAAATGAAGAATGCCCTCCTTCATGGGGAACTTGAGGAGGAAGTGTAAATGGACGTTCCTCCTGGGTTCACTTGCTCCAAAACCCAAGCGAAGGTATACAAGCTGAAGCATGCATTGTATGGGTTGAAGCAATCCCCTCATGCTTAGTTCGGGTGTTTCCATAAGGCTATGTTTGCTACAAGCTACTCTCAAAGCAATGTTGACCAAACTCTGTTCATCAAAAAATCTGATGGGAAGATTGCTATCTGATAGTCTATGTAGATGATATTGTTATTACTGGTGATGATCTGGCAAACATCTCTCACCTCAAGAGATACTTGAGTGAGGAATTCGAGATCAAAGATCTAGGACAGCTTCGTTACTTCCTTGGTATTGAAGATGATGATCTGGCAGTTATCACTGTGCCTTTTGTTCCCAATAATGAACAATTGCATGATGTTTTTACTAAAGGTCTTAGTAGTTGATGTTTCATCCTATTATCCACAAGTTTGGCATATGTAATATTTATGCACCAACTTAAGAGGAAGCGTCGTAATAATGGATTTTGGGGAAAGTGTCAGCTGCCAAACGGACCGCCAAGGGGTTTAATGGTCTTTGTAATTCTCTAGAATTCTCTCCATTGTTATAAATAAAGAGGGCTAGTGTCATATTTGATAGAAGCCATTACCCCATCCAACAATTACCGTAAGGGGAGAAGAATATACAAGGTAGAGGGGGAGGGCAAGCCAGCAAGAGAAGAAACCTTAGCAAAAGAAAAAAATGGGACAATAGCCACAAGGGGGCTAGAAACTAGCCTCAGACGCAAACCAAGGGACAAAGACAATTATGGTAGAAGGGGAAAGGATGAGACAAAATGGAGGGAATGCCCCAGGAGACAACAATGAGCATGTTCCTTGGGGAATCCCTTACAGATCTAGTGTGTAGAGAGGCAAGCTTATGGCGGACGTCAAAATAGATGGCGTTCCAAATCTTGTCATAAGTACGAGAGTTGGATGTCCATCTACGAAGATTTTGCTCCATCCAAATGTAACTTATGGTAGCACAAAAGGCAAGCTTCCCAGTAGGATCGCAAATAGAGGAACCAACAAAGGTCATGTCAACCCAGATCCATTCTCAACTCAGGGGAAGGATTCTCATCTCGAAGTCCAACAACTACTAAGAACTCTCTTCCAAATGATAGAAGAGAAGGGACAAGAAAAGGCATTCCAACAAAGGCAGAAAGAAGAGGGCACCTAAATGTGCTGGTAGATGAGGAAAGACTCCGTAGAGAGGCAATTAGAAATGGCATGCCAAGTAGTGGATGGCGGGGAATGTGGCCTTAAAACAAGATGATTTTATGCCAAGGAATAGTAGAACCAATGGATCGGATAAGATTCCAAGCAAAGGCGGAACTAAACTTTCCAGTAGGATAGGGGAGCCAGGAAACTATAACTTCTCTTCCACGGTGGTCTAGAAGGAGAGAAGATAAGGAAGACTAGAAATCCAATAAGGGGGGAAGAAGGGGGGACAGGATAAGACATTATTCAGAATAATGGAGGCGATAGTGAAATTTCTCCCAAAGTCGAAGGAACAGATAATTTTAGGGCTAACAATATAAAGAAGAACACCAATTGGGTGCCAAGGATCTAGCCTGAGGGAGCTTTTGGAGCCATTATTGTTGGATGAGGTAATGACTTGTGTCTAACATGACAATAGACCTCTTTATTTAAATAATGGAGAGAGTTCTAAAATATTACAAGGACTATTAAACCCCTTAAAGACCAAGGATTATTACAACGCTCCCTCAGTCCCCCTCAAGCTGGTGCATAGATATCACATATGCCCAACTTGTAGAGAATAAGATAAAACATCAACTACTAAGACCTTTAGTAAAAAAATCAGCCAATTGTTCACTACTGGGAAAAAAAGGCACAGTGATAACTGATAAGACCAATATTAAGCTTCAGCTTCTCATTGATGAAGTATCAATAAATCTCCACATGCTTGGTTCAAACATGCCAGACAGGGTTGTGAGCAATACTAATGGCATATTTGCTATCACAAAAGAGCTTCCTAGGAATGGTGGCAAGGACATCCAAAATTGTGAGAAAACCATTAAGCCATAGGAGCTCACAAATGCCATGAGGTATAGCATGGAACTCAACTTTAGCACTTGAATGAGCAACCACGACTTGGTTCTTGGTTTGCCATATAACGTTACCACCAACAAAGGTGCAATAACCAGTAGTAGACCTACAGTCATCAGGGGAACCTGCCCAATTAGTATCCATGAAGGCCACCACCCTAAGGTGATCATTAGGAGAAAAAAAGGATGCCACATCCTGAAGCAGATTTCAAGTATCGAAGAATACGCAGCACAACTTCCATATGAGTCGAGTAGGGATCATGCATGTACTGACTAACCAAGTTGACGACAGGGCGTGTATGAGAAAGATCAAGTGCCCCACTAATCTCTAATATCTCCCCTTATCCACAAGGTCACCTTCATTGCTACTCAAGTGATCGTTAGCTTCAATAGGAGTATCTGCCGGTTTACACCCAACATGCATGTCTCAGAAAGAAGATCAAGCACATACTTTCGTTGAGACAGCAATAGGTAACTCAAGAGACGGACCAACAGAAGGAAAAGTTTTAGTTTAGGAATGTTTTAGTTATTAGTTTCCTAGTTAATTACTTCTCTTTTCTTATTAGTTTCCTATTTCAATTATTTCCTTTTTAGCTATTTTCCTTTTTCAATCAGTTTCATATTTTGTAGCCTTCTAGTTTGAAGGAGTAGTTGTGCATATTTAAGAGGCTAACTGATTTTAATTGAGATAGACTTTGAATAATGAAATTGTTGTGCTTTATGCAATGTGAAGCTGTGAGAAACAGAGAGGTGAGAGACCTCTGGTTGAGATGCCCGTGGCTGAGATAGCCTTTCCCCTACCCCCATTCTCCTTTTTTCTAATTTTTTTTTTCCCCTTTATTTTTGAGTGCTGAACATCATCTTCAGAACTACAAAACCATCCAGCAAGACTGAAGAACAGAGATCAGTCTACAGCCAGAATCAACTCAGATCTGCTAGGGTTTGAAGAGCCAATTGAGTCCTCTTATTTTCCAGATCAGTGATCAGCTTCAGCCCCTTTTTGAGGGCTGATTAGGTGACCTGCAGCTACGGTATTGCTGTCCTGTATTTGTTGTACTGTTGGGAGGTATTAATATCATCAATTAGGGATTATTTGAGCATTTGGGGATCCTAACTGGGGTTGGGTAGAACCTACCTAGCCTTAATTCACTTTTAATCTATGGAGACGCTGGAAATGGTTTCAGAAGGTGGTCTCTCTTCGCAATTCCCTACATGCTAGGGTCTACTTCGTGTATTGGGAAAGTAACCAAGTAGCAGACTGGCTGGCTAATTTGGCTTGTGAATCTTCAAACAGTTACCTTTCTGTCAAATCAGATCATTCCGCGTGATCTTTGCCATATTATTAGGGAAGACAGAGTGGGCTTACAAGTTTTTTGGTTGTAATTATCTTGTTTATAGTTATTTGTATGGGGTTTATTTGGCGATTTCCAAGAGTGAGAGAGTGGTTGTTGCACCCAGTTCGGTAAGGCGGGATATCTCCCCGATACTCATTTCTCTTGATTTATGATTTTAATAAAGTTTTAGGGGCTTCCCCAGGTCCCAGGTAATATTCGCGGTAAGATCCCACTTTGGTGGTCATCTGAAGTTCCCAACTGCTGTTCTTGGAGATAAACAGAAGACTCCTTATTTAAGACCTGAGATCAAGAACCTGCAAATCTCTCAGATCTGTGACCTGTTTGAAGAGCCCTTAGAGGGTTTTGTTGGGGACACCAAGGGGCCACTCGATCCAAGTTTCAGGGCCATATGAGGCCTGGATCTGCTACAGCAGATTTTCTTCCAAGTTCCCTTAATTCGAGACCCCAAATCAAGAAGTTTCAGATCTTCCAAACCAGCTGGCACAATCTGAACAAATTTTAGGGTTTTATTCAGCACCCTAGCAGCCTCCTTCGATCCAAGTTTGAGCCCCATCAGAGGCCCCTACAGCCACCCGCAGGTTTTCTCTTCTTCAGCCTTGTTTTGGGCTTTATCTGGATCTGGCTCTGAATTTCCTTAGTTGTGGAGGCTTATTTGATTGGAGTTCTGGAAATATTATTGGGGGTTATTGTTCAATCAAGACCCTTAGTCCCTTACATTACCATTGTCCAAGAATCAAACACAAGTCTTCTTAAATAATGATATTAACTCTTTAATTTCAAAACATTGAATTTCCAACTCTTAGAAACCAATCTCAAGGGTTTTATGGGCATCTCTTGAATGGGAAAAAAATATAATGGTGCATATTATTACCTTAAAAATACTCTATGGGCCTAAAGAAAATTCTGCCAAGGCACTGCTGGACCACAAAAACAAAAGTGATTGGGCTGCTGTCCAGACTCTCTGGGCTTTTATCCAACCTAATAAGGCCTTAAGAAACAATTCCAGGGCCTTATATATAGTTTCTGGGTCTTAAAAACAATTGTTGGGCCTTAAAACAGTTTTTGGGCCCATAAAAATTTTGTATCTAAAATATACTATTTCTGAAAACAACAAACGATTTTCAAAAACTATTTGCAAGAATGATCTTCAAATACTGCTGAGTCAACACACCAATCAATCCTGATCTGGGTTGTAAATAAGAGAGAGAGAGAGAGCTGCGATTTGGGTAATGGGAGTCCCAATCGATGAGATTGGGGCTGCCCAACACTTCCATTATATAGCAAAACAGAACTCCTAGTCATAACAGAACTAGGAATCATAACAGTAATAGAAGTAAAAACAGAAACAGAACTAACTTCTAACTAGCTTTCCTAATATAATTAGGACTAGATTAGAACTCCCTTAATGAGGGTCTCATCGCTTATGCCGGACAGCCAGCTGGCCACCACTCCTCCCTCCCTCTCACAACATACCCTATTCTAACACCCCCCCCCCCTCAAACTGGAGCATAGATGTTAATCATGCCCAACTTGTTATAGATGTAATCCATTCTACCACCCCCCCAAAGATTTAGTGAAAACATCTCTGCAAGTTGTTCTCCTCTGCGAACATGACTTGCAGAGATAACTCCTTGTTGTAGCTTTTCTCGAACAAAGTGACAATCCACCCCAATGTATGGAGCACTGGATTTGACACAATATGGATCACAGCTTGGGGATCACACCACAACTACATAGAAGAAGTGCACGCAACCCCAAGTTCCGTCAACAGCTGCTTTATCCACATTAGCTCGCATGTGGCAGGCCATGGCACGATACTTGGACACTCAATAGATCTCGCCACAACAGCCTGCTTTTTGCTCTTCTAAGACACAAGATATCCATCAACAAAAGTTTAGTATCCTATAGTTGACCTCCTATCAACAAGAAATCCAGCCCAATCAGCATTACAGAAACCTTCAATACGATTATATCCATAATCAGAGTACAACAGACCACGGCCTGGAGCTTTCTTGAGATATCTCAGAATACAAACAACGATATCCCAATGTGAAGTTCGTGGAGATGAAAGAAACTAACTCACAACACTGATAGGGAAGACAATGTTAGGTCGAGTCATAGTCAAATAATTCAGCTTTCCCACCAACCTCCTGTATTTCTCAAGATCTTCTAACACATCACTTCCTGCAGACATAAGTTTCACATTTGGATCCATTAGAGTGCTAAGGGGTTTGGTCCCTAACCTACCCGTTTCTGTAAGTAAATCCAAAACATACTTTCTCTGAGACAGAGGGATTCCCTTCCTTGACTGAGCAACTTCAATCCCTAAAAAGTACTTCAACCTTCTTAGATCCTTAATTTGAAAGTGTTGCTGCAAATGTGCTTTCAAACTTTGGATTCCTTCAACATCATCTCCAATAATGACAATATCAACATATACAACCAGAATTATCCTCCCCACATCAGACCTCCGATAGAACACGGAATGATCATTGTCACACCTTGACAGCCAAATGCACAAACCACATCAGTGAACCTACCAAACCAAGCCCAAGGAAACTGTTTCAGCCCATTCAAGGATTTCTTAAGCTTGCACACCTTTCCACACTCCCACTGAGCAACAAACCCCGGAGGCTACTCCATATACACCTCATGCAAATCATCGTGATGAAATGCATTATTCACATCAAGCTAAAACAATGGCCAATGAGACGAAGCCGCAAGGGAAATCAAAACACGAACAGAAGCCAATTTGGCAACAAGAGAAAAGGTATCCAGATAGTCAACACCAAAAACCTGGGCATACCCCTCCGCAACCAACCGAGCCTTCAAATGGGCAAGAGACCCATCAGGGTTAAACTTAACCACATAAACCCAACGACAACCAATAGCCTTCTTGCCAAGAGGCAATGGTAGAAGATCCCAAGTCTGGTTTTCTTCTAAAGCAAGCAGTCCGTCTGTCATTGCTGTCCTCCAGTCAGGACTAGATAATGCCTCTACAAGATTCTTAGGAACAAGATGACAAGCAATAGTGGAAAGAAAAGAATGAAAAGAAGACATGCCAGAATAAGACACAAAATCAGCAATAGGATGTTTGGTACAACTCCTAACACCCTTACGTTGTGCAATAGGAAGATGTAAATCAGAGAGAAGAATACCTGGAGTAGGATCCATAGACAAAGATGATGAGGTAGGTACCGTAAAGAGAGGGTGTGTTGATGTTTCCCGAACACGACGAGTATAAACCTGTGGAGCAACAGGTGGAGGAGGAGGTGGTGGTGGCAACTCTTCTTCCATGACCTTGTGGAATAGATAGTTGGATAATATAAACTGGAAGATCATCATCCAACTCGGGCAAAAAAAATGACTCATCTGTATAGGGTGTGGACTCAAAGGACACTTCAGCACTAATACAGTATTTTTGAAGGATAGGATAATAACACCGATATCCCTTTTGGGTACGTGAGTAACCCAAAAAGGGACATTTAAGAGCTCAAGGATCCAACTTTGTTAAACCTGGACAATGATCACGGATAAAACAAACACATCCAAAAATGCGAGGAAGAAGAACAAAAGTGGGTCAGAAGGAAATAATAAAGAATGAGGAATGCCACCACACAAAACAAAGGAAGGAATACGATTAATAAGATAACAAGCAGTCAAAACAGCATCAGCCCAAAAGTATTTGGCTACATTCATTTCAAACATAAGTGACCGAGCAACCTCAATCAATTGACGATTTTTTCTTTCAGCCACTCCATTCTGTTAAGGAGTATCTGAACAAGAAGACTGAAGTATCATACCACAACCAGCAATAAACTGAGAAAACGGACCAAAAAAATACTCTTTTGCATTATCACGTTATAAAATTTTGATAGTCACATCAAACTGATTTTGAATTTCAGTAACAAAGGCACAAAAGATAGCAAATAACTCGGAACGATTTTTCATTAAAATTCAGGTCATTCTGGAATAGTCATCAATAAAGGTAATGAAATACTTAAAACCTAACTTAGATGTTACAGGACAAGGACCCCATACATCCGATTAAACCAAAGGAAAGGGGACCGTAGACCGTTTATTAACCTAAGGAGAATAACTGATACTATGCAGTTTTCCAAACTGACACAACTAACATTCTAAACTAGAAAGAGAATTAAAACTAGGATCAAGCTTCTGTAAACTTTGTAAAAATGGATGGCCCAACCAACAGTGAACCTAATGAGGAATCAGAATACCCAAACAGACAAGGGAAGGAGAATTGTCTTCAAAAAGGTACAGTCCCCCAACTTTATGACCTCTACCAAGCATCTTCTTCGTTGTAAGGTCCTTAAAAACACATGAGTTGGAATAAAAGGTTACATAACAATTGTAAGTATGTGTGAACTTGCTTATAGACAGAAGGTTAAACGGTAATTACGGAAAATAAAGAGCAATTGATAACGATAAGGAAGAATTATGACAAACAATGCCAATGCCATTGACCTTAACAATTGAACCATTGGCCAACATTACATTAGCAAAGGATTCCTTAAAAGAAGAAAATATACCTGAAACACAAGACATGTGATCCGATGCCCCTGAATCAATTATCCAGGGACGAGAAAAAGAGGAGAGACATGCAATAGTATTACCTATCTAAACAAGAGTAGCAGTGGAAGGTTGAGGAGCTTGAGTCTGAAATGGATTGTATCGTGCAAATTCTTCATCGGTCATATTGACCATCTTACCCTCAGATTGTCCAGGCTAAGAAGGATCAACTGCAACTAAATTAGCAAATTGCTTCTCAAGAGGTTTGCCATGAAGTTTCCAACAAAAACATTGGATGTGTCTTGGTTTGCCACAATGGTGGCATGTGTGTACTGTCCCTGAACTATCTGAAGAGTTTCCAGTAAATTGCCCCTTACTACCACCACTGCCTGTACCGCGTGAAGCTTCATGATTATTACTCTGTGTTGCAAGTGCGGAGTTCCCCACTGGTGTAGAATCATGAGAATTCTCTTGAGATACCCATAAGACTCGGGAAAAGGTATTTGCTAAGAGATGCCACCTTGTCACCTCTAAGAATCTAAGAACGGACAGTCATATTTTGTTCCAAGACCTCCCAAAAAGCCCATAATTGCGAGTTTCTCCAGCTGGTTTTGCATTTTTATCACATCACTACTAATAGAGAGTAGAGAATTCAACTCCTCATATATCCTTTTGTAATCAGCAAAGTACTAAGTTAGAGGCCGACCCTTTTGATTAGTCCGAAAAAACACCTGAAACTGCTAACAAATGTGAAAGAGGTTGTTCTGTCCAAAATAAGAACATTCAAATAGTCTCACAGCTCCTTCATAGTATCGATGTAACAACATCAACCATGGAGTTATCAATCGAGTTCAATAGCTGCCCCCAAATACGTGCATCAACTGTATCCCACGTAGTGCCATTAGCAGGCTTCAACTTTGTTAGATGAACCTGTTGATCTCGACCAGTCGAAACAAGCTACACAATTTTCTTCCACCGTTGAAAATTGGCAGCTCTTGCAAGCTTCTTTTCTGTAATCCTATGTGATGATGAAGATATCACCTCAGTGATAACATTCTTTCCTTCAATGTCAGCCACTAGTGTACAGAGATTCACAGAAAATAACACAATAAACAAAAATCGATCTACAGACAGAGAAACCAGAAAATCGATTTATACAACTGATTGATCTTATATAATTGACCAATCAAAATAAAATTGCTTCCAGACAATCTTCAATAAAATCAACAACCAAAGAGAAATCGACTCAGATTTAAAAACCAAAACTTGGGTAAAACAGAAGAATACCAGCGGTTGGGTGTACAATGCTCCAATGATGCTGAATTTTGGACTGAATGTCCCTAATATGATGTTAAAGAAGACACCAAAAGGAATTTACAAACTGAGATCACACTTGGAAGATATGGCAAAAATCGATTTTGGCAAGTAGCCAAAACCCTGATAGCTTCCATCAATTTCTCCACCAGTGTGTAATCCAATCTTCAAACCAGAAAACTCCAACTAACAGTCACTCCTAACAGTAATCTGAGTAGATTCTTCAAAAGATATTGATTGACAATCAATCAAACATCTGTACATAAATCAGCAAAATAGGGGATGAAATCACCCCCTCTAGAGAATCGTGAGCCCCTTAAGAAGAACTAGTAACAGCCAATAAGGGACTTTGACTGTTATTTAGTTGTAGACTGATAACCGGAACTGATCTAGATTATTTTAGGGATCAGCTTTGATGCCATATAAATAAGAGAGAGAGAGACAGAGAGAGAGAAAGAGAGTTGCAACTTGGGTAATGGGAGTCCCAATCGATGAGATAGGGGCTGCCCAACACTTTCATTATATAGCAAAACATAACTCCTAGTCATAACAGAACTAAAAATCATATGAATACTGTAATGCCTCTGGCATTTCTTTTAAATTTACCCCATTTATTTCTTGTATGCTACCTTGTGTTGCATTTATATCCTATGGTGTTCATGTATATATTATCTTTACTATATATATATATATATATATATATTATTTTGATGATTGATTTATTAATTAGCCAACAATCATGCGTTTCTTATCCTTAGATATTACCCTTATCCAAGTAATAGGATTACCTATTTTATTTGATTGGAGACAAATTGAGGGATTACCTATTTTAGTTTATTGGAGACAAATTGGTGGATTATCAATTTTATTTGATTGGAGACAAATTGGTGAATTTTTGTAGTAAGTAGGTGAGTAATTGGGAAGGGGATAGGGTCATGACTCATAGGATGGATTTAGGATAATTTTTTAAGGGTAGTGATTTGATCATCCAAACCCTCATCAATCTTATCCCTTGATTTTACATCTCTAATTAGGGAAGCTTATAGGCTGATTAGTATTCTTCCTCCAAAATCTGGGTAACCATTATCAATCATTATTCTTACTAATTTGAAAAGAGGAAGAGAGAAAAAAGAGGAAGATAGGAAGAGAGGAAGAGAGGAAGAGAGGAAGAGAGAAAAGGGACTAGCTGCAGCCTTCCTACAACCTATATCCACTGGAAAAGAAGAGGAAGTGTAGAAGGAGAAGAAAGCTTTATAACCTAGGCTACATCCACCACCGGTTTACCCTCCTAGGAAGAGCTCGAAGACCCTTATCTAAGGGGTGAATCTAACTACATTGTCAACCAGTGAGTAGAACCATCATACTCTCTACATGTCACACCCCACTTCTAGTAGACCCAACTTACCATTAGGAATACCGGCGGTGTGAGTAAGACACGTACCTACCTTACCAACCTACCAAGATCTCTGATAGCAGTACCTTAACATTTCAAAATCTCACATCACAAACCAACATAAGCAGCAGAATCAGAGTATAGTAGCGGAATCATAATTAAAATGGGAAAATTATCTAATGATAAAATATTAGCCATAACCGAATTATTCTTTTACATTCATCCATGACGTATAACTAATAAGTTTAAAAGGAAAAAGTACCATCCACAAGCTCGTACCAAAATGATTAAAAATACGCCAAACACCTCATGGTGCCGCGTATGCACAATAATCACAAGCACAGTCTGGGCCATGCTCCTCCACGTCCGGCATCCACCAGTCGCTCACTCCGTACTCGGGTCCGAAGGAAAAAGAGTCACTAGCCATAGGCACGAACGTACCTGCATCATCATCTAACAAGTGTGTATACGTGGGGTGAGCTTTCCAACTAGCTCAATGAGGGGTGGGGTCAAACAAATCCAAGCAAGACAACAGTAATAATAATTCATGATGCATGATCGCAGAAATTAAACACATAGTCCATGATGCTCGTGATGCAGTTCATTTATTTATTATTCACCTAACAATACAAACTAAGTCTGGTAAATGCTACTACGGCGTATTAGGCTGTATCCTTCGTCTCGGAACCGCCATCGACTATGCAATGATACAAACCCTAGCCGTGAATAGAAGCCTGTCGGTCCCCGTATACGTCCATGGGTCACCCAACAAACCCTTGATAACCCCCTCCTGGCTGTCATGGCACCAGTACCAATCATCGGCCACGCCTGACAAGTTCCTGCCTCTAATAACAATCACATCATACTGTGGATGTGGCATTCAGGAAAGGCACATCGAACATACGACAATGGGTTATCCAACACATTTACCCTTGTGGCAAGGGTTCGTAGCATAGGAGTGATACCTAACCACATATATACTACATGCCTTCATAATGATACAGTTAGTATGAATTACACGATACCGGCAAGACCTCGGCCACAAAGTGTAATCCATCTCCAAATGCAGTCCCGGGTACACAATACCGGTAACACATCGGCCACAAAGTGAAACCCGATACCGTTTACCTAATCTACATGCATAACAAAGTTGAGTATGGACTACGCAACACCGGTACAATCGTCGGCCACGAAGCGTATCCATTTCCAAATGTAGCCCCGAGGTACACAATACCGGCGAGACCTCGACCACAAAGTGTAACCCGCGACTACACCTAACTCTAATGCACATAATCAATGCATGAATGCAACATACATACGGCAATCACGGCACCAGTACCACCTCGGCCACGCCGGATTCTGTCTCACATACAACCAAACACACGGCGATCACGGTACCGGTACCACCTCTACCACACCGGATCCCGTCATCTTTCTCCATACAATTCATATCATAATCGTAAAATGACAAATGTAACATATGACATGTCATCATCATATTTGAACAATCACTAGTTGTAGTCGTGGATTACACTTTGTGGCCGATATGTTACCGGTATCATGTGCTCCGGGACTACATTTGGAAATGGATACGCTTCGTGGCCGATGATTGGTACCGGTGTTGCGTAGTCTATACTCAACTGTTATATGCATGCTAGATTAGGTAAACAGTCATGGGTTACTCTTTGTGGCTAAGGTGTTACCGGAATCGTGTGCCCCATGACTGTATTTGGAGAAGGATTACACTTTGTGGCCGATGTGATATCAGTATCGTGTAATTCATACTAGTTGTATCATTATGAAGGCATGTAGCTTATATGTGGTTAGGTATCACTCCCTATGCTATGAACCCTTGCCAACAGGGGTAAAGGTGTTAGATAACCCATTGTTGTATGTTCGATATACCTTTCCGGAATGTCACACCCGCGGTAGGATGTGATTGTTGCCGGAGGCAGGAACTTGTCAGTCGTGGCCGATGATTGGTACCGGTGCCATGACAACCAGGAGGGGTTATCAGGGGTTTACTGGGTTGACCCATGGACACATACGAGGACCGGCAGGCTTCTATTCACGACTAGGGTTTATATCCCTAAGTAGTCGATGACAATTCCGAGACGAGGGATACAGCCTAATGTGCCGTAGTAGCATTTATCAGACTTAGTTGTATTGTTAGGTGGATAGTAAAATAAATGAATTGCATCACGAGCATCATGGACTATATGTTTAATTTCTATTATCATGCATCATAAATTATTACTGCGATTGTTTTGCTTGGATGTGCTTGAGCCCCACCCCTCACTAAGCAAGTTGGAACGCTCACCCCAGGTATACACCCCTTTTTAGATGATGCAGGTATTGTGGTGCCGATGGCATGTGACCTCGTATCCTCTAGGTCAAAGTATGGTGTGAGCAACTGGTGGATGCCAAAAGCCGAGGATCACAATCAGGACTATGCTTACGCCGCACCGTGAGATTGTACATCATGCTTTGATACTTTTGGTATAAACTGTGGATCTTATATTTTGGAATTTATGTATAAGCCATGGATGAATGTAACAGAATAACTCGATTATGGATAATATTTTATCACTAGATAATTTCCCCATTTTATTATGATTCCACTACTATACTCTGATTCCGCTGCTTTCGGTTGGTTTGTGATGTAAGATTGTGAAATGTTAAGGTACTGCTATCAGAGATCCTGGTAGGTTCGTAAGACAAGTACGTGTCTTACACCGCTGGTGCTCCTAATGGTAAGCTGGGTCTACTTGAAGTGGGGTGTGACAACATTATTTTAGATACTTATGTTTAGGACGGTAGTTAGATTTAGAGCACAACCCTTAATCGGTTCACTTTCGCATTATTAAAAGAAGCCAAAAATGAAGTGGTTGCTCTCCCTTTGTTCGACCCATAACTACACTAATCCGTATGCTTGTGGTTACATTTCAAATCCTAATAGTAAGCCATGAATACATGTGTTCACATTGGCATGAGAAATTTTGTGAACTTCAGAAATCCAATTTTGTTTTCATCATTTTTTAACAAGCCAATTTCAAGTGAGGTTATTGGCCTTCCAAGAGCCAGATCTAACTTAGTGATCCTTCCTGATCCAAGTTTTGAATTCTAAGAAAGTTAACAGTGTGAGTTTGAACTTCTACTTTGTTGGGTCAAAGCTTGACATTTTATTTTTTGCTTTGGTTGATTCTCATAGAGTTTAAGGATGCACTATCGACGTTCCTAGAGTTCAAGATTTTGAATCAAGCGAGGTTTCCATTGCAGACCTCAACATTTCAAATGATGACATTCAGTTTGCCTATGGTCCATGCCAATAGATGCAAATGGTTTATGCTATGAACCAAAAAAAAAAAAAATTTCCAAGTCTAATGGGGATACACCATTATTTAGAAATGATCCACGAGGGACTAATAGACTCGAACTCAAGGTGATTCTAACTAGGCATCATTCTAATCAAGGACTATGGGGATGGACTTGGAAGGCTTTCCAAATGAGTTAGTGATGAGCATGAGGGCTTGTGGAAATAAGCTCAAAGGTTGTGATGATTGCATGTGATGCTATATTAGATGACGAATGGTTAGGATGTTTGTTACACCCGTGCCCTAACCCAGTCTAATTTGAACTATTGTGATAGATCTCGGATCGGAGATTAGAAGTACAGTCGGGTTTTGGCTCGCGGCCGCCCATTACCGAAGGGGAAGAGATGACCCCACATGTTTGTGCATTGCGTGCCAATCCAATTGGAGGGGATTCATACCTTTTGATCCCAGACGGTAAGTGACCCAACTCCTCACACATGAATCCTGGCATGTACCAAAATTGCCAAAAGACCATAAGCACGGCTGAGGGAAACCACCCGTGCAAGGCTAATTGGTAGATAGCAAGCAGCTAAGACAGCAAGCTATCATGACCACCAGAAATAAGCCATATGTACATTCCATTTTAACATTGAAACATGGAATACATTGTGCACATTGCTGAAAGATGGCGGAAGGGCCAGCATATCTTGGACTGAACTTGCCCTTCCTGTGGAACCTGTGTAAGCCCTTGGTAGAAGAGATTTTTAGAAATACTTTCTCCTCTTCTTGGAATTCAATATCTTTTTTGCGGTTGTCCACATAGCTCTTTTATCGAGACTAGTCCGCCTTGATTTTCTCGCGAATAACATCAACTTTATTATAAGTCATATGTATCATCTCCGGCCCAAGCATTCGCCGTTCTCCTACATCATCCCAGTATAAGGGAGTTCTGCACCTTCTGCCATAAAATGCCTCATATGGAGCCATTCCGATTGTGGCTTGATAACTATTGTTATAAGCAAACTCCATAAGAGGTTTATTTTCCTCCCAACTGCCACTTATTTCCATTGCATAGGCTCTGAGCATATCTTCTAGTATTTGTATGGTTCATTCAAATTGCCCATCAGTCTGTGGATGGAAAGCAGTGCTTAGATTCACCTGTGTTCCCATAGCATACTAGAGGCTCTTCTAGAATTTAGATGTGAACCTTGGATCTCTATCTGACACAATACTCACCGGTACTCTATGTAAGCGAATAATATTCTCTATGTAAAGTTGTGCTAGCTTATCGATGGAGTAGGTAGTCTTGATTGGAATGAAATGGGTAGTTTTAGTAAGCCTGTCAACTATCACCCAAATTGCATCCATTCCCTTGGGTGAACGGGGTAGCCCTGTGACAAAGTCCATAGTAATCATATCCCATTTCCACTCTGGTACTAGGAGTGGTTGAAGAGTGTCATATGGCCGATGTCACTCTGCCTTGACCTTCTGACACATAAGGCATTGTGCAACATATAGGGCTACTGTAATCTTCATCCCTAGCCACCAATAACTTTGCTTAAGATCTTTGTACATCTTGGTGCTTCCAGGGTGAAACGTGTACTCAGAACTATGTGCTTCTTTAATTATCTTGTCTTGGATCCCTATGTCATTGGGTACACACAATCTGCCCCAAAACAATAGTGCTCCGTCATTGGCTATTGTGAAGTCAGGATCATCCATCCTTTGCTTTTGGATTTTAACTCTGATTTTCTGCAAATCAAGATCCATGGGCTGTTTTATGATTATTTCATACCTGATGGATGGTTGCACCTATAGGGCTGCCACAGATAGGGTTAACTACTTAATATCCTCAGGCTACTGATCAAGCTCTAAGGTAGATCCCACATTCAAAATGATCTCATCCATTAACATGGCTTCTTGCTTAAGCCGTGGGCTGGTGGCCACATAAGCAAGTGATACATTTTGAGCTTTTCGGCTCAATGCATCAGCCACTACATTAGCCTTACCTGGATGGTACTGTATGTCACAATCATAATCTTTCATGAGTTCTAACCATCTCCTCTCTCGATGTTCAGATCCCTTTGGGTGAAGAAGTACTTGAGACTTTTGTGATCACTGAATATCTTGCACTTTTCCCCATCCAAGTAATGGCGCCAGATTTTCAAGGCAAAGATAACTGCCGTCAACTCTAGATCATGAGTAGGATAGTTCTTCTCATACTCCTTCAATTGTCTAGATGCATATGCCACTACCTTGTCATGTTGCATAAGAATGCAACCTAACCCAATTCTGGAGGCATCCGTATAGACTATCATTCCACCAGTACCCTCTGGTGCCATCAATATTGGGGCTGACACCAATCGTTTCTTTAGTTCTAGAAACTATCCTCACACTCTTTTGACCATTCAAATTTCACTCCTTTTCTGATCAACTTGGTCATTCGGGCGGCGATTTAGGAAAAATTCTCAATGAATCACCGGTAGTAGCCTGCTAATCCCAAGAAACTCCTGATTTCTGTGGCATTCTTGGGAGCTTCCCACTCTATGATTGTTTTTACCTTCCCCGAGTCAACTTCAATCCCATTCTCAAACACTATGTACCCTAAGAATCCAACTTGTTTCAGCTAGAATTCACACTAGCTAAATTTTGCATATAACTGTTGTTCTCTCAATCTTTGAAATACCATTCGCAAGTGTTGTGCATGCCCTTCTTCTGTTTTCGAGCATATCAAGATGTCATCGATGAAAACGATGACCCATTTATCAAGAACATTATAAAATACTCGATTCATCAGATCCATAAAGGCTGCTGGTGCATTGGTTAGCCCAAAAGATAGCACTAGGAATTCATAATGACCATAACGGGTCCGAAACGCCGTCTTGGGTATATCACTGCTATTTATCTTAAGTTGATAGTAACCAGACCTAAGATCAATCTTTGAGAATACTTTAGCACCTTGCAACTGATCAAAAAGGTCATCTATGCGCAGTAATGGATACTGGTTCTTAATGGTCAACTTATTCAATTCTCGGTAATCGACGCACATACGCAAACTCCCATCCTTCTTTTTGACAAATAGAACTGGGGCACCCAAGGAGAAACACTTGGTTGTATGAACCCTTTCTCTAACAATTCCTGCAACTGAGTCTGTAACTCCTTTAATTCGGTTGGTGCCATTCTGTACAGAGCTTTAGACACTAGTGCTGCTCCAAGAACCAAATCAATGGCAAACTCTAACTCCCTGTCAGGTGGAAGCCGGGTTAGATCATCTGGAAAGACGTCCGGGAATTCCCTAACTACATTTAATTCTTCTAATTGTGTGAAACATGTAATTCTAAGCATGTGAGCAATTTAATAATAATAAACATTCTGAAAATAATAGCAATCCATCTCTCACCTGGTTAATGTTCGAGTGTGTTAGGGTTCAAGTACGGCCACCGATCGATCGACTCAACTTCAGTCTCGAGGCTCGTGCACGTCATTGTCCTAGACACAAGGACAATCGTACATCAGTACGTGTCAGAAAGATAGGGAAAGGCCCACTTGGGTCACCCCCAAAAGGTACAGACAATGTTTCCCAGTGATAGTAATGTCACTGGAAACAGGGTATTTCCACCGGAAATATCAGTGTTGTTTCCGGTGGTGGTGACAGAGAGCTCACAAGCCTATGTGGTCCACCAGAAATAACCCACCGGAAGCAGGCCCAGTGGATCTGGTTGCATGCTTCTGGTGGTGGTACAAAAGTGTCCAGCCATTTTGGGGCTTTTCGACTCGGGCCCGATCGTCGGGATTTGTTCCATGGAGTTTGTAGGGAATGTTCCTAGTATCATTCTAAGCCAATAAAATCCCGATTCCACTAAGCTGTTTGGGAGATACGTTGATCGAACGATCGAAACCCTAGTTGGTCATTTAGCAATACTTGTTGTCAGAACTCACCGGGTTTGGTTCAAGCTCGGAAACAGCACCGGGAGGGTAGAATACGCATTCCACGACCTCCACACGGTTTGTACACTAAGATTCCATCCAAACCTAGCTTTATCTAGGTCAAAATGAAGGGAGAGTGGTGAAAGTGAGTGTACTTACCTCCGGCAACTAGGCGGCAGCCGGCCCCAAGGTAAGCCTTCTTCCTTCTTCTTCCCCTTCTTCTTCCTTTCTCTCTTCCTTCTCTCCTCCCTTACGTTGGACACAAGAGAAATGAGGAAATGAATTCCTCATTTCTTACTTAAGTGTTAAATGGGACCTTAGGGTCTGTTTGGTTAGATCCTATTCGAACCGATCGGGTTATTATGTCTTTCAAAGCCCGAGAACCCGACCACTTAGGTCCGAAATGTGCTCATGTCATAGGGAAGATGTGGAGGATGATTTGGGATCATCCGAGACTGTCTACGATGCGAGTGGCGGGACCCACAGGCATCGGAACCTTGACAGCAGCCTATTTGGTTCACAGGAAACAGTCCACAGGAAGCAGGTCCAGTGTTTTCTGTGACTTGTTTCTTGTGGACAAGACAGCTTGACTGTTTGCTGTCCACCCACTGGCCTTGCATGGGCAGTTGCCTTTGGCCGTGCTCAGGGTCTTTTGGCAACTCCAGTACGTGTCGGGATTTATGTGTGAGGAGTCGGGTCACTTAACCATCTGGGATCGGAAGGTACGAATCCCCTTTAGTTAGACTGGCACACGATGCACGAACATGTGGGGTCATCTCTCCCCCTTCAGCAATGTGCAGTCGCCAGCCAAAACCCGACTGTGCTTCCAATCTCCGGTCCGAGACCTGGCACAGCAGTTCAAATTAGACCGAGTCAGGGCACGGGTGTAACACTATATGTGTTTTTTTTTTTTTTTTTTGCCCTTCTAAATCTCAAAGAAATGCTTAGGACTTTGCAACCTTGTGATTGCCATATCGCATGTATTTTTTCTACTATTTATCTCTTTTGTATATTTGCATAATAATAAATTTTTTGTATACCTATGTATGTTTAGCTTTTCTTTCAAGACTTTGTTGATATATATATATATATTGCATGCTATATTATATATTAATTTTAGGGGCTGATCGATACTGACCCTTAATCTATACTATGCTATTTTAAATTCGATTCTAAAGGGCTGTTGAGTGCTATTCTTGATGGATTCTAAGATATATAAATATTCCATATTAGGTACTATTTTAATGATGATTTTAGGGGTTGTTAATACTATTAATCAATCACTTCTATTCCATTCTATGTGGTCCATTTTAGGTATTGTTTTAGTGATGATTTTAGGGGTTGTTAGCACTATGAATTAATCATATCTATTTCTTTCCAAATGTTCAATGTTATGTACTATTTTGATTAATGGTCTAAGAGTTGTTAGAGTTCCTATTTGAATCAAACATATGTCACCTTGATTTTGATGATTAAGGACTGTTTAGTGTTTCATTTAGTAAATTTTTCTCTATTCTAATTTATGATTTATAGGGGCCGTTTTGGTACATTCATTTGATCAAACCGATCCCATTTCGGCTTTATGATGATAGGGGTTGATTTGTTGTTCCTTGTCAATTAATTAGACATTATTTTGATTTCCTGATTTTAGGAGTTAAATTCGGTTCTTGACTTGATTAAATCTATCCTATCATAAACTAGCAATTCAAAGTAAAAACATAAATACAACTAACTTTAACTAGCTTTCCTAATATAATTAGGACTAGATTAGAATTCCCTTAAGGAGGGTTTCGTGGCTTATGCTGGACAGCCAGTTGGCCACCACTCATCCTCCCTCTCACGATATACCATATTCTAACATGGGTCAACCAATGAGTCAGAATTCTAGGTCGGGTCAGGTTGATCCAATTGACTCAACCTGAACAAATCCAACCAAACTAGTATGGGCCTAGTATGTTTAGGCCCCCTTCCGCCTGGTTTAGTATAGAGTGGACCGGTTCTCTTTTGAATTTAAAAAAAAAAAAATGTTTGTAAAGGTCCATAAGTTTCAAAACCTCAGATCTATAGGTCCAGAGACAAATGTCTTAACCACTATGATGTCATCCGAATGGGAATACTTTTTAAAAAGAAAACATTTGACTAGAACATGCAATTTTAATTTTAAAAAAGCTCAGCATGGATGTATCATGCACTGCCGGTGTATGTTGGTAAAATCCGTACGGCTTTCTTTTCTTTTTTTCTTTTTTTCTTTTTTTTTTTTTTTTGAAAATTTCCAAAACCCTAGTTAGTATCAAGAGGACTTTGTATGATCTATGCATACACAAAAATAAAAAATAAATAAAACAAAGAATCCTGATTTCAATTTGAGACCCTAATTTGGTAGAGAGAGGCTCTGATACCACCAAGATTCGAAATCTCATTTCGTTTTGATGTTTCAGTGGATTCAGAGTTGGTCTTTATTTTTTTTTTTTTCCTTTTTTTTTTACTCGATTAACTGTTTCGGTAGTCAAACGGCCAAATTTTGACTTGAAACTTGGTAAGTAGCTTGTTTTAAGGTTAATAAACATGCTTAGAACATAAATTTGCAAAGAACATGACATTGTTTTAATTTTTTTCTTACATAAAATTATTTTTTAATCAATTTTAGAAAATACTTTAATGACATAATACAACAAAATCAAATATGGTATAACATAGCAAGCATCATGTATGCTTCAAAACACTTTAATATTAATCTCTTCTTTTTCTTTTATTTTTAAAATCAAAACAGAATATTTATCCCTATTTTTAAAATTATTTTTTAATTATTAATCTATTTTTCTAAATTTTTTTAAATTAAAATAAATAATTACCGGATGAAAAAAAAAATTCACTCCGATAGAGTCGCAAAACAGCCAATTGTGAGTAACATCTATATAATTGACTTCCATCAAAGGTATATTTACCATAAAAAGTAACAATTTATGTTAAAGGAAAATGCATTTTTAAACCAAAAAAATAAAAAAAAATATTTATGTAAAAAAAAAAAATTTCAACTCCATGAGGTCATAGATCGGCCTCTAGTGTCTTAACATATAAAAAATCTAACCTCATCCAACATGCATTTATGTACTATTTAAAAAAAAATGGTTTTGGGGAAAGAACTTTACCTTTCCTAAGCTGGAAATGTGTAGATCTTGTTGTAGGAGTGATTTGAAAGGCAATATGTGTGATAATGTGGCTAATTAAAGGCTAATAGAGTGACTTTGTGTTCAAAATGCAAGATGGAACCGAGATTTCACCGAGACAAACCAGGCAGGCAAGACAGAGTCGAAATTTATAATCCTTTACAGTGTAAATACATGTTCACCGAAATGAGGTATTTATAAGCCTTTACAATGTAACATTTTGATATCTCGCCAAGACGATACCGATATCTCAGCCGAGATACCGAGATTTCGACCGAGACCATGTACAAAGTGTATTTCGTAGCCTATCTTGTCTCGGCCAAAAAAAAATAATCATGAAATAACCGAGATCTCGGCGAGATTTTGAGCCATGGATACCACCACTATGGGATAATAAAGGTGCCAATTTAAAATTTTTAACCCATGAATCTTACCTAATGCAACATTAAAGGATTCAAACAAATACACGAGTGACTTAGGGTTACTCATTGTACCACATATGGAGTACCTCCTAAGGAAATCAACACTTAATCAAGCTAGTGAGCACATGTCGATTGGTCATCCCTCAAACAACACTTGCACTAAACACACAGTGAAATAAAACTCTACAATCTATAGGGTTTAAAACAATAACAAAAGAGGGTGAAGAGAGAAACAAAGAGAGATATGAAAACTACTACTGGATTGAATGGCAACATCCAAGAGGCATGAATCGGGTGTGAGCTCTTCTCTTCCATTGAAATAAACTCACGGCTTTGAGTGATCATCATTTAAATAATCAACCTCAAATCTCATGAACAACACCATAAGTGATCTAACTCCTTTCGGATCAAACTCATGTTCTAAGGAAGATCAAAAGACATACACCTCACCTACATGCAGGTTTAGGATTGAATGTCCTTCCATCAATCTTGCTTGGTTCTTTACAATAACCACTTGAAGACAAAGGTTAACATTTAAATGCATAAACTAAATTTGCAATTGACTAATTGTAAGCTACGGTGAGCATTCAAATGTAAGAAAGTAATGCAAGGAGAAGAACTGAAAAGAAGTAAAGAAACTTAGACCAGAAAGGAGGTGAGAGCCATTGAATAACACAATTGATTTTATAGTGGTTCGGATCTCCATCCTACATCTACTACCTAAGCCTCATATACTTAGGTTTTCCTTTTTTCACTATGGGGATACTTTCCAACTAGCAGGTATCAAGCCTTACAACAACCAATCACGGTCTTCTGATTGGCACCTAGACCAAACTTGTTCAAGAATTTCACACACAATCACAGTCCTTCAAATTGTGAACCTAGGCCGACAGCCAAGGGTTTCCTCCATATACTCCACGTATATCGGTGAACTTTCTCCAAGCCCACCACCCTTTACAGCAAATGACTTGTTTCTTCAAGTTTGAAATCGCATCTTCACAAAATCATCATTTTTCCCTCCCTTCAATCTGATATAACATGAAGCTCTTCATCTTGAAATCACCACCTTGTGTAATAGAGTTCTTAGAGATTATAACTCAACCTTTTTAAAGGCACCCAACTAGTTGTTAGAGTCGAGACAATTCAAAATGATTTTGAATTTAAGCTCAAAAATATTAATGAGAAGTGATTAAACTTCATCATTAACCAAAGACTTTTCAACGTTTCACAAAAAATTAGTCGTTAAGCACTCTTGAACACCAATTAAGATGCCTAGAGAACTCCACCCTTGATTGTCCGCTAAGCGACTCATTTAATGTTTGTTCACGGTTGATTGCGCACCACCATGACCAATCGCAAATATAGAGGACTTAGAAAAACCTAGCTTCTGTTTGGACGGAACAACACAGATGACTGCCACTGTTGTCCGCAAGTTATACTTAGAGTAATTCTTTAAAGGTCAGTCAACCATAGCTCCACACAAATGACTGTTGACAGCAAGGTCTACATACTCTTTCAAGTCAAGCTACCAATTTTTTAGGTTTTCACTTAGGTCTCACCATCTTGTGAGTTAATCCGATCATTTAGAGATCCTTACATCAAGATTACAAGTAATATTATAATTTAAGCTCAACTAATCTTGATCTTCACGAAAGACTTCGTATTCATATGTTGATTTAACTTTAAAAAGCTCTAATGACTTCATTAAAGGGCGACACATATAGGACAATGTGCTTATTTGTCATGAAATCCTGCAGTGTATCAAGAGGAAAAGAAAAGGTAATCATGGCCTCATGAATGGGAAAGTTCTAGATAGAAATCCAATATTTTGTAATGGGAACAACGTAAGGAACTGTGGTCAATTTTTGAATAAGGACAAAGATGTTGATAGAGATAGAGATAAATTCATTAACATGAAATTTTAGTTCTTTCTTTGGGCCAATTATCAATTAAAAGATTTAGCTTGTATTTGGAGGCAAACAACCATAGCTCTCCACGGCTGACAGTCTGCAACAATTCTTCGTCATCTTCAACATGTTTTCTCTTGGCTCCAAGGATTGTCCTCATTGGATTGGGTCCAACTGCTCTTCACATGTCTCAGACACATGTTAGAACACCCAAACACACATCAACAATGGTTTTTATATCCAAAAACACATCTATCAAAATAATAGAATCCCTCGGATTCAACAACTACTAATTTAGTAAAAAACATCTTTTTCTCCACCTTCCTACTTTATTTAGGAATGTTAATAACCTTCTACCACTCCACTTGCCAAGTAGTGGGCTCCTATTGGATGATTCTATTTAGTTGTCCTTATCTTTATTTAAGATTGAGAAATAAAGATAGTGACATATACGGACAGCATTAAGAAGAAAGAAAAATTAATTCCCCACCTTAAAAGAATCCTTATGATTTAGTCCCTCCACTTAACAATATTGCATAAAGAACCTACAAGTATGGAAATAAATATCGTCACCACCCAAATCTATCAAAATAACTTACACAAAGAATCATAATCACTAATTTGACATGAAATCCCTTTTAAAAATCATTTTAAAATATGATTATTAAACAAAAATAATATTTCAAATTCTTTTATAAACTATTTACAAAACATGCCATCAAGCTCGGAATATCTGTTCAATTACTTTGAAACTAGAAGTCTAGAACCAATAGCCCGAAGAGAGCTTTTTTTTTCTTATCAATGGTTCGGATTGTTAAAGAGGAGCTTTAAGTGGCCAACCAACCTTTCTCAAATGAATGCAAGTATAAGCCGAATGGGGCACATGTCTATTAGCCTTTATACCATAGTATCACCGACTCCGGACTCACTATTTATATCAGTGTTGAAATATCCAACCCTGGTCTGGGATGCCACTCCGACACATCTTACTAAAGCCTCAGGAGTCAGTACACAAAGGTTTGAGGTCATTTCTTTAAATTTCTCTTAATGCAGATACAACTGCACTTACCTAGTTGGACCAGCATGACCAGCTGTGGAAGCCAAAGGCCAAGAAGAACAGGTCCAGCCCAGGTATTTGATCCATCAATAGCTGATAGTAGTTAGTTTTATATTATGTCTTTTATTTCTCATGTTTGTCTTTCGGTAGGATACGTAGGATTTTCTCATGTTTGTCTTTAGGTAGGATAAGTAAGAGTTTATTTCAGTGTAGAGTCTAAGTAGGAGTAATCTTATTATTTCCCTTTAAATACTTCCATAAACTCAATGTTTGGGATTGGAGTGAATTTAATTTTAGAATTAGTGAATTTGTGCGTGGTGTGTGATCCCCTTCCACCTCTTTGTGCGAATTTTCCTCTTCTCCCTAGGGCTACTCCATCATCTCTCCACTTCTAAGTTCATAGCCTTTGTGGTAGCTTCTTTGATGTTACCTACCAAATAAAAGGCCTTCTCAAGAAGACCATCTAATACGCCAAAAAGGATTAGATGAAAACATAACGTTCAAATATCTCTCTAAAGATATTCACCCTATTTTGGAAATGGATTCCTTATTAAACATCTCATTCATTTACAAACAAATATCATGTATCCAATGTACTGATATATAGCTAAGAAGGCATCAACCGTTTACCTTTAGTACATAAAAAGCATAATATTCAACTGCAATGATAAGGATCTCTCAGCTTATAGTAATCCATTCAAGATTCTCATGCGGTCCAATTCGATGTACATAATTATGAACACTAGTATTTGTGTTTGGAATCACTATTTCACACCTATGACAACCATATGAACAGAGTGTCCAGCTTTGTCCCGAGTTGCTAACAGTTTAAGCCACAATCTTAGGATAACGAAACACCCAATTAAATTAATACAAAGTAATTTATTATTTAAATTGCGTTTTGATGGACTCCAATGCTACTTGCTAGCCATAACAGTATCCCTGCCTAAAACTTAGAATATGCCTACAAATTTGAAACTAAAGATTTCAAAATGTATGAAGTGACTAAATCTTTGCACCATTGATTGACATTACTATGCATACCCAAGAGATCTTTACCAGGTAAGTCCAAACATAATAGAAAGCGCTCACCTCCTCTTACTCCTGCAGGAATGATCAAATCCTCCGCATCCAGTTCTTGTTCACATTTAAGCATCTCAGCCACATATCATCTGTTTCAACGTCTTAGCATTATAACATCCAAGATGCAACAGTAATCATCAAGTTCCCCAATAAGAAGCCACCACATCATGGTCAGCCAGAAATTATTGCCACAAGAATAAACCATCTTCAAGACTGCTCACACCACCAAATCCACGAGACCACTACTCTAACTACAAGGTTTTTCAAGAATGTTTCCGTTCATGGTCCATGTCCATGACAACTTGCTTCAACCATTGGAATTTAAAAATGGGTAAAGTACTAGCATTAAATCCACTTGCTTCAATCATTGGAAACTAAAAAGGGGTAAAAGTACTACCATTAAATCTGCAAAAACTCAACAAATTTATCTTCCACCCTTCTCTATGGAGGCCCTACCTAATTTTACATCATCTCTGTAACACCCCATATCTATCAGTGGCTAATCCTCAATTCTACCATTTCTTCCCTCCCAGAAACTGCAGTCTCCCACCCACACTCTCTCAATGCATAACCCCATAAAGCGTAATAGGTCAAACATGAAATCTAAAATTTACCATAAGCGGCTAATTCAAAATTTAATTCACTATACGAATAGCGAACCCAACTTTTCAACCTTAGTTATCAAATAAATTACACATTTCCTCTCCATTTTAGTAAATACCCGCGAAACATATACCGTAAGAACGATTAAACATGAACTTGTCCAAAATGAGCAAAGAACAAGACATGTGAAACTAACCCTAAAAGAAGATAGTTACCAGAAACGTGAGGTGCAGACCAAGACTGCCCAATTGTTGGTGTGCATGACTGAAGAAGTAGAATAACTAATTGCATCATATTTGCAGAGATGGGTCGAAACCATAATAAGGAATAGCAACACTTTAGGACTCAGAAATTCAAAAGGATTCGACCTGCCGCGATTCCATTTGCCAACTTCGGAAGCCATTTCACCGTTCTGTTCTTGGATTTCCTCCCTGCCGCTCTTACTCCAATCCTTTCTCTTTCCTTCTTTAAAACCTATGTAATTTTTATTTTCTTTTCTTTTTCTGGTTCAATATACCTTCTATTTTGGTAAATAGTACAATACCTAGGTAACTAGAAACTATTTCATCCTCGGTAAGGTTGTGTTAACCAAGAGAACAAAAGAAAAGAAAAGAAAAGAAAAGAATAGAATAGAAATTAAATTAAATGAAAATAAAATAAAAAAATTATGTTTGTTTGACTACCATAGAATAAAAATAAAAATAAAAAAGTTTTTCTATTTTCTGGAATTTAGGCAAGACTTTATTTTTGGCAGTAGAACAAAACTTCACCACTCCCGAGGTAAATTTGAAATTCAGAAAAAATCTTCTCTTAGTGTAGGACATGCCAAACATAATGAGAATTTCTTAAACAAAAAAAATAGTATAATTTTGTACTTTTTTCTTTGCTTTTCTTTTCTTCTATTGGCTACCAAACACAACCTAAAGAGACCGCTCTTGTTTTATGGGCGAAGGAACTTGTGCGTCGGTGTGGAGGCCAATGGGAGGGCATGTAGGAGCACCTTCAACGTATGGTGAGGGGACAGAGCAGTCTTTTATGCGCCCACCTATGTCTAGACGCAGAGAACACCTAGAGGTACAAGTTTGCCCCTGGTGGCCCAAAGCCACCTTGAGCCGCAGAAGGCTAGGCCCAAAAATTATGGCCCTGAGGGCTAGCTCGGCCCTGAAAATTATTGGTCCTGAGTCAGGGTCAAGGCACATAAGGATTGATGTCTGTGGCCCGAGCCCTGAGCCATACCCTGATTTGGCCATGCCCAACCCAAAGTTATTATTTGATAGTCAATTTCTTAAGTTTGGTACACATTAACCACTATGGTTGTATAAACTACTTAAATTTTTTATCTAATACCGTTTTTTAGATTTAATTTTTATTTTACTTTTTAAATCCACGGGATGTAGATGCAAAGTCAAATGAATTTATAGTTATTTCATATTTTGTAGGGTCAAGGTAAACCCGGCCCTTGATGGCAAATCAGGGTCAGTGTATACCTGGCTTTAGATGGCAAACCAAGGTCAAGGAGAATTAGAGACATCCCGGACTGGCCCTATCCAATTAGGGCTAATTAGGGCGGGCTTGGGCTGGGTTGAAGTTTGTTGGCCCTGAGTCAGGGTTCAGGGTGGATTTAGGCCCAATTAATGGGACCCAGGGTTGGGCTAGGGTTTTAAGAAGCCCGGCCAAACTCGGCCCTATTGCAGCCCTAAGAAGGTCAGACTCATAGGGCTCTTTTTCCCCCATTTAATATATCAAATCGGGATTGAACCTAGTTTTTTTTTCTTTTTTTTCCTTTTCTTTTTCTTTACGGGTAGAAGACTGGATTAGGTTTTGGGTGACGCAATACTGCATAGGCCCTAAGGGTGTGTATGTGTTAATTGAACTAGGTTGGACTGG
Organism: Macadamia tetraphylla; assembly: GCA_022985045.1. NCBI lineage: Eukaryota > Viridiplantae > Streptophyta > Magnoliopsida > Proteales > Proteaceae > Macadamia > Macadamia tetraphylla. Next base: position 58,249,755 of record CM040966.1, on the reverse strand, counting down.
GTCCTGACCCGGTTCCTTCGTAGGTTACCCACTTGAGGTAATCATATACCTATTAAGATTAGGAACCCTAATTGGCCAGTTTCTATAAATAAAAGGGTTTGGCCACAAGCAAAGTAAAGTTTTTGACCTAATCTCAATCTCTCTCTCTCTCTCTCTCTCTCTCTCTCTCTCTCTCTTATTAAGAGTGTGTCTCTAAGAATTTCCATTGCAATCGTTGGATTTGGAGGGTGCAATATTACATAACGAGATCGTTGAAATCTTTCGTTCGTTGTTGTTCGTGCGGATTGACACGTGGTACAATCTGATCCATTCCGCAGCAAGGGAAGTTACTAAGAGGTAATCCGCGTTCCTCTATTGCTTTCCCTTACTTTACTTTGGCATCAAAGTAAGGTTTTTAGTCCGGTATGATCTCGCATCACCACGCATAGTTTGTATGTATGATCATGAATGACCGTATCGTTGGCAAACTTTATAAGAAAAAAAAATTCTATCGAACGAATCCCAAGATCATGGTTTATTGATTTTTGTTTTCCCGCGGCTGCCCTCTGCTTTTGCGGCTCTGGTGAAACCATACCAAAATCGTACTAGGCATATTGGCCTTCCTTTCCTTTTCTATTGGATGCACAACTCTACCTAGTGGTTCTTCTTATTTTGTGAAGTCGTGAGACATTGTGTGAAGTACAATGATGGGACTGACTAAATCATGATGTAATCATATTTTTTTTAATCAAAAGTTTCTTCTTTTTTTTTTTAATTTAAAAAATGAGTTTTATTTTGGTTTTAATTATGACTCTGCCCTTTATTTGAGGAATCAGATCCCATCGGATTGGATTGGATTGGATTGTATTGGATTGGCTTGGTACTAATGGTACTGACAACGGGAAATCAGGTTTTTTTTAAAGGTAGTTATCACACTTTTTCTTTATTAAAAGAATAGGGAAGTGGGCAGCAAGCCTCATGGATCAGCTACCCATGATTTAAAAAAACAAATTTCTTGGAAGTTGGGGTTTTGGACCAATTAGGATAGGGTTTGAGTAACCCTATCTCAAATTACTTTTGTACCCTTATGACTTTAGAGCTGGGAGACCTCATGCGATTTACTTCTTGTTCATGCGATATTGGTTGTCATGATATTGCGTGTTATATTACTTGCTTTATGATATTTGGATCGACAAGTATTGGAAATATAATTGGATCAACAAGTATTGGAAAGTATTGGTTGTGATTAAGGGTTTATTTGTTGAACCCTACTCAAGGGTAACAAAGTTAAAAAAAAAAAAGGATTAATGTATTTCAGGGTTTGGGTTTGTCACCCTACCTAAAATTACGTTTTTGCCCTTTAATGACTTAAGTCATATTTGGAGGGTACTTTATGTGATATATTTTATGATGCTTGGCTATGTGACTGATTTTATTTTACATATGATTTCATTACTTTAATGTGTTTAGCATGCGTGTATGTATTTTATTTCCATAATACCCTCCCATGGCGGTATGACTTGTGACTCGCTCCACTTGCTGGGATGCGTGGTCGATCTCCACCCACTGACCCATAGATGTTTATTCTTATTTTTGGTTAGAGAGAATAATTGACACTTAATTTAAGTGGGCATATTCCTGTATGTACATTAGAGGTAGTCTTCGTGCATGACGTAAAGTGCGGCACTCCCTACTCAATAGATTGATGTAGTAAAACTTTTAAAGGATGTAATTATTAACTTGGGACAATATAATTAATTTTTTTGAGAAGCCTTGTAAAGGGAAAGCGCCTCGCACTGCATATCATACGCTTACACTACCTTGAGATGTCACTTTAAATATCAATCGGGTTCCTATGTGGGACCCTGCACCTGTTTGTATGACGCAATTTTGTGGAATTCTCCTTATATTTGTTTAAAATTGATTAAAATTATATGTCCCTGACCCATACATGTGAGATTTAATTATAAGCTTAGCAAAAAAATTTGTCTCACTGTGTGTAGTAAGGAACCATTAATTTTAATTAGGGTTTCTGGAAAAATTCTTAATATGTACCTATTGTTTACCTTGCACTTTCTTGTGTGTATATGGCCACTAATCATGTTGTTGTGGACCTACCAAGGGTGACAAAATTGATTGAACTCAACTATGACATGTGGCATCAAAAGATTTCAATATTTACTCGATGAGCAAAATTACCTTGAGTATTTGACCATTGTTATGGACAAACCCACTGAGGGTACTACCGCTCAGCAGCCTCGTGATATGAAAGCCTATAATCAGTAAGTGAATAATAAAGATCGAAGTGCACACTTTATTATGTTAAGCGCTATGCATGATGAACTAATTGGTGATTATGAGAAACACACCACAGCTAAGTCCATGTGGGACTAGTTGAAAATTGACTACAAGGTACATCTACTACAAGGTTAAGGGGTATAACCTTGAAGTTTTGAGATGTATAAGATGGACCCTAATCACACTATGTTTGAAGACCTTAAGGTGGTCAAGGACATGATTCAGAATTTGAAAGATGTTGGGACCACCCTTACTAATGAGCAACAGGTTCAAGCTATCATTAGGACACTACCCGATTCTTAAAGCCCCATAAAGCTCATTCTCACACACAATGATAGTATTAGAAATTTCATTGATGTTGCACAACATATGGAACTTGAGACGGAGTGCCAAGAGGCCAACCGCGTAACTGCCTTCGTAGCCCAGGGAGGCAAGCGCAAGTTCAAGCACAAACGATAGGGCAATTCAAGAAATCAGGGTATAGCACATAATCAGGTGTCGAAGAAGGCAAGCCAAAAGCAAAAGAGGTAAGTATAGCGGAAAGAAAGATTTGTCCAAGGTCAAATGCTCTTATTTCCAGAAGATGAGGCACTTCGCTCATGATTGCATTGAGCCAAAGAAGGTACCATTTCTATCCCACTTTCTTTGTACGTTTGTTTATATCTATGTTTTGGTTGCCCATACATAGTCTGATTGGATCGTAGATACAGAAGAAACAAAACATATAGCGCGAGATCGAGGAGGTTTTGTAGATTATCGCTGAATTTTGGCTAGATCCCAGAACGTGTTCCTGGGGAATGACACTAGTGAGGTAGTTCGAGGAGTTGGTACTTATCAGCTCAAAATGCTTATTGAACTCACCTTGCTTCTTCACAACGTGCTTTACGTACCGAATATTCAGCATAATCTACTTTTAGTTTCTATATTATTACCTTTAGGATATTCCTTCTATATTGATTGTTGCATTTTAGAGTTTTATTTGAGTAATACTATTATTGGACGTGGATCCTTAATTGATGGATTTTTTAAATTAGATTTAACTGATTCTGCTTCATTTATTACTTATGTATTTATTACATGTAATAATTTCGACACTATTATAGGGCATGCTAGATAGGGACACATAGGGTGAGACAAGATGGCTAGGTTAGTAGAGAAGGCATTTTAGGCTCACTCGCTAAAGTCAACCTCCCTATGTGTCAGCCCTGTCTAGTTGTAAGGCATAGAGAAAGCCTTCTGGAAAGGCAATCCGAGCTACCAAGCCTTTAGAACTTGTCCATTCAGATATTTGTGGACCTATGAATGTAAAGGCAATCTGTGACACCTTTTATTGTCTCACATTCATTCGTTGATGATTATTTGTGATATGGTTATGTCTATCTAATCACTCACCACTACAAGGCTTTAGATTGCTTCAAACGCTTCATGGCAGAGGTTGAGAATTTATCAAGTAAGAAATTAAAAACTTTACACATTGACCGGGGATGCGAGTATTTATCCAATTTAAAGAATTGTGTGAGGAGAAGGGGATTTGTAGAAAGTTGACCATTTCTCATACTCCGCAGCAAAATCTCTTAATATCTTTTTTGGGGGATGCTCATTTGACTGCAGTTTACATCCTTAATCGGGTGCCTTCACAGTCAGTTCCTTCGACCCCTTATGAGTTATGGAAGGGCGTAAAGCCTAACTTAGAGCATATGCGACCATTGGGATCATCAGGTTATGTTCATAGCTCCTCCCATAAGTTTGGGAAGCTTGGCCCTAGATCTAGGAAATACATCTTTATAAGATATTCCTACAGCTCGAAGGATATGTTATGTACGGTGAACACTTTGATGGAGGAATGGTCGAGATAGAATCATGTGATCTCAACTTTATTGAGATAGGACTTTCCAAGCACTAGTGACGCCAGAAGGGATCTTGACCTCTTAGAGGACGAGGAAAGCGTCTCACCTACTATTGGTGAGGGTGAAGAATTAACTCATCCTATAATCTCCAAAGAAAGTGAGACTGATCATTAGCCTAGTGGGAGTGTACCACAAGGCGATCATCAAAATTTCCTTACACGTAGGAGCACTCGTGGGCACATTCTTCGTCGTCGTTTTGAAATTGAAGGGAAAGCTCTCATTTGTGTTCCAAAGGATGAGGATGAGCCCGCTTCTTTGCAAGAGGTGCTCTCCTCACCTGCTAAAGATAAGTGGCATGCTACTATGGAGGATGAACTGAGTTCTATGAGTAAGAACTAGGTATGGGAGTTAGTTGATCTACCTCCTGAGTGTAAGACCATTGGAAACAAATGGGCTTTAAAGGTCAAACACAAGGCGAATGGTTCAATTGACAAGTATAATGCACACCTTGTGACGAAGGGCTATACCCAAAGAGGGTGTAGAATATGATGATACTTTCTCCTTAGTGGTGAGAATTGCCTCAATTCACCTCATTCTAGCCATTGTCGCAAAATTAAATTTGGAACTCTTTAGATAGATGTTAAAACTGCATTTCTCAATGGAGAACTAGATGAGGAGATCTTTATAGATCAACTAGTGGGTTTATATTTCATCATGCCATTACTTCTATCGGTTTTGAAATAATTGAAAAGGACCACTGTGGTATGTGAAATGGTCCAAGGGAAGTTTCCTTATTCTGTCCTTATATGTTGATGACTTTCTATTGGTTAGGAATAACATGGAGATGATTGTCGCCACTAAAGATTAGTTGTCCTCTACTTTTGATACGAAGGACATGGGTGAATCTAAGTTTGTGTTAGGCACTAAGATCGTTAGGAATCACTCTAAGAATTTCTTAGTTTGTCTCAAGAGACTTATGTGAAGAAGATCCTTGAACGATTCCATATGGACAAGTCTAAACCCATCGACATTCACATGGACAAGGCCTGTGCTTTGAGCCTTGACCAGTGCCCTAAGATTGATGAGGAGAAGAATCAAATGTCCAAAGTACCCTATGCAGCAGCGATAGGCAGTTTGATATAAGCGATGATGTGCACATGTCCAGATATATGCTTCACAGTTGGCATAGTTAGTCTTTACTACAGTAATCCAGGACCACGTCATTGGTAGGTAGTGAAAGAATCTTTTGATACCTTCATGGGACCAATGATCTCACCCTCACCTACAATGGTTTGGATTTAAGATTTAGAGGCTACATTGATGCTGACTGGGCTAGTGACAGAGATGAGTGCAAATCTACTTCGGGAGATGCATTTGTCTTAGGAGGTGGGGTTGTATCTTGAGGTAGCAAGAAACAGACATGCATCGCCCTATCCATGATGAAGTTCAAGTACACTACGTGCTTGTGACCGTTCAGGAGGCCGTTTGGCTGAGGAGGTTCCTACAGTGCCTTGACATTACCGCTCATTCAAGAGATGTCGTGCTTGTACAATGTGATAGTACGACAACTTTTACATTCACTAAGGACCCCAGGTTCCATAGGAAAGCCAAACACATAGACATCAGATGTCATTACATTCGAGAAATGGTTGTGCAAGGGGAAGTTGTCTTGAAACATATCTCCACGAATAGTATAGTGGCTAATCCATTGACTAAGCCTATTGCTTGGGACATTTTCCTTACTCATGTTAGGAATCTAGGACTTAGACGTGGATGATTTGTATTTAGAGTGTTGACATTTTCTTTAGACATTATTGATATCACTTTTTTATATATAATTCTTTAGGGTGAATTATGTGTGTACACATTTTATTTTGCAAATATGTCACCAAACTTGAATTGACCCATCACCTTTGGCGCTTGGAAGCAGCGAACAAGATGAGCCAAATTCACCTTGTCGCTTAAAGATAATGAACAAGATGAACATACAACTTTTAGCTATGTGGCGCCTTAGTTAGAGCTAAATGAGACCTTTTTATGGTCGAATACAGAGATATCATGTCTAACTGTATCCTACTTATATTCGAGTGTGAGAATTCACGTAGGTGTCATGGGGTCTTGAAAGTGCGATTGAACCCAGACTCATATGGTGTTCTTTTTATTTTGAGTGACATTCCCACCTTAATGGGAGTTGCACCATAACATACATTTCATATTGTATGTGCTTTGTTATGACTATTTGTGAAAGTGATTGAATGGATCCCTTCTTCGTCACTAGACGTGCTCCTTAGGATCATGAATGATGCGGTCCAGCATGACATGATTAGGAAAGCGATTGGGAATAGTCGGATTGACATATGGACTTAGGAAAAACTATTCGAAATGGTACCCTTGTTTTGTGGCTCATTGCCCAGGTGACTTGTCTTATTTATGTTTTGATGTAGTTATAAGCATATTTCTTATTCAGAGGTTAGTGTTGCTCATCGTGAAGGATCGAGAGTGCTGAATCTAGTGTAATTTGATTGTTTAGGGTACCCCAGGTTATTTGTTAAAGATGTACTACGTTGGTTAGATGGAAGCTTGATATAGTACTCCTACATTCGTACCATCTCATTAGGTCGCACACTCTATTTCTTGTATGATAAGACACCTATGGTAGAGAGACTTCTAGAATGGACTATTAAGTATGTCCACACTGCATGGGCGACTGTGAGATGTTAATTGAACTGGGTTGGACTGAGTCCTGACCCAGTTCCTTCATGGGTTGCCCACTTGGGGTAGTCATAGACCCACTAGGATTAGGAACCCTAGTTGGCTAGTCTCTATAAATAAGAGGGTTTGGTCACAAAGCAAAGTAAGGTTTTTTACCTAATCTCAAGGAGCTCTCTCTCTCTCTCTCTCTCTCTTTTCCTATACTCTTTTGTCTCTCCTATTAAGAGTGTCTCTCCAAGGATCTCCATTGCAATCCTTAGATTTGGAGGGTGGAATATTGCCTAGCAAAATTGCCATAATCTTTCGTTTATCGTTGTTCGTGCAGATTGATGCATGGTGCAATCTGATCCATTCCGCTGCAAGGATAGCTACTAAGAGGTAATCCCCATTCCTCTATTACTTTCCCTTACTTTATAGTATGTAATGTTAAAAAAAAAAAAAAATTAGTGTTTTTATTCTTTTTTGGAATTGAAATACATTTAAAATAGAACATGTATGTGATGTTCGGTCTTTTTTTTTTGTTAATTTATTTTAGTGAATCAGATGAGGAAAAAAAACATTTCATTGTCATGTGAGAAATATATTAAAAAAAAAAAAAATGAACGTTGTTTTCAAAAAATAGAAACAACATTAGACAACAAAAAATACCAAACTTATACGAGTCTCAACTATTGACTCTCCATTGCCACCATTGCCACTGTCACGATCAAAACCCGAATATGATGAAGGTACCACTCTCAAATGGTGCAAATCAAATGATCAAGTTCCCCCCTTTAACAAAATATCTGCAGTCATAGTTGGTGGACATACACTTGCAATGGAAAATTCGTTAAAAATGTTACAAAAATAGGGTTACACCTAAAAGGACTGCCAATTATTTTGGTGGGAAATATCCAAAGAAAAACAAACTTAAGGTTATTACATTCATCTATGAATGTAATTTAATAGAAAACTTCTCAAAAATCTATCATAGTAATCTTCATTTAAAACACAGTCCCATAAATAGAAACAAAAGGAACTCTAATTTATAGATTTATCCTCCTCTTCTGCCACAAAGCTCTTCCATGTCCTGTTTATTGAGGTGAACCTGAAAAACCCAGTGAGGTGAGATTACAAGCCCAATGAGGTGAACCTGGAAAACCACTCCACTATTTTGTAAATATAATACAATAAATTGAAACATTTCTAAATATATCATGTAAGACCTATAACATATAAAATGAGCATAAACTTGGAAGGAAAAAAAAAAAAAACAACAATGCACACACATTCATCTATAAGGTCCATGTATTTTCTCAATCCAAGTAACAAATGACCTGCCAGATGCGCAACATAAGGGTGAGGACACTCAGTTGATCAAACAAAAGACAATCTTTTCATTGCCTTTAGCCTCATCATACTAGTTGACAGGTAGCTTCCTAATGTGGCAATCATGGCAGTCACATGTCGTCCCAGTCACCGAAGCATCGGGTCCTCTAGTTGGCTCCACTAGGCATCTTATAACCAAGCTAAGATAATAATCATAACATCTCATCCTGATTACCGGAGCACCAGGGGCAACCTGTTGGCAATACCATTTATTTAGCAACCTTTGGTGAGAACCTTACAACCTTTGTTGATGTTACATGTGTCTCATCTAGCACATTACCCTCTGCTGGTAAGGGTGGCAGTCATATCAGGTCATGTGCCTTTTTTTTACAGTCTTTTCATTTCCATTTTTCTCCTTCAGTTTCATTTAAGTGCATAATTTCTTTTCAATATTTGCATTCCACAACACGTTCACAATATTAAACATATTCACATTTCATGAACAAAATCTAAATATTCATCATGAATCTTGGTTTGTAATTCATCAAGCATACATAGCATTTCCTAAAAATAAGCATGTAGTTTAGCTAAACATGAGGCCCAAAACAAGTGCATATTATTGTTGTCAAAGAAGATAGGTGGTACAATGTCCCATTCACCTTGTTAAATCTCATTGAGAAAAAATGTATCGTCTTGATCTAAGCTACCCCATTAAAGTTCACAAGAACTCATGTTACCCAATTACACAAACAAAAATCCTTACAAATCACCCTAAGCTACACCATTAGAGTTCTGCTAGTGGATAGAATTGCACTAATTTGAGAAAAATATATGTAGACACCTTGTTTTGTTATCCCTAGAGGTTGCTCGGACAATGATGAGTATCCTTTGAGGAGTAAAGATCGTATAATTATAGAATTGATACATTCACAAACCATCCATGTGAAATGACCAAAATGCCTCTTAGGGAGAAATCTTATTCGAAATGTGGTTTTTTATCCGGAGAGTTGCCAAGATGCCCCAATGTTGGATTGTTTTGCCATACCCCCACTTTGGAAAGGAATTGATCTCATTCGCTCCCTATTCAAGAGATATTTTATTTTGACGATTGGATGTTTCCCTGGTAGCAATCCCTACTAGACAACCCCTAATTCCTATTCATAGTTGAGGTGTGCAAAATATGTGAAAGAATGGTTTTTGATTTGGACATTCATATAACCTCAGTTATAGGCATTCAAGTTCATAATCCCTATGCTGGATAGGCTAGCCTTTTTTTTTTTTTACCAAAAACCAGACAAGCTTTATTAAGAAAAGTCAGAGAAGGAAAACCTCCTTCTCAAAGTTACAGAACTACCAATAAAAGGTGGTGGTTGAAACCACCAAGTCTTAATCCTAATCAAGTCAAATCCAATGGCTCCTTGAGCTAAAAAGTGAGCCTCAATGTTGTAAACACGAGAAAGAAACAAAAACTGAACAAAACTAAACGAAGCAACTAAAGCTTAATGTGTTGGACAATAGACGATGCAACCTAGTCCAGAGAAGATGGAAAGCCTCTACAAGCATTGATTATAGCAAAGCAGTCACTTAAGATCACCAGTGAAGGTATACCAAAAAAAACTAGCCTACAAGATTCCATCTCTAATAGCCTCAGTTTCAGTGGTAGCAACAGAAAAACTAGAACCAACTTTACAGCAGGCCGCCACAAAACCTCCCGAAGCAGCTTTAAGGGTAGCACCCTGACCACATTACTCGAATACTCTCACCAAGTGCCATCAGAGGACAGAATGAAATGGTCACAAGGAGGGACAAAGATATTGGACATAATCACCATAGGAGGAACATCAGACAGCCTCAAGGTAGAAGTATTAATAGTCACGGAATCAGCCAAACCGTTATAGACAAAACCCTCACAAATAGACAATAGAATGATAGCAGAAATACTGCAAAGATCTGGTCCATGTGGTTAAAAATCACATTGTTCCTTGCCTTCCATATCTGCCACAAAACAGAAGACCATGTAGATGAAAATCCACCAAATTTGACACGTCTTTATACTTACCAAACAAGAATTTAAGCCAATCCTTAAAACACTCACCAGAGAAACTGTTTGTGTCAAAACAAAGAGGAGATACAGACCATACCATTGAAGCAATAGGGCACTTCAATAGGGCATACACAATGGATTCTTCCGCATTTAGACAAATCGGACAAGTAGCAGAAGAAACTATTTCCCGATTGAACAGTAATTGCTTAACAACAATAGCTTTATTATAACATTTCCAAACAAAAAATTTAATGTTTGGAACTAGTTTAAGTTTTCATAAATGCTTCCAAAAAATATCTTGAGAGGAAAAAGCTTGATAGGAGTTAGATAGAGCACAATAATAGGTAGATCTAACTGAAAAACCTCCACTCTTTATAAAAATAAAAGAGGAACATGGAGGATAGCACTAGCTTCAGTAGCAGAGAAGCAAGAATGAATGAGACCCAATTTCTAGACCCTAGCAATAGGGTCAACTAGATCAGAAACAAAATTAATATTTGGGTGGTTATTACAGCTAACAATGCAACTCCTAGGGAAGGATGGAAGCCACCTATCTTTAAAAACTAAAGTGGAAGCACCATCACCAATCCTTCTTCTAAGACCCCGACATAAAACATTTCTTCCCTGAAGAAGACTATGCCAGCACCCAGAAGAATTAGTCTTAGGAAGATCATCAAGAAAGGAAGATTGGGGATTCCCCTTCAAAATCCTCACCCAAAGAGCATTTGTATTATGCAATAGTCTCCACCCTTGTCTAGCAAGTAGAGCAAGGTTCAAACTTTCCAAATCTTTAAAACCAAACCACCTAAACTCTTACTCCTACATAATTGGGAACATTTAATCCAGCAAACTCCCTTTCCAAGCCTATCTTTCCACCAAAAATCTTTGATTAGCTTATTTAACTCTTCAAACAAACCCTTAGGAAGGAGAAAGATAGACATAGAGTATGTTGGAAGGGCAGAGGCTATAGACTTTAGGAGAATCTCCTTCACTGCAGCTGAAAGGAGTTTCTCCTTCCAACAAGACAACCTAGCCTGACCCTTTCCAAAATAAAAGAAAACAACTTCTTCTTCGAGTGACCAACGTTTGAGGGCAGACCTAGATACTCACCTAGATTCGGAACCACACTCAAACCCATGACCGAAGAGACTTCACTTTTGACTAAAGAGAAAGTGTAAAGATTGACCCGATACATGGAAAAAATTAGAGATCAAACTCAAAATCATATGGCTTTTATAATCTTCCAACATTGGAAAAAGTTAAACAGTCATCAACAAACAAAAGATGAGAGACCGGAGGGCAATGCCTACTAATTTTAATGCCTTAAATGAAATTCTCGGATTTAGCTTTAAGAAGATAATAAGAGAATGAAAAGTTATAGCTTATAGGGCATCCTTGGCAGAGTCCCCTTTGAGGGATCACCTCCCCAATGATTGAGCCATTCACTTTAATATGAAAAGACACCGAAGACACACATTCCATAGTCCAACGAATGTAAGTGGAATGAAAACCAAGCCTAACAAGCATATGCTCAAGAAACCCCTATTCGACTTTATCATAACCCTTAAAGAGGTCTGATTTAAGAGCCATCAAACCATCCTTACATTTTGAACTTTTCATATAATGCAACATTTCAGGAGAAACATAAATATTGTAAAAAATAGCTCTAGAAGGTATTAAGGCATTTGAAAAGGGCTAACAATGCTATGCATAATGGGTTTTAGCCGATTGGCAAGGCATTTAGCAATGACTTTATATATAACTGAGCACAAACTTATTGGCTTGAAATGAGTAACCTCACTAGGGTTCCTTTGTTTAGGAATGACAACAATTATGGTCTTATTAAATATTCTTAGCATATGACCCATAGGAAAAAAGCAGTTAACAACATTAATGACATCTTGCCCAATAGTATTCCGGTGGCTATGATAAAATTTTGCAGGAAGGCCATCAAGACCAGGTGCCTTAAAAGCCCCAATCTGGAAGGCAGCAACTTTTATTTCTGTAAGGGAGAAAGTGGTACATAGGGCAACGTTTTGAGACAAGGAAATATGGGATCCACACAATTTGAAAATCAAGGATAAGCGTGGGATTTGAGGAAGTAAACAAATTAGAAAAGTGACCAAGGATAAGGTGATGCATACTTGTATATAAAACCCAATCTCCAACCAGATTTTTTAAGTGAGAAATAGTTTTAAAATGTTTTCTACGAATGGTAGATGTATGAAAAAATGAAGTGTTCTTATCTCCCTCGACCAGCCACAGGATAGGCTAGCCCTAGCCTAATTCTTTTTTGGGTTAGGGTAAAGCGGCAACCTTACATAAATCGACATAGAACAGGGGTTGTGCCAACATCGAGGACCAAGCCTGTCGATATTGAATCATTTAAGTGCAAATGTAGATCAATGATGTTTGTATGTCAATTGTGATCCTTTCTGATACACCTGTGCCCTAAACCGATCTAATTTGAACTCTTGTGATAGGTCTCAGACCGGGAGTGGAAAGTACCACTGGGTTTTGGCTAATGGAAACTCATTGTAAAAGGAGGAGGGATGACCCCATTTGCTCGTGCATATCATGCCAGTCCAATTGGAGGGGATTCAGACCTTTCGATCCTAGACGGTAAGTGACCCGACACCCCGAAACCGAATCCTAACACATACCAAAATTGTTAGAGAACCATTCACACAACTTAGGGCAACTACCCATGCAAGAACCACTTGATTACAGCAGGCAGTCGAGGCACAACACTGCCCTGACCACCAGAAACAGACCACCAAAAACAACCTGAGCCTGGATCCGGTGAAATGAATCCGGTGGAATAAGCTGTTGAACTAATTCCGATGCCTGTGGGACCCACCAACCACATCGTGAACAACCCCAGAAGACCCCGTGTACTCTCCCACACCTATCTCATGACTTGTGCTCCATATGAGTCTAAGGAGGTGGGCCCACGTGTTCCAAATTGCGGAATCACCCACTTGGACCGGATATAGACAAACCAAACAGACCCTAGTCACTCACTTACTATAAATAAGAGAAGTGAGCTTCATTTCTCACTGTCCAAATTGTGGGAAGGAGAGAAAAGAGGAGAGAAAGGAAGGAGAAGAAGAGGAAGAAGGGAGGAGAGCTCACCTTGACTCCCGGTCGCCCGCTTAGTTTCTGGAATCCTTGTCGGAGTAAGTGTCACTTCTCCTACCACTCTCCTTTTCTTCATTTTGACCTAGCATAGTCTGGCAAGAGGTGAATCATGACCCTGACACATCCCAAAACTCAGGTGAGTGTCATTTCACTCTCCCTGTGTGATTGCCGAGCTCAAACCAAGCCGAGTGAGCTCTGGCAACACTTGTGACCAAATAACCATCTAGGTTTTCGATCTTTCAATCATCATATATCCCAAATGGCCCAATGGAATTGGGATTTCTTTAGCTTAAAATGAAGGTAGGAACACCCTCAATAAACTCCATGGACCAAATTCCGATGATTGGGCCCGAGCCGAAAAGCCCCAAATCCGTGGGCATGCTTCTGTGTTTCCACCGAAAACACCTAGGCTTGAATTCGGTGCCTTGTTTTCGGTGAGTAGGAAGCTCTTATGAGCTCTTTGCCAATGCCACTAGATTCACAACTGACGAATCCGGTGGCCACCCTGGACTGTCAAAGTTTGACAGTACTTATACCCTTTGGGGGTAACCCTATGGGTCCCCTCTGATGTACCCGACACGTATTGACGTTCGGTTACCTTGTGCCTAGGGCAGAGATGCACATATACCCCAAGATCAAAATTGAGTTGAACACCTGGTTGACACACTTGGAACCTAATTCAAAAGAACAAAGCCGAGGTGATGGATGGTTGATTTTATTTTGTGGAGTGTTTGAAATTTTAGAAATCGTTCACATGTGCTAGAGAATTAAATGATTATTTAATTGTTTACATGATTATGTTGATAAATTGCGAATATGCTTTTTATGTTGATTCACTATGTTATGGAACATTAATATTGGATATGAGATGTATATCAAGATGAGTGTGGGATCCGGTGTGGCCAAGGTGGTTCCGATACCATGATCGTCGTGTGGATGTTGCATTCATGCATTGATTATGTGCATTAAATTAGATGTAGTTACGGATTGCACTTTGTGGCCGATGATGGTTCCGATATTGTGCACTCTGTGACTACAGTTGGAAATGGATACACTTCGTGGCTGATGGTAGTTCCAGTGTTGCATAGTCCATACTCAACTGCTTGTATGCTAGAATAGGTATATAATCGTGGGTTACACTTTATGGCCGATGACAATTCCAATATTGTGTACCCCAGGACTATACTTGTAAATAGACCCGCTTCGTGGCCGATAGAGATTCTAGTGTCATGTGGTCCATACTAATTGTATCATTATGCAAGGCATATAGGATTTTGTGGCTAGGTGACATTTCTTATGCTACGTCCCCTTGTCAATCGAGGGTAAGGTGTTGGATAACCCAATGGTGGTATGTTTGATGAACCTTTCGGGAATGCCACACCTGCGGTACGATATGATTGTTGCCAAAGGCGGGAACTAGTCTGATGTGGCCGATGTTAATTCCGGTGCCGTGATTGGTAGGAGGGGGTTATCAGGGGTTTGTTGGGTGACCGATGGTCGCATTCTGGGACTGGCAGGCTCCTAATCATGACTAGGGTTTGTATCGCTGGGTGACCGATGTGAGAGTGTCGGGACCAGGGATACAGCCTATGTGTCATAGTAGCATTTACCAGACTTAGTTGAGTTGTTAGGTGGTTTAATAAACAAATGGATTGCATCATTCGCATCATGGACTATGTGTTTAATTTTGTACTCATGGCATCATGATTCATAATATGTATGTGGTTGGTTGTGCTTGATTGTGCATGAACCCCAACCCTCACTGAGCAAGTTGGAAAGTCACCCCATGTATATGCTACTTTTTAGATGATGATGTGGGTACGGTGGTGCCGCTAGGAGGTGACAAAACCTCTTTTGGACCTGACTATGGAGTAGGTGACTGGTGGATGCCAGATGCTAAGGAGCATGATCAAGACTATGCCTGTGATTACTATGCATACGCGGCTCCTTGTGATGCACGACGTATTTTTGATCTTTGATACCGAACTGTGTATGGGTATTCTTTTGGGTTTAATACTTATAAGTCTTGGATAATTGTAATTAAATAACTTGGTTACAAATATATGATATCATTGGATGATTCCTTGTTTTAATGGTGATTCCGTTATTATACTCTGATTCCACTGCTATTGGTTTGGTTCGTGTTGTTAGATTGTGAATGTTAAGGTACTGCTATCAGAGATCCTGGTAGGTTGGTAAGATGGGTAAGCATCTTACTTACACCACTAGTATTTTTAATGATAAGTTGGGTTTATTAGAAGTGGGGTGTGACAGCTTGGTATCAGAGCGCGATGCTTCGTCTTAACTCACAATCTTAACCGAACCTTGATTTGGGGATTAGGATTTGAAAAGAAAAATCTCAAAGATAACAATTAATAGAAATACACAAGTAGGAGACAAGTTTAGGTGTTAAAGCCGTTTCATTAATTAAGGAATTTGAATACATAAGATTACACCAATTTTCTTAAAATAAATTACTGAAAGCAAGAAATCCTAACTAGCCTAACTTCTAGGAGTTCAAATAACATAAGCAAATGACAGAAAATAACATGCAATTAACATCTAGAAGATTAGAACTAGAAACAAAGTCGGTTGTGCCGGAAAGCAGAAAATGTGTAAATTCTAAAGCTACTGAGGCACTCGTGTGGTACTACTCCTGAGGGTTGTTGGGATCTTGCTCCTAGTCCCAACCCTGGTTTTGTGTCTGACCCTGTGCTCTGGCCCCGACACCGAAATGCTAAGCTGGAAGACCATTGTCTGCATCTATGTCTCCAAGGAGGCCACTCGATTATCAAGAAGGTAGTAACTCCTGTCCACACTCTCCAGCTGAGTATCCATCCTCCTCAGTAGGTTGGTGGTGGTGTCTAGGCGAGCATCACGTCATTGAGTCCATAGGGCCTCGAACCCCTAGTGCCCAGGAGGAGGATGCAACAGTAGTGCCTATAGCCTATGGGTTAGGTGGTGGAACCACTCCAGCAGGAGGGCCATGTGGAGGGTTGGCACCCCATGACCCTCCTGGTCACCATTATGACCACCCCATCACCACCTCCTGGCTGATCCTCTACGTCCATCGGTTGCTCTCCTTTAGCTTCATCCTCAATTACCTCATCTAAATTGAGTTTCATCTTTTTTAAGATTCTTAGTTGAAGTCTAGAACATCAACCCCCAGACTCTCCTTATCCTCCAGCTCCACCCCAAAACACATGAATACCTCAATTAGGATCCAGCCATAACAGAGGTTTCTGGCCCTATGCGCACCCACCCCAAATTTTGTCACCATGGTACACATCAACAGATAAGGAAGATGGACCGACAACCCCATGTAAACATAATATGTGACGTAGGCTTATAGGATAGA
This sequence comes from Macadamia tetraphylla, assembly GCA_022985045.1. Classification (NCBI taxonomy): domain Eukaryota; kingdom Viridiplantae; phylum Streptophyta; class Magnoliopsida; order Proteales; family Proteaceae; genus Macadamia; species Macadamia tetraphylla. The sequence continues at coordinate 58,233,068 of CM040966.1, read as the reverse complement.
CACCTCATCAAACTATCCGCTGGCAGGAAGGATGTTTAGCTGAATGATCCAGCACATAACCTTTGGTGTAATAGGATAGTTGGTAGTTAGGTGCCACCCAGAAGCCTCCTTTGCGAGCATACGGTCCATCTCTACCTGGACCTTGAAGTTTTGGAACTCATAGGATAGGGTTTTGGGAGGGCAGTAGGCCAATTCCCCCATATTGGAGATCATCAGAATATTTGCCAGCTCTACCATGCCAAAGGAGATGTCGACCCCCTTCACCCTCGAGGTGATCCTCATCTCCTCAGAACTATGGTTCTCGTATTGTAGGTTGCAATAGAAAAGCCTCACGAGCCATGGGTAGTACTTCTTGTTTGGCTTCAATATGTGGTACCACCCAATGGCACCAAAGTGTTGATGGATGCAAAACTGTCGGAAGTCCCTTACATACACATACTTGCTCGGATCAACATTCTAGTACTCAAAACTATCCCAACGATCCTATTCAACCATAGACCAGAACAACTGGTGATCGCACTGCCCCTCCGCAGGAATAGTCGATTGCGGTTGAGTGGCAGCACGACGGGGACAAACACGGTGACTAGTTTAGACACCCAATTTGGTCACCCTCCTCCAGCTATGATGAAATGTGGATCTTGGACGCGACTTCCGGCTTTTGATCAATAGAGATGATGTTGGAAACATTCCCCTACCCGAAACTGTGGAAACCCCCGCATGGGAGAGAAGGGGTCCAACTATGACTTTCTATATACAAAGGAATCTGGTCAAGTTGATCGCATAGATGGATAGTGCTCAAAAATATGATTCTGACGATATATGGCATGTCAAAATCGGACCGACAGCTCTCCCACGATCATCCCCAAAAAATTACACTTTCCCACACGTATGCCGCACACGTGGATAGTCCCTATAGAAACCTAGAAAAATCCCCTACCTAGCCCAAACACCCTAAAATTCATCCCTTACCTACCCCAAACACCCTAAAATTTATCCTCTACCTACCCAGATAACCTGAAAACACTCCCTTACCTAAAACCTTGGAAACCCCCACACGAGAGAGAAGGGGGTCTAACTTTGACTTTCTATATATGAAGGAATTTGGTCAAGATGACAGCATCGATGGATAGTGCTTGAAAATACGATTCTGACGATATATGGAATGTCAAAATCGGACCGATGGATTTCCCGTTATCATCAATAGAAAAATTCATAAATCGTGTGCATTGGCCAGTAGGCCAGCCCACACGCGTGCTTGCAGCACATGGCTACTTCCCATGGCTGCTGTCCATAGGCTGCAGCACATGGTGCCATGCTCCATGCGCCATGCACCCTACCAGCCCCACCCAGCAGACCTGCACCCCAATGGGCACAGGCCCGCGCCCCCGCATGCACATACCCGTGCCCCCATGTGCACAGGCCCGTGCCCCCTCTGGCCATAGGCCACTACTTCCCATGCTTGCCATCCATGTGTGCTGCCCCTGCCGCCCATGTGTGCTACCCCTACCACCCATGCCACTGCCCGCACACCCATGCCACTGCCCCGCGTGTCATGCATCGCATACTCATGACATTGCTCGCACACCTTGTACAGATCGCCTGCCCTCCTATTCTGACCATGTCTCGTGCACTTCGGCCCAGTCTCGCACACCGCCGTCAATGGCCGAGATTGATATTCCCCAGACTTGGTGGGTGAAGAAATTCACCCACTTAAGACCAAAAAACCACTTTTTTTTTACTAAGGATTCTCTCTCCCAAAAAACCACTTTTTTTACTAAGGATTCTCTCTCCCAAAAAACCCCTTTTTTACCCATTGTATAAAAGCCCTCTTCACCCATTTTGGTCCGAGAACCCCTTTTTACCCATTGTATAAAAGCCCCATTTACCCACTTTAGTTAAAAAACCCTCTTTCATCCGTTGGATAAAGATGTTCCCTCTTTCCCATTGGCAAAAAAAACCTATAAATACCCCCCTCCTTTGGATTTTACACACCGAACAATCCCCCCTCACTCCATAGTAGTGAAGCTCTGCCCTCTCTCCTCCCCTTCTCCCTCTTGATTTTCTTCGGGTCTTCGAGCGATCTTTGTCAAGATCCGAAATCTTGTTCGGATATTCAAAGTGTTCTTCAGGACTTTGAAGATCTTCAATCCAAGTTCTTAGTCCAATCCAGTTTTTGCCAAAAATAGTGTGTTCTTCAACCCTCTCCTTTAAGTGTTCTTGAGTTTGACCCAAAATAGAAATCCCTCCCCCTAAAGGTTCTTCGGGTCTACGAAGAGATCTTTGTCAAGATCTAGAACTCTGTTTGGAACTTCAAAGTGTTCTTCAGGGCTTTGGGGATCTTCAATCCATTTTTAGGTCAATCCGTTTCTTTCCAAAAATAGCAGTTCCTAGCGGAAGCCCTGTCCAAGTACCCCTGGAATCTTTCCAGAAATAGCCATTCCCAGTGGAAGCTCTGCCGAAGTGCCACCTTAGCCTAGCCCTCCCCTTGCCTATCCCTAGCGGAAGCTCTGCCGGAGTGCCACCTCAACCTAGCCCTCCCATAGCCTATCCCCAGTGGAAGCTCTGCCAGAGTGCCACCTCATCCTAAACCCAGAAATAGCCTTCCCTAGCCAAAGCTCTGTCCGAATCCAAATCCAAAAATAGCCTTCCCTAGCCCAAGCTTTGTCCAAATCCAAATCTGAATGAAACAGGGGTCAAATTCAGGTATAATCTCTCTCCTCATTAAGCATAATGTAGATGAATAATAGACCTTGTTTTAATGTACATAGTAGTTTAAATTCGGTCAATGTATATATTTGTGATAACTTAGCCATGCATGTGGAATAGTAATAATTGTGGAAAATGTTTGTTCTTAAGCAACTACTAGGAAGACCAGTTGAACCGGGCAGATTGGGTGCCTAACACCTTCCCAACTCTGTAACCTGACACTTACCCTAAATCTCTAGACCAGACTAATTATCGGGCCCTTTTCTTTGGAATTGGGCCGACCCTCGGGTCCTAGGCCTATAATCCTAGGTGGTGACTCCAAATCCTTTTGTATGATTTTGGTCTCCGTATTGGACCATCATCAAATCCCTGTCTAGAATGACGAACTTTACACTCTTACAAAATAGGCCTCCACATATCTCCGAGCGGCGATATGGCGATGCGGGGCCTACAAGCAAAGCACACATGACACACCCGCTCCCTCACATGAAAGAGTTGAAAGAGAGAGGAGAAGAGGATGGAGTCGACGCATAAGTCCATCTGTGGCCGCTACCCTCACTGTGGTGACTCCACTGGGGACAAATGTCAAGCTTTCGATACTAGATGCTACCTTTAAATTCAAGAACATTTTCCACCACATTTGTTTGAAAACATGTTTGGCTAACCCCCATGTTTGTAATTGTATTCTCTAACCGCATCATGCATCCTGCTCAAAGTGAAATCATTTGGCGAGGGACTCCCTGTCATGCCCGCACCCTCAGGGAGGTCAGTGCATGTCATGGAGAGTACTCTGAGATCAAATAATACTCGCTTCCTGTACAAGAATGAAAGGTATCGTCAAATGACAATGATGTTGTATTTATGCCAGCACCCCTGGGGAGGTCCGCGCAGTTTATGACATTCTGAGGTCGAATGCTTCATCAAATGGCGAGGATGTCCGTAATTGTGCCAGCACCCTCGGGGAGGTCCGTGCACTTTATGGCATTCTGAGATTGAATGATGGTTACCCTGCATTACACCTTTGCACACAATCACTCATGGTTCCACCACCCTGTGGCCAATTGCTGAACTTCATGTGTAGTCATGAGTAATGGGAAAGGAAGTCACCTCCTTGATCTTGTACCTCCGGGTGTATCAAAAGGATCACGTACCTTGTGTATATAGATCCTATTAAGGAAGCCTTGTCAGTCCTATTGCATCCACCGCATGCTCGTATCATGTAGAAAATAGAGGAAGAAGCTAAGAGCACGACAATTTAACAGTAGAACTTGTTTGTGGTCTTAAAAGGAATGTTCCTACACTGTATTCTTGTCATAAAGAATGCTTTCCTAAAGTGGGTTTTAGATAGAAGGTGTCCCTCCTCCTTAAGGAAAAAGTCCAGATACGTGATTCAGGGGCACTCCTGTCAGAGTCACGTCAAGTCCCGAGAAGTCCCGAGAAAATCAGTAGGAAGGACACCTAGTGGGAAAAAGAGCAAGGAAAGCATGACTTTATTCCATAGAATGTCTTATGGGAATATTCTTGACAAGACGTTTGTATGAATCCCTCGCTTAAGACATTAGGTGGACTAGGGGCATCAAACCTTATCCACCCGCTATCATTAAGCGGACTAAGTTTGAATAAATCATTGGTTGTTCATTTAGTGAATGTGTGAACAAGGGGTTGGGAATTCAAAAATCCTAAAATAAGCCACTTTTGGTTCAGGCACAATTCCACACCTCAAGTATTCTCCGTGGTCCCTTTGGATGTGTCAAGGTAATCGGTTGACTCGCCTAAGTCTAGTATCACCTCCGTCATCTCTCTGAGATTGTCTATTATCGAGTGATTACAGCCCAGTTAGTATGGATCCACACTACTCTGAATCACCTGAACAGGCCTGGGTCCGTCCAGTGGAGACCTTACAAACAGAAATGGCTGAAGTCAAGAGAGGAATAACTCAGATATTGCATGCACTTCAGAATCCTCCTAGAACTGATCCCAGGAGTGAGCCGGCCCCGGCTACGGGAGATGTGGAACAGAATGGAGCTACAGGTTATCATGGGAACTCTTCACAAGTTGACTTAGGAGAACCAAAGCAAGTTAGGCCAACCGGCCAGAGAGGAACCTCACCTACCCGTCCAAATAGTCAACGGGGAACCTACTCCAGGGTCTCTCCCCCTAGGGTAATGATTGAATATGAGGAGGAGGAATTTGCAGCACAGGTCTGCATTGAGCCTCTAGAGATAGAGAAAGAAAAGAAACTTAGAGAGCAGTTAGAGAAGTTGGGGAATATAATTCGAGCAGAAAAAAGCTTGGAAGGCCAAGCAGTGGATTCAGAGGAAATCAGTTTCTTCTCCAGGGTAAGAATTCCCAAAAAATTCAAGTGGCAGACTGATAGATTTGATGGGTCAGGAGATCCCATGGCTCATCTCAAAGTCTTCCTCAGCATCGTCAAGTCGTGGCAACTTGTAGATAACTAGATGGGGCAAGCTTTCATGCTAACCCTATTGGGACCAACACTAAGGTGGCTTACACAGTTGGAGTCATCCCAAACTCAAAATTGGGCAACAGTGGTGAAAGGCTTCACCAAACAGTATTCATGTAACACTGAAGTGGATGTGAAGCGATGAGAGCTTGAGACTTTGAGGCAACAAGCTAGATAAGGATTCACTGCCTTCTTGATGAGGTTTAGGGATAAGGCCGCCAAGATGGTAGATCGGCCTTCAGAAGCAGAGCAAGTGGTGATGTTGATAGAGAACTTATCCAAGCCCTGTTATGATGTTCTTTACTATCAACATCTACCAACTTTTGATGCCTTAATAGCCATCGGCACACGGGTAGAGAATAGAATCCTAAGGGAAGCCCAATATCAAGGAATCTCCCAAGATGTAGGGAAGAACACCAGAGTTGGACGAGGAAAGGGTCGAAATTAATATGGTCAGTGCAGTTCAGCAGTAAGGCTCGCCAGCAACTTCTTCATAGCTATTTATAATATAAGAAGATGCATCCTCTCAGAAGGCCCCTCATCCAAGATGGTAGTTTTCTGATATAAGAATGCCCATGACAGTAGCATATGAGAAGTTAAAGAAACAGGGATTGCTAGGAACAGTGGCCCCGAGAGTAATTAGCAACCCTCCTCGAGCTTGGTATAGGGATCATGAATATTGTGCTTACCATACTCAGAAAGGGCACACCACTGAAAGATGCATAGGTCTCCTACATGCGATCCAGGACTTGGTAGATAATGAAACCATTGAGGTCAAGGTCAAGCAACCTCCCAATGTCAACACCAATCCACTTCCTGATCATCTGAACAATCTAGATGAAGAAGCCACAGAGAGTGACCCTATTCAACTCATTGTAACTAGAGCTTGGAAGAACCATATGAATGCCCGCGCTTACAAGAAACTCATGAGTCAAAGGGCCAGATTCATAAGGACTCTCAGAAGAAGAGAATCATCAGAAGAAGAATTAGAAGAATGGACTCCCGCCGTTCATCCTTCCTCATCAACAGAAGAATCTACATACCATATTACCAACCTCCACCATACCTTCCACCTTTACCATATTATCAGCCTCCGCCATATCATCAACCTTCCCCTCACCATCAAGAAGAAGGAATTTCCTCATCCTACCACCCCCAATCCTCATATACCACATCTCACATTACCTCATCTTCATACCATCCCGCTTCATATCCCTCATCACCCTCATACCAATCCCATTCTCAAGTTTTGGTATATAACCCAAAAGAAGGATGGAGGGATGGGTACAATTGGAAGGATATGCTTGCACTACCAAATTCCCTAAAGATGACCTCATCAATAGGATCAGTGAATGCTTTCGGAGAAGACCAGGAGGGTGATCCCACTTCTCTAATTCAGCCCACTATATCTTCAAAGGACAATCCAGAAGTAATTGAAGAAGTCACAGATGATCTCCTCACAGTAGTAATAGCATTGTCAGTTGGAAAACAAATCAAAGAGCCTGTCTCCCTAATCCACATAGGGAGTGATACAGAGGATGATGAAAGCAAAGATGAGAATGATGGAGATGACTCTAATTCTCAAGAGGAAGATGGGTATCTAGATTGGGATGATTAACAAGGGCCTTGGTACAATGACAATGATGATGAGTCAGAATATTACTCACCAAAACATCCAACGTGTTTCTCAGTTTATGCTATTGGTGGTGATGACCTAATAGCTGATCCGACAGGTGGCATTTACCATTCCCTATGTATGGAGGGAGATGATTCTACATCTGATTCAGAAAATGATGAGAAATCTGAAGAGCTGACACAAGTTTATATGGACGAATAGTACTTCACATTTGAGTTGGAAGAAAAGCTATGTGAAGTGTACTCTAACACATTGAGAATGCAAGAAAGGGTGGAAGAAATTGACAGCATGTTGGGTGAAGTTACTATCAGTGATTGTTACTACAGTGAGCAGCTGAATGATCTGGAGGAAATAGGGCCAGATGACACATTCGCAAAAGCAGTAGATGCCATATTCCAATAGATGTCTAATGTAGTCAAGAAGTTGCGAGCCAGGGCCCTCGACATTTGTGGAGGACCTCGACTTCCCACTCCAAGCAGGGAGGGGGAATTAGAAGAAGAGGATGATCCTATGGTAGGGATAATCACCATAACAAATAGTGATGATGAAGATTGTTATCCCACATAAATTATTATGAAGAAGCCAGTCAGTGTGATGGAGACAAGAAGCGGGAGAGATTACAAGGGTAAGGCTCTAGTAGTGGAACAGTCAGGGACCCATGAGGCCAGAACTAGTAGCTTGAAGAAAGAACCAGAGAACCTAGTCTTGGCTCAACTCAAGAAGTCCCAGGCTAATATCTCAATTTGGGGTTTGTTGATGGCATCCCCCACACAGTGTGAAGCAATTTTGAAGTCTCTCACCAATGTACTAGTGCCAATCGAGATAAATCTGGCACATCTTGCACATATAGTAGGGGCAACTTATGCGGTGCAATCCTTGATGTTCTCAGATTCAGAGCTTCCCAAAGGGGTCCAGCACAATCGAGCTCTCGACATTACGGTAGAATTTATTGACAAAGTGGTTCCCTAAGTTCTTATTGACAATGGGTCCGCTTTGAATGTGCTACCATTGAGATCGGTAAAGAGTATTGGCATCAACTTAGAAGAAATGAGACCGACCACCCAAACCATACGGGCATATGACAATACCAAGAGGAAGATCCTTGGCATCATTATACAAATTGGCCCGGTGAAGTTTGATATTGATTTCCAAGTCTTTGATATACAGGTGGCCTTTAGCATGCTCTTGGGAAGGCCTTGGTTGCATCCTGTAAAGACAGTGTCCTCTAGTCTCCATCAAAAAATGAAGTTCATTCATGAAAGCAAGGTGATCACAGTAGCCGAAGATCCCGAAGTGGTTAATACCTTGGCCAATATTGAAAATGGGGAAGAACAAGACTAGGAAGTCCAACTAAGTGGTTTTGAATTGGACATAAATTGTGTAGCCATTGCCAAAGAATAACCAAAGGAGGAAATCCCAGCTAACTATGAAGCCATCTGGAGTGTGCCGGTGAATCAGATGATGAAGAATATGCAATATTTTCCTGGTATGGGGCTAGGGAAATATCATCAAGGAGTTCCAAAGCAGCCTAGTTTGGCAGTGAGCAAAGGAAAGAATGGTCTCAGATACACTCCTCCGATCACCAAGCGGCAGATAGTGCTGAGGATGACTAGGAAGATCTCCTTCACTTACCAGCTTACTCTCAATGGCTCAAAGGGTATTTTGTAAAAGAAGAAGAGGATTTCCCCTTTTATGGAAATGTGGAACCATGGTTTGATGAAACCGCTGCAAAGATGCAATCAGGATTTGAAGTATTTTTCCAAGACGAGTTCAACTGGGTGACTCATGAAGTGGAACAACATAAAGTGATAGTCAATGAAAGTGATCAAGACAGTTGCATTACTGGGATAGCAGAAATTGCACTAATTAAGACTGGGTCTTTCGTTGGTGACCCTACAACATTGATCCAATCAAAGGAGGCACCAAGTCCTCGAGTCCTCTTGAAAAGAGAATGGGAAAAGAAGATAAGGCTCACCTGGAGTCTGCCGCTTCCATTGATCTGAAAAGCTACATTTGTTCCCTCCTACAAGAACTAAGAGCCCGAGAGCTACATGAACTCAAGCCTCGTCCTTTCAGAGGAAGAAGTACGTATGCGAAGCAAAGAAGAGCACAGAGAATGATGGGGTCTATATATACTGTGCCTAAACCAATTGCAATGGTAAGACTCGTGAAGGTGGTCAAAGATGGGACCGAGCACCGAGATGGCATCCCTCCATAGGCTGAAAAAGATGGACTTTACAGAAAAAGGATTGAGCAGTCTCCACCAATCTTCACCCCTCAGAAAATTCGGCTTCCAAGAGCACGAGATTTAGGTAGGGAGGCTTCTTCAATAGTCTTCTCTCCCCCCTCTCATTCCCTCTTCTAACTACCCTTTCATTCTTAATTTAGGATTTTAATTTTAGTCGTTACATTATTACTTTCCCTTTCCCCCAAGGTTCATTGTTAGTGTATGTGTTGGCTTTGCCCCTCCTAGCTATAGAACCATCATTTTATTGTTTTTATTTTAATTTCCTCCCTTTCCCTAAAGCCAAGTAGAGTAACCCTTGTAAGAGTGACTCTCTGGTCAAGTAGGAAAGCTCATATTATGATGCATCCCTCAAGCTAAGTAGATAAACATACTTATGAGCCTCTCTCTAGCTTTATCCCCTTTCTTTTACTTTATTTTTATTTCAGCATTTTTTTTTGCTTCATTGCTTTTTAATTGTGTGGCTTATGTATTTAATTTCTTAGATGACAAATGGTTAGGATGTTATTTTAGATACATATGTTTAGGACAGTTGTTAGAATTAGATCACAACCATTAATCGGTTCACTTTCGCATTATTAAAAGAAGCCAAAAATAAAGTGGCTACTCTCCTTGTGTTTGACCCGTAGCTACACTGATTCATAAGCTTTCGGTTACATTTTAAATCCTAACAAGTTTTTGGTACTATTGCCGGGGAGACAACTTCATGTTATTTTTCACTTTTTTTGGTAAATTAGAGTGCTTTATTTACTTTGTTTTGTTTTTACTTTTCTTTTATTGAATTCCTGAGAAGAGCAACTTGCAATAATAGTTGTATTGGTGGAGGCCGCCAAGCCTCACAGTATGATAAAGATAGGTTTTTCCTATAGCAGTACCTCAGGAATTGACCTGAGCATCCCCGGATCCCTACCAGTAAGCTCCCAAAAAGCCAAAAAAAAATCAAAAAAATAGTAAAAAAAAGTTTTTCTTTCCATTCTTTTGTGCTTGTCTGACTCTAGTTGTGGGTAGTTTTCTATTGCATTAGTGTTAGGTGAGTACGTAATACTAAGAATCAGTTAGAAAGAAGAGATTCAATAGGTAGTGACCTTATATGTTTGCTCTCTTTAAAACCTTTCAATATGGGAGACCAACAGTAAAACTCTCCACCTAAATCTCTGAAAGATAGGTTCTACCCTATTAGAGCAGCCCAACCTTCCTGCATAGTTCTACCACAAGCCTAGGGCAATAATTTTGAGCTCAAATCTCAGTACATCACTATGTTACCCCCCTTTCATGGGTAAACCTCTGAGGATGCACACCTATTTCTAAAGGAATTTGAAGAGGTATGTGTTATAATTAAGATCCAATAGCTTTCTGATGATGCTGTTAAGCTTAGGTTCATCACGTTTGCATTGAAAGACCAAGCTAAGAAGTGGTTGTATGGATTACCCACAAATTCCATAACCTCATGGGAACAGTTCACAGTTGTTTTCCTTAAGAGGTTTTTCCCAACTCACAAGACCAATAAGCTTAGAAGTGATATCCTTCAATTTAGGCAAAAGCCTAATGAGTCATTTTCCAAACTTATGGAGAGATTCAAGGATCTACTTTAAAAATGCCCTCACTGTGGCCTAGACTTATGGCATTTATGTTAAATAATTTATGAGAGTATTGATTACCCAACTAAACAAATGATAGAGTCTATGTGCCCTGAGGGATTCACATCCTTTACAGATGAAGGAAAGGCATAGGAATTCTTACTTGACTTAGCTGACAAAACTCATTAGTGGGAATCAACCCAAGAGAGTGAAAAAACCATAGGAGGGAAAGGATATTTTGTGGATGGGATAGTAGTCAAGGAAGCCCATTTGGATAGCCTAATCAAGAGGATTGAGGTTATTGTTCCTAGAGAGCCTTCATCAGTCAATTTGGTTAAGATGTGTGCTTGGTGCCAGTCCCTTGGACATGTCATAGAAGAATGCCCTAACACCTCTGGGGGCACTTCCAATGATAGTGTTGATGCCTTATACTAGAATAATCTATATAGTAACACCTACAATCTAGGATGAAGAAATCACCCAAATTTCTCCTGGAATCAGGGCAACCATGCAGGGCCTTCCAATTTCCATAATCAAGGTCAACCTGGACCCCAAAGGCCTCCCTTTGCACAACAATCTTTTTCCCAAAATACTTTTTCTAGGTCAAATGTAGGACCTCAAGGTAGTTTTCCTAGGGCCCCTCTCCTATCATCTTATCAGCAACCCCCTGGGTTTACCAACACTGGAGAGGCAAGTAGAATAAGTGACTTGGAAAAAAAATATGGCCCTTCTCATGACAAGCCATCAAAATATTACGAGAGAACTCACCCAAGTTGTCTCAATTATGTGTGAGTGGGAGAAGGGAACTTTACCCAGTCAACCAGAGCCTAACCATAGGCATCATCAGCCTGTTAGTTCACAAGCACCAACTGATGCACCACTGAATATAGTACAAGGTTAGACCCAACAAGGCCCTCCAACCAATGTAATGGTGTTTATGCCCTTAGGAGTGATAGAGAGTACCAACAGAGTGTTCCTAAATCTTCCTCATCCCTTACTCCTGTTAACTCTCCTTTTGTTGATGACGCACGTGTGCCTCTTGTTCCAAGATCGTCTGATGAACCTAATGATTATTCTGAAAAAGGGCAAATCCCTAACAATCCTTATATTGCTCCTGTCCCATTTCCTAATCACTTGGTAAACAAAAATAAGACTGCTTCCATGGATAAATTTTTAGAAGTCTTCAAAAAGGTAGAAGTGAACATCCCTCTTTTGGATGCCATATCCCAGATCGCCGCCTATGCAAAGGTCCTGAAAGGTTTGTGTACTCACAAAAGTATCACTAGTGTGCCCAAAAAGGCATTCTTGGTAGGTAACATTAGTTTCATAATTACTTAGCCTATATCATCCAAGTATAAGGATCTGGGGAGCCCTACCATAGCTTGTGTCATAGGCAATACCTACATTAAGCATGCCTTACTTGACCTAGGTGCAAGTGTGAATCTTTTGCCTTCCCATGTGTACAAGCAACTAGGATTGGGAGAATTGAAAGCCACTGGAACTACCCTTCAGTTGGTAGATAGGTTTGTTAAGATTCCTAAAGGGATGGTTGAGGATGTCTTACTAAAGGTGGGGGAATTTATTTTCCCTGTTGATTTCATTGTGTTAGATTCCAAGCCCTTCTCAACCAAGGATGAGATCCCAATAATTCTAGGAAGATCATTTTTGGTTACTAGTAATACATTAATCAATTGCCGGAATGGTTTCCTAAGGTTATCTTTTGGTAACCAAACTGTTGAGTTTAACATGTTTAGGATAGGCAAGCAATCACATATGGAAGAAGAGACTAATATGCTTGAGGATTTTTTGGATTTTTCTAATGATTTAATTACCAACTTTGATATTGATTTTGATTCAGAATTCCAAGAGTGTATGGATAAGTTGGATGATAATAGTGAAACTTTATTTTCTAAAGTCCAAAGTCTTCACACACTTGTGGAGCCCTTAGGACTCCTTTCCAATTCCATTCCCAAACCTTCCATAGTTGAGCCCCTTAAGCTAGATCTTAAGGAGTCGCCATCTAATTTGAGGTATGCTTTCCTAAGGCTTGACCAGACTCTTCCTGTAATAGTTTCTTTAAATTTGACTTCTAGCCAGGAAGAGGAGTTACTTAAAGTGTTAAGGGAAAATAAGGAAGCCCTAGGTTGGAGCATGGCTGATATCAAGGGTATAAGCCCTTCTATTGTGCAACATCATATATATTTTGTTGAGGATTCTAAACCATCCATGGAACCCCAAAGAAGAGCTAACCCAGTGATGATGGAAGCCATTAAGAAGGAGATCCTAAAGTGCTTGGATCATGGAATAATTTATCCTATTTCTGATAGCTAATGGGTAAGCCCAGTTTATGTAGTGCTCAAGAAGTCTGGTGTTACTATAGTTCCCAATGCCAATAATGAACTGATTCCAACACGTGTCCAATCAGGGTGGAGAGTATGCATAGATTATATGAAACTTAATGTGGCAACCTGGAAGGATCACTTCTCATTGCCATTCATTGACCAAATGTTAGAGAGGTTAGCAGGACATGAATATTATTGTTTTCTTGATGGATATTCCTGCTATAACCAGATCCCAATTGCTTTAGAGGACCAACATAAGACCACTTTTACATACCCATATAGAACATTTTCTTATAGGCATCTGCCCTTTGGGCTTTGCAATACCCCTGCTACATTCTAATGATGCATGATGAACATCTTTTCTGACATGGTCGAAAAATTCTTAGAAGTATTTATGGATGACTTTTCAATTCATGGGAATTCTTATTCTGAGTGTCTTCACCATCTTTCCCTAGTTTTGAAAATGTGCATATCTAAGAATTTGGTTTTAACTTGGAAGAAATGCCATTTTATGGTTGAATCTGGTATTGTTTTAGGCCATGTAATTTCCAAGGAGGGAATTAAGGTAGATAGAGTCAAAGTAGATTTAATTGATAATTTACCACCTTCTCAATCTATTAAGGACGTCTGATCTTTTTTAGGGCATGCGGGCTTCTACCAAAGGTTTATTAAGAACTTTAGTCAGTTAGCCCGACCTCTCACTTCATTACTTGCCAAATATCAAACTTTTGAGTTTTCTAAAGAGTGCCTAGAATCCTTCAAGCAACTTAAGAAGGAGTTGACCAATGCACCCATTGTTCAACCACCTGTTTGGACTGAACCTTTTGAATTGATGTGTGATGCTTCAAATTTTTCCATAGGAGCGGTTTTAGGTCAAAGGATTAATAAGTTGCCCACTGTCATTTACTATGCTGGTAGGATCTTAAATGATGCACAACTCAATTATACAACCAATGAAGAAAAATTTTTAGCTGTTGTGCTTGCATTAGCAAAGTTTCGGTCTTACATAGTTGGTTCACATGTGGTGATGTATACTGATCATTTTGCTCTTAGATACCCAGTTCAGAAGAAGGATGCCAAAGCCTATCTCATTAGGTGGGTTTTACTTTTGTAAGATTTTGATTTGGAAATTATGGATAAGAAAGGAGATGAAAACCTAGTTGAAGACCATTTATCCCAGCTTCCTAATTCCTTGACTGTCGATTCTCTAGTCAACGAGAAATTTTCAGATGAACAGTTATTTGTAGTATCCAGTGAACCATTGCATGCTGACATTGTCAACTTCTTAGTTTCAGGTGTGACTCCAGATCACTGGTCCACCCAAGATATGTATAGGTTTCATTCCCAAGTTAAGTATTTTTTCTGGGATGATCCTTATTTGTTTAAGATATGTTCGGATAAGATTATCTGATGATGTGTTTTTGATCATGAGCAGCATTCCATTCTCTCTTTTTACCATGATCATGCATATGGTTGATACTTTGGACCTAAGAAGACTGCAACAAAGGTTCTCCAATGCGGATATTATTGGTCCACTCTTTTTAGAGATGCTTTTGATTTTTACAAGACTTGTCCCGCCTGCAAGTCTTTTGGTCGGATCAATAAGAGGAACATGATGCCCCTCAACCCTATTTTGGTAGTTGAGATATTTGATGTATGGGGAATCGATTTTATGGGACCATTCCCTAATTCCTTTAGGAATTTGTGCATACTTTTGGCAGTTAATTAAGTTTCTAAATGGATAGAGGCCATACCTTGTAAATCTAATGACCACAAAGTGGTGGTCCAGCTTCTCAAAGAGAATATTTTTTCCCGCTTTAGTGCACCACGTGCAATAATTAGTGATAGGGGTACTCATTTTTGTAATCGGCCTTTTGAGGCCTTAATGAAAAAGTATGGGATCACCCATAAGTTATCTACCCCTTATCACCACCAAACAAGTGGCCAAGTGGAGGTGTCTAATAGGCAGATCAAACAAATCTTGGAGAAAACTATTAATCCCAACTGTAAGGATTGGTCCCTTAGGCTCATTGATGCCTTGTGGGCCCATTGGACTGCATTTAAGACCGACCTTGGTCAGTCTCCCTATCGTTTGGTGTATGGGAAATCCTGTCACTTACCAGTTGAGTTGAAGCATAAGGCCTTTTGGGCCATCAAGAAGCTCAACTTTTGATTTGTCTGATGTTGGCATTTATTGTAGGCTCCAACTATCTGAGTTAGAGAACTTAGGAATGATGCCTATGAAAGTTCTAGGATTTACAAGGAAGAGACGAAAGCTTTTCATGATAAGCATATTCTGCACAAATCTTTTGCAATTGGTGATAAGGTCTTATTGTACAACTCTCGATTGCATCTTTTCCCTGGTAAGCTTAGATCCCAATGGGATGGCCCGTTTATTATCCATAATGTATATCTTCATGGGGCTGTGGAGATTCTGAATTCAGGAACAGGGGTAATTTCAAAGGTTAATGGTCAGCATTTGAAACTGTTCCTCGAGTTTCCTACTACTGATAGTGAAGAGGTTATAGATCCCCATGAACTTCTTTACACTTATGACTAACTTTACCCAGGTATGACCCCCCTTGCATTGTCTTTGCTTTTAATTTGTTGCATGCATTGAGGACATTGCATGACTCAAGTGTGGGGGAGGGAAACCAGTTTTTGCTGTTTCCCTTTGTTTGAGTTTGTTTTTGAGCTTGCTATGGATGAAGTCCTACTTTGGTTTTTGGTTAATGACCATACGCTTTGGTTGCTTAATATGTGAAAATAAGAGTTTTGATTAAGGTACCCATCTTGAACACATAAAAACCCTGTTGAAAAAAAGAAGAAACAAGCATGTTTCTTGAGATTGGTCTCTCTTTTGAAAAATAAGAAACCCTTGTTTTATAGTGTTGGAACATATGTAAGTCTGTAGGTTCCTTGTACTTTTGATTTGGAGCTGAGACATTCTTTTTAATTTAGCATGAGTTGACAAATGCCCAATTTTAATTGAAGTGTGGAAAGTGATATAAATGAAGAGTAAGAGTTGATTGCCTTAGAACTAGACAGGGCATTGCGTCTCAGGAAGCGTGGTGTCTTAATCGAAATTCTTCAGTGGGAAACTTCTAAAAGAACTCTAGCATCATTGTCTTTGTGGACATATGTAAAAAGAGAAGCTACATAGTAACTTGGGTGTCTGGTGTTTGCTCCACCATGTCATTCAAGCCAAAAGTAGTGGAGTAGAAGAGTTTATTAAGCGAAAAAGGAGAAAAAAAGTGCAAATGTCATTAATGCTTGGTAACATGTTTGGTAAAAAACACTCCAACGCCTTAGTCATTGGTTCCCTATTTCTTCACAAGTTGTTTTGCCTTAAGATAAGGATGTTTTGGAAGAGATGATGTGAGTTCCAAATTAAGAAATATGCTAGTGCCTGGAATTGATATGGGGTAATAAATGTTCAAGTGTGGGGGTCCCTTGTAAGAGGAATTATCTTTGCTCCGGATCAGTATGGCCCTTACCTTTAGCCAAGGTTGAGATTTGTTTATTCTGAGTTTTGGGTGTATATTCACTGCTAACACCCACAAGACACAACTCGTCCACTAGGGGTGACCTAGGGGTTTAAAGGCTTGTTGCACATGCTAAGTGCAACCGTGATTCCTACGAAAGTGAGTTAGGTTTTTTATTTTTATTCTTTTTCTTTTTGTTTTACTCTAGGACTAGCAAAGTCTAAGTGTGGGGGAATTCTAATGAGCACATTTATGTGTGAAATCTAGGGTAGTAAAACATGAATTTTACATATTTAGAATGGAGCTACCTTGAGTTTTACTCTCTTTTTAAGGCCTTGAGGACTGTTGGACGCTATATCTCCAATTTAATATATAAAGAGGTCCTGTTTCTTTTTATGGTTACAAAGAGGACGAAATTCTGAGCAAGATGGATGTGTTCAATTAAAAGTACACATTCGTTTGGTCAACCGTACAAGTAATTATTCTTTTTGGGCGAGAAAAAGAATAATGGATCAGAACTTAACCGAGATGCCGAACTAGCCCTTCTGTAGTTGTCCTAGGGGTACAAGGAATATTTCAAATGCCAACAAGGATTGATGGACCACACCCTTAAGTGATTGAAGATTCGTTTTTTGGTAACAACGACTACCTAGCGTAGTTGGTGAGTGGTGGTGTGCAAAATCCCTTCCTTATTAGGAGGTCTCAAGTTCGAACCTCTTGGCTACCATTTTTTGGAGATTTTTTTAAAAAAGATTTTCTCTCTCCTACTGATCACTTAAAGCAAGGAGGTCTGCCATGAGAGTTGTGCACAAGTTGAAGAGAAAAAAATAGGAAAGAAAAAAAAAAGAGAAGGAAAAGACAAGGGCATGGATGGAATTTTCCATTAAAATAGAATATTATCTAAATCCAAGCAAGAAAAATCGGCTAAGGGGGGTTTCTTGCACAAGAAGAGAGAGAAAAATAGAAAAATAGAGAAAAAAGGAAAAAAAAAGGCAAGAAAAATCGTGGGAGATTCTCTCTCCACACATTTTCTCTCTATCTCTCTTCTTTCTCCTCCACCTCATCAACAAGATAACAAAAAGATCGTTTTTTTTTTAGAAGCTAAAATCGTTAGCTTCCCTCCCCCATTCTCTATATAATAGAATCAACACAAAGGGAGGAGGCACTTCATTCTTCTTCTAGGTTTTTTTATTTGCTCTCTCTCTCCCTCCCTCCCCCACTCACTCTCTTTAGTTTTAGTTCTTCTTTGTTTTCGTTTTAATCACTTTTGTAATAGCTTTTTTATTTCAATTAATGCAAGCACATTTTTATTTTTATTCAGCCTTTTATGGTTATGATTTATGCAATTGAGTTGTAATTTTTAAGTTATAGTTCTAGGCTTAGATCTAGGTGACAAGATCACGAGCCGTGGAGCATCTCTTTTTCAAGTTCAGTTTTTTTTTTTTCAAGATTTGTTTTCTCCAGGCCTAGAAATTTCAGATTTGGTTCATTCCAAATCTAGTTTTTAGGGTTGGCAGTATCTCAAATCACCCAAGCTTTCAAGTTCAAGCATTGATTCAGGTAGGGAGGCTTCTTCAATAGTCTTCTCTCCCTCCTCTCATTCCCTCTTCTGACTACCCTTTCTTTCTTAATTTAGGATTTTAATTTCAGTTGTTACATTATTGCTTTCCCTTTCCCCCAAGGTTCATGGCTAGTGTATGTGTTGGCTTTGCCCCTCCTAGCCATAGAACTATCATTTTATTGTTTTTATTTAATTGCCTCCCTTTCCCTAAAACCAAGTAGAGTAACCCTTGTAAGAGTGACTCTCTGGTCAAGTAGGGCTCATATTATGATGCATCCCTCAGGCTAAGTAAAGAAACCTACTTGTGAGCCTCTCTCTAGCTTTATCCCCTTTCTTTTACTTTATTTTTATTTCAGCATTTTTTTTCCTTCACCGCTTTTTAATTACGTCGCTTGCATATTTAATTTCTTATATGACGAATGGTTAGGATGTTATTTTAGATACATATGTTGAGGATGGTAGTTAGAATTAGATCACAACCATTAATCGATTCACTTTTGCATTATTAAAAGAAGCCAAAAGTAAAGTGGCTGCTCTCCCTGTGTTCGACCCGTAGCTACACTGATCCGTATGCTTGCGATTACATTTTAAATCCTAACAGTATTCATGAAGAGGAGGGCTCCTATCCAGAAGAACCATTGTGCCACTGAAGAAATAGTAGCAACTCTCTCAGAAGGAGAAAAGGCCCTTTGCTACACCTCCTCATTCATCAAGCTACTGAACCGCTCCTGAACTGGACAAGCATTGGAGAAAACTTCAAGTTTGCTCATGCTATTGAGTCAACCAGCTCGAATACCCTGGCCAAAGCATCAAGCCAGTTATCAATTCTGTAGTCAAGTCTGTTGTTTATGATTTCATGTCGACCTCCCCTCTCGAGGAGTCCAGAGTCCTTGTATGTTGAGTCTATTACTCCTTCTTTCATGAATGAAATTTCTAATTCTGAGTATGACTTGCCTCCTTTTTCTTTTGATAATATTAATAAATATCAAGAATCAATAAAACAATGCAAACCAAAGAAAGCCCAACTCACCCTTGAGGATTCTCAAGTAATTAATTAAGGAGGCGACCAATGCCTTCAAGAGGTAAAAATTGGCACTACCCTTGATGACGAAGAAGCAGAAGAGATGATTAGTCTTCTGAAGGAATTCACCGAGGTCTTTGCTTGGTCCTATGAGGATATGCCTAGTATCGACCCCAACATCGTGCAACATCAATTGTCGACATACCCTGGGGCAAAGCCAGTAAAGCAGAAGCTCCGAAGAATGCGGCCATAATGGAGTGAGAAGATCAGAGAAGAAGTTGTGAAGCAGTGGAATGTGGGATTTCTATAAGTGGTGAAATACCCCCAATGGTTGGCCAACATTATACTAGTATCGAAGAAGGATGGAAAGGTACGAATGTGCGTCGACTTCCAAGATCTTAACAAAGTTAGCCCTAAAGATGACTTCCCATTACCTCACATTGATGTATTGGTGAATAATACAGCGGGGCATGCTTTGTTATCATTTATGGATGGATTCTCAGGATACAACCAAATAAGCATGCACCCAGAAGATCGTGAGAAGACAACCTTCACCACTCTTTAGGGAACTTATAGTTACAAGGTAATGCCTTTTGGACTGAAGAATGCCGGGGCAACTTATCAAAGAGAAGCTACGACTGTCACACCCGTTCACACTGAACCGGGTCAGTGATCGGTTAACACCGGTTAACCCAAACCTGCCAGGATCATCTGATACTATATTCCACCACAGCATACACACAACTAATAAAAAAACTTATCAGATCAGCGGAAGACTAGGTTTACATGTGAATATTCCCATAATACTTGATACCCGAATTGTGATACAATAGTTATATACATGTGGGCCCGAAGGCATGATATTTACACAATAAAAGTACAATTCACATATCAAGTACATAAAGGAAACCATCAAAAATTAGAGTATACAGCTCAGCTCGGTATCAAGGCTAAAGCTCAGCTCGGCATCAAGGTTTGAGCCCAGCTCGGCATCACATGGTAGAGCTCAGCTCTGCATCAGAACTGCGGTCCTACATCACAACTCTTGCATGGGCAATCAGTGCCGTGCTCTAACTCCTCAGTGGCCCACCAGTCCTCTTCGGGGAACTCGACCGTGGGACCCACCCCGTGCTCCTCAGATGTATGACCTGTAAAATCATCTAAAAAGGGGTGCACACGTGGGATGAGCTCACTAGCTCAGTAAGTGGAAAGATGGACCACACAGTAGTCCACATAACGAAACACAATCATATGCACTACATGCTATGCATTACATTTTAAATCACATCCACCTAAGCAACATTACTAAGTCTTCGGTTTAGTGCTACTACAGCCACAGTGCGCGTATACTCTGGGTACGAGCCATAAACTCCATCCCGCGATACGCCCATAGGGTTGTCGGAGAAGGCCCACCGTGAGTACTCGAAAAGTAAAAACAATGCCGACCACCGGCTCTCAACAGAAAAGTAAATGACTGAAATTAAAGGTGCTGACTCCAACAATTTAAAAGCAGTACGATTGGCCCTCTTGAATATACCACCGGGGTTACCGACTGTCCTAATGACCCGCCGAACGTTATGTCTAACCGCCACAGTGACCCGACAACCGCGACCACTGCTTCCCCCCAAATGGTAACCCAACACATTAACCCTCATGGGAAGGGTCGAGACGGACGGTGAAAATCCTAAACCGCATGCTCCTATATGACAATAGTACGATTGCATAGTGCCACCGCGTCCCATACCACGGGCCACCAATGCACTCGTGTCCAAGCCGACTACGGCATCTAGTCTATTAATGCATTATGCACTATGATGTCAACATTCATCACATAAGTATCTCATTACTTGGCATTTAGAAAGTAACATAACACACATGCATAACAACGTGAGGATGACTAATCTACATAGCATATTCATGATGGCATGACTAGACTAGATATATTTAAATGAATGCCAAACAATGCCTTGAAACAAGGCCAAACGTCCTCTCCCCACTTACTTGTAGTGTACAAGGATTCCCGCTCGCTACGGGTGAGATCCGGTGCGAGAAGTGTAGGATTTGGTGAACCTAACATGAGTGAGCGGGGTTAGTATTTCACCATTTTAGGATCAAAATTAACGAGATCCGATGACAAAATCATGTTTAGAACGTTAAAAGAAGGTCGCACGTCCGATTTGGGTCCAAACGAACGTAAGAATCACATTCGGGGCCTCTCAGGTGGGTCAGACAGCCCACCTGTCCGCCCACCTGTCCGCCCACCTGAGGGCCAAAACTTGGGATTTTGATAGAGTTCGGGCCTCGGCGCGAACCCCACCCTTGGCATACGATGTAATATACATATGCACCTTAATATACGGCTACATACCTGCTTTATCCGTACATGGCCTTATGATAGGTGCATGTACACGGCTTGGGTACTCCCGTCTCTTCTGGCACTGGCTCGGACTTGTCGGGCCAGCCGGTGTTTAAGGTCACCCTTGCCATCATAGTCCATAAGGAGCCCACTCTAACTCTCTCCGGTTTGGGTCCTGCATAGTTAAACCGGGTCAACCGTGTAATCAGACCGGGTTTAAGAAGTAGGGTATTACAACGACCATATTGCATGATATGATGAACAAAATGTTGAAGTCTATGTGGATGATATGATAGTAAAGTCAAAAGATCGACAGGGGCATATTCCTGCACTCGCTAAGGTGTTTCTTTGAAAGAATCAAGAAGTGTCAGCTAAAGTTGAACCCTTAGAAGTGTGTATTTGAGGCAACAACGGAAAAGTTGTTAGGTTTCTTGGTGAGTGAAAGAGGCATTGAAGTTGACCCTATTAAGATCAAGGCAATTTAGGAAATGCCCACACCTTTGACTGAGAAGCAAATATGAGGATTTCTGGGTCACATCCAGTATATTAGTAGATTCATAGCTCAGCTGACTACAATCTGTGAACTAATTTTCAAGCTGCTGAAGAAGGATCAGCCCATAGAATGGAATGGCCAATACCAATAAGATTTTGACAAGATCAAGGGATACCTCATTAACCCACTAGTATTGACACCACCAGTGGAAGGAGAACCACTTATGTTGTATCTATCTATGGGGGAATGTTCCATAGGCTCTTTGCTAGCACAGAAGGAGATAGAAAAGGGGGCAGAGCATGCCTGATATTACCTCAGCAAGAAGTTCCTAGAATATAAAACATGGTACACATCTTTGGAAAGAACTTGTGCTGCATTGATTTGGGCAACGAAAAGGTTGCAACACTACATGGTAGCTTATCCGGTACGTTTGATCTCAAGGATGGATCCAATCAAGCACCTCTTTGAGAAACCAGCCCTAACAGGAAGGATGGCCCATTGGCTACTTTTTCTATTGGAGTTTGACATCACCTATGTTACTCAGAAGTCTATCAAGCGGCAAGCTATAGCCGATCATTTGGTCGCCTACCCCACAGAAGATGGAAGAGCCCTAGATGATGCCTTTCCCGATGAAGTAATCGCAGCGATATATAAAGAAGACACAATCAATGAATGGTAGTTATTCTTTGATGGAGCTACCAATCAGAAGGGATGTAGTGCGGAAATATTGCTTGTCACTCATGACAACCTTTATTTACCTTCATCATTTCGCCTTGACTTCCCCTCTACCAACAACATTTCCGAATTTGAAGCTTGTGTTTTGGGGCTCGAAACTACTTGGACTATTGGCGTGAAAAGGATCAAGGTTTACAGTGATTCATCCATTGTCATCTACCAGACACAGGGAAAGTGGAAAACTAGAGATGAAAAGCTGAAGCCATATCAAGAACATCTGGAAGAGGTGATTGAACACTTTGAGAAGATCTTGTTCGAATACTTCCAGAGAGATAATAACAGGTTTGCTAATGCCCTTGCAACCTTGGCTTCCATGGTAGAATGCAACCCTATGGCTAGGGTCTGATCATTCTTGGTAGAACAAAGAAGTAGGCCCATTTATTAGAATTCGGTGAATTCTCTCACTGTGGATGGTTGGTCTTAGTTTGCTCATATAGTGGATTTCATCAGGGAAAGGAAGTACCCAGTTGAAGCAACTGACAGAGAAAAGAAGTTTCTGAGAAGATATGCCACCTAGTTTATTCTTCAAGAGGATCTATTATACAAGAGATCCTATGATGGAATACAGTTGTTGTGTGTGGATGAAGAACAAGCTACAACAATTATGGAGAAAATTCATCAAAGTCTTTATGGACCCCACATGAATGACAAGATGTTATCTAAGAAGATCCTCAGGCTGGGATATTATTAGAACACAATGGAAGCGGATTGCGTGGACTTTGTCAAGAAGTGCCACAAGTGTTAGATATTTGCTAACATCATACATATCCCGCCAATAGAGCTAAATTCTCTCAGTTCACCTTGGCCATTCTCTACTTGGGGCATCAACATCATTAGGAAGATCAACCCCAAAGTATCCAACGGTCACGAGGTCATCTTGGTAGCCATTGATTATTTCACCAAGTGGGTAGAAGCTTAGTCCTATGCGGTCCTCACGTTTGCTAAGGTAGCCAAATTCATCTAAGAAAATATCATTGCCCGATATGGAGTACCTCAAGAATTGATATCAGATTAGGGATCCCATTTTTGGGGCAAGATCGTTAAAATATACACAAAGTTTGGTATCAGAAGGCATCGCTCTACCACTTACAGGCTGCAGACCAATGGGGCAGTAGAAGTAGCCAACAAGAACATCAAAGTCATCCTACAAAAAATGGCAGAAACACACAAAGATTGGGCTGATAAGTTAGCCCTTGCCTTATGGGCATACTAGACTTCTATACGATCCTCGACAGGGGCCACCCCTTTCTCTTGTCTATATGGGCTTGAGGGGGTTCTACCCGTGGAAATCCTGGTATCGTCCCTAAGGGTGCTCCTTGATACTCAGCTACCTGAAAGAGAATGGGTGAAAGCTAGACATGACGAGCTCAATTTTCTCGATGAAAGGCATATGAAAGCCATAGATAATCTAAAGAAATTTCAACTGAGAATGGCCAGGACCTTCAGCAAGAATGTGAAGCCCCACCACATAGAGGTGAGTGAACTTGTTCTTCGAGAACAAAGAGCCCTAATTCATGATCCAAGAGGAAAATTCATGCCCAACTGGAGTGGCCCATTCACTGTCAAAGAGATTTTACCAGGCAAAGCTGTGAAACTCATAGACCACAACGGTGAATAAATACCCGGACTGGTCAACATGGATCAACTCAAGAAATATTATGTCTAATAGGGCTAATAACCTGAACTACATCAGACCTAATTCCTTTCGATGGATACGTAGGCAACTTGACATATGCAAGTGCATTCTCAACCATATAAAGGCAATAAATTGGTTCCTCGATTAATAATCAAAGTATCTTAAATGATCATCATAGTTTGTGTTCCCCAAGAATCACCATTTGGCATGATAGACCATTAGGTATTTGTCATCCACCCCTTGGTCCATCACTTCTTATTCAGGGTTCTATCTCCCAAGAATCGCCATTTGGTATGCAAGGCCATTAGGTGTCTATCATTCACCTATGGCCCGTCCATCCTTATCCAGGTTTTTATACCTTAAAAAGAAAATCACGACCCAACACCTTTTTATCAAGGCCAGTTTATTCTCCACCCTTGATCAGTCAAAGTAAAGAAAAAAGAGAGCTTGATGCAACAGTGGTAAAGGCTTGTTTGAGTCATTAGCTAATGAGTAATGCTTTGATAAATCATCATATCTCATTGTTTGTGATGGTTTCAGGAAAATCCATGAGCTCGTTGGATGAGACATTGAGGAAATGGACCTTAGACATGAGCATGAGGGCACTAGGATTGTTGGAATCCTTGAATGTGTCATTTCTCGACCGGATTGAATGCTTGAAGCTACATCACCAATTACTCTGGCAGGTGTCTCAACACTGGGATGCCAACTTACATGTATTTTGGTTGGATTAGTAGAAATCTGCCCAACTCTCGAAGAATTCTGGGTTTGTATGTTATCCCCACCCAAAGGCAGTTTGTTTCGATCATCTTTGAAGAAATATTACTCAAGGGAAATTCAAGACTTCTTCGGATGGAAAGAAGAGGAAGTGAAGCAATTTGTCAGGTATAGAAAGATCGACATTCTTAACGTGGCTCAGATCTTCATCCAATATCTACCAATGGGAGGAATCCATCAATAGAGATCACAAGATGCTTATTTACTTTGCATGATAGCTCGTCATGTTCTCTGCACTTCCAAACGTGGTGCACCATCTGTTCTGATTGAGGTAGTAAAGCAGTTGAAGAAGGGAGGTGACATCATCACCGTAGCTCTTACATAAATGCTCAAGGGTTTCTATGATATGAGCTATGGCCACAAATTCTGACTAGATCATTATCAGGGGAGTCCTGCTATCTTTTAGATGTGGCTCCTCGAGAAATTGAAGTTAACCAAACCATTAAAAGAAGGCCCACTCGGAGCTCTTTGCTACCAAGATAAAAGGGAAGTTCCTGAATTTGACCTTCTCACTAATTGGGAGAAGTACCTGCAAGAAAGAACTGTGCAAGATATCGTATGGAGGTGCCCAAAAAGGCCAGAAGAAGATTTTCTGATGAAGACCCCTAGCTACAATTATGTTAGGTTGATGGGATTAGCTCACACATCCTTTTATTTGCCTACATACATCAGCGAACAATATTTGCTTGAGATGACAGACCCAGAGGAGTTAGTTAACTTTCACCCACCTCAAGAGTTGTCTTCCCACCTTATTACTCACCTATCCTGTCTGTTGTAGGAAAATTGTTCCCCTTTTCATGTAATTCACTTGGTAATGGAATGAGGAAGTATTTGGATTCTCGTGTTATCCCGATTGTTCTAATTATAACTTTAGTTATGGAATTGATTATGCCTAAACATTACAAACAAACAAAAAGAAGAAAGACTTTCTTTGTGTCAAAAATAGGTTTTCATTCATAAGATGCTAAAATAAAATGATGAACAAGCCAGGGGAGGGAAAAAGAAAGGAAAATATATGTGTTTGTGTTTGCAAGAAATACAGGAACAAATCTCTGTGGGTTAGAAGCTATCATCTGAACCATACTCTGAATCATCGTCATGGAGCACCGAGGAACACGTGGATGCTAGTCCATCCTGCTCCAGCCTCTGGGACATGTCCTGAATCAGTGCGTCCTGCCGTGCAATCTCCCACTCTTTGGTAACTATCACATCGCATAGGCCATAATGCATCCTCCTAATCTCAGAATAGTCCTCCGAGGATTCCTGAGAAAGAACATATCTGCCAGAGGAAGTCAAGAGTTAATTGAAGGATGATCAGATACTCACATAATCATAAGGAATGGGTAACCCAAGGGAAGCATCTACATCTACGTTCTGCTCTAGAAGATGAGGGAGACTGGGGTTGGTTGCGTTGGGATAGTTCCAAGCAGGGAAGCCACAGAAGGGGATGCTAGCAACTCAGAGAGACCCACCTGCACTGGTAGAGGGTCCTGTTTGTGAAAGATTAGTAGCACTAGCATGCGACCAAACAAACGAAGGATCTACACATCGCACTCTCCCCTGAAAGAGTTTCAGTCAAGACCAAAACCAGAAAGAATTTGAAAGAAATACGTAACATACCACTGGACCATCAGGACTGAGAGGGGTGCATACTGTCTCCTCCTCTAGGAAGGCTTTGTAGCCCCTATCCTAATCAAGAAAAGAGTCCTCCCATACTCCGTCGGGCAAATGCTTCATCTCATCTGCTGGGATGATCTTTGGGCAGTGCATAGTGGGTGGAGGAAGACCAAGAGAGGGCTGTGGCTTGATGTCTGACCATTGAGGTACTACTATCTCTCCCAAATACCAAGCGTGGCCCCAAATACCCTAAAAGAGGACTCGATTCTCGGATAAGTGCTTAACCAAGGCAAATCTTTCAAAATCTGGAAATACGAGGTCATAGAATGGTCTCCAAGTAACCTGCAAAACCAAGGAAAAGTAAGTACAACATAAGATAAAAGGGAATTTCGGTGTCAGACATGGCATACCTCAGCGAGATCGTTCAAAAGAGAACGAGCGGTGGTCCCCAAAGGATGGTGTCGAGCCCTAATCACCTGGTTATCTCCCCACCTTATGGCTACAGGGAAGAAGAATCCCTGAGGGTCCCTCAGTCTGGGAGCTATGGTCCCCAAGTTCTCAAAGCACTAGGGCTGTTTCAAGAGATTAAAGTAAGAAAATGCAATCTAAATGAATGGAAGGAAATGGGTAGAAGAAGGAAGGTTACCTGAATAATGTAGCTTGCCCCCTTGAGGCCCCTATCTCCATATGATAGCAGATCTAGGGACCACATGAGATAGACATAGGTGGCCTCGCCCCAGTCCCAAGAGTCTACTATACGAAGATCTTGGAGGAAGATCACTAAGCGGATGTCTACTCCCCCTTGGAGGCACTGACCCACAGCAAACAGCAAGAAAGAACGGGCCACCTGAGATATGTTGCCTGGGTTCTCCCCTAGGCCGACTTCCCACCATCGGGCACCAATCTCCCTTAGGCGGATGTGTGTCGGGCAGGCCGCAATGGTAATGACAGTCAGGTCTACGAACTCCTTGACCGTCGAAATCCTGGGTAGGGTCATGGGTCTACCCCAAAATAGAACGCCTGCCAAGGCATAGAAGCACAGGGGCATGATGGTGATCTTGCCAACAAGGAGATGAAAAGAATGAGTACTCGGCCACCACCATTCCATCACGGCCCCCACTAGTGCTAGATTGAACTTTTGAGTCTCTACAAGGGCTAGCCGGAACAGGTGGGATGCATCAACCATCTCTTCACTGTACGAGGAAGTATCCTATGCCATGACTGAACCATGTTCGGATGGCCATACGAGGCCAAGGTTGGTGGTTCCCTCCCCTCATGCTAATGGAAATGAAGAATGCACAAAAAAAAAAAAGAGCAAAAACAATAGAAAAACAAAACAAAAATAATAGATAATCAAAATAATGAGTACAATGTAAAGACTTACCCAGGAACCCCATATGGAGTTGCAGATGTGATTCCGACTGTTGTGTAGAGTCTGTGTGGAGTACCAATAGGCCAGGTCCTCATCCCTATGGGAAGAACTACTGCAACTCTCTAGCTGGATCTCTCCCAAAGTCTTTCGCATTCACCTTTCAGCCATATTTTTAGAAATTGCAAGAAGCCCCAAATCGTTTCCCAATTCGTAAGAAGCCCCAAAAAGTTTTCCAATTTACACAAAGGCCCACAAGAATATCAAATTCTCCAAATGACTCCTCCCTCAAGAACAAGATGAAGATCTTCAAGAACTTCAAGAACAAGAAGGAGAACTTCAAGAAAAAACAGAGGGCTCCAAAAACTCAAAACCCACTCACTTCACGCAGAAAAGTTAAAATGGAGAATGGACAAGGGAGGGGGACCATTTTATAGGAAAAAAAATTCATTTTTCCCCACAAAAAAAATTTTAAGATTCCAAATCCAAGGTGCAAATCAAAGTTTCTTACTACCAAATACTGAATTCAAAATTATTTTGGTGGTAGTTGCAAATTATATCGCATGAAAAAGAAGAAAGTAAGGGTCCAATTTTATTGGTCAAAAATCAATAATCAAAATCAAGATTCCAAATCAAACATCAAGTCAAAAAAATCCAAAAATCAAGATTCCAAATCAAACATCAAAATTCAAGTAAAAAAATCAAAAAATAAAGATTCCAAATTAAGCATCAAAACGCAAAGTTCAAAGATTCCAAATTAAGAACCAAAAGTTCAAGACCCAAATGATCAAGAACCAGGGGCTTAAACCCAATGGTCCAATCTCATTGATCCGGTCTCAGATAGCCCAACCTGGTTCGAAAGAACCCGCTTAGAAGACCAGATAGCCCAGCCTGATTCGAAAGAACCTGCTTGGAAGACCAGATAGCCCAGCCCGGTTTGAAAGAACCTATCTGGAAGACCAGATAGCCCAGCCCGGTTCAAAAGAACCTGCTTGGAAGACCAGATAGCCAAGCCCAATTCGAGAGAACCCACCTGGAAGACCAGATAGCCCAGCCCGGTTCAAAAGAACTCACCTGGAAGACCAAATCCCTAGGACTGGAGGATGGAAGTCCAGCTTAGGAAGAACATTTTTCATATACTAACATCTTCTATAGGGAGGGCACCAATCTGTGTAATTGATGGACCAATCCTAGGATCGTGGATGGAAGTCCAAACTAGGATGAACATATTTCGTGTACTAACATTTTCTGTAGGGAGGGCTCAAATCTCTGCAAAACAATAGTTCAATATTTCATATCAGGATTGAAAGGGATCAAATTTCTTTCCTATCATCAGCAACCCAGGTAAGTCCTCAACTTTAAAGTAGTTAAGAGATATTATCTGTTGCATTTTTCAACTCCGTCATGAATGAGCAAGATGACGGCAGTACATACTCCGGGTGACAAAATGTGGTCGTTCTTTTCTTTGCCCTTTGGCCGTTGACACAGGCCTCGGCCAAAGAGGGGCATTCTGTAGACACCCAATTTTATCACCCAATTTTATCACTGATAAAATGTAGATCTTGGACATGACTTCCGGCTTCTGATCAATAGAGATGATCATGGAAACATTCCCTTATCCGAAACCCCAGAAACCCCCACGTGGGAGAGAAGGGGGTCCAACTTTGACTTTCAATATATGAAAGAATCTGGTCAAGATGACTGCATAGATGGATAGTGCTCAGAAATGTGATTCCGATGATAAATGGCATGTCAAAATCGGATCAACGGATCTTCTGCGATCAACCCAGAAAAATTACACTTTCCCGCATATATGCCCCACACATGGATAGTCCCGCTGAAAACCTGGAAAAATCCCCTACCAACCCCAAACACCCTAAAATTCATCCTCTACCCACCCAGATAACCTAGAAACACTCCCCTACCTGAAACCTTGGAAACCCCCGCAATGGAGAGAAGGGGGTCCAACTTTGACTATCTATATACAAAGGAATCTGGCCAAGATGACCGTATAGATGGATAGTGCTCAGAAATACGATTTCAACAATATATGGCATGTCAAAATTGGACCGACGAATCTTGAGTGATGGTCAGCAAAAAATTTCATAAATCGTACGCGTTGGCCAGTCTCGAGTGATGGTTAGCAAAAAATTTCGTAAATCGTGAGCGCTGGCCAGTAGGCAAGCCCGCATACGTGCTTGCTACCCATGGCTGCAGCATACGGTTGCTGCCTATGGGCTGCAGCACATGGTGCCAGCTATGGTGTCATGCGCCATTCACCCGAAGCCCCACCCAAGAGACTCATACTCGGCACAGTCCCAGATGTACAGTCTGACCTCCACGCACAGTTCATCTCGGCCATAGCCCACTGCTGTCCATGCTTGCCGCCCATGTGTGCTACCCCTGTCGCCCATATGTACTACCCCTGCCGCCCATGTGTGCTGCCACTGCTACCCATGCATGCTTCCCATGTGTGCTGCCCCTGCCACCCATGCCACTGCCAGCATATTCATGACATTGCCCGCACACCTTGTACACATTACCTGCCCGCATATACTGACCATGTCCTATGCACTTCGGCCCAGTCTCATGCACCGTTGTCAATGGCTGAGATTGATATTCCCCTGACCCGGTGGGTGAAGAAATTCCCTCTCCACCCACTTAAGATAAAAAACCCCTTTTTTAGTAAGGATTCTCTCTCCTAAAAATTCCCTTTTTTACCCATTACATAAAAGCCCTCTTCACCCATTTCGATCCGAGAACCCCTATTTACCCATTGTATAAAATCCCACTTTACCTAATTTAGTTAAAAAACCCTCTTTTGTCTGTTGGATAGAGATGTTCCCTCTTTCCCATTGGTTGAAAAAACCTATAAATACCCCCTCCATTGGATTTTACACACTGAACAACCCCACCTCACTCCATAGTAGTGAAGCTCTACCCTCTCTCCTCCCCTCCCCCTTTTGATTTTCTTTGGGTCTTCGGAGCGATCTTCGTCAAGATCTGAAATCTTGTTTGGATCTTCGAAGTGTTCTTCAGGACTTTGAAGATCTTCAATCCAAGTTCTTAGTCTAATCCATTTTTTTTCCAAAAATAGTGTGTTCTTTAACCCCCCCTCTGAGTGTTCTTAAGTTTTACTCTAAGTAGAAATCCCTCCCCCTTAAGGTTCTTCGAGTCTTTGAAAAGATCTTTGTCAAGATCGAGAACTCCGTTTGGAAGTTCAAAGTGTTCTTCGGGGCTTTAGAGATCTTCAATCCATTTTTAGGTCAATCTGTTTCTTTCCAAAAATAGCAGTTCCTAGCGAAAGCCCTGGTCAAGGCCCTAGGAATCTTTCCAGAAATAACTATTCCCAGTGGAAGCTCTGTCGAAATGCCACCTCAGCCTAGCTCTCCCCTAGACTATCCCCAGTGGAAGCTCTATCGGAGTGCCACCTCAGCCTAGCTATCACACCCGCTCACACGTAATCCGACTGGATTGAGTTAACTCGTTAACCCAAAACCTTCCAGATCATCCGAACAAGACTCCACCACAAAGATACCCACATCTAAGATAAGTATTCAAAAGTTCAAGGAAGACTTAAATTACTCAGAATATCCCAATATACTTGATACCCAAATTGTAGTATATAGCTAAGTACATGTGGGCCCACAGGCATGATATTTACACAAAAAGAATAACAATTTACATATCAAGTACACAAAAGGGGAGGTCATCAAAAATCAAAAATAAAAATCCTGTACGGTGTCATTATTGCGGTCCCACAGCACAAACCTCGAACATGCAATCAGCACTGTGCTCATACTCCTTAGGGACCCACCAATCCTCAATAGGAAACTCGACTGTGGGGCCTGACTCTTGATCTTCAGGTGGGTGACCTGCAAAATCATCTAAAAGAGGTGTGCACGTGGGATGTGCTCACTAGCTCAGTAAGTGAAAAGAAAGACCACACAAACATTCACATCCATATGCACTATATGCAATGCAATTCATTTTAAATCTTATCCACCTAAACAACATTACTAAGTCTTAGGTTATGTGCTACTCACAACCACAGTGCGCGTAAGTCCTAGGTACGAGTCGTGAACTCCATCCCTCGATACCCCCATAGGGTTGTCAGAGAAGGCCCACCGTGAGTACTCAAACAACAGGCAGGCTAGATAGCCCACTGGTCTTTGCCCACCAGTTCAATAGGCGGGCCGAATAGCCCACAGGTCTATGCCTACCGGTTCAACAGGTGGGCCAGATAGCCCACCGGTCCTCGCCCACCTATTGGAATTAAGGTTCTGCCCCAACTGGCGGCCCCTACAGGTGGGCGGGTTTGCCCGCCGGTCTTCGCCTATCTGTTGGTGTGAAAATTGGTTTTCTCTCTTAAAACACTCCTCAACTTTGGAAAAACTAAATGGGCCTGTTCCAATCACATTTTCTACACATCTAAGGTCTCATAAGATGATTCTAACCTAGATCTAAGAAGATTTAAGGATTGAAAAGCAATCTTACCTTCTTTGCTCAAGAACTCTTCCAAAACCCCAAAATCACCTCTTAACTCAAGAAATCTCCAATGCTTGTCAAATCTTGCAAACACTTCTTTAAACCTTCAAAATCAACACATAGACCATCTATTAAACCTTAGATTCATCATCTCAAGTGGGATTAACAAGATCTCATGGAACACTACCCAAATCAAGGGTTTCACTTGGGGTTTTGTGAAAGTTTAAGAATTATAGCCTTCACTCACCTCAAATCATAGGTCTCGTGTTGGAAACTACTTTTTCGGTGCCGGAATGAGAAGATCAAACCTCGGCGTCGCTTAAAATCATTTCTTCCTCTTTTTCTTTTCCTTTCTTCTTCTTCGTTCTCTTTTCTTCCTTTCTTTCTCTTCTTTACTTTTCTCACCCACTCTTTAAGGCATTAAATGAGAAAAAAGAAAAACAATAAGTACTATTTATACTAGACAATATTTAGTAACCACATGGGTGGGTCACACTGGTGGGCGGGTTTGCCCACCTATGACCGCCCACTTGTTGGTCAAAACTTAGCCAAACAATTTGAGATTTCGATGGAATTCGACTCTCAGCATGTATCTCACTCTCAACACAAGATATATAATACATATACACTTTAGGATACGGCTATATACCAGCATTACCCGTACATGGCCTTATGATACGTGCATGTATATGGCTTGGGTACACCCATCTCCTTTGGCACTGACTCGGACTTGTCTGGCCAACCTATGTTCAAAGTCACCCTTGCCATCATGGTCCATAGGGAACCCACCTTAGCCCTCTCTGGTTCGGGTCCTGCATGGTTAAACCGAGTCAACTGTGTAAGTAAACCAGGTTTTAAAAGTAGGGTATCACATTTACCCCCCCTTTTTGAAAATTTCATCCTCGAAATTAGTGTACCTGGTTGTTCGAAAAGATGAGGATACTTGGCTTGGATTTCATCTTCTTTCTCCCAAGATGCTTCTTTCAAGTGAATGGTTAGTCCATCGAACCTTTACGAAGGAAATGGAGCGGTTACGAAGGGTTTTCACTTTTCGGTACAAGATTTTGGCTAGCTTCTCTTTATAGGTCATATCAGCTTCTAGATATTCTGGTTCCACGGGTAACACATGCGATGGATCGTGAATGTATCGCTTCAGCATGGATACATGGAATACATTATAAACATTTCCAAGCGAAGGTGGAAGAGCAAGCACATAGGCTACTGAGCCAACCCGAGTCAAAATCTCAAATAGGCCAATGTATCTCGGGCTTAACTTACCCTTTCTATGGAACCTATGTAACCCTTTAGTAGGAGAAATCTTAAGAAACACCTTTTTTCCTGCTTGAAACTCAATGTCTTTCCTGCGGGTGTCTACATAGCTCTTCTGACGTGACTGAGCTGCCTTAATCCTTTCTCTAATGACATCGACCTTGTCACATATCATCTGTATCATTTCGGGTCCTAACATTCAGCGTTCGTCTACCTCATTCCAATACAGAGGAGTTCTACACTTCCTACCATATAATTCCTCATATGGAGCCATCCCAATTATAGCTTGATAACTGTTGTTATAGGAAAACTCCATAAGGGGTATATATTCTTTCCAACTACCACTCATTTCCATTGCACATGCCCTGAGCATGTCTTCTAATATCTGTATGGTTCGCTCTGCCTGACCATCAGTCTGTGGGTGGAAAGCAGTACTCAAGTTCACTTGTGATCCCAAAGCATGTTGAAAACTTTTCCAAAATCTGAAAGTGAACCTTAGGTCCCTATCTGACACAATGCTCATTGCCACTCCATGCAAGCGCACTATGTTATCCATATAAAGTTATGCTAACTTGGCCATAGAGAATTTGGTTTTGATGGGAATGAAATGAGCAGTCTTAGTAAGCTGATCAACTATCACCCAAATTGCATCCATCCCCTTAGGTGTGCATGGTAGTCCGGTGACAAAGTTCATCGTAATCCTATCCCACTTCCAGTCTGGTATTGGAAGTGGCTGAAGAGTACCATAAGGTCGATGCCTCTCAGCTTTTACTTTTTGGCATGTAAGGCAAGTCACCACATATAGGGCTATTGTGATTTTCATGTTTGGCCACCAGTAGTTTTGTTTGAGGTCCTTATACATCTTTGTACTTCCTAGGTGGAGTGAGTATTCACAGCTATGTGCTTCCTGCACTATCTTGTCTTGTATCTCCAAATCATCAGGCACACACAACCTACCTCGAAACAATAATGCCCCATCGCTGGCTAAAACGAAACAGGGTTATTCATTGTTTGCTCTTGAATCTTAACTCTGATTCGTTGCAACTCAGGATCCAAAAGTTGTTTCATTATTGCCTCTTGCCTAATAGATGGATGCACCTGTAGAGCTGCCTGGGATACAGTTAACCATTTAATTTTTTCTAGTTGATGTTCAAACTCTAAGGTTGCTCCTTCATATAAGAGGGTTTCATCCATTAGCATCGCCTCTTGTATGAGTTATGGGCTGACTGCTAAGTGTGAGAGTGACACAGTCTGTGCCTTCCGACTCAACGCATCTGCCACTACATTAGCCTTGCCCGGATGATACTGAATGTCACAGTCATCATCCTTCATGAGCTCGAGCCATCTCCTCTGCCTCATATTCAAATCTCTTTGGGTGAAAAAGTACTTAAGACTTTTGTGATCATTGTATATCTCGCACTTCTCCCCATACAAATAATGTCACCAAATCTTTAGGGAAAAATGATCATGCTAGTTCCAAGTCATGAGGGGTAGTTCTTCTCATATTCCTATAGTTGTCGGATGCATATGCTATCACCTTACCGTGTTGCATGAGAACACAACCCAACCCGACCTTAGAAGGCCAAGTAGACTATCATTCCACCTGTGCCTTTAGGGATAGTCAACACAGGGGCTAACACCAACCGTTTCTTCAATCTAAAAACTCTTCTCACATTCCTCTATCCATTCAAATTTTATCCCCTTTTTGGTTAACTTAGTCATTGGTGCTGAGATCTGAGCAAAATTCTCAATGAAGCACCGGTAGTACCCAGCTAAACCCTAGAAACTTCTAATTTCTATGACGTTCTTGGGGTTTTCCCACTCTACTACTGCTTTCACCTTATAAGGATCCACCTCGATTCCATCCTTAGACACTACGTGTCCCAGGATTCCAACTTGCTTAAGCTAAAATTCACACTTACTGTATTTGGCAAACAATTGTTGTTCTCTCAGCCTCTGTAATACCATCCTCAGGTGTTGAGTGTGCTTCTCTTCCATCTTAGAGTAGATCAAGATGTCATCAATAAAAATAATTATCCATTTATCAATGACATCGTGATATACTCGATTCATTAAATCCACGAATATTGCCAGTGCATTGGTTAACCCAAAAGATAACACTAGGAACTCATAGTGACCATACCGAGTCCTGAAAGCTGTCTTGGGTATGTCGCCGCTCTTTATCTTGAGCTGATAATAGCCTGATCTAAGGTCTATCTTTGAAAATACCTTTGCACCTTGTAGTTGGTCAAACAAATCATCAATGCATGGCAATGGATACCGATTCTTAATGGTTAGCTTATCAATTCCCGATAATCGATGCACATATGCAAGTTGCCATCCTTCTTCTTGACAAACAATACTGGGGCACCCCAAGGTGAAACACTTGGGCGAATAAATCCCTTCTCTAATAATTTTGCAATCGGCTCAGAATTCCCTCAATTCGGCTGGTGCCATCTTGTATGGAGCTTTAGACACTGGAGCTGCTCCAGTAATCAAGTCTATGACAAATTCCAACTCTCTATCAGGCGGTAGCTGCATCAGATCATCTGGAAAGACGTCGGTAAATTCTTTAACCACCTCTACCTCTTCTAGAGGTGTAACCTTTGCATCAACATCAAGTACCGATGGTAAGTAACCCTGACATCCACTTTCCAACAACTTTACCGCTTGAAGAGCGGAGATAAGGACATTTCTAGCCCGTTTTATTTTATTTGCTTGGTATACCAGTTCTTTCCCTTCATCATTTGTCACCCTAATTAGTTTTTCAGCACACATCACATTTGCTCGATGGGTCGACAACCAATCTATGCCCAGTATAACGTCAAAATTCTGCATGTTGAATTTGATGAGTTGTGCATCCAATTTCTTTCCACTGATTTCAACTAGGCATGGCCCATACACCTCCTTAAACTGTGTGACTTTGCCTATAGGCATACTAACAATCATCTTATGATCTAGTGTCCTAGGCGACATACCAAGTTTCTCAGAAAATCTCTTAGATATGAACGAATGTGTAGCTCCTGAATCAAACAAGACATAGGCTGGTATACCCGATATAGGTAGAACACCTAGTGCAATAATGCATATAAGTATAACAGGTCATCAAAATTTAGCATAAGGGAAAATTTTAAATTAAAATGTACCTGCTACCACTTCTGTGCTGGCCTCAGCTTCCTCAGCTGATAAGGCATACATTCTTCCTTGCGGTTGATTGCCCCGAGTTAAGGGAGGTCTATACACAGAGGGCTGACTCGACAGTCTTTGGCAAAGTGCCCATAGGAGTGGAAATTAAAGCAATGGCTCTGTGATGCCAAAACTGGGGCAGGGACCCTTTGTACTTGACCTGATGTAGATGAGGGACGGGGTGGCCTTGTGACCGCAGGCACTGTACTAGTGTTAGGGCAAAAATATGTAGAGCCCGGACCACCAGCTGGTCGAGGAAGGTAGCCAGATGGCCTATAGGGCTGTCTGTATGTAGGCCCAGAACTATACGACCCACGGTATACCTTGGATGAGTTGCCCATGTCCGAAAATGGGTTAGTCCTCTTCCACAATCCAGGTGTGAGGGATTGTTCTCCCTTCTGCTTATCTTCCATGGTTTTAGCCTTTTGCACAATCTGGCCATAATCTGTCAAATCTAAGACCTCGAGCACCGACCCAATAGATGCCTTTAATCCCTTCAGAAATCTTGTAGCCTTTTCCTCAGCTGACCTCATATGCTTAGGGGCGAAATGGAACAAGCGTTCAAACTGCTGCTGATACTCAAGGATAGTCTTATTCCCTTGAGTCAAGGCCATGAATTCCGTCTCTTTACGGTCTCTGAAGCTACGAGGGTAATGGTTTGCCAAAAACATCTCCTTAAACTGCTCCCATATGGGTTCCGGATGTGCGGTAAACAATATAGGCTTAGAGGCTTGCCATCAAGAGTTGGCTTCATTCTTGAGTTGCAGCCCTGCACAAATGAGCTTCTGTGCGTTAGTGCACTCAACTACCTCAAATATCTTTTCCAGCTCTTGGATCCACTGGTCCGGCTCTAGAGGATCACTCCCCACCTTAAGGAATACTAGTGGTAAGTTCCTCTTGAAAGATTCCACTACCCTTGTCATACTATTCGTCGATGGGTAATTGCGTGCATATGCCAGATAGTAAGGGTACGGAGGGGGCACCATATATGGAGGAGTGCTGAGTGGCAAAATTGGAGGTGTACCTCCGGCTTGCTCATGTGGTGTCGTACCAAGTGGTGCTCGTCCAGTTTGTGGAGTAATTATCCGAGGATGTTGACCGGGTTGAGGAAGGTCTAATCGTTGTCGATAGTAGCCATAAATGCCGCCGCCGAGCATTTGTTGCTGGAAGGCTTGTTGTGATTGCTGGACTATGGTCGCAACATCACTCAGAGTGATGACAGGTGGAGGATCCTTAAGTGTGGTCACAGGTGGGTTGTGCCACACCCTGGTCAAGGGTTTCTTAAGGTTGTGGAAGTGGGGTTTGCCCCACAGAGAGGGACCTTCAAGGATTTGGTGGTCGACTGATAGGACGAGGACCACGTGAGGTTGCTCGAGTACTGCTACTGGATCTAGTGCGTACTATCGTGTCCTTGCACCTGGATCATACCGTACACAAAACATTGGTTAAGTATCTTAGAATTTACATAAGCACATAATCATTTCCCATTCTATGACATAGCCCACGAAATCAATTTCACTCTATGGTTCACACACTCTTAGATTGACCTTAAGCTTTCAACCTGGCCACATAATCTTATGCCAAAACACGGGGTATTGTAGTGTATGATGTCTTGCATCTAGCCACAACTTAGCCCCAAGAGTACTGTGCTAGCACTTCGACAAGTAGGATGGTGGTCCCTCTAGCCAGTTAGCAGGCCGTGGGGGTTGCAAAGGGGTTTAGGGGGAGCAGCCACCGGCGGGCAACTCTGGTCGGGGCCCGTCGGTCCAACCTGAGGTGGCTTTAAAGGGGCTTTTAAGCCTCTTCGTTCTTCATTTCTCCTATCTTCTACTCTTAGGCTCAACTCAAGGCGATTTTGGAGGGTTACTTGGTGCATCCACTCACAATTTCATTCAATGATTCCGTGGATTTTGAAAGATTCAAGCACTTTTCACTCTCAAGTAAGTCTCTTCTCCATTTCTCTTCTTGGAAACATATATTTTGGGTGTTGAATCCATCCATACTTCCCAAAACTTGACTTCTTTCATGTCTCTTTCCATAGAATAGTCATTCCATGAGAATATGATGCTTCCTTTGTGACTCATTCATAGTTTTGGGCTTTACAAACCAGTCTATGGGAGAAAATCCCAAACCTTGCCCTACTTTCTCCAATTTGAGGTTTTCTTCTATTTTTTCTCTTTTCTCCCCAACTAACAACTCAATTGGGATTT
Source organism: Macadamia tetraphylla (assembly GCA_022985045.1). Classification (NCBI taxonomy): domain Eukaryota; kingdom Viridiplantae; phylum Streptophyta; class Magnoliopsida; order Proteales; family Proteaceae; genus Macadamia; species Macadamia tetraphylla. Next base: position 58,193,895 of record CM040966.1, on the reverse strand, counting down.
CTTATCCTTGATTTGCACTTACATTGTTGGAAAGATCATGGAAAATTGTATATGCTTGCAAATCCATCTCTTTTGTGTTAGGTTTCTTGAATATATTTTTTTTTGGGTTTCTATGATTCTCTTCACTTCGTTCCATACTTGTGAACAACTTTGAATCACTTACCATTAATTGTTGGTGCAATGATATTTGACTTACACTTGTTGGTTGTATGCCTCGATGACCCCTATGATCATGAAATTTTTTTTTCTCTCCAAAAATGGAAATCTCTCTCTCATTCCTTGCACTTCAATGTCTTAATAGAAATTTTTTGCATATTCTTGGTTCTATAATGATAGGTATTACTATCATTGACATGTAAGCTTCATTGACATGTAAGCTTCAAGTTCCACACTTTTATAGGATTTTCATTCTCTTGGATTGAACTTGTATATTGAAATTGGGGCTTTCTACCATTTGACACCAATTACCCTACTTGAGGAAATTCTTATCAGGCTTTCCATCACTTCTCACTTGCCATGCTTTATACTCCTTTGTTACTCTTCTATTTTGCAACATGCTTGTGGATGTCATGTTTGGGGAGGATTTCCTTCTATTCCTTTCTCCATGGCTTAACTACCCCTCTTTTTGTAATGATACACATTATATATTTGGGTGCATTTACATGTGCTTTCTCACCCTCCTGTTTACTTCCTTTGTCATGCAACATTCTTACTTATCACTTTTTCTTCTCTTTTCTTACTAGGATATCTTCTCGTAAGGGCAAGGAACCCGCATCCTCTTCTAATAGACGTAGGGCCCCAACTTTAAAAAGGAAAGGTGTAGGGACTAGTTCCTCAGCTATCCGCACAAGGCAACAAGGACATGCCCCCATGGATCTTCTAGACTATGATGAGAGACTCTTCCGAAGTATGAGGGCAGCAACGAATTGGAAGACCTTCCTAAAAAGGTCTGTAATGATGGAGAAAATGGTGGTAGCTTGTGATTTCAATAAGATTCAACTACAAGAGAGATTTACTGCACTGGGTTGGCAGTCCATCCTTAATATTGACCGCCCATGCTATGAACACCTTGTTCGAAGATTTTATTGTAATTTGGAGGTCTCTTACCAGTATGGGGAGTACTCAATCATCAGCATGATGAAAGGGGTGAACATTCATTTGACTGTGGACACTCTTGCTAGTATTTTAGTTATGTCATCAGTTGGGCATCAATTCTATAGCCCCCCAAGGAGTAAGCCCACAAGCCCATCCTTAAGTTCAGAGATGCAGGACCACATTTACGAGACCATTAGTGGTAGCAAGGTGCATTCGGATTTCGAGGCGACATACAACCCGAAGGCTCGTGTATTTTCTCGCTTAGTTTAGTTTAATTTGCTCCCTAGAGGAGGTCATAGGAACCAAGTGAGCTTCATAGCAGCCTACATAGCCTTCTGCATCTTCAATGCCTTGGAGGGAGGTACCAAGCATTTATGCTTGCGCTACATTATACTTAAGACTATGAAGCATCATGCCACACATCCTGAGGACGGAGGTTTCCCATATGGTAGGACCCTCACCAGGGTTTTCGAATTCTTTGGGGTGGATTTGAGTGGTGAGGAGGGAAAGACTCCAGTGGACAAATTTAGAAAGGAAAACCCACGCAGGATGGGTCTTCAAGCTCTTATGGATGTGCCTCAGAGGGTAGGAGCTCAAGGAGGCAGGAACAGGGAGGATGTCCACATGGAGGAGGAGGAGAATAGTGAGGAGGACGAGGATTATGTTCCTCAATTCGAGGAGGAGGACTTTCTGGATGAGGATATCCTCGATGAGGAGCCTCTTGATTTGAGAGATGCTGATCCTGACTTTGCTAGGGCTGTAGACCCACAGCATAGAGCCCCACCACCTGAGAGTGGCACATTTGACTTTGAGAGCATGATGACCAGCATGAGGGCCTTAAAAGATGGGTAAGATCAGCTTTTAAGAAGACTAGATGAGAGTGCTACTAGAGAGGAAAATATCTTAGAAAGGCAGGCTACATTAGAGAATTCCTTCCTAAGATTGAGCGAGGATTTGGACACAACGGCCAATGCTATTTCAGCGGACTTTACCCGACTCCGGAGGGATGTGCAACTAGTAAATGCAAGGTTTGATTACTACGACCGCCGACTAAATGTTAAATCGTGGCCTAGGAGGGATGGAGTAGTAGAGCTAGATGATGACAAGGGTCTCTGAGGACTTAGCTTGCCTATCCTAATCAGCTTTTTACTTGTCTCTATGTTGTTTTTGTATTTAAGGTGGACTATTTTTTTTTTGTACTTTTCTCTATAATTTGGACTTGCTAGTGTGGTGTTATGATGTTGTTGGTGACTTTTAGTTAGTTTTGTTTGCTTGATAAACTTATTGTAATTTGGTTGTAACAATGTTAGTTAGCCTTTGTTGATTATGCTTATTCATATATGTATGTTGTCTATCAGATGCTTCTATTTGAAAATTTTGGGAATCTTGTTTTAGCGTTGTTATGCTGCTAAAATTTTGTTAAATCCATACTCGATGGGTTATGCAATCAAATAACTAATCTTTATTTATTCCAAGCAAACTTTCTCTCCCAAATACCAAGCGTGGCCCCAAACACCCTAAAAGAGGACTCAGTTCTCGGATAAGTGCTTAACCAAGGCAAATCTTTCAAAATCTAGAAATACGAGGTCATGGAATGATCTTCAAGTAACCTGCAAAACCAAGGAAAAGTACGTACATAAGATAAAATGGAATTTCAGTGTCAAACATGGCATACCTTAGCGAGATCGTTCAAAAGAGAACGAGCGGTGGTCCCCGAAGGATGGTGTCGAGCCCTAATCACCTGGTTATCTCCCCACCTTATGGCTACAGGGAAGAAGAATCCCTAAGGGTCCCTCAGTCTGGGAGCTGTGGTCCCCAAGTGCTCAAAGCACCAGGGCTGTTTCAAGAGATTAAAGTAAGAAAGTGCAATCTAAATGAATCGAAGGAAATGGGTACAAGAAGGAAGGTTACATGAATAATGTAGCTTGCCCCCTTGAGGCCCCTATCTCCATATGATGGCAGATCTAGGGACCGCATGAGATATACATAGGTGGCCTCGCCCCAGTCCCAAGAGTCTATTGTACGAAGATCTCGAAGGAAGAACACTAAGCAGAAGTCTACTCCCCCTCGAAGGCACTGACCCACAGCAAACAACAAGAAAGAATGGGCCACCTGAGACATGTTGCCTGGGTTCTCCCCTAGGCCGACTTTCCACCATCGGGCACCAATCTCCCTTAGGCGGATGTGTACCTGGCAGGCCGTAATGGTAATGACAGTCAGGTCTACGAACTCTTTGACCGTCGGAATCCTGGGTAGGGTCAAATGGAATGCCTATCAAGGCATAGAAGCACAGGGGTATGATGGTGATCTCGCCAACAAAGAGATGAAAAGAATGAGTACTCGGCCACCACCATTCCATCACGGCCCCCACCAGTGCCAAATTAAACTTTCGAGTCTCTACAAGGGCTAGCGACACAGGTGGGATGCATCAACCATCTCTTTCACTCTACGAGGAAGTATCCTATGCCATGACTAAACTATGTTTGGATGGCCATACGAGGCCAAGGTAGGTGGTTCCCTCCCTCATGCTAATGGAAATAAAGAATACACAAAAAAAAGAAGAGCAAAAACAATAGAAAGACAAAACAAAAATAAAAGATAACCAAAATAATGAGTACAATGTAATGACTTACCCAAGAACCCCAGGAGTTGCAGATGTGATTCCGACTGTTGTGTAGAGTCTCCCCGGAGTACCAATCGGTCAGGTCCTCATCCCTGTGGGAAGAACTGCTACAACTCTCCAGCTGGATCTCTCCCAAAGTCTTTCTCTTTCACCTTTTAGCCATATTTTCAGAAATTGCAAGAAGCCCCAGAAAGTTTCCCAATTTGTAAGAAGCCCCAAAAAGTTTTCCAATTTAGACAAAGGCCCACAAGAATATCAAATTCTCCAAATGACTCCTCCCTCAAGAACAAGATGAAGATCTTCAAGAACAAGATGAAGATCTTCAAAAGTATGATGAAGATTCTCAAGAACAAGATGAAAAACTTCAAGAACAAGAAGGAGAACTTCAAGAAAAAACAGAGGGCTCCAGAAACTCAAAACCCACTCACTTCACTTAGAAAAGTTAGAATGGAAAATGGACAAGGGAGAGGGACCATTTTATAGGAAAAAATTAATTTTTCCCCACAAAAAAAAAAAAAAAAATTAAGATTCCAAATGCAAGGTGCAAATCAAAGTTTCTTACTACCAAATACCAAATTCAAAATTATTTTGGTGGTAGTTGCAAATTATATCACATGAAAAAGAAGAAAGTAAGGGTCAAATTTTATTGGTCAAAAATCAATAATCAAAATCAAGATTCCAAATCAAACATCAAGTTAAAAAAATCCAAAAATCAAGATTCCAAATCAAACATCAAAATTCAAGTCAAAAAATCAAAAAATAAAGATTCTAAATCAAGCATCAATACGCAAAGATCAAAGATTCCAAGTCAAGAACCAAAAGTTCAAGACCCAAACGATCAAGAACCAGGGGCTTAAACCCAATGGTCCAATCTCATTGACCCAGTCTCAGATAGCCCAACCTGATTCGAAAGAACCTGCCTAGAAGACCAGATAGCCCAGCCCGGTTCGAAAGAACCTGCCTGGAAGACTAGATAGCCCAGCCCGGTTTGAAAGAACTTATCTGGAAGACCAAATAGCCTAGCCCGGTTCGAAAGAACCCGCTTGGAAGACCAGATAGCCCAGCCCGGTTCGAAAGAACTCACATGGAAGTGCAAATCCCTGGGACTGGCGGATGGAAGTCCAGCTCAGGAAGAACATTTTTCATATACTAACATCTTCTGTAGGGAGGGCACAAATCTCTGTAATTGATAGACCAATCCCTAGGATTGGCAGATGGAAGTCCAGCCTAGGAAGAATATTTTTCATGCACTGACATCTTCTGTAGGGAGGGCTCAAATCTCTACAAAAGATGAATCCCTAGAACTGGCAGATGGAAGTCCAGCCTAGGATGAACATATTTCAGGTACTAACTTTTTCTGTAGGGAGGGCTCAAATCTCTGCAAAACAATAGTTCAGTATTTCATAATAGGATTGAAAGGGATCAAATTTCTTTCCTGTCATCAGCGACCCAGGTAAGTCCACAACTTTAAAGTAGTTAAGAGATATTATCTGTTGCATTTTTCAACTCCATCATGAATGAGCAAGATGACGGTAGTACATACTCCGGGTGACAAAATGTGATCATTCTTTTCTTTGCCCTTTGGCCATTAGCACAGGCCTCGGCCAAAGAGGGGCATTCTGTAGACACCAAATTTTATCACTCAATTTTATCACCCTCCTCTAGCTATGATAAAATGGTGATCTTGGATGTGACTTCCGGCTTCTGATCAATAGAGATGATGATGGAAACATTCCCTTATCCGAAACCCTAGAAACCCCCACGTGGGAGAGAAGGGGGTCCAACTTTGACTTTCTATATAAGAAGGAATCTGGTCAAGATGACTGCATAGATGGAAAGCGCTTAGAAATATGATTTCGACGATAAATGGCATGTCAAAATCGAATCAACGGATCTCTTGCGATCATCCCTGAAAAATTACACTTTCCCGCACGTATGCCGCGCACGTGGATAGTCCTGCTGGAAACTTGGAAAAATCCCCTATCTACCCAAAAACCCTAAAATCCATCCTCCACCCACCCAGATAACCCAGAAACACTCCCCTACCTGAAACCCCGGAAACCCCTGCAATAGAGAGAAGGGGGTCCAACTTTGACTATCTATATACAAAGGAATCTGGCCAAGATGACCATATAGATGGATAGTGCTCAGAAATACAATTTCGACGACATATGGCATGTCAAAATTGGACCGACGGATCTCCAGTGATGGTCAGCAAAAAATTTCATAAATATCGAGTGCTGGCCAGCAGGCCAGCCCACATAAGTGCTTGCTGCCTATGGCAGCAGCACACGGTTGCGGCCCATGGGCTGTAACACATGGTGCCAGCTATGGTGCCATACACCATGCACCCTGCTAGCCCCGCGCAGCAGACCTGTGCCCCTGTGGGCATAGGCCCGCGCCCCCGTATGTACAGGCCCGCACCTCCACGTGCACAGGCCCTCGCCCCCTGGGGCCATAGCCCACTACTGTCCATGCTTGCCGCCCATGTGTGCTGCCCCTATTGCCCATATGTGCTGCCCTTGTCGCCCTTGTGTGTTGCCACTGCTACCCATGCATGCTTCCAATGTGTGCTGGGCCTGCCACCCATGCCACTGCCAGCATATTCATGACATTGCCTGCACACCTTGTACACATTACCTGCCCGCCTATACTGACCATGTCCTATGCACTTCGGCCCAGTCTCGCGCACCATTGTCAATGGCTGAGATTGATATTCCCTTGACCCGATGGGTGAAGAAATTCCCTCTCCACCCACTTAAGATAAAAAAAAATCCTTTTTTTACAAAGGATTCTCTCTCCTAAAAATCCCCTTTTTTACCCATTACATAAAAGCCCTCTTCACCCATTTCGATCCGAGAACCCCTTTTTACCTATTGTATAAAAGCCCACTTTACCCACTTTAGTTAAAAAACCCTCTTTTGTCCGTTGGATAAAGATGTTCCCTCTTTCCCATTGGCCAAAAAAACCTATAAATACCCCCTCCATTGGATTTTACACACCGAACAACCCCACCTCACTCTATAGTAGTGAAGCTCTACCCTCTCTCCTGCCCTCCCACTTTTGATTTTCTTTGGGTCTTCGGAGCGATCTTCGTTAAGATCCGAAATCTTGTTTGGATCTTTGAAGTGTTTTTCAGGACTTTGAAGATCTTCAATCCAAGTTCTTAGTCCAATCCAGTTTTTTCCAAAAATAGTGTGTTCTTCAACCCCCTTTTCTGAGTGTTCTTGAGTTTTACCCTAAGTAGAAATCCCTCCCCCTTAAGGTTCTTCGGGTCTATGAAAAGATCTTTGTCAAGATCGAGAACTCCGTTTGGAATTTCAAAGTGTTCTTCGGGGCTTTAGAGATCTTCAATCCATTTTTAGGTCAATCTGTTTCTTTCCAAAAATAACAGCTCCTAGCGGAAGCCCTGCTCGAGGCCCCAGGAATCTTTCCAGAAATAACTATTCCTAGTGGAAGCTCTGTCGGAGTGCCACCTCAGCCTAGGCCTCCCCTAGGCTATCCCCAGCGGAAGCTCTACCGAGTGCCACCTCAGCCTAGCTGTCACACCCCGTTCACACAGAACCGAACCGGTGACCGAGTTAACTCTGGTTAACACAAAACCTACCAGGATCATCTGATACAGTACCCCACCACAACATACCCACATCTAAGATAAGTGTTCAAAAGTTCAGCGGAAGACTTAAATTACTTGTAAATATCTCCAATATACTTGATACCCAAATTGTAGTATATCGCTAAGTACATATGGGCCCGCAGGCATGATATTTACACAAAAAGAATAACAATTTACCTATCAAGTACACAAAAAGGGAGGTCATCAAAATCAAAAGCAAAATCTCAGACGGTGTCATTATCATGGTCCTCAGAGTACGCCTCACACATGCAATCAGCACCGTGCTCATACTCCTTAGGGACCCACCAATCCTCAACAGGAAACTCGACTGTGGGGCCTGACTCTTGATCTTCAGGCTGGTGACCTGCAGAATCATTTAAAAGAGGTGTGCACGTAGGATGAGCTCACTAGCTCAGTAAGTGAAAAGAAAGACCACACAAACATTCACATCCATAAGCACTATATGCAATGCAATTCATTTTAAATCTTATCCACCTAAACAACATTACTAAGTCTTAGGTTATGTGCTACTCACAACCACAGTGAGCGTATGCCTTGGGTACGAGTCGTGAACTCCATCCCGCGATACGCCCATAGGGTTGTCAGGGAAGGCCCACTGTGAGTACTCAAAAAAGTAAAGCATGTCGACCACCGGCTCTCAACATCAAGTTAAATGACAAAAATGTAAAGGTGCCGACCCCGACAATTTAAAAGCAGTACGATTGGCCCTCTTGAATATACTACTGAGGTTGTCGACTGTCCTAATGACCAGCCGAATGTATATCTAACCATCACAGTGACCCGACAACCGCGACCACTGCTTACCCCCAAGTGATAACCCAACACCTCAACCCCTGTTGGAAAGGGTCGTAGCACAGGGAATGATAATCCTAAACCGCCTGCTTCTATATGACAAAATACGATTGCATAGTGCCACCGCGTCCCATACCACGGGCCACCAATGCACTCGTTTTCAAACCGACTACGGCATCTAGTCTAATAATGCATCATGCACATTAATCCAACCATTCATCACATAAGCACATCAATCATTTAGCATTGAGAATGTAAAGCACAACACACATATCATAAATCATTTGTTTATAATGCACAAGTAATGCGTGCGAATGGCATACGAGGATGACTAATCTACACAAAATTTACTTGATGACATGGCTAGTCTAGATACAATTTAATGATGCAAAAGCACGCCTTAAAATAAAGTCAAATGTCCTCTCCCCACTTACTTGTTGGGTACAAAAGCTCACGTTCGGTACGGGTGAGATCCAACGTGAGAAATGTAAATTTTAGTGGAACCTATCATAAGTGAAGAGCATTTCACCACCTTGGGGTCAAAACTAACGAGGTTTAATGTTTAAATCATGTTTAAAATCATAAAAGAAGGTTGCCCGCCTGTCTTCGCCCACTGGTCCAACAGGCGGGCTGGATAGCCCACCGGTCTTCGCCCACTGGTTCAACAGGTGGGCCGAATAGCCCACCGGTCTTCGCCCACTGGTTCATTAGGTTGGCCAAATAGCCCACCAGCCCTCGCCCGCCTATTGGAATTAAAGTTCTACCCCAACAGGCGGGCCCCTACAGGTGGGAGGGTTTGCCCGCAGGTCTTCGCCCACCTGTTGGTGCGAAAATTTGTTTTCTCTCTTAAAACACTCCTCAACCTTGGGAAAACTAAATAGGCCTGTTCCAATCACATTTTCCACACATCTAAGGTCTCATAAGATGATTCTAACCTAGATCTAAGTTAGATTTAAGGATTGAAAAGCAATCTTACCTTCTTTACTCATGAACTCTTCCAAAACCCCAAAATCACCTCTTAACTCAAGAAATCACCAATGCTTCTCAAATCTTGCAAACACTTCTTTAAACCTTCAAAATCGACACATAGACCATCTATTAAACCTTAGATTCATCATCTCAAATGGGATTAACAAGATCTCATGGAACTCTACCCAAATCAAGGGTTTCACTTGGGGTTTTGTGAAAGTTTAAGAAGTATAGCCTTCACTCACCTCAAATCGTAGGTCTCGTGTTGGGGACCACTTTTTCGGTGCCGGAATGTGAAGATCAAACCTCGGCGTCACTTAAAATCATTTCTTCCTCTTTTTCTTTTCCTTTCTTCTTCTTCGTTCTCTTTTCTTCCTTTCTTTTCTCTCTCTTCTTTACTTTTCTCACCCACTCTTTAAGGCATTAAATGAGAAAAAATAAAAACAGTAAGTACTATTTATACTAGACAATATTTAGTAACCACATGGGTGGGTCACATTGGTGGGTGGGTTCGCCCACCTATGACCGCCCACCTATTGGTCAAAACTTAGTCAAACAATTTGAGATTTCGATGAAATTTGACTCTCAACATGTATCTCACTCTCGGCACAAGATATATAATACATATACACTTTAGGATACGGCTACATACCAATATTACCCGTACATGGTCTTATGATACGTGCATGTACACGGCTTGGGTACACCAGTCTCCTTTGGCACTGACTCGGACTTGTCTGGCCAACCTGTGTTCAAAGTCACCCTTGCCATCATGGTCCATAGGGAACCCACCTTAACCCTCTCTGGTTTTGGTCCTGCATGGTTAAACCGGGTTAACCGTGTAAGTAAATCAGGTTTTAAAAGTAGGGTATCACACTAGCCCTCCCTAGCCTATCCCCTGCGAAAGCTCTGCCGGAGTGCCATCTCAGCCTAGCTCTCCCATAGCCTACCCCCAGCAGAAGCCCTACTGGAGTGCCACCTCATCCTAAAAATGAAAATAGCCTTCCCTAGTTGAAGCTCTGTCCGAATCCAAATCTGAAAATAGCCTTCCCTAGCCGAAGCTCTATCCGAATCCAAATCTGAAAGTAACCATTCCTAACCAGAACCCTATCCGAATATCATCACAATCAGCATCTCTCAGGAAAGGAAGTTGGAGGTTAAGACCATCTTCCCCTGAGCCAGGAGAACACGAAAGACAGTCTGAGTCGGTACTAATCAGGGGCCCACCCCTCTTGACCCAAAACATGGGTCAAATTCAGGTATAATCTCTCTCCTCATTTAAGCATAATGTAGATATCTAATAGACCTTGTTTTAATGTACATAGTAGTTTAAATTCGGTCAATGTATATATGTGTGGTAACTTAGCCATCCATGTGGAATAGTAATAATTGTTCTTAAGCATCTAGTAGGAAGATCAGTTGAATTGGGCAGATTTGGTGCCTAACACCTTCCCAACTCTGTAACCTGGCACTTACCCTAAATCTCTAGACTAGACCAATTATCAGGCCCTTTTCTCTAGAATTGGGCCCACCCCTGGGTCCTAGGCCCATAATCCTAGGTGGTGACTCCAAACCCTTTTGTATGATCCCGATCCCCGTATTGGACCATCATCAAACCCCTGTCTAGAATGACAAATTTTCACTCTTGTGAAATAGGGCTCCATGTATCTTCGAGCGGCGATCTGGTAGTGCAGGGCCCGTAAGCAAAGCACACACGACACACCCCCTCACTCACATGAAAGAGATGAAAGAGAGAGAAGAAGAGGATGGAAACACCGCATAAGTCCATCTCCGGCCGCTACCCTCACAACTAGACATTGTGCAACAAAAAGGTTCCTAGAGTTTTGGAAGAACGAAACCTGGGTTAGAAGAGAATCCCTAAAACTAAAGAGAAAACCTCAAAACCTAGGTCAGAGAAGAGGAAGAACTCACCTTGGATGCGTGTGCAGCGGAAATCGGGCTTAAAATCACGAGAAGAAGGTAGGGAATGGCTGGGGAGACCTTCCTTGGTTGTTTCCTCTCTTTCTTCAATAGGTAGGGTAGGGTTTTGTGAAGAAATCACCAAACCCGAGCCTATTTATAATGCCCAGAATGCCCACCAGAAAACTTGAACCTGGATTCGGTGAGCTGTTTCTGGAGAGAAATTTTTTTAAAGGTGCTCTCTACCAAGGCCACTGGAAATAGACCTGATGAATCCAGTGGATATGGCCCTGTTTCCAATGACTTTTTACCCTATTTCCGGTTAACAATTTGGGTATAAAAGTTTTATTTTTATTTTATTTTATTTTATGTTATTTGTTTCCTTAATTAGAGAATATCTTCCTAATGTGCACGTGTTCGGATTATGGTACCTTGTGGGCCCCATCCATGCATACTCCAACCCTAATGCCCCCTTGAATGTATGAGTGGGACCCACTATGCATGTGTAAGTATAGCATACACCATGTACATACATGTGAGACTAATAGGATTCCTCGATAGAAATCATGTCGCGTCAGAACACACGACCCCGATTCGATGCGTGAGCTCCTGCTTCACCTACGCGGAACCGAGGTAGACAATGTAATGTGCCACCGGCCCCACCCGTTCTCATAGCCCAAGATTTTTCCAACATAATGGGAAACATGATACGTGAGGTGGAAGAGAGGCAAACTCAGTTCATGGCCGTGATTGATACCTGGATCCAGGTAGCTATTGAGGCCCAGAATGCACCTCCCGCACCTCCTACTCCACTGGCACCAGCCTCGGTTCCAGTCGGCTAGGCCACCCTTTAGATGTCCAATGGGATGCAAGGGACAATACATGGATAGGTGCAAGGACAGGTACGAGGGCAATTGCAAGGACAAGTTCCTAGACAAGTGCAAGGGCAGGCCCAAGTGCACGTGGAAGGTTGGACTGACCTAACCAAGATGATGGAGAAGTTCCAAAGGCTTAGGCCCACATACTTTTTCAATGTAAGTCATGATCAGTTGCTTCCATCAAGATGGATTGGGGGTATGGAGAAAGTTTTTAAGTTGATGGGCTGTAATGATGAGCAGAAAATACTATGTGCCAACTATCAACTGCAAAATGAAGCCGATGCTTGGTGGAGGGCTACTGAGCCCATTATGAGGGCAACCAACCCAACCCCCACTTGTGAAGACTTTAAGAAGACCTTCTTTGGGAATTACTTCCCTGAGATCTTTTAGGATAGGAGAGAGAGTGAGTTCTCAAATTTGGTGCAAGGGTCCCAATCAGTGCGAGAGTACCAATAGAGGTATAAGGAGCTGTACTACTTTACGTAGGAGCACATCCAAAATGATAGGGCCAAGGCCAGGAAGTTCAAAAAAGGGTTAAGGCCAAGCCTCAATTCTACTATGGTTGGGTTGAAGTTACAGATATATGCTGAAGTGGTCCAAGTGGCCAAGTCCATTGAAGACCAACGCAAGGACAATTTCTTGGCCCAACAAGGAATGGGGAAGAGGCCCATGGTGTCCCCTGATTCTAGGGGAGCCAACAAGATCTCTAGAGGCCCTGATATCAACCCAACTCCAGTCTAGTCTAGAAGACCAGAAGCAAGCCAAGCCTCCTAGCCCTCCCACTCTAGTGGTGTCTCTCAGTCTGTGGGCTCAAACCTTAGGTGCTTTCACTGTGACCAGCCAGGTCACTTAGCCAGGACATGGCCCCACCATTGGCTGGGTGATGCACCTTACACCCTACCACCTAGACCCCAGCAGACATATGCAGCCAATCGGTCCACACAGCCACCACAGGGCTAGAAATCAGAGGGAAGGGTGTTTGCCATAACAACTGAGGATGCAGAAGCTACACTAGGTGTGGTGACAGGTACCTTATTAATATCATTATTACCTACACATGTGTTATTTGACTTAGGAGCATCCCATTCATTTGTATCACCAACATTTGTGAGGAAGATGGGAATTCTGCCTAAGAGCTTGACCCAGTGCTTAGCAGTGAGTAAACCCATAGGAAGTGTGGTGGGTTTGAATTATAAATGAATATGAACCATGTCCAGTGAGAACATGACTTGAATGCACACTTGATTGAGTTGGGCATGACCGACTTCGATGTGATTTTAGGGATGGATTGGTTGTTTGCTTACAGAGCTAGTGTGCTATGTGCAGAGAAGGTGATAATTTTCAGACCTCGTGATGAGGGAGAATTTACCTTTGTAGGGGATAAGCCAAAGAAACACAAGAAGATTATTTTGTTAGCCCTTCGGATGAAGAAGCTACTAGACCAAAGATGTCAAGGCTACTTAGCATCTGTGATAAATACTAAGATAGAGGTCACACCATTGACCGAACTGGATGTGGTAAGGGAATTTTTCGACGTATTTTTGGATGACTTGATAGGATTGCCTCCGAACTGAGAGACAGAGTTTGTTATAGATCTACTCCCCAACTCGGCACCGATGTCAAAAGCTCCATTTTACCATATGGCCCCCACAGAATTGAAGGAATTATAGGTGCAACTTCAGGACCTTTTAAAGAAGGGATTCATTAGACCTAGTGTGTCTCCATGGGGAGCACCGGTACTATTCGTCAAGAAGAAGGACTGGAGTATGAGCTTGTGCATTGATTACCAAGAGCTTAACAAACTAACCATCAAGAACCAATACCCTTTGCCAAGGATTGATGACCTGTTCGATCAAGTACAAGGTGCTAAGGTCCCGGTCTCCATATGATAGAAGGTCTAGGGTCTGCATCAGGTAAGTATAGGTAGCCCCACTCCAATCCCCAGAGTCTACCTCCCGAAGATTCTGGAAGAGGGCAGCCATGCGGATATCCACTCCACCTCAGAGATCACTAAAGAGACATTGTGCCATAGTAAATAGAAGAAAGGAATGGGTTACCTGTGCGAAGTTACCGGGGTTCACCCTCATGTCCATTCTCATCCAACGGGAACTGATCTCGCCTAAATGGACATGTTTCTGATCATCCTGGTTGTTAATGCCCATCAAGTCTATAAACTCCTATGCTATCAGAGTTTCAGGAAGTGTTAGGGGCCTCCCCCCAAATGGTATGCTTGTTAAAGCATAGAAGCACAAGGGTGTGATGGTAATCTCGCCGGTGGGGAAATGGAAGGAATAAGTACTTGGCCACCACCGCTCCATCAGAGCTCTCACCAATGTCGGGCTAAACTTCTTGGTCTCCAGGGAGGCTAATCGGCTCAGGTAAGTTGAATCTACTTGTCCCTTAATCCTGTGAGGGAGCACATGGTACCAGTCCCGGACCAAATTTGGATGACCATATCTGGCCAATATAGGTGGCACTCCCTCGTTGAATCTCTAAATAAAATGATAAAAAAATATAATAAATGAATAATAATAAAAAAATATAAAAAATAATATAAAGAATAAATAAAGTGAAATGTAGGACACACCCATGTGCCCCATGCAGAGTTGCATATATGGTCTCGGGTCCTAAGGAGTGTCCGCCCAGTGTACCACTCTGCGGGACTATCATCTCCCTAGGAAGAAATACCACAACTCTCTACACCATCCAGCTAGATTCCTCCCCGAGTCCTTCTCTTTCTTCTTTCGGCCATATTTTTCAAAATTACGAGGAACCCCAAGAAGTTTCATAATTTTTTAAAAAGCCCAGAAAGATTTCAAATTCTCCAAATGGCCCCTCCTTAAGAACTATGAAGATCTTTAAGGGGAAGATGAAGAACTCCAAAGAAAACTTGAATATCTTTGAAGAAAATTTGAAGAAACTAGAAAAAATGCAAAAAAGCTTCGAACCTTTAAGAAGATTCCAAAACTCGGGCTCACCCGGCTAACAAATCATTCCCAACTCATGATAATCGGAATATGAAATGAACAGGAGGGGGGACCATTTTATGGTTAAAAAAATCATTTTCTCAAAAAAAATAAAAATAAAAAATTTTGAGATTCTAATTCCAAGGTGCAACTCAAAGATTCTTACCACAAAATACAAAATTCAAAGTAAATTCTTGTGGTAGATAAAAATTACATCAGTTGAAAGTGGAAGAGGTGAAAATCAAATTTGAGTGGAAGGTAAAATACAAAGCAAATTCAAGTGGTAGATAAAAATTACATCACATGAAAGTGGAAGGTGAAAATCAAATTTGAGTGGAAGGTGAAATACAAAGAAAATTCAAGTGGTAGATAAAAATTACATCACATGCATGTAAAAGGTGAAACTCAAATTCAAAAAAGGAAGTAAAATTCAAAGCAAATACATTTGAAAAGCAAAAGTCCAAATCAAAGGTCCAAATTCAAGATTCCAATCCAGGGGTTCAAATTCAAGAATCTCAATCAAAGGACAAAAGACAAAAATTAAGAAAAGAAAGAATCTCATGGAACCGGCCCCAGGTGGCCCAATCTCATGGAACCGGCCTCAAGTGGGCCAATCTCATTGAACCGGCCCTAGTGGCCCAATCTCTTTGAATCGGCTCCGAGTGGTCCGATCTCATTGATCATTTCCCTAAATTGGCACACGGAAGCCCAGCTAAAGAAAAATTCAAGAATCAAATATTTTTGTCCTTTGCAAGATTGAAAGAGTAGCGAATTTCTTTCTCGTAGTCGACGGTCCTAGATACCATATTGGTTCGAAAGACCCAGCTTAGAGACCAAATTCCTAAAACTGGCATATGGAAGCCTAGTCGAGAAAAATTAAAGAATCAAATATTTTTTTCTTTTGTAAGATTGGAAGAGCAGCGAGTTTCTTTCTTGTAATCAATGGTCCCAGATAGCCCAGATTGGCTCGAAAGATCTAGCTTGGCGACCAGAATTCCCTAGACTGGCACATGAAAGCCCACCCTAGGAAAAGTCAAAGATCAAGTACTAACGTCTTTTGCAGGATTGGAAGAGCAGCAAATTTCTTTCCTACAGTTTGCAGCCCAGGTAAGTCTTAAACTTTAAAATAGTTAAGAGATATTACATGTTGCATTTTCAACTCTGTCATTAAGGAGGAAGATGGTGGCAATACATACTCTGGGTGACAAAATGTGGTCATTCTTTTCTTTTCCCTTTGGCTGTTGGCATAGGCCTTGGCCAAAGAGGGGTATTCTGTAGACACCCAATTTTGTCACCCTCCTTTGGCTATGATGAGTTACGGATCTTGAATGCAACCTATTGCTTCCGATCGACAGAGATGATAATTGATTGAGGTAATCTAACCCAAAAACATTTCATGCTCACACAAAATCCTAAAAACCCTATGCGAGAGAAAATAAGGGTCCAATTATCACATTTTATATACGAAGGAATTCGATCCTAGTGACCATAGAGATGTATAGTACTTGAAATTACAATTCTAACAATATATGGTACGTCAAAATCGGACCGTTGGATCTCCCGTAATTGTTCCTAGAAAATTACATCTTGAAACACCTAGTCGCGCGCATCATTGCCTTCCTCATGCACCCATGGCCCACCTTGCACGCACCGCGCACCCATGACCTGCCTCGCACGTACCCCGCCTAGCCCAAACGCCCATGGCTGGGGTGCATGGCACTAGCGGGGGTGCACGGTGTTAGTAGGGTGCGTGCAAGGTAGGCCATGGGCGTGTGGGGTAGGCGGGGTGTGTACAAGGCAGCCATGGTAGCCCGGCCCCTCGCCGCCTCCGTCGCCTGCCGCACACCTGCCAGAGCCTCGCGCCCACCAAAGACCCCGTGATTGCCCTGCCTACCTCACGTGTTCCCCTGCTTGCCCTGTGCACCCCCTTCAGCCTTGTGTGCCGTCATCATTGGCCAGAACATACGTTCCAATGACTGGATTGGTGAAGAGATTTTTTCTTCACCCGTTTGTGCGCTGTACCCTGTCCCGCTAGTGTGCCCTACACCGCAACCTCCCATTGGCCCAAAAAGACATATTTTTACCTTATTGGCCCAAAAAAATTACTTTTTTCCTATTGGTCAAAGAAATTTACCTTTCACCCCATAGGTCCAAAAATTCATGCTTTCACCCCATTGGTTTAGAAAAACCACTTTTTAACCCCATTGGCCATGGAAATTCCTCTTTCCTCCCCATTGGTTCAAAAAATCTATAAATACCCCCTTCCCTTTGGTTTTTCATACTCAAGCCTCCTAAGAGCATCCCTTGTAGAGAAGCCCTACCCTCTCTCCTCCCCTTCACCCTTGAGGATCTTTCAGTCTTCGGATAAGATCCGAAGTGTTCTTTGGGCCTTCGAAGTTCTTTAATAATTTGCCTTTTTTGAGTGGGATTTTATGTGGGAAAAGTTTCCCCTTAGTCTCCCACCCCCTTTTGAGATTCTTCAAGTCTTCGGAGAGATCTTCATAATTCGGATCTTCGAAGTGTTCTTTTGGTCTTATAATCTCCTCAATCCTTAGAGTCTACCTATCCAGCGGAAGCTCGGTTAGAGTACCACCTTAGCCTAACCCTCCCATAGCCTATCCCTAGCGGAAGCTCTGCCGGAGTGCCACCTCAATCAAAATCCGAAAGTAGTTCATCCCTAGTGAAAACTTTACCGAATTAACACTTTAGTCAAAATTAGAAAGTAACCACTACTAGTCGATATTCTGTCCAAACATTACTACAGTCAGCATCTCTTGAGAAAGGAAGTTGGAGGTCATGGCCATCTTCCTCTGATCCATGAGAATCTGCAAGCCAGTTCATGCCGACACTGATCGGGGTTCTACCCCTCTTGACCCGAAACAAGGGTCAAGCTCAGGTATAATTTCTTACCCAAATTAGCATAATGTAGACTTTATATTAACCTTGCTTTAGTATACATAATCATTTAAATTCAGTTAATGTATATATGTGTAATAACTTAGCCATACATGTGGAATATGAATAATTATGGAAAATGTTCGTTCTTAAGCATCTAGTAGGAAGACCGGTTGAACTGGGTAGATTGGGTGCCTAACACATTCTCAATTCTACAACCTGACACATACCCTAAACATCTGGATTAGACCAACTTTCAGGCCCTTTTTTAGGAATTGGGTCCACCCCCGGGACTTAGGCCCATAATCCTATGTGGCAACTCCAAACCATTTTGTAGGACCCCAACCTCCCGTATTGGACCATCATCAAATCCTCATCCCAATGACGACCTTTATACTCCTGCGAAATAGGCCTCTATATATCCCTGAGCGGCGGCATGGCGGCGCAGGGCCCACAGGTAAGCACACAAGACACCACCCCTCCCTGAGGAGGATAAAAGAGAGGAGAGAGGGCTGGGACCTCCAAAATGTCCTTTTTTCTTGCCACTACCCTCACACTAAGCAAGACAATAAGTCATTGGACATGTTGGTAACTGATTTTTTTGTTAATAATTACATTTCCTTCAATGTTATTTAGACAAATTATTTTATTGAGATGATCAGGGTTGCATATGCATATGGTACAAGTTATGTTGTACCTAGTTATAGCAATCTTCGGACCAGTTTGATTCCTTAAAAAAAAGTAGAAGTCAATGTGATCTCTTATTGAAGTATCACAGGTTGCACAATTGTTCGACTCTTGGACTGACATAAAGAAGAGGTCATGGGTCAATGTGATCGCTTACTATTCTGGGGGTGCTGTGTTTCTAAAATGTATTAAGTTCGGTATAAATAAATTAACTTCAATATTTCTTTTCAATGAAATTTTTGATGTCATTGAAACAGTTGGACCAAACAATGTTGTGCAGTTTATTTCAGATAATGGTTCTAACTTTTGTTCTTGTGGTGATATGTTGGCTGAAAAATGGCATCATATATATAGAACAAATTGTGTTGCTCATGGGATTAATCTGCTTTTGAAAGATATTCACAAAAAAGTTAAATGAGTGAGGGAAGTTATAGAAGATGAGAAACTTGTAGTGGATTATATTCACAGGTACACAGGTATTGTAGCATTGATGAGGAAATTTACCAACAATAGAGATATCAAGCAGCCTTGCAAGACAAGGTTTGCTACTTATTTTTTAATGCTGCAGTCTCTTATTGTAGTTGAGAATAAGTTGAGGCTTTTTGTTGCATCATCTGAGTGGAGAGCCTTTCAATTCAATAGAGCTGAAATGGCAGTGAAAAATATTGGGATAATTCAATTAGATACATTTTGGGAGGGGTCAAAGGAAGTTGTTGCTTTTATGGAGCCACTCATTCGCATTCTTCACCTTGTTGATTCAGATGGTTCTACTTCAGGTGACTTATATGAAGCAACAGAAAGGGCAAAAGAAACATTAAGAAAATTTGTCGAGAAGGATGGAGGGAAGTATTTAACTATAATGGATTTGTTTTAATTTAGGTTAGAGAAGAACATTATTCATCATGTTCATGTGTTTGGTGCACTTTTAAATCCTTCTATTATGTTTGGTGGTCGACTTGATATTGATGGAACTAAATTTATGAATGCATAAAATTTATTATGGACACCATGGTTCCTTTAGAAGATCGTGAGCAATTCATGCAAGAAATAGTTGATTATCGCATATAAAGTCCATTATTGTTCAATATGACAGGGCAAACAATGATGAAAACTAACCATCCAAGTAAGTGACATAGTTAAATATGCTCGACGTGATGGACCCAGAGGAGTTGGTGAACTTTCACCCACCTCAAGAGTTGTCTCCCCACCTTGTTACCTACCTATCTTGTCTATGGTAGGAAAATTGTTCCCCTTTCCATGTAATTCACTTGGTAATAGAATGAGGAAATATTGGGATTTTCGTGTTATCCCAATTATTCTAATTGTGACTTGAGTTGTGGAATTGATTATACTTAAACATCTCAAACCATAAACAAAAAAAAAATATATATTTTCTTTGTGCCAAAGGTAGATTCTCATTCATAAGATGCTAAAATTAACAAAAAAAGGGGAGGGAAAAAGAAAAAGAAAAAGAAAAAAAATATACACATGTGCTTACACTTGCAGGAACTACAGGAACAGGTCCCTAGGGAGTAAGGTCATCATCCGAACCATACTCTAAATCATCCTCATGGAATATCGAGGAACTCACGGGTGCTAGTCCAGTTTACTCCAGCCTATGTCTCATATCCTGAATCAGTGCATCCTACTGTGTGATTTCCTGCTCGTAGGATCTGACTTGGCTCTCCAAGGCGACGATCCCTCCATCCTAAGGAACATAAGAAAGGATAAAAAAGAAGAATAATGAAAGAAGAAGGGGAGAAAGAAAAAGGAGGAAGGTAGGAGATACCTTGGCAACCATCATCTCGCATAGGCCGTAATGCATCCTCTTGATCCCATGATAGACTTCCGGAGACACCTGAGAAAGAGCATATCAGCCAAAGGAAGTCAAGAGTCAATGGAAGGATGATCAGACACTCACATAGTCATAAGGAATGGGCAGCCTGAGGGAAGCGTCTACATCTGTTCTTCGCTCCAGAAGATGAGGGAGATTGGGGTTGGTCGCATTGGGATAGAACCAAACAGGGAAACCATGGAAGGGGATGCTAGCAACTCTGAGGGACCCACCTACACTGGTAGAGGGTCCAGCTTGTGAAGGATCAACAACACTGATGTGCAACTAAACCATTGAAGGGTCTACACATCGCGCTCTCCCCTGAAAGAACATCAGTCAAGACCAAAACAAGAAAGAATTTGAAGGAAATACTCAAGAAAGGTCAACTTACCACTAGAACATCAGGACCAAGAGGGGTGCATATTGTCTCCTTCTCCAGGAAGGCTCTATAGTCCCTATCCCGGTCAAGAAATGAGTCATCCCATTCTCTGTCAGCCAAAATCTTAATCTCGTCTACAGGGATGATCTCTGGGCAATGCATAGTGGGTGGAGGAAGACCAAGAGAGAAGCATGACTCGACATCCGACCACTGGGGTACTACTCTCTCTCCCATATATCAGACGTGGCCCCACATTCCCTGAAAAAGGACCTGGTTCTCAGATAAGTGTCTACCCAACACAACTCCGTCAGAATCTACAAATATGAGGCACTGGAATGGTCTCCAAATGACCTGCAAATCCAAGGAAAAGTAAGTATAGCACAAGATAAAAGGAATTTCAATGTCAAATGTGGCATACCTTAGTGAGATCGTTCAAAAGAGAATGAGCGGTGATCCCCAGAGGATGGCGCTGAGCCCTGAGCACCTGATTGTCTCCCCACCTCATGGCTATGGGGAAGAAAAATGCCTGAGGATCCCTTAGTCTTGGAGCTATAATCCCCAAGTGCTCAAAGCACCAAGGCTATTGTAAGAGATTAAAGTAAGGAAGTGCAATCCAAATGAATGAAAGGAAATAGGTACAAGAAGTAAAATTACCTGGAGGATGAAGCCTGCTCCCTTGAGACCTTTGTCTCTATATGATAACAGGTCTAGGGTCTGCAAGAGATATGCGTAGGCGGCCCCACCCCAATCCCAAGAATCTACCTCCCCAAGATTCTGGAAGAAGAGTACCAGGCGAATGTCTACTCCCCCTCGGAGGTCACTAAAAAGGCACTAACCCACAACAAACAATAAGAAAGAACGGGCCACCTGTGCCATGTTGCTTGGGTTCACCCACAGGCCATTTTGCCACCATCGTGCATTGATCTCCCCTAGATGGATATGTGTCTAGTCAGCCACAATGGTAAGGCCTGTCAAGTCTGTAAATTCTCTGACAGTCAGAGTCTCGAGAAGGGTCATGGGTCTATCCCCAAATGGAACGCCCGTCAAGGCATAGAAGCATAGAGGCTTGATGGTGATCTCGCCAATAGGAAGATGAAAAGAATGAGTACTTTGCCACCACCGCTCCATCAGGGCCCCCACTAGTGCCGGATTGAACTTCTAGGTCTCTACAAGAGCTAACCGGCACAGGTATAATGCATCAACCATCTCCTTCACTCTACGAGGAAGTATCCTGTACCATGACCAAACTATGTTCGGATGGCCATATAGGGCCAAGGTAGGTGGTTCCCCCTCATACTAATGAAAATAAGGAATATAGAAAAAAACAACAAAAACAACATAAAATATTATGAAAAAAAGAAGAAAAGAAAAGCAAAACAAGAATAAAAGATGATCAAAATAATGAATGAAATGAAAAAACTTAGCCAAGAACCCCATACGAAGTTACAGATATGGTTTCGGGTGTTATGAAGAGTCTGTCCAGAGTACCAATCGGCCAAGCCCTCATCTCTTTGAGAAGAATTACTGCAACCCTCCAGCTAGATTTCTCCACAAGTCTTTCTCTTTCTTCTTTCAGCCATATTTTCTAAAATCTCAAGAGGCCCCAAAAAGTTTCCCAATTTGCACAAAATCCCACAAGAATGTCAAATTCTCCAAATGGCTCATTTCTCAAGAATAATGAAGATCTTCAAGAACAAGATGAAGAGCTTCTAGAAAAACTTGAAGATCTTCGGAAAAAATTCAAAGAAACCCGAGAAAATGCAAAATAGTTCAAATCTTTGAGAAGGTCCCAGAAACCCGAACCCACTCACTCAATCGTTCTTCACTCAGAAAAGTTAGAATGAGGAATAAACAAAGGAGGGGGACCATTTATAGGTAAAAAATTTGTTTTCCCAAAAAAATAAAAATTCCAATCCCAAGGTACAAATCAAAGTTTCTTACTACCAAATACCAAATTCAAAATTATTTTGGTGCTAGTTGCAAATTTTGTCACATGGTAAGTAAAAGTTCAAAGGGAAGGTGAAAATTCATGTGGTAGTTGGAAATTCAAATTCACATAAAAATGGAAAGTAAAAATCAAGTAGAAGGTAAAATTCAAATTTATGTGGTAGGTGGAACTTATATCACAAGAAAAAGAGGAAAGTAAAGGTCAAAATTCAAGGTTAAAAGCAAAAAGCAAAAGCAAGATCAATGGTAAAAGCAAAATCAATGATAAAGGCAAGATTCCAAATCAAAAGCAATAAGAAAGATTTTAAATCAAGGAACCAAAAATCAAGAATTAGAGAAAAAGAATCAAGAAAAGAAACAATTGCATTGACCTGGCCTTGAATGGACTAATTGTATTGACTTGGTCAGAGGTGGCCCAATTTCATTGACCCGGCCCCAGATGGCCCAATTGCATTTTCCTGGCCCTAAGGGCCCTTTCTCTTTGTATCGGCTCCAAGTGACCCGACCTCATAGACCAATCCCTAAATTGGGACATGTGAAGCCCAGCCAAGGAAAATCCAAGAATAAACTATTTTTACTTGTTGCAAGATTGGAAGAGCAGTGAATTTCTCTCTTAACCATCGGTCCTAGATAGTCCAAATTGGTTTGAAAGACCCAGCCTGGAGACCAAATTCCCTAAACTGGCACATGTGAAGCCCAGTTAAGGAAGATCCATGAATCAAATGTTTTTCCTATTGCAAGATTGGAAGAGCAGCAAATTCCTCTCTTATAACCACCGATCCTAAATAGTCCAGATTGGTTCGAAAGACCCAGCCTGGAGACCAAATTCCCTGAACACATGTGAAGCCCAGTTAAAGAAAATCCAAAAATCAAATATTTTTCCTGTTGTAAGATTGGAAGAGCAGCGAATTCCTCTCTTGTAACCACCGGTCCCAGATAGTCCAGATTGGCTCGAAAGACCTAACCTGGAGACCGAATTCCCTGATCTGGCACATGTAAAGCCCAGCTAAGGAAAAGTCAAAGGTCAAAGTACTAACATCTTTTGCAGGATTGGAAGAGCAGCAAATTTCTTTCCTATAATCGGCAGCCCAGGTAAGTCCTAAAACTCTAAAGTAGTTGAGAGATATTATCTGTTGCATTTTTCAACTCCGTCATTAATGAGCAAGATGAAGGCAGTATATGCTCTGGGTGACAAAATGTGGTCGTTCTTTTCTTTTCCCTTTGACCGTTGGCACAAGCCTTGGCCAAAGAGGGGCATTCTGTAGACACCCAATTTTGTCACTCTCTTTCGGCTATGATGAAATGTGGATCTTGGATGCAACTTCTAACTTTCGATCAACAAAGATGATGATGGACTAAGAAAATCCAAAAAGATTCCCCACCTATCTGAAAACCCTAGAAACCCCCGCACAGGAGAGAAAAGGGTCCAAATTTGACTTTTTATAGACAAAAGAATATGGTCAAGATGACCATACAAATGGATAGTGCTAGGAAATATGATTCCGACGATATATGGCACATCAAAATCAGACCGTCGAATCTCCCGCAATCGTCCCCAAAAAATTACAATTTTTCGTACGTATCCCACGCACACTGGCAAGCCTACTGGAAACCCGGACGCATTCCTTACCCACCCAAATACCCTAAATTCATCCCCTACCTAAAAACCCTGGAAACCCCATGTGGGAGAGAAGAGGGTCCAATTTTGACTTTTTATATACGAAGGAATCTGGTCAAGATATCCATACAGATGGATTGTGCTCAGAAATAAGATTCTGACGATATAGGAAATGTCAAAATCAGACCGTCGGATCTCTCGTGATTGTAGCCAAAAAAATCTATGATTGCATGCATATCGGCCCGCTACGCCTAGCCCATGCCTGTTGCCACCACTGCCGCACACGTCGTCGGCGTGTTGACCAAGATGCCACCAAGATAGCCTCACGGGCATGCCCCTGCATGACCTAGCCCATGCCGCCGCATGACCTAGCCCATGTCGCCTCACGACCTAGCCCACACCGCCGCACGACCTAGCCCACACCACCGCACGACCTAGCCCACACCGCCGCACGACCTAGCCTGCACTGCCGCACGACCTAGCCCACTCCCCACACTACCTAGCCGTACTCCCGTATGACCCAGCCCGTGCCCCTGCACGATGTTGCTAGCTTGCCCAGTGGCTGCAGCCCACACGCACACTTGGCTGTAGCCCCCTCCCTGCCTATTGCTGCCTACGGCCTGCGCGCATGCTACCCCGGCCTGCTGCTACCAGCTCCTATGCGCTTGCTGCCCCATGCACCGTGCGCCGCACATCCATGCTGCCCCGTGTGCCATATGCCACACACCCATGCCACTGCCCGCACACTCATTCCACTGAGACCAAAAACCCACTTTTTGGCTAAGAATTCTCTCCCAAAAAACCCTTTTCTATCCATTGGTTAAAAACCCTATTCACCCAATTTAGTCCAAGAACCTTCTTTTTCCCATTGGTTAAAAACCCTATTCACCCATTTTAGTCCAAAAACCCCCTTTTACATAGTGGTTAAAGATTTTCCCTCCTCCCCATTGGCCCGAAAAACCTATAAATACACCCCCTCCTTTGGATTTTACACACCAAACAACCCCACCTCACTCTATAGTAGTGAAGCCCTCTCTCCTCCTCCCCTCCCCCCTTTGATTTTCTTCGGGTCTTTGGAGCTATCTTCATCAAGATCCAAAATCTTGTTTGGATCTTCAAAGTGTTCTTCGGGACTTTGAAGATCTTCAATCCAAGTTTTTAACTGAATCCAATTTTTACCAAAAATAGCCTCCCCCCTTTGAGTGTTCTTGGTCCTTACCAGAAATAGAAACCCCCCTTTGAGGCTTCTCGGGTCTACGAAGAGATCTTTGTCAAGATCCGATGTTCTGTTCAGATCTTCAAAGTGTTCTTCGGGGCTTTGGGGATCCTCAATCCATTTTTAAATCAATCTATTTCTTTCCAAAAATAGCCATTTCGAGTTGAAACCCTGTCCGAGTACCCCTGGAATCTTTCCCGAAATAGCCATTCCCAGCGAAAGCTCTATTGGAGTGCCACCTCAGCCTAATCCTTCCCTAGCCTATCCCCAGTGGAAGCTCTGCCAAAGTGCCACCTCAGCCTAGCCCTCCCCTAGCCTATCCCCAGTGGAAGCTCTACCAGAGTACCATCTCATCCTAAGCCCAGAAATAGCCTTCCCTAGCCGAAGCTCTGTCCGAAACCAAATCCAAAAGTAACCGTTCCTAACTGGAACTCTGTCTGAATATCGTCATAGTCAACATCTCTTAAGAAAGGAAGTTGGAGGTCAAGACCATCTTCCCCTGAGCCAGGAGAATCTGAAGGATAGTCCGAGTAAGTATTAATCAGGGGCCCACCCCTCTTGACCCAAAACAGGTGTTAAGTTCAGGTACAATTTTTCAACCAAATTGTCATCATGTAGACTTTATATAGACCTTGTTTTAATGTACATATTTATTTAAATTCAGTCAATGTATATATGTGTGATAACTTAGCCATGCATGTGGAATATGAATAATTATAGAAAATGTTCGTTCTTAAGCATCTAGTAGGAAGACCGGTTGAACCGGGCAAATTGGGTGCCTAATGCCTTCCCAACTCTGTGACCTGACACTTACCCTAGATCTTTGGACCAGAACAACTTTTGGGCCCTTGTCTCTTGAATTGGGCCCACCCCAGGGCCTTAGGCCTATAATCCTAGGTGGCGACTCCAAACCCTTTTGTATGATCCCGATCCCCATATTAGACCATCATCAAACCCCCATCTAGAATGACAAATTTTACACTCTTGCGAAATAGGCCTCCACGTATCTCTGAGCGGCAATATGGCAGTGCAGGGCCTGCAGGGTAAGCACACATGACACACCCCTCCCTCACTAAAAAGAGAAAGAAAGGAGAGAGGACGGAATCGATGCAAGCCCTTTTCTCCCGCCAAAAGCAGAAGAGAGATATCTCATCTTTCGGCCGCTACCCTCACACTATAATGACCTAAGCAGAGAAAGAAGTGAATTTCAAGATTGCTTCTTCTATGAAACCATTTAGCATGTTTTGTTATCTTATGAGTTTTCCAAAAGAATTTGGACTGCTGGACCTTTGTGTTTAAAACCCGAATTCCTTTCACGTTCTACTCTTTTCGACTTGTTCTAACCTTGTATATATGGCTTTTTATCTTTCCTAAACTCATCTCCAATGGTTTTTATAGTGTCATGGCTATCACTTCATATCTTATATGGATCTACACGAACCAGATGGTGAACACTACTTCCTCCCTTAATCCTCAAGTTGACCACTCTAATATTAATCAGTGGATCTTTTCATTTATATTTATAATCTAGATTTCTAGATAATAAACCAAATGATTTTCCTTCTGTGGATTACAATTGGTTGAACTTTAGCCATCTGCCTTACTTGTGCTATCCTATTTTAATATGCACTGCTGGGCTTTCTGATCCGTCCCTTAATGTATCAAGTTGGGCTTATGGCATTTTGTCCTATGAGATCAATTACTCTTTATTGCTGCAGAATTTATATTTTATGATGATAGGAAAAAGAATTGAACCTGAAGCACGAAGCCTTCTTCAAGGCTTAAAACAATCTAAATTTTTGGGGTTTCATATAAAGGAATTTTGGAGTGACTCTAGGGAGTTAGAGAAGCTAACTGCGCAAACAATTTGTTGTTCGTTGCCATGGAGTTCTCTATCTTTGCTTTTGGAATTGTATAATTGCATTTCTGTTGGCACGGAAATTTTCCCTTAGCATGATCGGCTGACTGTGTTGCTGAATGCATGGGTCTGCCAGAATCCTTCCTGACTGGATTCAATGATAAACCTGACTTCGACCAAGCGACTTAGGCTCTCATCCTACCCCTATTGCTCCAGGGACTTATTGGGTACTCAAAAACCAAAGGATAGAGGAATGAACATTGATAAATTCCTTGTAAGGGTTCTGAGTACAATGCACTAGAGCCTTAATGGATGGGCCCTGTGGATGAGAATTCAAAATGAGACAAAAGAGTTCTACTCTACCTCTAATTCTAAACAGTGGAAAGTAAAGGAATAAAAGGGATAAAAGAGTTGCATTATAGCTGGATTCTTGTGTATTGTTGATTGTTCCTTTTTTCTTTTTTTGGCCGATTTCCATTCCTTATATAGTTTGTGACTTAACCATTCTTCGCGTACACCATTAGCCCACTTCCCCATTAAGTTGGGCTCTTGTGCGTCTGTCACACCCATCCCATGACAAAAGTATTCCATGGGCATGTTCCCAACCATCCTTACGTGTTGGTGCACTATTGCTTATGGGTAACAGACCTTAAAAGAAACCACCACGGTCAGCCCATGTCTCACCTCCTCGTACGAACCTTCTCTGTCACGTCATCAAACCCATGATTTCAAATTTTGGCGCCAACAATCGCCCCTTAAAATTTGACATACGACGTCGTCCTTTGGCCAAAAGTGTGGGTGGATTATGTAGATACCCATTTCCAACGATCACCTAGTAATGACTCCCAAAAATTCTAAAGCCCAAGTGGCCTTTCATCAATGCCCCACATGTTTGGGCCTATTTTTAGGATTAGTTTATCATAGGCTAGGCCCTTGGTGGTTTAATCTTTTTTTCAAAAAAATTTAAACTCTGGGTAATTATGGCATTGTAGACACCCCATTTTGTCACCCTCCTCTAACTATGATGACTTACGGATCGTGGACACAACCTCTCCCTTCCGATCAATAGAGATGACAATTGATTGAGGTGACCTAAACCCAGAAACATTCCGTACTCACCCAAAAATCCCGTGCAGGAGAAAAGAAGGGTCCAATTATGATTTATCATATATGAAAGAATCCAGTCCAAAGCGATCGTATAGATGCATAGTACTCGGAATCACGATTCTAGCAATATATGGTGCGTCACAATCAGACCGATAGATCTCCCGCAATCATTCCCAGAAGTTACACCATGAGCACCCAAACCCCGCCCATGCAAGTACCACACCTCACGCCTCAACCATGCATGCCTCGTGCCCCAAGCCTCGCCCGTGTGATCACCTAAGCCCTGAGTATGCATGCCTTGCACCCCCAAGCCTCGCCCATGTGATCACCCAAGCCCCACCTATGCATGCCTCGCACCCCCAAACCTTGGCCATGCGATCGCCCAAGCCCCATCGATGCATGCGCCACACCTCCACTGGCCAGTGCCCCTGCCCACTGACTGATGCCCCCGCCCGCTGATTGGTGTCCCCACCAATGATCGGCATCCTCACTTCAATGATTGGATTTTATGAGGAGATTCCCTCTTCACCCGCTTGTGTACTCCGTGCTGCCTCGCTAGCGTACCCTACACTTTGACCTCCCATTGGCCCAAAAAGCATCTTTTCACCTCATTGGCCAAGGAAATTCACCTTTCACTCCATTGGCCCAAAAAATTTACTTTTTTATCCCATTGGTCAAGGAAATCCCCATTTCCCCCCATTGATCCAAAAAATCTATAAATCCTCCCTCTGTTTGGTTTTTCGAACTCATGCCTCCTAGTGAGCACCCCTTGTAGAGAAGCTTTGCCCTCTTTCCTCCCCCCTTTGAGATTCTTCAAGTCTTCGAAGAGACCTTCGAATCTTCGAAGTGTTCTTTGGGCCTTCGAAGTTCTTCAATCATCCGAAATTTTTTGAGTGAGCATTTTGTGTAGGAGAAACTTTGCCTTCATTTTCCCCCTTGAGGTTCTTCAAGTCTTTGAAGTGATCTTTATAGATTCGAAGTTCCTCAATCATTCGAATTTCGTCAAGCCCTCCCATAGCCTATTCCTAGCGAAAACTCTGCCGGAGTGCCACCTCAACCTAGCCCTCCCATAGCCTATTCCCAGCGGAAGCTCTGCTGGAGTGTCACCTCAACCTAGCCCTCCCATGGCCTATTCCTAGCAGAAGCTCTACAGGAGTGCCAGCTCATCCTCCTATAGCCTATTCCCAGTGGAAACTCTGCCGGAGTGCCACCTCAGCCTAGCCTTGCCATAGCCTATTCTTAGTGGAAGCTCTGTCGGAGTGCCACCTCATCATAGCCCTCCTATAGCCTATCCCTAGCGGAAGCTCTATCGGAGTGCCACCTCATCATAGCCTTCCAATAGCCTGTCCCCAGCGGAAGCTCTACCAGAGTGCCACCTCAACCAAAATACAGAAGTAGCCCATCCCTTGTGAAAGCTCTACCGAACTGACACCTCAACCTAAGCCCAAAAGTAGCCTTCTTTAGCCGAAGATCTGCCAGAATTCAAATCCAAAAGTAACCGTTCCTAGTCGAAACTTTGACCGAATATTACCACAATCAACATCTCTCTAAAAAGGAAGTTGGAGGTCAAGACCATCTTCCCCTAAGCCGGGAGAATCCACAAGAAAGTTTATTCCAGCATTAATTGGGGGTCCACCCCTCTTGTCCCGGAATAGGTGTCAAGCTCAAAGATAATGTCTCACCCAAATTAGCATAATGTAGACTTTATATTGACCTTGTTTTAGTGTACATAATTATTTAAATTCAGTCAATGTATATATGTGTGATAACCTAGCTATGCATGCGTATAGACACCCAATTTTGTTACCCTCCCTCGGTTATGATGACTTACAGAGATGATGAAAGACTGAGGTAACTATTCCCAGAAGCAGTCCATACTCACCCAAAATTCCCAAAAAACCCATGCGAGAGAAAAGAAGGGTTCAATTATGACATTCCATATATGAAGGAATCCGGTCAAAGTGATCACATAGATGCATAGTACTTAGAACCATGATTCCAACGATATATAGTATGTCAAAATCGAACCATCGGATCTCCCGTAATCACTCCTGAAAATTGCACCTCGAGTGCCCAAACCCCGCCCATGTGAGTACCCACGCCTTGCCTTAAGCGCCCAAACCCCGCCCATGCGAGCACCCAGGCCTTGCCTTGCCTAAACCCCACCCATGTGAGCACCCACGCCTTGCCTTGATTGTCTAAACCCTGCCCATGTGAGCACCCATGCCTTGCCTTAAGTGCCCAAACCCCGCCCATACAAGCACCCGCGCCTTGCCTCGATTGTCTAAATCCCGTCCCTGTTAGCACCCATACCTTACCTTGAGTGCCCAAACCCCTCCCTAGTGAATCCCTTGCCTTGCCTTGCCT
This sequence comes from Macadamia tetraphylla, assembly GCA_022985045.1. NCBI lineage: Eukaryota > Viridiplantae > Streptophyta > Magnoliopsida > Proteales > Proteaceae > Macadamia > Macadamia tetraphylla. The sequence goes on along the minus strand of CM040966.1, from coordinate 58,163,107 downwards.
TGCACCTCTACCTGAGCCCTGCGTGAGCTCAACCAAACCCCGTGCGTACTTGACCAAGCCTCGCGCATACCCAACCAAGTTCCAGCACCCATATCAGAGTTTCAGCACCCATGACGGAGTTTCAACATCCATGCTAGAGCCCCAACACCCATAGTCTAGCCCCAGCACCCATGTCGGAGCCCAGCACCCCTGCTGGAGCTCCAACGCCCCTACCAAAACCTCTGACACCCCCGCCAGCGATCGGAATCCCCCTTCTAGCGACCGATTTGGAGAAAGAATTCCCTTTTCACCCGCCTATGTACCTACACTGCCCTCACTAGCATACCCTACACCACGGCCTCCCATTGGTCTAAAAAGGAATCTTTTTACCTTATTGGGCCAAAAAAATTACTTTCCCCCCATTGGCTAAAGAAAATTACCCTCCACCCCATTGGTCCAAAATTTCTTACTTTCACCACATTGGTTTAGGAAAATTACTTTTTACCACCATTGGTTAAGGAATTTTCTCTCTCGTCCCTATTGGTCCAAAGATTCTATAAATACCCCCTCCCTTTGGTTTTTGACACAACAAACACCGAAGTCTCTTAGGAGCATCCATAGTAGAGAATCTCTACCCTCTTTCCTCCCCTTCCCCCTTGAGGTTTTTCAAGTCTTTGAAGAGATCTTCATAAGATGATCTTTGAAGTGTTCTTCAGGCCTTTGAAAGTCTTCAATAAATCGCCTTCTTTGAGTGAGATTTTGTGTAGGAAAAGTTTTCCCTTAGTCTTCCAACCCCTTTTGAGGTTCTTCAGGTCTTTAAGGAGATCTTCATAAGATTCCTTCGAATCTTCGAAGTGTTCTTCGAGCCTTCAAAGTTCTTTAACCATTTACGTTTTAGTCCATTCCTAGTGAAAGCTCTGCCTGAGTACCACCCAGCCTAGCCCTCCCATAGCCTATCCCCAGCGGAAGCTCTGCCAGAGTACCACCTCAGCTTAGCCCTCTCATAGCCTATCCTTAGCGGAAGCTCTACCGGAGTGCCACCTCAGCCAAAATCCGAAAGTAATCGTTCCTAGGAGAAACTCTGTCCGAATATCATCATAGTTAGCATCTCTCGAGAAAAGAAGTTGGATATCAAGACCACCTTCCCCTTAGTTGGGAGAATCCGCAGGAAAGTTTATACTAGCATCAACCAAGGGTCCACCCCTCTTGACCCACAACAGGGGTCAAGCTCAAGTATAATTTCTCAACTGAATTAGCACAATGTTGACTTTATATTGACCTTGTTTTAGTGTACATAGTTATTTAAGTTCAGTTAATGTATATATGTATGATAACTTAGCCATGCATATGGAATAGGAATAATTGTGAAAAACTTAAGCATCTAGTAGGAAGACCAGTTGAGCCGGGTAGATTGGGTGCCTAATACCTTCCCAATTCTACAACCTGACACTTACCCTAAATCTTTAGATCATACCAACTTTCGGGCCCTTTTCTCAGGAATTGGGCCCACCCCCGGATCCTATGCCCATAACCTAGATGGCAACTCCAAACCCTTTTTGCATGATCTCGATCCCCGTATTGGAACATCATCAAATCCCCATCTCGAATGATGAACTTTACACTCCTTGAAATAGGCCTCCACGTATCTTCAAGGGGCGATACGGGGGTATGGGGCCCGTAGGGTAAGCACACATGACACACCCCTCCCTCATGAAAGAGAAAGAGAGGAGAGAGGACAGAATGAACACAAGTCTCTTCCCCCCCGGAAGAGAAGAGAGAGATCACCATCTTCCGGCCGCTACCCTCACAGTGGCGACTCCACTAGGGATAAATGTCAAGCTTCCAACACTAGTTGCTACCATTAAATGCAAGAACATTTTTCCACCACATTTGTTTGAAAACGTGTTTGGCAAACCCCATGTTTGTAATTGTATTCGCTAACTGCATCATGAATCATGCTCGAAATGAAATCATTTGACGAGGGACTCCCTGTCTTGCCCGCACCCTCGGGGAGGTTAGTGCATGTCATGGAGAGTACTCCGAGAGCAAATAGTAGCCGCTTCCTGTACAAGGGTTTGGGGTATTATTAAATGGTGAGGATGTTTGTAATTGTGCCAGCACCCTTGGAGAGGTCCATGCACTTTATGACATTTTGAGATCAGATAATGATATTCCCGCATTACACTTTTGCACACAATCACTTACGGTTCCACCACCCTATGGCCAGTTGCTTAACCTCATGTGTAGTCACGAGTAATGGGCAAGGAAATCACCCCCTTGATCTCGTACCTACGGGTATATCATAAGGATCACGTACCTTGTGTATATAGATCCTATCAAGGAAGCCTTGTCAGTCCTATTACATCCACTGCATACTCGCATCATGTAGGAAATAGATGGAGAATGCTAGGAACGCAACAAGCTGATCTATAGAATTTGCCTGCAGTCTTGAAAAGGAATTTTCCTATAATATATTCTAGTCATAAAGAAATGCTCTCCTAAGTGGGTTTCAGATAAAAGATGTATTTCCTCGTTAAAAATGAAATATGGATGATTTGGTATACATGATCCGGGCTGATTTCTGTCAAAGTCCCGCGAAATGCCAAATTATCTAAAGACCTGAGGAAACTAGGAGGAAGGTCACCTAGTGGGATAAGATTAAGGAAAGCATGACTTGTCACACCCCGTTCGCACAGAACCGGACCGGTGACCGGGTTAACTCCGGTTAACCTAAACCTGCCAGGATCATCTGATACAGTATCCAACCATAGCATACACACAACTAAGATAATGTTCAACAGTTCAGTAGAAGACTTAACTTACCTGTAAATATCCCCAATATACTTGATACCCAAATTGTAATACATAGATAAATACATGTGGGCCCGCAGGCATGATATTTACACAAAAGAATATCAATTCACGTATCAAGTACACAAAAGGGATCATCAAAAGAATAAAAAAGTAACCCTGTATGGAGTCACTGCTGTGGTCCAACAGCACAGCCCTCGCACGTGCAATCCATGTCGTGCTCATAGTCCTCGGGGACCCACCAATCCTCTTCGGGGAATTCAACTGTGGGGCCCGACCCTTGATCTTCAGGCTGGTGACCTGCAAAATCATCTAAAAGAGGTGTACATGTGGGATGAACTCACTAGCTCAGTAAGTGAAAATGAGGACCACACAACAGTCCACACAACAATCATAACCATATGCACTATATGTAATACCCCGCTTCTTAAACCCGGTCTGATTTCGCGGTTGAACCGGTTTAACCATCGAGAACCGAGCGGAGAAAATTAGGCGGGTTCCTTATGAGCTATGATGACGGGTGACCTTAAACACCGGCTGGCCCGACAAGTCCGAGCCGTGCGGAAGAGGCAAGTGCCCAAGCCGTGTACATGCACCTACCATAAGGCCATGTACGGATAAAGCAGGTATTATATCCGTATTTTAAGGTATATACGTATGCTACATCGTATGCCAGGGGTGGTCAAAATCCCAAGTTTTGGCCCTCAGGTGGGCGGACAAGTGGGTGCACCCACCCACCTGAGTGACCCATCCATATGCACTATTCACTTAATTAGGAATTATATATATAGCTTTATGTTTTCTTTCTTTCCATTTATGTCACCCATCGTTGGTGAGAATAGTAAAGAGGAGAGAGAAAGAAAGGAAGAAGAAGGAAGAGAAGGAAGAGGAAGAAGGAAGGATTTGGTGCGGAGCTTGATCTTCCCATTCCGGCACCGGGAGAGTGATCTTCAACTCTAGATCTACAGTTAGAGGTAAGCAAAGTTGGGTTTTGTGAACATTCACCGTACCCAAGCTTTAAACCCTTGATTCGAGTATGGTTTCTTGAGATCTTGTAAATCCCCTTTGAAATGATGAATCTAAGGTTTAATAGATGATTTATGTGTTGATCTTGAAGGATTTGAAGAGATATTGACAAGGTGGAAGAAGCATTGTGAGTTTGAAGTGATTTGGAGGGTTTGAGGTTGTTCTTGAGCAAAGAAGGTAAGATGGGTTCCCATCACTTGAATCTAACCTAGATCTAGGTTAGAACCATCCTATAAGACCTTGAAGGTGTGAAGAATGGATGGGAAAAGCCCCCATTTGATTCCCCAAAGAATGGAGAAAATGGGGAAGAAGCAGGTGTTTCCATAGGACCGGTGGGTGCAACGGTGGGCCCTACCCACCGAGAAGGCGGGGGCCATCGGGCACTGTGGGGCCCAACAGTGACCAGCCGGTGAGCCATCCTACCCCGGTCCTAGTAGGGGCCCCTGGCCCAACCGGTGAGCCATCGGCGGGCCCCTACCGTCAGTCCCAACCGGTGGGTAGGACCGGTGGGCAGGCCTTACTGTCGACCCACCCGTGTGGCCCGAGGTGATCCTTACGTCGATTGGACCCAAATCGGACGTGTGACCTTCTTTGACGTTCTAAACACAATTTTGACATCGGTTTCATTAATTTTGATCCTAAAATGGTGAAGTACTAACCCGCTCAATTATGTTAGGTTCACCAAATCCTACCCGATTCACGGATCTCACCCGTGCGACAGGGAATCCTTATGCCTTCTAAGTAAGTGGGGAGAGGCGTTTGGCCTTGTTTCAAGGCATTGTTTGGCATTCATTTAAATATAACTAGTCTAGTCATGCCATCATGAATATGCTATGTAGTCTAGTCATCCACACATTGATGTGCATATGTGCTATGTTTACTTTCAAATGCCAATTGAATGAGATGTTTATATGTTGAATGTGGACATCATTGTGCATGTTGCATTTATAGACTAGATGCGTAGTCGAGCTTAGAGGCGAGTGCATTGGTGGCCCGTGGAATGGGACACGGAGGCACTATCTGTCGTACTATTGTCATATAGGAGCATGCGGTATTAGGATTTTCACCATCCGTGCTCGACCCTTCCCACAGGGTTAAGGTGTTGGGTTATCATTTGAGAAGCGTGGTCACGATTATCGGGTCCTTTGGCGGTTAGACATAATGCCCGGGGTCATGTAGGACAGCGCAACCTCGGTGGTACATTCAAGAGGGCCAATCGTCGCTTTTAAATTCTTTGAGTCGGCACCTTTATTTTCAGTCATTTACATTTCTTTTGAGAGCGTGGGCGGCATTGTCTTTACATTTCAGTACTCACGGTGGGCCTTCTCCAAGCGACCCTATGGGCGTGTCGGGAGGAGTTTCTGCTCGTGCCGGAGTATCGCGCCTTGTGGTTGTAGTAGCACTAAAACGAGGACTTAGTAATGTTGCTTAGGTGGATGTGATTTAAAATGTATAGCATGGCATGTAGTGCATATGATGTGTTGTGATGTGTGGGTCTTGTGTGGTCCATCTTTCTACTCTTGAGCTAGTGAGCTCATCCCGTATCGCCCTTTTAGATGATTTCTGGTCATACATCCGAGGAGCAGGGTGGGTCCCAGTCGAGTTTCTGAAGAGGTGGTGGACCCTGAGGAGTTAGACACGACCTTGCTTCGTGCGAGAGTTATCTTCTGGACAGCGATTCGAGGCAGTGAGCTCCACCTTTGAGGCCGTCTTGAGCTCCACTTGAGGCCGAGCTAAGCTCTACTACATGATCTGATGGGCTCAACCCTTGATGCCGAGCTAAGCTTCATTGAAACCGGCATTGTGTACTCTGATTGTTTTGGTGGATTTCCTTATGTACTTGATATTTGAATTTTATTCTTTTGTGTAAATATCATGCCTTGGACCCAAATGTATATAATTATTGTATCACTATCCGGTATCAAGTATTATGGGATTATTCACAGGTAAAACTTAGTCTTCGTGATCGATGAGTTTATATTAGTTGTGTGTATCTTGTGGTGGAATCGATGTCGATGATCTGGCGAGTTTGGGTTAACGGTGTTAACTTCGTCCTTGGCGATTCGGTGTGAGCAGGTGTGACAAGCGGTGGTATCGAGGCGTGATGCTCGCTCCACTCCTGACATACCATTAGAATCCGTAGACTCTATAATAGGAAATGGGGTTGGGTTAATATAAAAGCTTTAAAGATTAAAAGCCAAAAAAGAAAGTATAAAAAGGGGTTGCATTATATATTGCATTCATGGCATGCGTGAGTATAGATAAAGGGATTAGGTTGGTGATATAACCTATAGAGTACTATTTCGACGAAATTTCGACAGCATAACGGCGTAAAATGGGATTTCCAAAAATTTACACACAAATACCTGATAAACAACAGATAATATGAAATGACAATGATCACAAGTAGAAAAATACACCACAACCAAACCACACAAGTACTCCACATATGAATTCACCACAAAAATCACTATCAAAAGATATTATTCCATAAATGAGCCCAGTTACAGTACAAATACAAGGAATGAGAATAAATGGAGTATACAATAAGGTCTAAAAAAAAAAAAAAAAAGAAAATAGATAAACAGCTGGTGTGGGCGAGCCAAGCCCTCACTGGTCGTCGTCATCATCATCG